>OZ020479.1:52370684-53050184 GCA_963971345.1 Andrena flavipes | reverse complement strand
TTTTTTCTTATTTCTCCAAAGACTTCTCGCAAACAAATGGTTGTGTACCATTCAGAATTGACTGTTTTACGATTCTCTAGTGGCACTGTAGCTATATGTGCCAACGATTTTCGACCCCAGAAGAAGCGGTTGATGCGTTCAAACTGCATGTTTTCGAGATACCGCAATCGGAATGGAAAAAGTGCTATGATAATTGGTTCAAACGTATGCAAACGTGTATCGATCATCACGGAGAATATTTTGAAAAACAATAAAACCATTTTCACTGATAAATATTTGTTTTTTTTTTTGTTATTCCGGATACATAAATAGCAACCCACGTAGTAAAGCCTTCGATTCAGTGGATCATTCCATCCTTTTGTCCAAACTGTCGGCCATTGGATGCAAGGGCAACTTGCTCTCCTGGTTGAATAGCTACTTATCTAACAGGCGTCAAATTGTTCGTATCTCTGACACCTATTCCGATCCAATTGATGCATCATCAGGGGTGCCCCAAGGGTCCCATCTTGGACCGTTTCTTTTTAATATCTTTATTAATGATATTCATGATGTTTTCTTGCACAGCAAGTTCCTTTTATATGCGGATGACCTTAAGATCTATAAAGAAATATCGGGGCATGCTGACTGTCTTGAAATGCAGTCGGATCTCAATAGATTCCTAGGTTCGTGCAATTTAAACAGGCTAAATCTTAACTTTTCCAAGTGTCATGTCATGAGGTTCCCTCGTAGCATAAAACCAATTGCTTATCCGTATAAACTGGAGAATACGCACCTGATTGAAGTATTTAAAACCAAAGACCTTGGGGTTCATATAACATCCACACTGGATTTTTCCAAACACTATATGGTAATCACTAACAAAGCCATGAAGACCTTAAGGTGGGATCTCCTACCCGCGATTGGTCGCTGCGATTGGTCGCAGCGACTGGTCGCAGTATACTGGTGCAATGGGAAAACATGTATCCGTTCTCCTACATGCGACTGCGATCGTCGGGTATGCGCCAGACGTAGGAGCCTGACGCGAGTCTGTTTGAGTACCAGCCTAGGCTACTCGAGAGGCAACACAATGCGAGGAGGTCTGTTTCCCATTATACCTAGTCGCAGGCTAGGCACTGCGACCACCAGTCGCTATACTCCTCCCGGAGGGAGTCTAGCGACCAATAGCACTGCGACCCATTGCCACAGTGTGACAGAATCCCGAGAAATAAGGAAAGAAGTCAGAATTCAAAATTTTTGGAGCCCCAAAATAAGTGGTGTCGATTCTGTTAAGTAATAGCAAATAATTAGTTACATACAGTTTTCTTCCATAAGAAACCGATTGAAAAATTGTCAGCAATCATCCCTTTTTTAGTTCCACTTCCGGGAACTTCTGAACAAATTTTTTGTTTGTTTTCTAATCAACATAATCTAGAGCTTGCTACTGCGGAAAAAGCATTCGCGAATATTTTTCAGTTATGGATTAAATACGTGTATTCTATGCCGCACAGTGGGGGTAAATCCCCAATAATGGGAAAAAATGCAACATCCTGTATTTTGCAATTTAAAAATGCTGAATATTATTAAGGAAATTGGTACTAAAAGTGTTAACATATAAGTTTGACGTTATTTCAGAAAATCGTCATTAATTAGCTTCAATACTTCCAATAAAACTATAAGAATTTGATAAATATGCCATGGAAAGTGCAGTGTTCCTATCGACACACGCGCGAAGTTCCATGATGTAGCAGCGACAGTACGCCTCGCGGAGAGCCACAGGAAGAAAAGGGGTGGTCCACTGACTGCGCGTGATGAGGCCTGCTTCGTCCTCAGGACAAATTCGAGACCGATCTCGTATCTCTCGAATATAAACACGCGTTGGAATATTAAAACAAACGCACGCGCTGACGTATTAAGATGTGAGAGATGGTCGGCCATTGGGAGGATAGAATATTTTGAGCTACAATTTTTCCTATAATTTTTAAAATCTTTATTTCTGGCTTCTTTTTGGGTTTTTACCTTTTTTAGGAGCTCATATTATTAGCTGACGAGAAATATTCGGGTCAGGCATGAATAACAGCGACGCTGAGCCTCGCCCATTCTGTACTTTGCGTTTCTACCTCCACTGCGTTGTATCAAATATTATAAAAGAATAAACACGATTTATTATTATTATTATTATTATTATAAATATATAAAAATACATAATCCTCCCACAACTTTTGAATTCTGATTCGTTTCCTTGTTTCTTGGGATTCTGCCCCACTGTGGCAGTGGACTTGGTCGCAGGTAGGAGTGTGCGGATCGTCCCGAGGCTCGGGTTCCTGGCCCCGAGGGACGGTCGGAAAATTTCGGGCGGAGTCCCGATACTTTCGTATTGTTCGAGATCCCGACAGTTTCGGGATCCCGAGACTCGATTCGGGCTACAAGCAAAGAATAGACAACCAGTTTAAATGACAAGGTCAAGTAAAGACTTCAAAGGTTCCGCTCATTTTTTAAATATTCGCCGTCCTGTATATTGTTGTTACTATGAAACATCCAGGAAATATTCCTTTTTGTATGCTTATAGTTGTTCGTACGTTTTCTATTTTAAATCTGAACCTATCCCGAAAAAGATAATACCCTATATATCCCCATTACATAAAGTACTAAGTATGAAGTATATTTTATTAAGATTTTAAAATATTGTCGATATAAAAATAATCTTCTTCCCAAGTTCTGAACATGGTATTTATTTAAGTACGTATATGGACATAAATAAATACCATGTTCAGAACTTGGGAAGAAGACTATTTTTATATCGACAATATTTTAAAATCTTAATAAAATATACTGCATACTTAGTACTTTATGTAAAGGGGATATATGGGGTATTATCTTCTTCGGGATAGGTTCAGATTTAAAATAGAAAATGTACGAACAACTATAAGCATACAGAAAGGAATATTTCCTGGATGTTTCATAGTAACAACAATATACAGGAAGGCGAATATTTTATTATTTCAAATTAACGTGTAAGAAACATAATTTTTCCATGTTCTCAGGTAATAATTTTGATCTATTATTACTGGTAACGATATCGTCCGATTGCGTCCGAGTTTTACCGAGCCGACCTGAAATCATATTGCCCGCTCATGGCGGCTATGCTTGTAGCCCGAATCGAGTCTTGGAACCCCGCCCGATCTCGCCCGAAAGTTTCCGGCCCGTCCCGAGCACACCCCTGGTCGCAGGCAAGGAGATTCAGCTTAGGGCCAGTCGTTGGGTCAAATCGCTGCGACCAATCGCAGCGACCAATCGCGGGTAGGAGATCCCACCTTTAGGGTTTATAAAACGTTTCTCGGCGGACTTTGTAAATATAAGTATCTACCTTAAAGTTATTATATATAACCATAGTTAGGCCGCTTTTAGAGTACGCATCCGTTATATGGTCGCCCAATTCAATTAAATACAATACTCAACTGGAAAGGCTGCAGCATAGGTTTCTGCGGTTTGTGGAATATAAATTACACATTCACAGGCCTGTCTGGGATCACGATTTTACTTCGATACTTGGTAAACTAAATATGACTACCCTTACTGCGCGCAGGACTGTAACTGACATGTCCTTTTTATTTAAGATCATTAATAGCGAAATTGATTGTTCAGCACTACTGGAACTCGTGGACTTATATGCTCCTACTAGATGCGTCAGGAAAAGGCCATTTTTCTTACCCCGTAAATACAAATCAAAATATGGATTATGTGACTCAATGAATCGCGTAATAATGAGTTCTATCTCCTACTTAAACTATGTCAATTTCTTTTCCGGTAGTACTTCCTCCTTTAGGGAGAAGCTATTCAGACTATTGTGTCAGGAAAACCCTATCACGTCGTTGTAACTAAGCTTTGTATTGGGCCATGCCCGTTATCTTCAATAATAATAATAATAATGTTACGGCGGGCGTTAGCCATAACGTTTATTACAAATCACAGACAAGGTCCAGGCGGAAATATTACATAGATACAAGGTCAATAGGTCAATAGGTCTGCTCGTAATGGCGTCTGACTCTCAACTGACAGCTGGTCAGGCGATCGATCCGATCGCCTTCTTCTCGCTGTCTCTTGTCTCGGTCGCGAACACCATCGGCCATGGGTCCTCTATAGGGTGTTCGCAACACTGCTCCCCCCCTCGAAGAGCGGTCGTCCCGACCGCTGCAGCTTCTCCTCGCACCCAGGTCCGGAAGGGTGGAAAGGACGCTGTGTGGCCCCTTCCGTCCGTCGCCTCGGCATTCGCCTTCACGCCCAGGGGAAAACCACCCCAAAAACCCTGAGCAAGGCGTGGGTGCGAGTCTCCCGTGCCTCTGCCCTCCACTTGCGTCTTCTAACTTGTGCACTTCTTTCTTGCTCGGCGTTCCTCTTCTCCGACGGCGCCTCTACTTCTTGGGCAGGGACGGGCGAAGAGGGCTGGTTCTTCTCAGGGTCGGAGCTTGGATGGTTCCTCATTCTCCTTCCTCTTCCATCTCCTGGTGCGCTCCTACGTTGTTCCCCGGAACAGTCCTTGTTGCTTCTGTCCCTCGACGGTCACGGTAAGTGGTGGCGCTGCATCCCCGGATTCCCTTGACCACTGCTCAGAATTCCCAGTCGCGCTGGTGTCCTCGTATCCTAGGTAAGCTTAAAAAAAAAAGAACAGACATTAGTTTCTCCTCGTACGAGACTCCGCGGGAGCCAGACAGAACCGGGAAGACGGAAAGGCGAAGCGGATCCCGAAAGCAGAGGGTCACACTGTATGAACATGCTATCGGTCCGTTCACCGATCAATCCGCCCAGGACTGCCAGCTTATGCTTCTTCCTTCTCCGCCTCCCGTTATCCAGTCCTTGGCTTCGTGATGGCCCCATTCCTCTTCGTGGCCTCTGGTGCTGCTCCAGGGAACCGACCTGTGCGTCCCGGCAGCGCTCCCGTCTTCGCGACATTCCCTCCAGCCGATCCAAGCACCGCTCGTCCGCCTGGTGGTTGGGAATGCCATTTCCCTTCTGCTGTCCACCCATCCTCCTATTCCTTCCTGGGTCCCCCGCGAGAACCTCCATCCCGGCCGTGCCGGGGGCACGTAGGGGAACCTCCAGGGGCTAGCGGGGCGCTTTCACGTATGTCCGCACCCCGCTGCGGACTGCCACGCTATTATGGCACAGTTGGGGAACCCGGGAGCGCGCATCCAGGCTGCGGTGGCGGTCCCCTGACACCTTGTCCCTCGTTGTGGGGTCTCGTGAACCTGAAACAAACAGAAAGAAACGGGGGCCGGGCCACGAAGGTAACCCGGTCCACCGGATTAGCTTAAGACTAATCCTCTTCGTTCCCTGGTCTTCTTTCTTCCTGGATGTTCGGATATGCTCGGGTAACTTCTCTGTTTCTGGATACTCGGCTCCTCCAGCGGGTCCGTTTTCAACAGGAACCCGAAGTCCATATCGAAGGGGAAAAGCGCACGGCGTCTCTTCGGCCATTTCCCCTTGTACCGAGCAACCCGCCAGGAGCACCGTAGAGGTGACCTGCCTTGGGTCGTCTGACGCGGCGACCGGGTACTTGGACCGGGAGACTTGCGTGAGCAGTGTTCCCAGGGGCACCCCCCCCCCCCCCCACGCCCGAAACCTTAGCCCTCGAACGAACCCCGGAGATCCGTTTCGAACGTCCCCGCACAGCGATGTCTTCTTGGATCTTTCTCGTGGATGTTTGGGTATATACGGGCCAATCCATCTTCTTTCTTGAATACCACGGTGTAATCTTGACGTCTTCCTTACTCCGGGAATCGTCCTTCGTACTTCGCAAGGCGGCGCACGTGGACCACCTTGTACTTCTTCCGGGTTGCACGTTGGATCCAGTATATGACATCGATGATCCTGTCTCCTGGTCTTGTACGGCCCTTCCCAATCCGCTTGAAGCTTTGGACACCTTCCTTTAACTCTTCTTGGCTGGAACAGCCACACCTACTCTCCCGCCGCTCCCAAGATGCACTTTTTCCTCACACTAGCACTACTCACAGCGATCGCCCCTTCTGGCGATCCTGTGACGGCGTTCGTCCTCGAACTCCCTTCGCGCCCTCCGTGCGCCTCCACGTTGCTTCGTGGTGCCACGCTCCTGGGGGCGCCGCTCGCCAGCCACACTCCTGCATGGATCCCTGGCCGCCACCCAGAGCCGTGCACCCACTTATGGTGTGATCCGTGCACTCCCAGACGCCCCTGCGTCTCTGCCGGAGCCGCACCTCCACCACCAATACTCCCTCTACAGCGTCCTAATGTGACCTCTTGATGGCAATTCCCCGGATTCGACGAGCCCCTCGATTCTTCTTCGGCATTGCTGCACGTCGTTTCTGGATCGACGACCCTCGCCGTTCTTGCAGACAACCGTCCTCTCATTTCGACAGCTCCCTCGATGAAACCACGGGTTGCGAGCGCCGTCGCTGCCGCTGTTCCTGGGTCCCTCCCTCGATGTCGGCGGGCCTCGGGCGCCGTCGCTGCCGTTCCTGTGGCTGTCCCTCGTTGTCCAGCTGCACGGTTCCTTGCGTATCGTACTCAACAGCTCCTTGCGTTTCTTCGGATTCGTAGTCACGGATCCCACTTCTGACACCATTGTTACGGCGGGCGTTAGCCATAACGTTTATTACAAATTACAGACAAGGTCCAGGCGGAAATATTACATAGATACAAGGTCAATAGGTCAATAGGTCTGCTCGTAATGGCGTCTGACTCTCAACTGACAGCTGGTCAGGCGATCGATCCGATCGCCTTCTTCTCGCTGTCTCTTGTCTCGGTCGCGAACACCATCGGCCATGGGTCCTCTATAGGGTGTTCGCAACAATAATAATAATAATAATAATAATAATAATCACCTTATGAGACTACGTGTCACCACCCAAACTGTCTTACCGACCCATAATTTGAGGACTGAATTTAGCGACCTCTGTTCATGAACAGCGTCCAACTCAAGAACTACTCTGAAATGTGTTGAAATACTGAAAGATATGTGGCTGCTTGTATAGGTGTGACTTGTTTAGAACGTACAGAACTCATCACGCAAGCTGCAGCACAAATGATCATAGTTAATCAGCTCCCTATATCATTTATAGAGTCGAAAGGTTTTGAGTTGTTTATGAAAGTTGTGGAACCAAACTACAAAATTCCGTGCAAAGGAACAGTTCTAAGTCGAATAAATCTGGTGTATAATGAAAAAAGAAATTTTGTTGAACAGAAGCTTGCTACTGCTGAGTCAATTGCCATAGACACAGATTCTTGGACTTCATTAAGTATGACTTCGTATATAACAGTGAATGCCCACTACTTAAATTCCGATTGGCAGAAAGAGTCATGGAATTTAATAACGGAGGAAATGAGCGAAAGGCACACCATCGCAAATCTTATAACTAAATTAAAAGATGTTACTGATGACTGGAAAATAACGGAAAAAGTTTTAGGAATTGTGACAGATAATGCGAGTAATATAACTGGTGCAGTTGATGCATTAGCTTGCGAGGGCGGCGTGCGTTGTTTTGCCCATACGCTACAGCTTAGTGTGCAAAAGGGACTGAAACTAAACGACGTTAAAGAGATATTGGATAAAGCTTCTTCTGTCGTTTTACACTTTCGCCATTCTGCAGTCGCTACGGAGGCACTTCGCGTACGGCAGAAGCAATTGGATCTGCCGAAACAAAAATTAATGCAGAGATGCGTAACCAGGTGGAACTCGGACTATTATATGGCCACGAGCGTCGTAAAAAATAAAAGTGCCATAAATACTGTACTGGGTGACCGGTCAATTACAAAACGATCTGTAAATGAACGGCTTCACCTATCGGATATGGAATGGAATGTACTTAAAGGATTAATAATTTTTCTGAAGCCTTTGGAAATGGCTACCACATTAATGTGCTCAAATAAAAGTTGTACACTATCCATGATGCGTCCTCTTGTCAGGAGTTTACTTGATGCCCACCTGGTACCAGGGGACGAGGATGATCCAATTATATTGTCTTTAAAATTATTAGTGGCAACAGATATTACGCGACGCTTTGAAATGGAATGGAAGCAAGGTCAGAGTATGGTTAGACAGGAGCACATCGCTACTGCATTAGATCCTCGGTACAAAGACCTCAAACACGAAGAGAACGAGGCACGTAAACAAATTTGGGCTACTATTAAATCTAAATTAACAAACCCTATTGAGGGCAATGAGGATATGAATGATAATCGGAATGATAAACAAGAACCCTTGATTTTTTATTTAAAAAAAAATCATTGGGTAATAGTAGTGCTCAACAGCAGTTGGCTAATTTCCGAAAAGAGCCAGAAATCGAATATAACGCAGATTCTTTGAAATGGTGGAAACTAAATGAGAATAAATTTCCATCCGTGGCCAAATGCTATTTAAACATTCCAGCAACTTCTTCTTCCGCTGAAAGAGTATTTTCTACGACTGGAAACATTGTCAGCACAAAAAGAAGTTGCTTAGATCCGAAAAATGTTAATAAATTAGTTTTTTTTGTATCAGAACCGCAATGTCAAGATTGTCAACGGGAGTAATACAGGGTGTTCGGATACAGATGAACATCCTTGTACGGATTCGGAGTGATTTTACATGAAAAGCTAAGTCGAAAATATAGAATAAAATTTTCTGACATCCCACTACATTTTCCAGGAAATTGACTCTAAATTTTAGCCAAATACGCGTACACCGAGGTACAGCATAAGGCACCTCAGGAGCACGCGTATATGGCTACAATTCAAATTCATTTTTCTCGAAAACGAAGTGTGATATCAGAATATTTTATTCTATATTTTTGACTTAGTTGTTCATTTAAAACAACTCCCTAAAATAACGTCCACCTGTAGCCGAACACCCTATATATGTATACATATGTACAACATAATATTTTTCTTATGTACAGTATTGTCTCCGTATTTGCTCGCTAGTCGGGACCGGCGGTGAGCATATATTCCGTACAGAGTCCTAATTCCGAGTGTTCGTTTCTCGCTTCTTTCTGGCCGAAGGGGAGAGCGAGATGGAACGCTTTGCGTGCGGGACCGGCGTGCGCGATGGTCGCGCGCATGCGTTGAGCAATCATAGCGCTCGTGCCCGTCGCGCACGCAACGCGTTCTATCTCGCTCTGGCCTTCGCCGGACAAGAGTGAGACAAAAGTGGTGGGGATAGCGACAAGCTTGTATCCCGTGCATAAACTCGAGCAAATACGGAGACAATACTGCATACATTTTCACATATAAATATATTGTTAACGTATTGCTTCAATATATTGTCTCCTCTAATTATTTGTATGAGAATAAGCGTCGAGATCATATAAGTTCTTACGTAAAGGACAAACGTAAGATTGGAGTATGAGTGAGTGCGTACTATTGCGTCCCAGTCAGGAAGTGTTGCGGAGTGAATGCTAATTCCGTACATTTTGTATATTTATATAAATAGGACATTTCAATATTTACGGCGCACGCGTTTATTTTTAGTCATAAGGTAAGTGCGGGTAATAAGGATCTATAATTGAATTTACAAAAACTTGTACATATTTTTGAAAACTTTTGTTTTTATGGATATCTATGGACATTAAACTATAAACTGTAATATTTGTAACAATATATGAACACAACAAATACGAAAATTAATAGGTTTCTAAAAACTTTGTAAACGGGCTTTGTTTCGTGTAGTGCAGTTAATAAGGCCCACCTATTTAGTATGTACAATTCGGATAAACAAAGACATCTTCGTCCTCAGGTATGAGCCCAACGCAATCCTCGTGTATCCAGGTGAGATATATGACACACTGTCGCATATCACTCTTGAATGCAGTTCTGCATAATTTGCAAAACAAATTGTCTGCAGAGTTGCCGTCCACGTTTTCTCTAGAGGTGGATGGCATGGGCTCTTGTTCTCTGTTGTTCCCACAATCTTGTCTTTTTTCTTCCCGTTGAAGTGACAGGTGCTTTGAAGTGCCACGGAGCTCTTTTCAATATTATTCCTGCTATGGAAGAGGCTTCCGGTTACTTCCTGAGCCTGAAAGCCCACTTAATATTTTGGTGGGCCTTATTATCTGTTTTGTCACTTCCTCATTGCCGAGGTTATATGTTAAGTGTGCACTTTACAAAATCATCAATTTTCTGGAAATATGTTGCCAACATATGTACTTATACATACCTATAGTTGTACGGTAATTGGACAAGCAGTACTCCCAAATTGGATGTCCCTATACAAAGCCAAGAAACCGACGTAATTCTTATAATTGCAGAAACGCTAGTTTCCCGCGAAACATTTGTTGAATTTACAGTCCGCAAATGTTATATTAATCGCGCGGAAACTCTTTGAATGACATTTCGTACGTAATAAAAGCAATAAATGGCACTACCAGTATTGTAGATTGACCTGCCAAGGATAAATGTCAGGTGGGTCTTTTTATCCGCACTTACCTTATGAGGGAATTCTTCTCAGGCAGTCATATGGGCCGATATCAAAATTATTGGTTCCTTTTTAGTACATTTTAATAAAAGCTTGTTTTTTAAAAAAAAATTCACTATAAAATATTTCATGCTTTTTAGTGAAAATATTGTATTGTCATCGGAACTACGTATGTCTGCAAAGTTTCAAGCCCATCGGATATGTTGAAGTGGGTCAAAATTAGCTTACAAGATTTCACCCTGACAAACTCAACTGAAACTAAATAAAAGCTTGTAAAAAAATGAACCTAAAGAACCCGATTTATACTTCACACCATACTATTCGAATACATCAGTATTCGAATACTTAAATATTCGAATAGTATTCGAATGCTTAAATATTCGAATAGTATTCGAATAGTATTCGAATACTTGGGTATTCGAATTATATTCGTCAAATACTTAAGCAACTGAAGTATTCGAATATTCGAATACCGAAAAATTTGACAAATAGTCACAGCCCTAGTGTGAACACATTAAGTGTTCTTTAGTCTTCACAACTACACCGAAATTGTGAAAAAACATAACTGGAAATAGCTGTAAATAATCATTTTTCTGAACCTTACATGGGGCGTTTTGTAACACAGTCGTCAGGTAAAACGCCCCACCTCTGTGACAAAACACCCCCACATAAAAAAGTGATTACTTTTTATTATTTTTATCAAAATGTTATAGAATATATATTATAAAAGATATTATTTTAAAAAAATAGAACAATCTTGATTAAAATTATTACATTATTTTTTTTATTTACATTTCCTCGTTTGTCATTTCTGCCGCAAGGATTACATGAAGTTATCCACGAAAAGAAAAAAATAGGTTGCTCGTGAAAAATATGATTTTGAGTTGGGGCGTATTGTAAATTCATTGCAGGGGCATATTGTAAATTCTGTGGTACGAAACGCGCCGGTTTAAATTTAGCAACAACGTAGTGAAAAAAGGTTTGGGCAATAACAATTTAAAGAGGTTAGTTTGCCTACTTTTGAAATATACATGTGAATTTATCGAAAAAACAATAGTGACTTAGAAAATTGAATTTCGCACATTCTCACCGCAAATTATCTGAAGTCCGAATTTATAAATTCTTGTATATTTTTTTAAAAGCCGTAATATTTGCTTGTATTTTTATTGTGGCAGTTGTGGCCGACTGAAGCAAGTTCGAATTTGACGATCGTGTCGATGCATCCTGGTTTGTGTGCGTAAAATAATGGTGGGGGTTTTTGTCAAATGGGGCGTATTGTATAGTTTTACCCTAATTCGGACCATAATGAAGGAAATTCTATGAACAAATGTCTTGCATAATTTCAAAATCAGTTCGTTAACAATAGTCCGATTTACATGAAATTTGGTATGATTTTCATCGGAAAAACATAAGGAATCCATCGGTGTCACTTCTATATCAATACGATAAAGAGTTAGGAATTATTTTATTTCTGAATCAGGTATTATGAATCGTCGATCGACCGCAGCGAATGGAGGTCGGCCCCCCGTAGTTGAGGGTAAAATATTCATTACAGTATAATAAGAAGCTATTTAATGTTCATCGTATCGATATGGCAGTGACACCGATGGATTCCTTATGTTTTTCCGATGAAAATCATACCAAATTTCATGTAAATCGGACTACTGTTAACGAAGTGATTTTGAAATTATGCAAAACATTTGTTTATAGAATTTCCTTCATTATGGTCCGAATTATGTCGTTCTTGATATTATTTTCATCGTAGAAACATAAGGAATCGATTGGCATCGGTTTCGTAAAGATCTCATGAGAAATTCGGAACTGAAAATTCCTCACTTCTTAATGGGAATTCCTGTCTCCCCGGGGGTCGAAGCCTTCGACCCGAAGGCCATGACGCTCAGTGTGGCTTCAGTTATGGAACGGTACTCTATGAGATCTCGAGACTCTCGAGTATCTCGGGTAGTTTACCCGGGTAGCAACTACCCGGGAAATTTTTTTTCCCGGGTGTCTCACGGGTACCCGGGTACCCGTTCTCCCGAGAATCGACAGCTCTAATGCGAACTATGCCCGTGTTTACATGGGCGTGCAGTTGAATAATGCGGTCAAATGTTTGGTAAATCCGCGTTTGCCTGAGGACCTTACGTACGCTGAACTGCGCAGCACGCTCGTTGATCAATTCGATTGTGCGAAAAACAAATACGCCAAGAGCATCAAGTTCCGACAGATTTCGCAACATAAAGGCGAAACCGTTGCCGATTTCGCCCTAAGTATGAGACAGGACGCCGCCTATTGCGAATACGATGAGTTTATAGACCGAATGTTGATCGAACAATATCTGCATGGCCTCGAATCTCGCGCGACGTGCGACGAAATTATCGCGAAGAAACCGGCAACCTTTACCGAGGTGTACGAAATCGCGCACGCGCTCGAAGCGACGCGCAACACGACCAACGAAGTTGGGGCGGCAAAAGTGACAATGACGCGTGACACGACGAACAAGTTAGGATACGCGCCACCGCGAACCAAGCGAAGCGCGAAGGGGCCCTCGCGAAACAGAAACCCCGGAATCGGCAACAAAACAGTCGCGGTGCATCACGGAAAGCCGAACGGGGCGTCGGCAACGAGCACTCGCCGTGTGGCGGATGTGGGGGTCCACATTCACGGGACTCCTGTAGGTTCCGCGAGGCGAAGTGCAACAGCTGCGGGAAACAGGGACACATCGCAAGAGTCTGCAGGGCGAAAAAACCGGCGCAGACTGCAGACCAAATTACAGAACCCGAGTTACCGGCGGATCAGATCGACGTTTTACAACGTATGAACGAGTTGTATGACATTCACGTCGTGACCTCCATGGCCAAACGGATGATTAACGTTCAGATCGACGGGTGCAGCCTAGAGATGGAACTCGATACTGGAGCACCTTGCGGAATTGTCAGCGAAAAGGTTCTAAGTACGATTAAAAGAAATTTTGTTTTGCAGCCAACTGATAGACAATTCGCTAGTTACACGGGCCCTCGCGTTCGCTGCATTGGCCGCATTAACGGGAATGCGAGAGTCGGAGCCACAACCCGAAGACTGAATCTCTATGTTTTTGATGGGGATTTGGAGACACTTTTTGGCCGAGAGTGGATCGTACAATTTGTGGGCGAGATAAACTTCATCAACCTGTTCTCTGACTCGGATCGAGTGTACTAGATAGCAACGGCGGCGCCGTCTTTGACGTCGGAGCAGGAGAGGCAACTTAATCAACTCCTAGCTCACTATAGTGATGTTTTCAGTGAGACGCCAGGGAAACTGGTGGGTCCTCCTGCGAGGGTACATTGGAAACCGGGAGCGGCGCTGGTTCTTTGCCGAGCGCAAGATATACCGTTGGCATTACGGACAGCATACGCAAAGGAAATCGATGCCAAACTCGCGTCGGGTTTTTACAAGAAAGTCGAACACTCGGAATGGGGCTCAACAACACATGTTATAGTCAAGAAAAATGGGAAGCTGCGTATCACGGGCAACTACAAGCCCACGTTGAAGCCGCGCATCGTGGTCGATGAACATCCGATCCCGAGAGCGGAGCACCTGTTCAACCGAATGCAGGGGGCTTAGCTGTTCTGCTATTTGGACGTGACGGACGCGTACACGCACATACCGGTCGACGAGGAGTTTGGTCAGGCCATGACCCTCAATACTCCAACGCACGGGTTAATTCGCCCAACCCAAGCGGTTTACGGGGTGACGAATATCCCCGCTATCTGACAGCGGAGAATGGAAACAGTCCTGCAGGATCTTCCCAACATTCTAAACTTCTTCGACGACATCCTTGTCTTCGCCGACAGTTTCGACAGCTTGATCGTGGCTCTTAATGCTGCTCTGGAAAGGGTTAAATCGCAGGGATTGAAGCTGCATCGGGCAAAATGCGTGTTTGCCATACCATCCGTGGAGTTCCTGGGGCATAGGATAGATGCTGAAGGTGTCCATAAGTCGAACAAACACGTGGAAGCCGTGCGTATTGCACCGAAACCATCCACACCTGAAGAGTTACAGTTGTTCTTGGATAAGGCAACGTACTACAGCTCCTTCATTCCAGATCTGTCCACCAGGAATCGGCCGCTCCGAGACATGCTCCTTGTCGAGCCGTTCGCGTGGTCGTCGGCTGCTGAGGAGGCGTATGAGGACATCAAGAGAGCCTTAACTTCTCCAGGGGTCCTCTTGTCGTACGACCCTGCGTTTCCCCTGTTGTTGGCAACGGATGCCAGCAAGACAGGTTTGGGTGCTGTCTTGTCACACCGACTGATGTGAGCGACGGACGGGAGCGCCCAATCGCTTATGCAAGTCGGACAATCAGTGCCACCGAACAGCGTTACCCGCAGATTGATAAGGAGGCACTGGCTATAGTCTGGGCGGTCCAGAAATTTTTCCACTACCTCTACGCACGTCATTTCACGCTAATTACGGACCACAAGCCGTTAACACAAATCTTGCACCCGGAAAAGTCACTGCCAGTGCTGTGCATTAGTCGCATGGCTAACTATGCCGACTATTTGTCACATCTTGACTACGAGGTAGTATTCAAATCTAAAAAAGCCAACGCGAACACCGATTACTGTTCTCGTGCACCGCTACCTACGACAATGGGTACCGTGAACAAACTGTCCGTGGGAAGGGAGGAAGAAATGATGGAGCTGGACGAATTCGACCAATTCGTGCTGGGTCAGGTGTAGCAGCTCCCTGTAAGTGCGGACAACATCGCTCGGGAAACAAGAAAGGATCCGGATCTGGGTACGATAGTCCAACTGTTGGAAGTTGGCCGGGACCTTGCGCGGCACGGGTATAAGGCACCCGAGGTCAAGTATACCCTGGCTGCTCGCTGCCTGTTGTTTGAGTACTGAGTTGTCGTGCCGCTGTCTCTGCAGCAACCAATCCTTGATGACTTGCATGCGGCCCACATAGGAATTGTGAAGATGAAGGGATTAGCAAGATCGTTTGTTTTTTGGCTACGAATCAACGCGGATATTGAGCGCGTGGCCAAATCATACACGGAGTGCGCAACGTACGCGCATGCTCCACCGAAGTTACGGGAGCATCACTTGGAGTACCCCAAAGCTCCTTGGGAAAGGGTGCACATCGATTACGCGGGCCCTGTCGCTGGCACGATGCTGTTGATAATTGTCGACGCGTATAGTAAATGACTGGAAGTCAAGACGACTAACTCGACAACGACGGCCTCAACAATCGCAATGCTGGACGAGCTGTTTGCAGCGTACGACGCACAGTGGTTCGAGTATACTACATGCTAGCTGGACAAAATTATTTTTTGGCGGGTTTGGGTTTTGCAGTTCGACCGATTGATTAAAATAAACTAGAAAGTCTCTACTTTCCGTACATTCAACCCTTGTCGCGTGGTTCGACGTGAAACATATTGTAAAACACTATTTTAATAGCGATGCAGAGAAAACTGAGTTCAAAAACCAGGTTTTATAACTTAAAAACTCAGAAATTACAGGAATAGACATAATGTTACAATTATTAATTATATTTAATGTACAATACTGTCGTTTTGTCCTTTTTCCTTCAGTGAATTAGTCATATTTTTATATTATTGCTATTTTTAGTTAAATCATAAACTGTAATACAAATCAGGTATGTTTTCTAACAATTTGGACCCCATATGAACCCATACCCACCAAAAAATAATTTTGTCCAGGTAGCATGTAGTATACTCGAACCACTGTGCGACGCTTCAGTCACCATCGTCTTCGATAATGGAACGCAATTTACTTCTGAAGAGTTCAAGAATTTCTTACGAATCAGTGGGTTCAAATACCAGTACGGCGCCCTACCATCCGTCAACGAATGGCCGAGCTAAGTGGTACGTCCAGACGGTCAAGGACGCTCTTCAGGCGATGTCGACCACACCAGGCTCGATGCAGCGGAATCTGAACGAGTTTCTGCGCCAATATCGCTGGGCCCCGCATTAGACTACCGGGCAGCCTCCTGCGCGATCCTTCCTGGGGTGCCACGTTCGACGCCACGTTTCCCACATTCCAATCTGTCCAATTAATTTATTGTCTTTCAGGTAACCCACGCATGGATAGGTGGATCCCGGGGACAATCGTCATTCGCCTGGGAGGCCTTCATTACGAAATCGACTACTTGGGCAAACGATTCAAAAGGCACGTCGATCAAATCCGAAGACACCAGCCGGGCCAAGCAGAAAACCAATCAGCTGCCGGCGTTCAGACGCAGGACCGGGGTGACGCTGTTGTGGAGTCGCCACGTAGAATACGCTTCTACGAGGATTCGGCGAGACCGGTTGCAGGTCCGCCAGCGGCCGTGGCTGCGACACCAGGTGCTCAACCTCTGATTTCGGCAACGCGAGCTGCCCCGGCGAATCCGGTCCGTAACCCCCCAGAACGCCAGATGGAGGCGACACCGCATCTTCCGCGGAGATAGACGCGTGTCCGACATCCTGTCTTAAGATTCACACCGAGTATATAACCGTCACTTATGAATGTAATTAAATGACCAACTCATTATTGCCATTTTTGTAGAGAGTAAGCTATTTTTTTTTTGTATGCGAGCCATTCCTAAACGGGAGAGGAAATGTTGTGTATGTGTTAACTTATTGGTTGGCGACACTGTTTTTTAATTCCGCCGTGTGTCGATACGATTCAGAGTTCTGCAATGGGCGGGTTTGACCCGCCCGTCACCCGGCCGTGACGTCGATTCACCCACCCGCCCGTAACCGTATCTGCACTCACCCGGCGATACCCGTTACCAAGCTACACATACCCGCCCGGACCCGCTGGCGGGTTAGCGGGTCAGCGTCGATTTCTATCCGCCCGAAGCTGTCGCGACGCGTACTTGACTCACCCGTAGTCGCACTGTTATCCGTTCGTACCCGTGCATTTAGCTGCATTTCAATTCCGAATTTACTGGTACTTTATTCGGCAGTTGTTATATCAAGACGCGGATTTATTTTATTCTACGAATGAACAGTATGGAATGCATTGTATCAAAATCAAGAAATTATGGATACATGCAAAAATGTAATTTAAATTCTGGACCGCTTATGGCTTATGCTATTAAAGGAACGCAGATTGCGAGTGCAATATGTAATGCAGCCATTGAGTATTTCTTGTCTTATGAAGAAGTGGAAATATCATTTTTAAATGTCACTTTATTTATGTTTAATTACAATGTTTTGTGTTTATTATTTTGTAATAGTATGTATATAGTGCAATATTAATTTTATGCTATCAGTCCTATATTAAAAGCTTTTATTTTTTCTGCAGTATTGGAATTTTTGTTACTTTCCCTTTGTTAATAATTATAATATAAACAAAAAATTAACTTGGTTTGAACGCGCGGGTATTAGCGGGTATAGCGTAGCGCGAGTATTAGCGGATATAGCGCGGATACGGGCGAGTCAGATAAAAGTTCCGTCAGCTCCGGAAGGGTATGGGCGGATCAAGAGACACGGTAGTGTCTCGCGCCAAGTATATAATATATATATATATATATATATATATATATATATATGCGCAGCGCGAACACGGAGTGTATCTATTACGCCGCGACCCGCTATCGAGAACCCTGAGATTACCGAATCTCAATAACGGCTGATCCGATTAGCTTTTTAATGGTCTTAATGGATAGCTTGGGTTTGATTTACATAAGAAAAATGTCTTCGTTTTGTTCCTACGTGCCTTATGAGCTGAGATATTTCAATACAAAGTTCCAATTTGGCGAATTTTACGTTAAGAGATTTTTCTCCATCGTCAAGTGTGGACAAGAGGGGAGCATGAAAGGGTGAGGAAATGTACCGCCAATTCACGCAGTACGAAAAAATCAAAAAGCATCTACGTTCAGGTTGCTAGTCAACGTAACCTAGCTAGTGTCAGTCACTTTACTCATAACCACTGTGATACTAGCTGTTCTGCCTAGTTTATATGACTAATATTACGTACGTACCAAATATTGTAATTAATAAAATAATAAAATAAAGTTTGTATTTTTATAATGTATACGCATACTTTTCCTTAATAAACCCTTAATATTTCAATGACGGTTTATAGTTTTTATATCAATTTTTAAATCATTAGATATTGATTTATTAATAAAATGAATTTAACTTAAGTGTGAAATATAATATTCTTTCTTATTTCTTCTTTTATATTGCTATTCTCTGCATTAGCAACAAGACGCATAGGTTCCAAATTCCTAACACATCTTCTAAAGGTATCTCGATTGCTGCATCAACGAGTCTCAGCAGCTAAAATTATTCTCTGACCACCAAGAGCTAATACCTGGGATTCCAGAGCTGGAGACTTAAACTCTTTTAATAAATTGTTCATTTTAGCAGTAAAATCCTTATCTAATAATGATTTGCATAATAAACCCTTACAAGTGCCAAATGGCATCATTCTTGTTTCAGCTGTTCCATAGCATGGTAATTTTTGTTGGCTTATTTATTTATTATCATTTTTTGTAAGAACAAAATATAAAGATCTTTAGCGCCTTTGAGCCATTGCCTTTTTTTAATTTGCACGTCATCAGCTTCAATCCAACTACTAGTCTTTCCTTCTTCTTTACATATACTGGTGTAATGGCCATCCTCAATACATGAACCACTATGAAATATAGCATTCATAACTTTATATAATTGTCCAGCTATTAATACTTTGGTTGTGGTAAATTGAACCCGAATTATAAAATTCCAACTAGAAAGAAGTTGTCAAATAATTTACTGAATGCAAAATTTCAAGATTATAAAAAATCAATAACCAGTGTGGAATCTAAACATTCAGTTCTACTTTTAGATGGTTGGAAAAATTCATCATCCAACAATAAATATGTAGTTGCAATTCTGAATTGAAGTGATTACAGGTACATTTATCTTGATGCCTGGAATTTCTGTTGTATCAGAGAAACTGGTGAAGCATTAAGAGAAGTTGTTAATCAATGTATGACAATAGCACAAGAACAATTTAATTTAAATATTATATGCAATAATAACAGACAAATGTCCATGGGAAAAACAATCAATGTATGGCACATGACTTGTAGTAGCCACAGTGCGAATTTATTATGCAAATCATTATTAGATAAGGATTTTACTGCTAAAATGAACAATTTATTAAAAGAGTTTAAGTCTCCAGCTCTGGAATCCCAGGTATTAGCTCTTGGTGGTCAGAGAATAATTTTAGCTGCTGAGACTCGTTGATGCAGCTATCGAGATACCTTTAGAAGATGTGTTAGGAATTTGGAACCTATGCGTCTTGTTGCTAATGCAGAGAATAGCAATATAAAAGAAGAAATAAGAAAGAATATTATATTTCACACTTAAGTTAAATTCATTTTATTAATAAATCAATATCTAATGATTTAAAAATTGATATAAAAACTATAAACCGTCATTGAAATATTAAGGGTTTATTAAGGAAAAGTATGCGTATACATTATAAAAATACAAACTTTATTTTATTATTTTATTAATTACAACATTCTTCTGTGGCGGGCTACATATTCTCCTGTAATTAGTACTACAAAATGTGTGAAATCTCCACAAAATTACCTTTTTTAAAAAAAAGGTACAAAAAGAGCGCCAAGTATATAATTCCATCGAAAAGAATCCCATTTAAAAACATTGTCGTAAATTAATAGTTTTACAAAACTAATGATATACACAAATTGCGCCAATTATACCTGTAACGTCCCACGATTTTTCTCGCGGTTCTATACCAAATTCTATTCGTAAACCTCAGTATCACTCCATCAAACTCTAACAAACTCAACTCTTACCCCATCTCCTCAATCGTCGATCACCTTGATGTTATACCTTAGCGGTCACCAACAAGATGATCGATACAAACTCCACCTCGCTGATGTATCTTAGAGATCCCCATCGCGAGATAATCGTTACAAAACCCTCTTCGCCTATTCGTCCTACAAGGCACGAATCATTCCCTCTTATATGAATTCAAACAAATCCTTCGTTACAAATCCCTTTTAAATCGAGACCAAGTCTCAATCCCCTCTTTACGACTCATGAAGTCCAAGCCACTTTAACCCCTTTCCTATTAAACACCCAAAAATTCATTCGATGAGTTGAGTATCTCCTTTCACAGTCATAAAACCCCAAAAATCCAACTGCGACACATATTTGGCGTACGTGACATAAATATGTCTATTAATAGTTATACCGTTTACAAAAAACCCGGAAGTCCTACTGCGTCTTATTCCGAAATGTGTCAAGGCCACTACCGCGCGTACCCCCGCAACGTCCTTATAAATACGAGGGGACCGAGACAGAAGTGCTCTTTCAACGATAACAATTCAACCGAGTATCATTGTTAAAACAAGAAAGTCTATTATATTTTGTGTTACAATCATCTCGCAACTCATTGTAAGCATTTAAACCATACCATTTTTCATTGCATATCATCCTCATCACATAATCTTGTATTATTATTGTTATTTTCGTGTCTATGCTTATTGCAATTCATCATATTATAGCTATTTCATATCATTTACTTTATTTACTGTTTATTGCATTTTCTTGTCTATGCTTACAGCTATTTCATATTATTTATCTTATTTACTGCTTATTGCATTGTCTTGTCTACGCTTATTGCGATTTCATATTATTTCTTTCAATAACAATTGATTATTACTTATTCATATGTAACTCATATTCATACTCTTACGTTTCAATAACCATTGTATATAATGAATGCCATGTACTAATGATAAATCCCTGAAGCATAATTATAACGTAAAAATCACCAACAGTGCATCGAATTGAATAAACAATTTCCATTTAAATCACGTTACGATTTATTGTGTCTAGTCATCTGTTTGCGAAAATTCCCGTTCGTGAACGCGAGAACGGCTCTAGTGTTTACAAACATACTGTTGCATGAGCCGTGCAATCCACGAAAAACTAAACGTGGTTTCTTATATATATAACTGCAACGGTAAATCCTATTACCGAAACCAAAACAAAACAAAGTAATATAACGGGTGCTCTCCAAGTGTATATTTACCTTCCTTTAACGATTAGAGTGACGGATTCAATATTCGCGCCTGATCGCCTCCAGAAATTCTAAGTGTGACGGATTTGACATTCGCGCCTGATTCCCCTTTAACGTTTAGAGTGACGGATTACAGATTCGCGCCTAAATTTCCTACCCCAAACCTCAGAGTGACGGATTTAAGATTCGCGCCTGGACTTCCCTCAAAACCCTCAGCGTGACGGATTTAATATTCGCGCCTGGCATTCCCTCAAAACCCTCAGCGTGACGGATTTAATATTCGCGCCTGGCATTCCCTCAAAACCCTCAGCGTGACGGATTTAATATTCGCGCCTGGCCTTCCCTCAAACCCCTCAGAGTGACGGATTTAATATTCGCGCCTGGCATTCCCTCAAAACCCTCAGCGTGACGGATTCAATATTCGCGCCTGGCCTTCCCACAAACCCCTCAGAGTGACGGATTTAATATTCGCGCCTGGCATTCCCACAAAACCCTCAGCGTGACGGATTTAATATTCGCGCCTGACACCACATTCCTTCCCCAATTGTCATCGTTCCCAAAGACCTCACCCGGGACGTGACATACCAATGGCTATTTATACAAACAGGACCGTTCCTGGGTTGTTGGTCGCCCAGGTGCGAAAACAATATTGCCGCCCTTATTAATTTAATTTTCTTTAATTAAGAATTTGATATGCAGTGCTTACTTTTACATCTATATATACAAAAAAAATGTATTAACCAATATTAAGCAGATATATTTTTATTTTATACAAATAAATATTTCAATACCAATAAATATTTTATTCAAAATACTTGGCGCTGCTCTCCGAATTGGTGTTGATAAACTGAATAAATATGTATAAATTGCATTAATCTTTTTCTTTCTTTCTTGTCCGTGCGATCGTGAATGTGTGTATGTGTGCGTGTGCATATGCTGCGTATGATATTAGAATTAATTATATGTAGAATAAATGTGACTGCGTTTCTAATATAATATGTATATGTATATGTTTATCTATTTTAGCCTGTAAGGGAATTATTGCAAATTATTAATACTAAGACAATTATTTTAACATTTCTTCGGTTTCGCAGCGCCAAGTATTTTGAATAAAATATTTATTGGTATTGAAATATTTATTTGTACAAAATAAAATAAAAATATATCTGCTTAATATTGGTTAATACATTTTTTTTTGTATATATAGATGTAAAAGTAAGCACTGCATATCAAATTCTTAATTAAAGAATATTAAATTAATAAGGGCGGCAATATTGTTTTCGCACCTGGGCGACCAACAACCCAGGAACGGTCCTGTTTGTATAAATAGCCATTGGTATAATTGGCGCAATTTGTGTATATCATTAGTTTTGTAAAACTATTAATTTATGACAATGTTTTTAAATGGGATTCTTTTCGATGGGATAGAAATCGACGCTGACCCGCTTACCCGCCGGCGGGTCCGGGCAGGTCGGGTGAATCGAAAAACGGACGGGTAACGGACGGGTAAACCCGCGATATATCCGCCCGTTGCAGAACTCTGATACGATTCGCCGTCTCGACACGCTGTCTACTCGTGTGCACGCTTCAGCTAAAGTGGTTGTAACCTCTCTTTCTCGAATAAACCTACGTACTATTTAATTGACACGCGATTGCATTTATTCGCCCTGAACTGCTCGCAAGGATATAAAACCTATACTATTCGGTTTCTTCGATCAAATAAAAAATGTTTCATATGAAACATTATTTTTCACATGCTATTATTTTACTAACTATTAAAAAAGCATGTGAAAAATAATATACAATCAAATCGGACATAGTGTATAAACGTACTGAAACATCCAAACATCAGTTAACTTAGTCAGTTAACGTCAGTTAGTATATAGTTTAAAAAAATGAATTTTTCTAATAGTTATGGAGGAGAATGAATTCCTTTTCCAAAAATATATATCGAATATTTCGATTAAAATCGGTGGGTACGGGTTCGATATGTTTCTTTTAAATAATATAGTATAGTAGAAGGATATTATTAATATTATTATTATTGTTATTATTATATGTCTGTATTATATCGTATAGATCATCATTAATGTATGTGCAAACACATGATGAAATGGGTGGGGTTCAGCAACGGGTGCTCTTAAAAAAAATTAAAGCACTCTTTTTATAAATTACGTTATTGCAAGCGAATGAAATTTGTAAGCTTGTGTCAAAGTAGTCTGATTTGCATGATATTTGGTATGATTTTCATCAGAAAGACATAAGGAATCCATTGGCATCGCTTTCGCACAGATCTGATGAGAAATGAGGAATTCGAAGATTTCTCACACCTTAATAGGTACTCCAACCCCTTCGAGGGTCGAAAGTCATGACTTTGGAAAGACACCACGAGGGGTTGACCTCGTCACGGTTGCCAGGCGGACCAGGCGTTTCGAGCCAATCACCCTGTATTCTATTCACCCATCGCGGTACTGCCGGACACGACGGATGCCATTATCACAGTAACGTGCTGCCTGCACAATATGCTGCGTAACGAGTATATGCAGAATAAGAGTGGAAATCAACAAAATTCTGAAGCGCAGTTACCAACGGACAATATGTTGCCGTTGGGTAGAACAGGAGGCTTCGGGAATTTAAAAGGTTTCGAAGTACGTAATAAATTCCGAAGATATTTTAACGCGCCAGAAGGTGCTGTAGAGTGGCAACAAAACTGTCTCGCAGTATAAAACATGAATTATTTGCGTACTAAGTACGTGGCTCCCAAAAACTATAAGCTGTGTTTGGAGTAACGTTAATATCCACTAACTACATACCCATTGTTTATTTATCATTATGTAAATTAATTCGTTTAATTGTGTATACAGGGTGTCCCAAAAATGCCGGAGTCCCTTGAGAGGGGTGACTCGTGGGGTGATTTGAAACAACTTTTTTCTTAGCGAAAATGTTCTTTGAGGCTTTGTTAACGAGATATTAACAAACAACCCAAAGCAATCAGAGTGCGAGTCTGCGGATCTTCCGCAGTAGCGTAGCTACGTGCTGGACTTGTACTGCGAACAAGCAAGTCAGTGGTCATCGAAGGAAAGTGCGTAAAATAACAGCTGGAAGAAAAAAGGAACGATTCACCTGCAGCTTATAAACCCGTGTCACTGGATCACTGTACCGAGTCTAGTCATCGAAGGACGTGAGTAGTGCACAGCTAGTCTCAAGTATATGACCTAACCCATATTGAAAAGTAATATTAGAATTTGTATTCGTAATTATTCAATTGTCAAGTTACTATTTGTTTTTATTTATAATTAGTTTGTCCCTAATAATGTTTTAGATTTTTGGGTACAGGAATGTTTTTTCGAGCATTGGACACTACATAATTTGGTGCATTGTGAAGATAGCATCAACGACAATACACAAAATATTTCATCGTCCTGCGTTATGCAGGACTGAGTAAATAAGCTATGGACATTTGCATCACATTCGCAGACTGGTTCGTTTCGCCCGCTGGAGAAGTTCCTTGGCAATATGAAGCCATAATAAAATTGTATTTTATTATTTGATGTATATATTTATATTATTTTCTGATGTACAATATCTTCTGAATTTTGAAGTCTAAACTTTTAAAGTGTATTTCCACTTTTATAACCTGTTATTGTATATCTGGATGTGCTGCACGGTTTTTAATGTTTTTGCTTTCAATCGATTCGTAAGACAATAAAGAAAAAGTGTATATAGAGGTGATTTCGTCATAAATCGATTGGTACTCGAGATATCTTGAAAATAAAGAGATCAAGTTTGTGAATTTTCTGGAATTTTTTTTTCATTTAATCACAGTTCCTTTTAGAAAAAGATACGAGAGTTTAATTATACCTACAGTGTTACGTCCTGAAGGGACTTTTTGCGAATCACCCCGAGCGGTTGAGATAATTCGCAGGGTTCTTGCTCTGTCGAGGTGCTAGAGCACGCCTTGACTATACTTACCATGAAAGGATTGGCAGGAAAAGGGGTTGAAACAATTCTGGACACGGAATTAAAGGAAAAAAAAACAGTAAAGTACATATATTCTAATGAAAGCGTGAAATACAAACTACATACCCCAGAGACGGCGCTCCGTCTTTGCTGACGCTTGTGGGTCTCTCAACCTGTCGTAGGTCGCGGGCGCTCGAGTTACTATCAGGTGACGCTCGGAAGTCGCTGGGTCTGGCGTTCGTCGCTTCGCTCGCTCGCTCTGCTCCTAGTCTTCGCGGTCGATGTAGCTCTTATCAGCGCGTACATGCTCTCCCGGCGAGGCCGTTTCTCGGTGTGTCGGAACGGAGTTACACTTAGGCTAACTTGATAGGCTGAGCGCGATTTGGCGTTACTGACTCTCACGCAGAGACGCGATTTAGACGGCGCGTTTCGCCGACGATACTTCCTACACCGAGCTCTGAATCTAACTAACTATCCACGCGTCCTCTCGATTGACGCTCGGGCCTCGCACCCTCGCAATCGGCGGGGGAAGTCGCCTCGTCGGCACTTGACGATTGCCTTCCGATTTCGAAGAATATCGGAATCTGGGCCATCAACGATCAAGTTGTGCCCACGACGATGGATTCCGCGGTTCGGCGACCGGAGTGTCGTCCGCGGTACGATTCCGCTGAATCGCCGATGTTGAAATGGAAAGCGACGCGAGGACAGCTAGCACGGAAT
The DNA here is from genome assembly GCA_963971345.1 of Andrena flavipes. Taxonomy (NCBI): domain Eukaryota; kingdom Metazoa; phylum Arthropoda; class Insecta; order Hymenoptera; family Andrenidae; genus Andrena; species Andrena flavipes. The sequence goes on along the minus strand of OZ020479.1, from coordinate 53,024,075 downwards.
GGACCTGAAGGACCCATGCAACAACAGTAATCGAAAGGGTTCGAGTCATACGATAGCTATTTAAAAAAAAACTTTATTGTGATTGTTTAAAAAAGATATAGTTATTTGGCAAGGTGAAGTTGAGTAACATTTTACTTCTATCGAACGAATGTTCTCTCTTAAAATTCGTCTCGCTGCGCTCGGGCAGTAAGTACCTCAGGCGAGGCAAAATCTAGTCTCTCTCTTGTCACGCACAATACTTTTTTAAACACCTGCATGGAAAGTGTGTTTCTGAAAGCTTGCTGGGCGATTTACAAAAAAAAATATGCATGTTCGATTGTTTTTTTATTCTGTCCAAATTAATAAATACGTTTAAGTAATTAATAAATATATTTGAGCAATTAATAATTTGAAGACTCTTGATAGGAATTTCCACGTAACCTTTTGCTAGTTTGACAGCATTCCAAACACCAAATCTGCACGAAACCATATGTCATAAAGTATATGGCATAACGCCATATTCACTTAGCTCGCAAAGTGAAGTTCCTTTGGAAGCAATGTAGAAAACGCGAATACGTATGCGCTACATCTCATTTTTTCATAGGACCCTTGAAATTAGCTATTTTGTTCTCGCTCAGCTGGCGTAAAAAACACCCAGCAGGGGTTGAAAAAAAGACATTCCTAATGTTACAGTCACACTGAATGAACGTAACCCACAGACTACCTTTGCAATAAATGAACTCGACTGCTTCAGGCATACTAGCGATTCTCTGCGGGGGGGATTTGTAGAAGAGGAATGGAGAACTGCACATACTTTACCGTTTTGAAATGCCAGGTGTTTTCCGGTCGGACTGGATTAGCGTCACCCACTGTGGTGTTCGAGAGTTAAAGAATTACTAATAAAATAGGATTTTTATCTCAAATGACTGCCCTTTAATTTAAGTAAAACGATATTCGGCTACTTTCCTTTACTATTCGATTTTGTCTTATAATTTGGGAACGAAAAGTGTCCCCAACATAGACTTAAACCACTTAAAAGGGCATTAAATGAAGTACCAAATACACTAAATACTCGTTATAGCTCCGTTTTTACCATGCGGAGTACGCCCGGTGACTATCCCGACTATTTTTTGCAATCCTTTTGTCGAGAGTGAGAGAACGAAAGAGTCGACGGCAACTTCGTGTCAACTGTTTCATTCCCTCTCGCTCGCGCTTCGGTTTTCGCAATCGCGGCATCGGCCGCATAGAATAGTGTCCACAACGCGTCGTACGCCAGCTCCGTTCGTCGGGTTTAATACGAATGATTATTTTAAACAGTTTTCAATTTTTTTTTATCACGATTAATTTAAAAATTGGAAAAAATAAATGTAAAAAATATTAAATTATACATTAGGTATTAGAAAGGAATAGTTTTATCCTATTAACTAACAACCAACTGTCACTGACTTCTTCAATCCGGCCCACTGTGCCGTTATAAATCGGACTACTTTTATACAAGCAATAAGGTAAAAAAATGCTTACTCCTTTTATGGTTTGGATTGCTTCTGCAAAAGTAGTCCGATTTATATGACATTTGGTATGATTTTCATAATAAAAACATAAGGAATCTATTGCTGTCACTCCGTTATCGATACGATAAACAATAAAGAATTTCTTAATACGCTGAAATGTATATTTCACCCTCGAGGATTCATACCTGTTTCAGAAGAAAAATAATTCTTAACTCTTTATCGTATTGATATAGAAGTGACACTGATGAATTCCTTATATTTCTCCGATGAAAATCGTACCAAATTTCATGTAAATCGGACAATTTTTAACGAAGCTTGCGAGAAATTATATAAATTAAGTTTTCATCTAATTTCCTTCATTATGCTCCGAATTATGTCGTTCTTGGTGTTAGTTTCATCGGTGAAACATACGGAATCGATTGGCGTCGTTTTCGCAAATATCTGATGAGAAATGCAAAAATCGTAGACATTTCTCACTTCTTCTTGATGGTATTTAAACCCTTTCGAGGGTCGAAAGCCATAAAATTCGGTGTCGAAGACGGTCCTCGAGACCTCATACAACAATAGACCTTTTCAAGTGCTCGAAAAGAGCCAGCGCGGCGCTGCTTAGGTATAGGAAATACCATCTGCGGCCGCAAAGAAGAACCTTGCGACGTTCTGAGGCGGCGAGCCACGCATTGGAAATCCCACCTTAAGACTCCACAAACTACCACCGATGGAATATATGCCAATGTGGACAATATCTGGCATAAATAATCGATACAATTATTTAATTACTACTATAGAGTTTAAACAAACTCATAAACTATATACATCATATAGCAACAAAAGATATTTGTAAAAAAGTGTTACACATACCAATTACTGGCAATGTCCCTACTATTGCCATTTAATCGATTATAGATAATGAAAACGTCGAGTGAAAATATGTAAGTCGTATGAGTCAGATTTTAGCAATCAATCTGCAATGAATGCGGACTTACATATTCACACTCAACAATACGGAACTTTTTTATTATCTATAATCAATTAAATGGCAATAGTCGGAACACTGGCAGTAATTGGCACGTGTAACACTTATTTGCATATCTCTTTTGTTGCCGTGTATAGTTTATGAGTTTGTTTAAGGAGGTTCGATACCTCACATGCGGGGCAGGCGGCGAGATGGGTAAGTCAATGCTTATACATGGGAGCTCTGCAGTGATACCAATCTTGGATAAAAAAAATTATGTAGACAAAAATGTTATTTACATGTCTATTCCTAATAAAATTAATACTACACAGCTTGTTTTGGAATTCAAATAACCAAAAAGTATGTTTAATGCAGCTAGAAACACAATATTTTCATTAAAAGTAGCGTAAAATATGTGAGTGAAATGCGGCAGCGCCGCTTCGCGTCCATCTTTTTTTCTCGTTTCATCTCAGGGATCCGTGGGCTCCAGCTACCACTGATGGACGGGGAAACGTTCACTACCCGGCGTGCAGCGTTGCCACGTTTCAAACAGTTCCTTCAGGCAGTTCCAACAATACGAGCACATTGCTGTATATATATTCAATTATCTAATAAACCGTACGGTAAATGTATAATTTTTCTTTTTAGAATTTCATAGGAATACTTAAGCTTTTCATTGCAACATTTTTTAGGACTGCCTCACTATTTTTAAAGACTCTGTGTAACATTTTATAGAATTTTTATCGCTTCTCCCATAAGAGCCTGTGTATAAGAGCGCAACTTTGACTTCAATTTTCTCATAACCCGTGCGGTCAATCAACTTGAAATTTTAACACCATACGGACTACACTTTGAACATTAGATTAAAACACTTTTCAAAGATTTCTTACTATATTGTCTTCGGTATCGAACCTCCTTAAACTCTATAGTGTTAATTAAATAATTGTATCAATTATTTATGTCAGATATTGTCCACATTCGCATATATTCTCTCGGTGATAGCCTGTGGAATCTTAGACGGTATTCTGCGTGTCGAGAATTCGGGATCGCTCCGCGAAATTCCGGATTTATTGCGGATTTATTGCTGAAGTCCTGCTCATACGTTAAGAGCGTCGCTCCCAAACGACGATCGCAGAATACGGACTTTCATATTTTCATTCGACGAGTTTATTATCTATAATCGATTAAACGGCAATAATAGGGACACTGCACAGTGGGGTATTTGGCCCGAAAACCCGGACATGGCTATTTTAAAATCTTCAAACTCTCATAACTTTGGTAAAATTCATCCAAAGTTGATGAAAAATAAACGATTTTATAGCTTACACTTTCTACTTTTCGACTCATTAAATCAATTTTATCGAAATCGGTATCCAGGGGTAAAATCCGTCCTTAAAGAGGAATGTGGGAAACTGTAAAAGTTTCTTGATGTTTGGCAAGTGTTACGGAGTGCAAACAATATTTTTTGTAATTTTTATGTATACTATCAGAAAGTAGGATCCTTTGCCTTTACGATAAGCCGAACCTCATAAAAAAAGGTGTTTTTTAACAAAGATACAGCCATTTAAAAAAACTTCCATTTTATATATGTGTATATGATATAATATATATAATTGAACGTAATCGACGAACCCCAGTTATAGTAAAGTTAATAACATACTAAAAACTTTAATGTTCAGGGACTGACAGATGCAATTTACGATAGGTCAACCATCAATAGACAGCGACGAATGCATTCGGGTAGATTATATCTGTAATCATAAAAATTTTGATTTATGATAGGGGAAAGTAGGGTAAAACGGAACGGGTGGGTAAAACGGAACACCAATGTTTCTGTTAAATAAGAGGTGCGAATGGGTTGGTCCCGCGTGACATGGACCCAAAGGGTCCTCATAGCATTTTATGATAGACCATAGACCCCTGCACAAGTTATTTTTCCATTAAGAGAGTTTGAAAAATTTCCGGTATCGACGTTTCAATATTGCGTTGGACTTTCGACCACTTTTCGGTACTTGGACTTCGAAAATTAATAACGGCAAGTACATCGTTGGATTCTATATTTCTTACGCTACATTTTGACGTATATAAAAAGTTATTTACCTCATGCTGAAGTGTAAATATTAAATGTTTACTAAATGACTGCACGTGGGGCAAAACGGAACACTTTTCGCGGGGTAAAACGGAACGCCTATTATACATGGGGAAGAATGGAAACGTCTCTTAGTACGTGTTTATTATCTATTTTAATTATTAGATTGTAGATTAAACTTTTAATTACTATTCTTGTTTCCAAGAAAATTGATTTTGTATAGAAAATTATGATGTATGAGATACATCTTTCATTCGATCAAACTGTTATATTTTTGTTATATTTTATTTGCAATAGTTATACCTAAAACATATATTTATAGATTTTAACATAAATTAATACATTTTAAATCATAAAAATAAAGATTTTGTACGGTTACACGGTCTTCGAGTGAGTGTTCCGTTTTACCCCACCATTTTGGGTACCGGATCTCCGGTAAATTTCACTTTCCGTCGTTCCCAAAGATTTTTCTTATCAATGACCATGATTTTCTTATAGCCCAAGGTCCACTGAAGACTCCTCTTGAAGTCTCGTGTCTTTTTCTCCTCCCGATTTTAAGTTATCACCCTCCAAAGTTAAGCGTTCCGTTATACCCCACCTTCCCCTATATATAAAATCTGATTTATGATATGTAATATATATTTTAAGAATATTTTTTATTTACGATATATAATACTTACAATTAACTTTCGTCTGACAAGGAAAGGTTCCCAAGTGTCCGCCTCCGATTGCTTTAAATTTTGGATATGTTTTAGAGGACCAAAAAATAAGATATACGTGTGTTTTTATAACGGTCCGTTTTCATATTTAGGGGGTGAAACCACCCCCCAAAGTTCATACGGGGTACAAAAATTGTGTTGAGTAAAACTTGATATAAATTTAATTTGCATCATAACTTGCTGTATGGACAATGTTCTTGTCGCCAATCACCGTTATTAGGGGGTAACTATGAGGGGTGCTTTCACCTCTTGAACATGCAAATGGGCCAAAATAGAAAGACATGCATTTCCTTTTTTTCGGCCGTCTAAAACATATCCAAAAACTTCGGGGGTGGGTTTCACCCCCTAAACATTCAAGCAGGCCTAAATAAAAAGATACGTATTTCTTATTTTTCGGTCCTCTAAAACATGTCCAAAAACCAAAGCAATCGAAGATGAACACCTGAAAATCTTATAACTTTGGGGGGTGGTTTCACTCCCTAAATAAGAAAACGGGCCGCTATAAAAAAACACGTATATCTTATTTTTCGGAGCTCTAAAACATATCCAAAATTCAAAGCAATCGGAGGCCAACACCTGGAAACCTCTGCTTGTGAGTGCAGTCTCGGATGGCACTGATTCAACTGAATGCAGACAGAATGTAGAGGATTTAGTTAAAGGCTTATCTACAGAATAGCATAAACATCTTTTATCTATAATCTAAACAATTCCTTGGAAGGGTTTCGTATCACCACCTCACGGAGGCCTGGCGAGCGCGACCGTACAGGCGCATCGTACGGTAAACCGCAGCAGTTTTCGGTTGTCATTTCTAGCTAAATTAGCTATAAAACTTGAAACCGGACGAAACCGGAACCGTTCGTTTTTGGACTGTCATCACAAACCTTTATCAAATGTAATGGCACCACCAAAAGCAGTTAACACGGCTTAACAGTATAACAAAATCGTTAATGAAATCTTATAATCGTAAAGAAAATTTACTGAATTCTCGATTATGTAAGAAATATCTTTTGACAATGGAGAGAACACATGTCTACAATACACTTTCGATACCACACAGATATTTCTAGACACAATATGTCGAAGTCGTACAAAAATACGCGGAGGGCTTCTGAAGCGGTGACCAACGTCTGCCCAAAGACCGTGCAAGAGTGACCGCGTCCAGGCGGTCCGGGCCTAGCGTCCCTTTCGTGACGCTTCCGTTGGGCCTGGGTTTTCCCAGTATTTTCCGCGTAGGTGGTTCCGGCCGTTGTATTTCGGCTTCCGGACGGTAGGCCGCGTTTCCGGATGGTAGGCCGCGTTTCTGGCGCGCCATTTAAATGGGCGTCCATCGAATTTTCTTACAATTATCTTCAAATGTTAATAACTCTGCAAATATATATGATACAAAATAAAACTTTTGGGAAAATGTAGTATATACCTACCTGAAAAGCTTCCATAATGCAAGAATTCACAACATTTCTTTACAACTTGTAGAAAATTTTAATAAACCAACGATGTTTCAAAGGACGGTTAAGAAAGAATCGCGAGCTCTAAAATCTCTTTACTTTCGACGAAGCCTGCTGCTTCATGAGTCCACAAATGAAAAAAACAGTATTCATACATTGTTCCTCAGATATTGAACTGTCTCGAGCCCCAAAAATTTTACGGTTTACGCAAAATTTTACGGTTTACGCAAAATTTTTGAAATTGATTTATGTCCGGGTTTTCGGGCCAAATACCCCACTGTGCCCTGTGACCAACGAATGCTAGTTCCTAGAAGCAGCTTGAGTATTATCCAGCAGAATTACAGCACGCTCCGGAAACGGTAGCGACTGGTTCTCAGTGTACAAAGGTACTTAGAGCTCCTTTCTGGATCTTTCATTCAAGGTTGAGAACTTTGTCTTCACGGAGGTTCCAAGCGTTGCTCCTATTAGTAGGCAGCAGCTTAGCTTCTTAGTGAAGGCAAGGTCTACGGAACAATAGAGTACAAACCCTGCCACGAGTATCGGGAACTGCTCCGGAAACGGCAGCGGCCGCTCTCACAGCAGAAGTATAGAATAAGAACTCTGTCAAAAGTTTCGGGAACCGCTCCGGCAACGGCAGCGGCCGAGCTTACTACAGAAGCACATACTTATATACATATATTTAATTTAATAAGCGCAATTAACATAGACAAAAAAACATAAAAAGCACATATATAATCGTAGCCGTAAGCAACATTATAATCATTATTAGAATTAAGTGTTATTTTTGAATAAAGACATTGTTAAGTTTAAGTTGGATTTTACTCCTTAACTCTGACAACGAACCCCCACCTATCCTATACTTGAGGGGATGCCGCTCTCCTCTCGAGAACTTGAAACATTTCAGTAGTCTCCGGACAACCGGACGTTACAATGACATAACAGTACATTTGTTTGATCAATAAAACTGATTCTTACAAATCATATTTACAAATATTTAATTTCATTGTAAAGCATTCATTCTACAGCCACAAACCGATGTGTACGGACGTGTTCTCAATATCTACCAAATCGCATACTTATATATGGTTAAAATAGTTTTGTTTAATATTAAATTTGAATTTGAATTCCGTTCCGAGACTTCCAAGCTTCCAATTAAGTTAAATTGTTCCTTTTCTTTGTTTTGTTGTATGTTTATTTTTATTATTCTCGTTAATTGTGTTACTATATATAATTGATATTAGTTAATTTGGTTGTTCAGTGAACAGGAATTATTGTTACTTTAATAATAACCTTTGTACTATTTGCAGTGGTGTAATAAAATTTCTGGTTTATATCTTGTTAATTGTGTATGTATTGAATATAGAGTAATTAGTTTTTCAGTTAATAAGTATTGACAATTATTTATAGATTAATTTAATTGATTATGACTCACCGTAAAAGCTGGGTATGGTCCTTTGCAATTTCGTATTAACGCATTTAACGCTGCCCAAACTCCGAAGATAGGAATTATATGGTTTATGACCTGTGTCAGATTAAACTGTCGAAATTAATCTATAACTCACTTAATATATAACTCAAGCACTGGCAAAGGTGCTTGCGGCAAACATGCTGACTATTTCATTTAGCAATAGTGCGGATTATAAAGATTTTATGACCGTGGTACTGCACATAATTTACAGTTATTCATAAAAGGCGCCCTTCGTAATCGTAACGCGCACACAATACCACATTTAATTACTTGAAGTTCATTACTGATGTTACTCGAAAATGATCGAAAGTCGAAAGACAATCGTCTGTCAAATCGGAATTCTCAACCATCTCATGTACTTGGGTGTCTCACGGGTATCCGGGTAGTCGGGTAATTTTTGTCTACCCAAGTAGTCGGGTAATATCTGTCTACCCGGGTAGTCGAATAATTTTTGTCTACCCGGGTATCTCACGGGTACCCGGGCAATTTTGTCTACCCGTGGGTCTCATCGGGTACCCGGGTACCCGAGTGAAAAGTATAGCTCTAATTGCGGATTCGTTGCTGAAATGTTCCACGTGGATTGTACCTCAATATATGCACAATATTTCACAGCAATGTGTGCGCAATATTCCCGAAATATTGCAGAAACTTGGCCATTGTAATATTGCATTACAATATGTGCGCAATATTCATGAAACATTGCACAAACGTGGCCATAGCAATATTACACGGCAAAGTGTGCGCAATATTTCTGTAACATTGCACAAAGGTGGTCATTGGAATACTGCACGGCAATGTTTCCACAGTTTTGCAGTAATATTGCAATGCAATCCGCAACCAAACGGCAACATTGCAATGTACTGCAAATTCTGTGCAACGTTTCTGGAACAAAATGTGCTGTAGGGGGTGGTCCTTCGGATTTCGTCTAAGCGCTCTACCAAATTTTGTACGTAGGTCGGGTACGTTAGTGACTCCTCGCGGGACATAGGCGTAAACGGATCTCTAGCTAATTGTCCGAAAACTACTTCGTATGGGGTAAAATTCGTCGCTACGTGTACCGAGGTGTTATACGAGTACATAGCGAACGGGAGAAGCAAGTCTCATTCTTCGTATCTTTCCAGGTAATATTTTAAATATTCGGTCAAGACAATGTGACTTCTTTCTAGGGAACCGTTAGTCTGTGGTCGGTATCTCGACGTGGTTACGTGTTTAATTTTGAAAGTTTGGGCTATTCCCTGTATTAACTTATTAATGAAACTCGTTCCGCGGTCTGTTAGTATTGCACGCGGAGCGCCGAAAATCGGGATAAAGTATCGTGATAAGGCTTCGGCCACGGTGACGGCTCATATATCGGGCAAAGGCACGGCCATACAGAATTCTGATAATTGGCATTGCATCGTGAGTACGTGACGGTTTCCGCTAAGGGTAGGGGGAAGCGGTCCTACGGTATCCATGGTTACTTTATCAAAAGGTCTTGCAGGTGTATGGGTGATTATCATGGGTTCCCGAGTTTTGATTCGTACGAACTTTTGTTCCTGCCTACTTTGGCAACTTCGTACGAAGTCCTCTACGTCTCGGCGTAAGCACGGCCAGTCAAATTGGTTGCGTATACGTCGGTCACGCCTTTATGTCCTCCTATAAGGCTTTCGTGATAATGGCAAATGATATTTTCCCTTTCTTTTTCGGGGGGTGGTTGAAGTTCTCCTGTACAGATTGTAATTGTGATGGGTGTATATTTGAAAATAAATTTAAAATATTGTTGCGAGCACCCGATGGATAGGATCCATCGCTAGTGCCCGCGACCAAGACAAGAGATAGCGAGAAGAAGGCGATCGTATCGATCACCTGTCAAGCAGTCATTCGAGAGTCAGCCGCCATTCCTAGCAGACATATCGATACACACATTCCCTTGCTTTATAGATTGTATTTCGTTACTTGAGTTGTTGTATTAGTTCTGTTTCTCTTGTACATTAAAGTCATATTACCATGAACGCAAAACGTAACAATATCTTTCAAGCGTTTCGGCATTGAATCGATGTAGGGTTTTGCTATGCACCGCTATCCGAAATAAGTGGACGCGATCATATTCCGCGGCGCTCCTGAGTGCTGCCAGGGCCGGCGCCAACTCGTCTTCTCCCATTTCGTGGTAACAGCTGGTTGTTCCCACGACGCTAAAATCCTTTCCTTTTTCGTTACGAGTCACTATTACACGATTTTTTATTAACTCGTTGAGTCTCGTCGAGTAGTCCTATAGCTTTTAGAGTTTTACATATTGGGCTAGTTAATACTTTATCCGCTGATATGAAATGAGCGTAATTGTCGCGAGAGGATGTAAGTGTGGTCTTTAGGATTTTTACTTCGCATTGTATTGACCCTCGCGTAATTTTTTAAGAATTTAGTGGGACGGTGAATGGCCCGATGCTTGCCTCGTAGTGTTCCGTCGAGTCAGGCATTTTGATCACATCGGGCCTTGGACTCATGCTAGAATTTTTATGGGAGGCGATTGGTCTTCTAATTCCTCCAGTGTTTCGCCCTCCGGACAAATCATGGTCGATTGTGGGATGTCTAGGGCTTCTTCATCAGACTCTTCAAGATGGTAATTTCCGCCTGAGTGAATGGGCCAGTATTTGAACCACTACTTCCAAAGGTGGAGTGCATATTGTCTCCCTCTATGTACTCGTAGCGGGGTGGCTCGTCAAGACTCCTCAAGAAGGTGAGTTGATCTTGCGTAAGTCCTGCGTTCTTGCATTCTGTTATCATGGCGGAGCCTTCGTCTCCTGACTCTAGGAATTCGGGCATTCCCGTCCTTCCTTCACTTGTATCCAGGGCGGTAGAGTTCGCCCTGCTCTCAATACAGTCGGTGTTATTCCCTTTTGTCGATTCTAGCTCTTGATCAAGTTCCGGTCCTTCTAGTGTGGAATAATCTCCGAGGGCGAACGACGGTGGTTCTTCATAATTCGGACTTGACATGCCTTGACGACGCGCTCCTACACGCGTTGCTATACCTTCGTTATCTCTTGTTGATAGTGTTTCCTTTGTGGTAGTCGGAACAGCGTGCGAGACCTGATTTTGGGATAACGCGTCTGCGTTTGAGTTTACACGGCCAGGTTTATAAACGATTTCATAATCGTAGTCGGCGAGTGTGATTTTCCATCGGGCGAGTCGCGACACCGGATTCTTTACCAAGAATAACCATTGGAGTGGCCGGTGGTCGGTTACGAAGAAAAATTTTCATCCGTAAATGTAGGTCCGAAATTGTTTTACAGCGTAGATTATTGTAAAGCATTCCTTTTCCGTGGTTGAATAATTTTCTTGAGCGGGGCTGAATACCTGCGAGGCGATACCTATTGGCGGGTCCTCGCCTATTTTGCCTTGGCTTAAAATCGCGCCGACAGCTACGTCGGACACGTCAGTTGTAATAATAAATGGTTCGTCATAATTTGGATAACGTAAGACCGGCTCTTTGTAGAGTGCCTGGCGTAGATCTTCGAAACTTTCCTGCTGTTTTTCTGCCCAAAAGAATGGAATTTTCGGGCTCGTCAGGTTTGTAAGGGGTTTAGCACATTTTACCATATCTGGAATAAAGCGGCGATAGTAATTTACGAGGCCTAAGAATTGCTTCAAGTTTTTCCGGGTTTTAGGTACGAGGAAGGCAGCGACGGCCTTGATCTCTCGGGATTGGGTCGAAACCCGTCAGTTGCTATTATATGACCCAAGTATATGACCTTGTCCTTCAAGAACTTGGCCTTCTCTGTCTGTAAGGTTCAGTTATGCTCGTGTAAGCATTCAAAGAATCTCTTGAGTCGGTCTTCGTGCCCCGCGAGTGTGCAAGAATATACAACCATGTCGTCGAGATATACGAATAACTCCTTGCCGATAAGCCCTCTCAACACGTGGTTCATTAAACGTTGGAAAGTGGCCGGTGCATTCTTCAATCCGAAAGGCGTGCGAAGGTATTCGTAATGTCCGTCGGGGGTGGTAAAAGCGGTTTTTGCCCGGTCATCAGGAGCCATAGGAATTTGGTGGAAACCATTTGCTAAGTCGAAAATTGAGAAATATTTGGCTCCACCTGATCGGTGGAGAATATAAAAAATTCGCGGTAACATCAGCCACCACCCTCCATCGTTTGTTTCCCTCTTCGTCTTTCTTTTTCGGGACCACATGAAGAGGGGAGTTATATGGCGACGATGAGGGAGCAATTATTCCTAACTTTTCCAAATTATACATTTGTCTGGCGATCTCCTCGTCAATCAACGGGGAGTGCGGGTATTGGCGAGTGAACACGGGCGTTGGATCGGTCAACGGGATGGTGTGCTGTATAGACATTGTTCCGCCAGGCGGTTCTCCGAGTACGAAAAACCTGTCTGAATGCTTTACAACCAAATCCTCGACTGACCGACGCGCTTCAGGATCTAATTCTTCTGATTTCAGTATCTCTACTATGTGTCGTAGTCGCTCCTCTGAGGGTTTTTATTCAACGCGGTAAGCTCCCAAATCCTGATATGTGTTAGTGTCAAACTCTTCTTCAAAAAAGGGGGAGGGGCAAACCCGCTCGTGGTTTTCAGAGCAGCAGAGGTTTATTTGGTCGCCGTTTGACTCTGATTCACTTAGGCGTACCAGGAAGTCCTCGTGTTGCTGCTTACATCCCTCTAGCGAGCTTTCTAATTCTTCGGAATTGGAGAAAATTACGGGGGTGATCCGGCGTTTTGCTGTTACCATCGTGCGTTAGTGATAATAAACGATGGCCTCCTCTTGAAGCAGATACAGACTCCCGACTAACCCGGCAAACCCTTCGGGTAAATTGGGCATGCGTATTACATGAAATATCGCCCAGATGCCGTTAATCTTCAAGGCAGTTGTCCCTTGCGCCATGACCTTCCCGTTCAAGCCGTTGATTTCGGGGGGTATTGTATTTAAAACTTGGGTCCTGGAGCTTGCAGACCCGATTTCTAACAGGTTTAGTGCGGAACCCATATTTACGATGAATTCTCCTTCACCGTACTCCAGTTGTTCGGCCTTGACCCGGATGCAGGGGGAGTCTGCGCGTATGAGCGACGTCCAGGGCTCAAACTTCGGGGTAATCTTGGTGGAGGCGATCTTTGGGCCTGCGAAGAGGACCCGCCCGCCTCGTTCCGGTTGAACGGGCGGGCGCGCCCGGAGTTTAAATGTTTGCGATTTTCTGGGAATGATTCGTGCTCTGCCGTTTTTAATGCCTCCTTAGATTCACTTCTCCTTAGTTCTAGTGATTCGCGTGTATCATACGGGGTTCATATCTACGGGGTTCATGAGGTTCTCATCTGCGAGGTTCGCGAGATTGATATGATCTGCGTCCGCGAATTTGCGACTGCCTATTATTCCAAAATCTCTCGCGGGCGGGTCCTTCACCGGGATCGTACAGTCTGCGCTCGTAGTCCAACGGGTGTTCGTCTTGCCTCGTCAGCAAGGCCGTTGAGCGGCGCTCACGATAATACGGTTCCCGATAATATTCGTCTCGATAGCGAGGGGAGCTATAAGCGGAGTACGGGGAATGAGACTCGTGGTACGAATCATCTTCGGGCGGCTGTCTCCATTTGGTCCATCTAGGCCGAGAGTCGTACGGTGACGGATGACGCGCGCTCCTAGTGTACCCGTACGTTTCATCGTGTGACAATCCAGACAATTCTTGTTCTCGCTTTTGGGCGTGTAACTCTAAATCGAATGCATCGTCCAAAGATTTGGGAGTTGACAAAGTTTAGTCGAAATTCTTTCAGGTAATGCCGCGATAAACGAGATCCGAGCCAATCGCTCCACGTCCCTAATGGTCCTTTCGACATTATCTCTGATTAATTCTTTTGCTCTCACAGTCACCTATCAGTACAGGTGGCCCACGCGGTGGATAACATCTTTAGACGTTCCCGGGGAAACATGCTTGTACGTTCCAGTTCCACTCTGAGCTCCTCATAACCGCGGCATGGGGAATATCGGACCCTTAGAAGGGAGAGCAAATCGGCCACACTCTGACAATCTTTTCCCTCGACATAGTATCGAATAGGATCTTTTAATTTGAATATGAGCTCGGTCGGAAATCTTTCTTCCTGACCAAGTGGTACTCGCTGTGTAGTACGCTGTATCGAAGCAGCGAAGTCCTCCAATGTTACAAAATCAGGGTCGAAACGGGGAATGCTGTTAAGCGCCCGATATACTCTCTCATCTTCTAGGGAACGCCATACGTCTATTGCGGACATTTCTAGGTCGTTCGTCCGAGTACCAAAAGATGGTCGGCCGTTCAAGATTGGCGGTAAGGGAGGAGGGACATTATCAATGGTATGGGAATTGGAAGAATGTTGTGGGGGTGATGATCTCAAAATTCCACCCGTCATTGCTATGCATATACTTTGAATAGTAGGAAGTGTAGTCAAGTTACGAGCAGATATGATTGCGGCAGTTCGCGGTATGTGGCAACGTCGCACACTCTTCTTCCAATAGGAAGCGATTAAAAAGTGAACAAGAAAATAAGAATCCTACTTCTGACACCAGTTTGTTACGTCCTGAAGGGACTTTTGTGAATCACCCCGAGCGATTGAGATAATTCACCGCTTCTTACTCTGTTAAGGTGCTAAAGCACGCCTTGTCTACACTTATCATGAAAGGATAGGGAGGAAAAGGGGTTGAATAAATACTCGTCACGGAATTTAAGGGAAAAACAATATGTAAGGGCCAAACACAAAGTCTCACGAAAATGAGGAAAAACGCTATCGTTCGGTCAAACAAACCAAACACCAAACCTTTATTTATTAATACACTTGGGCCAAAGGCGCCACACTTTAATTCGACCGTCGAATTGAACACGAACCGCCTCGTATCGCAGCGTTTAACCGTGACCGCTTGCTTCAGGGAGCGCCGATCGTGACCGCTTACGTTAACGTCCGTCCCGTATCGTTTCTCTCGAGAGTCTAAACCCCGCCTCAGACCCCGAACGGTCTAGATCGGCTCTGCTAGACCGGCAGGAGGCAACGCAGAGAATCTTACAAATAAGAGGTACATATATTCTGATAGAAACGTGAATTACAAATTACATACCCTAGAGACGGCGCTCCGTCTCTGCTGACGCTTGTCGGTTGCTCAACCTGTCGTAGGTCGCGGGCGCTCGCGTTACTCTCGGGTGACGCTCGGAAGTTGCTTGATCTGGCGCTTGTCGCTTCGCTCGCTCGCTCTTTTCTGGTCTTCGCGGACGCTGCGGAACGTATCGGCTCGTAAATGCTCTCTCGGATAAGCCGTTTCTCGGTATATCGGAGCGGTGTTACACTTAGGTTACCTTAATCGGGTTAGGCATAATTTGGGTTAGGCATAATAACAGCTTTGCTGAGCCTCGCCCATTCTGAACTATACGTTTCAAACACAACTGCGTTGTAACATACATTTAAAAAAAAAGAATAAAGACGAATTATTATTATTATTATTATTATTAATCGGCCGAGCGCGGTTCTCGTGATAGACTATAAGGCGGAGACGCAATCTAGACGCCGCGATTCGCCGACGATACTTCCTAATCCGAGTTCTGAATCTAACTAACTCTGGCACATCCTCCGGTTGAGGAGCATCCCGTGCCTCGCACTTGCGGAATTCACCGTGTGAAAAATCGCCCCATCGGCACCTGACGATTCCTAATTCTTACTAAATATTGGGACCCGGGCTGTCAGTGCTCACGTTGTTCTGACAACGATAAATTCCGGGTTCAGCGACCGGACTGCCGCACGCGAGGCGATCCCGCTGAATCGCTGATGTCGAAACGGAAAGCGACGCGTGGACAGCAAGCACGGAATGGACCTGAAGGGCCCATGTAACACAACCATCGAAGAATGTGCGCAATTGTCCGAATCACAACCGATGTGGATTGATGACTTAATGGTGGACTTTTGTCAGTTCTTGGATTCGCCGATTGTAAAGATGACACGATGTGATAAGTCGCTGTATTTCAAACTGAATACTGTATCATTTTTATGTAATCTTGAGCCATATGCAAGTTATGTGTATCCGCGATTGTATCAAACTGCAAAAGATGTGAGGACAAAATTGAAAACTTACAACATTAAATATGCGTCGTGCTGCTAAAATCATACGCAACAGCGAATATTACAAGGAGAATTATCTTTTAGATTGTGCACTGTTAGCATACTCCATCAATGATATTGTAGCTGAAGCTCGTACGACAAAAATTTTAATTATATTTATATTCTATTTTTCGTTTGTAACAATATATATTTCTTAAACGTATATTATTTCTTCATTTATTTGCCCGCCTTCTTGCGCTCGCCACATAATTTTCAGATTCGACGTTTCAAAATTATTATTTCCCTGCATTGGGAAAAAACTTTTCTGCTAACATTGCATAATCATATTTCGTTCGTGCATTCTTCGCGCTGCCAAATGACATCATCGCATGCAGGTGTCCCGAGGATTGAAATTACACACGATCGCGCGATACACTGCGACGCTAAATCGGAAGGCTTTAAGACCTTGTTAGCTTTAGAATGTGTGCGATTGTACCACTATGTAGTGCTGTCTCTTTCCCTCCCTCCCCGAATTTAGCGTTAAAGTAATACTTCTCTTTCCCTTCTCCCGAATGTTTAGTTTGTAAAACGTCGATATTTCCCGACATCGTTCGAAACAATTTCTGATAAATTATTAAACAATTTCTGCTGCATATTGGTTTATGAAAAAAAGTTTCAGAGGGCCATTCCACCCCTCGGTTAGGTATGAAAAAATTTTCGGGGTGGGCCAAGGTCTGAAAAATACTTTTGAGGGTGGGTCTCTTCATCTTTGGAAATTTCCAGCCTAGGCCCTAGAATCTACGATATTGTCAATGAGTAATTGATACGCACGCCACTTCACACTATCGTTTCGTAGCATTTATACGGGGTGATTCTCTAGCTAAAGTCGTCAAACGCGACGCTCGCCAACAATCATGTGTCTCGCTGAGTTTCGTGGGCTTCGACGCTCAAAACCAGCGGGACTTTACAATGTTGCACACTAAGCAGTAACGAATCTGAAGTTCTGCAATTTCTAATCAGATCTTTGAGAAAGTGACGTTGATCGATTATATTGGCCCCAAAAATGATATAATTCGGACCATAATTAAGGAAATTACTTGAAAAATTTGTTTGCAGAATTGAAAACCCATTTCGTTAAAAATAAGATATCGCATACACATGTTGACCAGTATAAAATGATTGACCCAATTCACCAAGAAATAGGAAATATAATATAATGTTTTTTTTTATAAAAAAATATAATTGTATTCGGAACAAAAATATTTGGTCCACCGAAATATAGATATATTTTGTTATATAAAAAAGCATTATATTATATTTCCTATTTTTGGGGAAAGAGAATCAACATCTATATGCGTTACCCTAGTCCGATTTAAATTATTTTCTGCCAATTTAATCGGGAGAATGCCAGAAACCCACCTACCACAAATGCAGGGTAGAGGAGGTACCCCTTTTATGACGCCGACCGGGCTAGTGAAAATGCGCAGACTGGATGCGCGTGATTATGATGTGGTCCCCTCCTCGAAGTGACAAAAAATATAACCTATTTTATATGCTATATGGGAATTCCGTTTCCGGTCGCGTGGGAGATTGACGGGCGAAAGGTGCAGTGTGGTTGAGAGAGAGAGGAAGTGTGGTGAAAGAGTGGATAAAGGGCAGTGAGTAGTGGAGAAGGGGAAGTGTTAGGCTTGAAGGGAAGAGGGTGAAGGGAAAGGGAGAGCAGTGTGGGGAGTAGAGGTGAGAAGGTGAGAGAGAAAGATTTGGAGGTTAGGACAGAGCGACAAGCGTGGTGTGAGGCGGGAAGAGAGGTAGTAGGCGGGTGGCGCGCTCTGCGGAGGATAGGAGGAGATAGGACAGGTGACAGAAAGGAGGGAAATTTAAACGGTTGTGAAGTGAAACGAGTGCGGGAAGGGCGATAAGAGGGCTGAGAAGAGGGAAAGGGAATAAAGGGAAGCCAAGGGGTGAGAGGGTAAATGGTTGGAGGAATGGAAAAGGGGAATAGAGAAGGAGGGAAGGAGGAAGGAAAAATTAGGGAAGGTGAGGAAAGGATGCAAAAAGGGGAAAGAGTAAGGAAGGATAGTGAAAGCAGTGTAGGGAGTGTGGAAAGCGTATGGGGTAAAAAGAGGAAGGATAGGGAGGAGGAAGAGGGAGGAGGGATAAACAAATGAAGGAGTTTAAAAGAAGTGACAAAACGGTGAGATCTCCGGTGGGAGGAAGTAAAGGGGGAAGGGTAGGGAAAGAGGAAGGGATGGGAGGGTTGGAAGGAATGATGAGGGAAATGATGCGAGAAATGAGGGAAATGAGGGAGGAGATGAGGGTGGATAGGGAGGAGAGAAGAAGGCTGGAGGAGGAAATGAGGAGGTAGAGGGAGGAGAGAAGGAGGGAAGAGGAAATATGGAGAAAGGAAAGAAGAAGGTGGGAAGAGGAGATGAGAGAGGAAAAGGCAAGGAGAGCAGATATGGAGAAAAGGATGGAAAAAAGGGACAGGAGGATGGGGGAGGTGATTGGGAAGGTAGAGGGATGGGAGAAGGAAAAAAAGGAGCGGAGGGGTTAAGGAAGGGATGGTGAAAGAGATAGGGGAAGATTGGAGAATGAGAGTGAGAAGAATGGAGATAAAGCAGGATAAAAAGGAGAGAGCGGGAAGAAGAAATAATGTGGTGGTAAGGGGGATAGAAATAGAGGGGAAGGAGGAAGTGAAGAAGTTATGGGAAAGACTGGGGGTGGGGGAGGAGGGGATAAAAGAGGCTGTGAGGATAGGTAAAACAGGGAGAGATGGGAGTGGAATGGTGTTGGTCAAACTGGGAGGGAGGGAAGAAAAAAAGAAGGTGATGGAGGCGAAGAAAAAGTTGAGGGGTAGGAGGGAAAGACTAGAGGATGACCTCACGGAGAAGGAGAGAAAGACAAGATGGAAGATAGAGAGAGAGGCAGAAGTTGAGAGGGAGAAAGGAAGGAAAGTACAAGTGGGGTATATGAAGATGTGGGTGGATGGGAAGATAAGGACGTGGGATGAGCTGGGGGGAAAATGGAGTGAGGAGCAGGGAAACGGGGGAAGTGGGCAGAGGGGGAGGGGGAAAGAAATAATAGGGAAGAAGGGAGGAGTAAAGGGGGGGAGATATAAAATAGCGTTTTGGAACGTGGCAGGGCTAAGGAGAAAAGATGGGGACTTTTGGAAAGGGTTGAAGGAGTGGGACGTGTTCGTGTTGAGTGAGACGTGGGTGGAGAGGAAGCTACCCAGGGGGTTCGTATGAGAAAGACAATGGGCCAAGAGGGAGAATAAGAAGGGGAGAGCAATAGGTGGGATGTTGATGGGGGTGAGAAAGGGGATGGAAACGAGATGGGAGAGAAGGGGAGAAATAGAGGGGATGTTGACGAAGGAGATGAGATTGGGGAGAGAGTGGTGGAGGATAGTAGGGGTTTATGTGAACAAGGATCTGGATAGGAAGCTCGTAGAGCTAGGGGATTGGACGGAGGAGAGGGAGGGGAGCGTGCGAAAGGTAATAGGGGGGGACTTTAATGCAAGGACAAGAGAGGAAGGAGGGGAGGTAGGGGAGGGGGGAGAGGACGAGGGAGAGAATGTGAGGAGCAGAAGATCAAAGGTTAAGGAGGTGAACGGGGAAGGTAGGAAATTATGTAAATACCTGGGGGAAAGGGGGTGGGGGATGTTGAATGGAAGCGTAGAAGGAGACGCGGAGGGGGAATGGACATTTACCGGTGGGAGGGGGATATCGGTAATAGACTACGTACTAGGGAATGAGGACACTAGGGAGATGGTGGAAAGGCTGGAAGTAGGGGAGAGAGTCGACTCAGACCACCACCGGCTGGTGATCTGGGTGAAAGGTGGGGGGAGGGAGGAGGGAGTGACTGGGAAAAAAGGCGCGGGGAGGAATGGGGGAGGGGTAATTGGACAGAGAATGGTAGAATGGAATTTATGAGGAACTTTGGGAAAAGGAAGGGAAGAGAGAGGGGGGTAGAGGAGGAATGGGGGGAGCTGAATAGCAGAATAAAGGAGGCAGTGAGCAAGATGGGGAAGGGGGAAAAGAAGGGAGGTTGGTGGGATGAGGAGTGTAGGGAGGAGAAGGGTGAGGTGAGGAGGGAGCTGAAGAGGTGGAGAAGGGAGAGAGGGGATGGGAGTGTATATAGAACAAGGAAGAGAGAATACGGAAAGTTGTGTGAGGAAAAGAAGAAAAAGGAGATAGAGAGGTGGGAAAAGGAAGTAGAAGGTGTAAGAACGGAGGGGCAGGTTTGGAAGGTAGTGAACGTGGGGAGGAAGAAGAGAAGGAGGATAAAGGAAAGAATAGAAATAAGGGAATGGGAAGAGTATTTTAGGGGGTTACTAGGGGGAGTGGAATGGTGGGTGAGAAAGGGAGGGGAGAGAGGGAGGAAAGCGGATGAAGTGGGGGAATTGGAGCGGCAGGAAGTAGAAAGGGTGGTGAAGAACTTAAAGGATGGGAAGGCAGGTGGGGGGGAGATGGGATTCAAAACGAGGTATGGAAGTATGGAGGAGAGGAGGTGATGGAGTGGTTGTGGGTAGTATGTAATAGGGTGTGGAGGGGGGAGGGCTGGCCAGAGGGGTGGAAAGAAGTGGTTCTGGTGCTGAAAAAAAGGGGCGGGGGAAAAAGTGGAGGACTATAGGGATCACGCTAACACTCTGTGTTGGCTGAGAGACTAAGGGCGGATGTGGAGGGGAGGGGTTTGCTGCCACCGAGTCAAACGGGCTTCAGAAGGAGGGTTGGCTGTATAGATAATATTTACGTGCTGAATTATCTGGTGAATAGGCAGGTGGTGCAGAAGGAAAGGAAGATGCTGATTCTGTTCGTGGACCTGAAGGCTGCGTTTGACTTGGTAGACAGGGGGGTGCTGATAAAGGCGATGACGAAGAGGGGGGTGAGGGAAGAGCTGGTGGAGAGGTGCGAAGAAGTGCTGCAGGAGACAGTGTGTAGGGTACGGGTGGGGGAGGAGGTAGGGGACATGTTCTGGATAGCGAGGGGGGTGAGGCAAGGGTGCCCTCTAAGCCCAACCCCCCCGAAGATGGGGGGGAGTAAAACTAGGGGGGAGGAAAATATATACGCTAGCATATGCTGACGACGTGGCTGTGCTAGCGGAAGATGAGGAGGGAATGAGGGGAATGATAGGAAAGTTGGAGAATTATATGGATGGGAAGGGACTACAGGTAAACGTGGAGAAGACGAAGATAATGAGGTGTAGGAGGGGGGGGGGGGATGGAAAAAAAATGAAATGGAGATGGAAGGGTAAAGAGCTGGAGGAGGTGAGGAGATATAAATACCTAGGATACACGATAATGGGGGGTGGGGGGCAGGAGGAGCATGTTGAGGAGAGAGTGAGGAAAGGGGTAGCGGTGATGGGGAAGGTGTGAGGGTTGGGGAAACGATTATCCGGGAAAGACTGGGGAAGAAGGATATGGCTGTTCGATAGGTTGGTATGGGCGGTGGTGGGATATAGGGTGGAGGTGTGGGGGTGGAGGTGTGGGGGTGGAGGGAGAGGGGGAAAGTGGAGGCGCTGCAGGACAGGTTCCTGAAGTGGGTGCTGGGGGTAGGTAGGGACACGCCAGGATATATAGTCAGGGAGCAGTTACAAAGGGGGCTGTTGAGGGGTAGGGCAGGGATGAGGGCATGGGGGTTTGAAAGAAAATTGGAAGAGGGAGAAGGAGGGGAGCTAGCGAGACTATGTTGGGAGGAGATGAAGAGGAGGTTTAAGAAGGGAAAAGTGTTGGAGGGGTGGGAAAAGGAAAGGGAGCAGTTCTTCGGGGAAAGGGGGTGGACAGTAGAGGAGGTTGAGAGGGGAAGGGAAAGGGGGGAGGTAAGAGGGGAAGAGATAGTGGACAGGGAAAAGAAGATGCAGGAGGAGGAGAGGTGGAGGAAGATAGGGGAATCTAAATATAACAAGTGGTATGGGAGGGTAAAGGGTCCGGGGGTACCGGGATATCTGAAGAAAGGATGGGGGGAGAGCAGATGGCAAAGGGTGGCCAAGTTTAGGTTGGGAAATGGAATAAGAGGAGGGAGGTATTGGGAGGAGGGGGAAAAAAGGAAGTGCAGGGTATGTGGCTGGGGTGAGGAGTCTTGGGAACATGTGTGGGAGGTATGTATGGGGTGGGGAGTAGAGAGGGGGTGGCAAGAGATGGTGTACGAGGTATTGGGGGAGGAGGGGGAGGGAGAGGAGTGGTTAAGAAGTTTAGAGGAAAGAAGGGAGGCGTGTGGATGAAAAGAAGAGTGAACGGTGGGGTGAATGAAGAGATGGGAGTGAAAGGGCGGCGAGCGGAAGCGGGGGTCCAGAAGGGGGAGAGGAGACGGGAGAGCGGACGAGCGAGCGTGCGATAGTTATAGGGTAGAGTTTAAGAATAGGGTAAGGTAGGAGTAAGGAGGAGGAGAAGGAGTAGGATAAGGTAGATGTAAGTGATTATGTACGGGAAGATTATAATCCCTAAGGGATTAATAAAGTTATTATATATGCTATATGACAATAAATGTTGAGCGGCTATTTCGTACTTTTGCACTACATTTGTGCACTTTTTATCATCCTTCCGAAACATTATTATTACGCTGCAACAGTATCTTTAGGAAATCGAGTATAGCGTATAGGTTATATTATGTGTCACTTCGAGGAGGGCACCACATAATAATCACGTGCATCAAGCCTGCGCATTTTTCTAGGTCAATTCAACATCCAATACAATTTTATATATAATGTTTGTTCATAACTGCTTCTGCAATGTTATAAGTGTATTTCATGTTCTGTCTCGATGTTTTGTTAATGAAAAAAATGTCTAACCTAACAAACTTCATTTTCTGGAGACATCCTCTCATCTATTTTTCCTTTTTACTTATAATTTCTTACTGTCAACGTAGAATATTGTAGCTAAGCACATTTCAAGTAATTAGAATGTACAATGAATTTTCTACGTTTGCTGTACCAGCAGACTTTCTGTTTAAATTTTTACAAGTACAATGCAACAGCTGACAATTTCTTTCCACATTCAAAGTAGAATATGGAAATAGTGAACAGCTCCCTCTTGCGTGCACCAGGCAGTCGTGTATCTATGGGTATTGCCATTCCTGTGCAGAAAAAACCTGCTGTAATACCGACCTGCCAAATTGGCCTAACCACGTGACATGTCTACCCCCTTAATGCTTGTATAGACCGGGCAAGACTCGCTGTGAACTTTTTCGCCAGCGATTCGCTGGGCTGCATCGGCTTATCTCTAGCTAATTTTACCGAGCTGCTGGTATTCAGCGACTTGTGTCCGACCACTCGGCAACTTGTGTCCCTCACCTTATAACCAATACCTTTTGGCGTCCATTCCAAACTCTGTTTAGTAGCCATGGATCCGTTGATAGCTATGGGTGTTGGCTCCGCGATGATTGTAATAGCATCGACCAAAAGAAAAAGGCGTTGGTGGAAAAAAGGCGTTTTAGAGAAATGGAGAACATTATGGTGATCCTCCTTGCGAATGGTCAATACAATGTTTGATATTGTAGCAAAAATAATATGGAAAGAACGATTCAGAATCAAATCTATTTATTATCATTACTATAACAGTATTTTATTTAAATGTCCTAGTGTACCTTTTGTAGGCATAGTAAAAATAATAGTTTGTTCAATCGTGTATCCACCAATTTATTTCTTTGCTGAAGTGTAATATATATAATAACACACACACATATATATATATATGAAAGGTTATATATATATATATATATGAAAGGTTATATATGTATATACATATATATTTATAATAAATTAACAAATACATTTACTATAGGATGTACTTCAATATATATAGTGTGGTGTGTTGCCACAAAGTCGGCGATGTTTCCCATTCGGAACGGGAAACGGATACAGGCACTAAACACTCGGGCGATATTGCTCACCGCCCACTTGAATAGAGTTTTACGGGAACATGTGGCCAACAGACATTTCTAGAAGGCCGTTTGAGGCAAGGGTCGAGTTGCTGTATCCCACAGCGAGTGTTGCAAGTCGCCGGATACATGTATCCGGCGACTGTGCCAAGTATATTCGTATCTCCTTACCCTTTAAAGGACGAGTCGCCAGACACAAGTTGTCGGACGTAAGTCGCCGGATAAAAATTGCCGGATACAAGTCGCTGGAGACAAGTCGATTATCCCACCAACTCGTCAGCGACTCCAGTGTCAAAGTTGTTGACGATTGTTGACCGGTCTATTCGAGCCTTACATTGTGTTACACAGTGTCGCTTTTGCACGCTGCAGGAAAGTACCTTTATGTACTTGCAGCTTATTTGGATTTCACGTCTTTTTTTTATATTGTAAATATTATTATCTTCTATTTGTTTTGTGATTTAGTTGATAATACTCTTTTCTGCCCTCGACTTTTTCATGTACTTGGCGTAATATTTGTACTTTTTTGAATAATAGACTACTGAAAACCGCAATTTATTTTCAATCTACCTAATAATAATAATAAGAAGAATTAATTTCTTTTAAATATATATATGCAATTGATTTCAGATCAGACGTGAATATGGTTGCTATGATGAAGTGCTTCTTTCAAATTATAGTCTAAACAAACGTCAGTGTAATTGGATAAGATTTCTCCGCATAGTTGAATCTTATGGTGAGCAAGTAAACCTTATTGGGACCAAAGTGAAAGGTAAGTTAATTAATTTATTACAAGCAGAAAAATATGTCATCTATGGAGATAAAATGGGACGTGTTATATGTTATATGGACGAACATATTTCTCTTACATACAGTATTACCAAAATTAAAAGATAAATTTTATCGGCGCACAGATTCGGTCAATTTAATCTGTGCGCCGATAACATTTGTCTTTTAATTTTTTAAAAATTCTTTCGGTCGAAATTCTGAATCATTTTATACAGTATTACCTCCACAATTGAAACTGGCTCGGGATCGGCTAGTTTCATCTAATCTATTCGACTTGTCCTTGTTCTCTGCCGTGGTGCGTAAGAAGCTGAGAAGGAGTGAGAGAGCACGCGACAACGATAAACCATAAATCGTAGTGCACTCGCATTCATTCTCATTGTCAGTTTCGCTTACTCGCCGCGGCAACTACAACAGAAGTAGTGGAGATGGCAGATTATCAGTCGTGGAATTACAAAACGTATCACTTGTGAAGGCAGTACTGTATGTATGTACCTCATAAAAAACTTCAAAAAAGTAAAAAAATTACGCCAAGTACATGAAATAAAATAAATATAAAAAAATATGTGAAATCAAAATGAGCTGCAAGTACATAACGGAGCTTTCCAACTGCGCTTAAGATGACACAACTTCATATATACAGCTGAAATGCAGTGTTCACACATTTCATTACTCATATCGCAGACATTTTAATTAATGTCAAAATCCCATAAAAAAAAATCCCATTTAAAAACATTGTCGTAAATTAATTAATAACTTTACAAAATTAATGATATAAAAAAATTGCGCCACTTATAACAATGGCTATGTACACAAAGAAAAAAATGTATTAAATAATATTAAGCAGATTTATTTTTATACAAATAAATATTTCAATACGAATAAATATTTTATTCGAAATACTTGGCGCTGCGCCCCGAAATGGTGTTGCTAAACTGAATAAATATGTATAAATTGCATTAAATCTTTTTCTTCCTTTCTTGGGTGTGCGTTCGTGCATGTGTGTATGTGTGTGTGTGCATATGCTACGTATGATATTAGAATTAAATATATGTAGAATAAATTTGACTGCATTTCTAATATGTGTATGTATATGTTTATGTATTTTAGATTGCAAGGGAGTTATTGTAAATTACTAATACTAAGACAATTAACATTTCTTTCGGTTTCGCAGCGCCAAGTATTTCGAATAAAATATTTATTCGTATTGAAATATTTATTTGTATAAAAATAAATCTGTTTAATATTATTTAATACATATTTTTCTTTGTATACATAGCCATTGTTATAAGTGGCGCAATTTTTTTATATCATTAATTTTGTAAAGTTATTAATTAATTTACGACAATGTTTTTAAATGGGATTCTTTTTGATGCATTAATTAAAATGTCCGCGATATGAGTAATGGAATGTATGAACACAGCATTTCAGCTGTGTATATGAAGTTGTGTCATCTTAAGCGCAGTTGGAAAGCTCCGTTATGTACTTGCAGCTCATTTTGATTTTCCATGTTTTTTAGGATCTCGCTTCTGTTTAAAAAGATTATTTGCATAGGGAATGACTTCAGATAATTTTTAATATTATAACTTACAAATTATCACGGGACAGAATTAAGGATAAATTCAGTCACAGCATCATTTTACGCTTCGATTGCACTAGTTTACAAAATCCAAAAAATTATTTTTGATCCAGGGTCCACTATGAAATTCTTATGTAAGGTGATCCCCTAAACTCAAAAATCGACATGAGACAAAATCCTATGGATACGTTTTTGAGATATCGTCCGATGAATATTTTGGTAATTTTTTAAGAAGACGACCCGACGTTCTAGGCCATATCTAGCGTTAGAGTTGACCGATTTGATCGCGATGAATCTTAAATTAAAGATAATTAAGTTGCATACAATTTATTTCTACAGTGCTTTGCAATCGGATCAATAGTTTAGACGGAATCGCACGAAACTTAAGAAAAATGTAATGTTTTGAGGACGAAATTGAAATCGAAAATTCACTACATAGCCTGAAAGACAGAAATTGTCATGTGGCGTCCAGTTTCTTATTTTTTACGTAGAGCGCGCACTTTTACGAAGAAAACAAGTCCAACTTGATCTAAATCCATGCACAAACAATAAAGTTATGGGCGATAGAGTCGGAGTGCCTATTTTCAACTTTTTTCCTATTTCCTCATTTCTTCCCGTTTCTTGTCGAAACCAAATTTAAATGTATTTTATTTTATTTTTTAAAATAAATTCTATCTCTTTCTGTTTCTTTTGCCCGCATTGACATCAGTTCCTTTTACAAGGATCAGTTTCTTTTCAAGGACATGTTAACACCTATAATCAGAGAATAAAGACGTAATGTAATTCAAATTGCTCACTTTTTGATCTGCGGTTCATCGAAAACACCTTCCTTGATCTTGGCGTCGGAATGTGTCGGGAAAATGGTCTTCAAATATATGAATGCATCACCTGTTTTTAATAATTTCATTCGTATCGATCTTCTGCTGTAATATGCTTTTTACTTATTTATTCTCTCAATATACCGTTAAGGAACTAGTTTCTGATCAGTTTAGAGGGTTTCCCGCTTTAATATTTATTTTTAACCTAATAAAACATTAAACCATAGACTTTTTTTATACTAAAAGTTGAATTAATGTTTAAACTTCAAGGAAAAATTTTAAAAAGTTGAAAATAAGTATATAATTTAATTATTTATAAGGTATGAAATAATAAGGTGACTAGGAACTAGTTTTTGATCATCTAAAATTAACACTACTAACTGCTTTCACAGACAACACCTATGTTTTTGAATATCAGTTTTTATGTTAGTAATTATTTCAAGCAATTATTTATTGACATAAACTCAAAAGAACGATTTATTTCATGAACTGATCAAAAATTAGTGCCTGATCAAGAACTAGTTCCTTAACGGTAGGTGTTAACAAGTCCTTGAAGATCCATTACCTCCACTCGCCTTTGGATTTCTTCCCAATAAATCTTGGTGTAATAATCGATGAACATAGCGAGCGACTTCATCCGCAGATGAAAAATATTGAGAGACCCTACCAAGGATTCTGGGATGAATCAGTGATGGCTGACTACGACTGGTTCTTTGTAAAACAAACTGATCTTAATGCGGGCAAAAGAAACAGAAAGAGATAGAATTTATTTTCAAAAATGAAATAAAATACATTTAAATTAATTTTCACTGATTATATTACTACCTATATATGTGTAAACTATAAATAAACTTCGGATAATTGGGATTGATGGAATTGGTTTATTTAAATTTGAATTTTCAGATATAAAGCAAGCACATACAAGAAGGAAACAGAGGATCGAAGCTGAATACACTCATTTATTAATTAATATAATAATAATAATTTTAAGGTTAAAAATACGTGTATTCTTCTAAAAATTTCTAATAATATCTCAAAAACGTATCCATAGGATTTTATCTCATGTCGATTTTTGCGTTTAGGGGACCACCTTACATAAGAATTTCATAGCGGAGTCTACATCAAGAAATGACTGTAAACTAGTGTTATCTATATATACATAAAATCCTCAGTTTATTTACAAATAAGCAACAGTTTAATGATATTCACACATGGCGCAATTCAAATTTCGGCAACTTCCCTTGTGTTTGAGACTGCATTTTGATTGCAATTCAATGGTACAACGATACATACTTGTAAAAACACGTTTATAACTTGGTTATAACTTGACGGTAAACTGTCAAAATTTGGAGGAGATTGCATAGTGAAGATAGCGATTGACGAACGAAACATGAGTTATACTCCAAGTCATTTCAGAAGGAACTTACAACAGACAAGTTCAGACCTGTGAAACAAGCTACTGTTGGCTATATCCCAAACAAACGCTCCCTCGGAGCCAATGAGCTCATTCTACATGCGCGAAATCAGTTCCTTCTAAAATGACTCGGAGTATAGTTTCTGTATGTTAGCCAAGCATGTGTTAGTTTCATTTTGGCTGAAGGTGTGCGTGTAACGCGTGTATACGTATTATGTGGACGAAAATTTGGCTTGGAGAAGAAGAAAAATCTAAAATCTACCGTTTTCGACTGATCTATGAGACGATATTATGATATCTCTGTCATGCGCGGACCGATTTTATTGAAATTGGTCTTGTTCGAAAGCCGATATGCGGTTTACACAAGACAAATTCCTTTAAATTTACAAAATTTTGCAGGCGTGATGAGATATTAATGTATAAATGTCAGAATTAGGTTAGAATGGCTCCGTGACGAGTAAAGGTACACGGTAGCGACATCGACATACATATACAGGGTGTTTTTCATGTACTTGGCGTCGAGACGTTACCGCATCTCTAGATTAAGATACGTATAGACCGGGCAACAATTGCCGGATACATGTATCTAGTGAGTTTGTAACACCTCTGGAGGCAGAATTGGGCCAAATGTAATCTAAGTACTACTTACAAATTACAATTAAAATGTAATTTTGTAGTTGATTACACATTATTTTCTGCAATCGTTAATGTAAGTATGTAAATTAACGATTACAGAAAATAATGTGCAATCAATTACACAATTATATTTTAATCGTAATTTGTAAGTTGTAATTAGATTACATTTTGCCCAACTCTGTCAAAAAACTATTCGCTTCCACATACCTACTTACAATCAGCGACGTTTCCCATTCAAAATGGGAAACCTGGATACAAAGAACATCTTTTCATATCACGCCGCTAGAGTTTAGACTAGGCCTGTTCAGGGATTTACTCGCGTCCCTCAAGAGCGAAAGGTCTCCATGGTGGGGCACAACTGTCACTCTTGCCTTCGCTCACAACCATCCGCGGTTGCTCTTCGAAGAAAGGAGCAAAAGTTGGACGGGCCTGGTCTAGATACTCGGGCGATGTTGCTCTGTACCGTAAACGTATCCACTTCTTCGAAATAAAAGTGGCCAACATTATTAGCAACTTGTATCCGAACGATTATAGCCCCGACTATACGAGATTTTAGACATACAATGTAAAATATAAGTAAATATAGTACATCGGCAGATTTCGGCAGTATTTAAAATCATATTTTATATAATAATTGCAATTTCTTCGTATAAAACGAATTAGACAAATTTTACTCAACATTGTAACCATAAAAATTAAAAACGGTTTTATATTTTTTGTCTGTTTGTATTATCTAGGGGATCCAATCTTTGAAGTAATAAAAGATGTCGAACCGGATACGGAATTAGTGGCTTGGTTCTTTCCTACGGCAGAGCAAGATTTCGTTTTCATTTCACATGAAATGTGTTCCAGATCGGCTGTATACAGGTGCACAATCGATTCTATTCTAGATGGTAAGTTATAACAAATTCTAAAATTATATTTATTTTTAGTTGGCAACGAATCTGCTGAAATACCGGTTTAATTCTGTTATATCAACTCTACACGTGATATTCGTATACGTGCAGTCAATAATCGTGTTCAAATACGCAAATGTGGTTACATCATTTGTATTCCCATAAGGATACCTGGTGTTTGTGCCGAAAAGCAAGCACTATCCTGGTTCGAGTCAGTAAATTAACACAATTCGATACGTGTGATTATTCGCTTGTCTTACATCGCGAGAACTATTCACACTTATCGATAAATATTCAGCTGTGTGAGCGGTGTACGGGCGCATTATTTATGTTCGATAAATAATTGTGTGCAAAGTCTCGTCAGACGTTCTGACGTAAACAGGCCCATATCCCAGACGCTAAGGTAAGCGAAGTTTTGGAGTTTCTATATAACTGATTAAATCGTTGAGCGACAATTTATGAGAGTTAGTACATACGAGTTAAACCACCTCTGGTGGCTCTACCTGTGCACTTGCAAAGAAGTTCATGGCATTGAATTTAGCCGATGGTTTGAGTATAACCAATAAATTTAACAAGGGATAGCAATTGGTCAGATATGATTGATTAAATAAGTTTTTAAAACATTAGCAAGGCCTCAATCAGTGGTTTACGGACTCTCCAGGCGGCAGAACGTGTTTGACGCTGTGTCCCCGATCTCTATCTCTAGGGTAAATAAACACGAACCATTGGAGTGGGTGAAAAAGAGGAAACAGAAAACTGTGGTGAAGTGACAAATTTAAGTGTTGGAATACCGCAGTCATTGCAGTTCCCTACAATTAAAAATTAGAGCTCCTAAGTATAGAAGCTCCCTTTTAATAACACAGTACAACAGCCATCCGGACTTGTAACATTCAATAGTCGTTTCTTATAGGTTTTCGTGCCCTGAAAACGAATCCGCAACTCGTTCGTCACCATCACCCTCAATTTTTGAGAAAATCGACTTTGAAAACAACTGCAAATTTTCAACTTTGAACATCTTTTATGTCGAAACGGTAACCCTCCCGAATACAACGATATAAGTTATTATTGCATTATGAACATTTATATATGTTTAAACAACGATCAAATGGAAAAGGACACCCGAAATGCACCAATTTTTGTAGATATCTTTCAATTTATTTTCAAAACTAAGGCTCTGAAACAAAGTCTGACCTTTCCATGCGATGCAGCAGACAGTGTTCCTTCGGAAAGCGTCAACAGAAATGGTAAGTCTCGTTTTGTTTTCAATACAGAAGCGAAATAGTTTGGCAAAACGCGCGGTGCCGACAGTGGTAGTCACGATCGTTAAGCGATTGTGTTACGCTGAGCGGCAGTGCATCGCACGGCCGCCGTTGACTATCACTGTCGGCACCGCGCGTTTTGCCAAACTATTTCGCTTCTGTATTGAAACCAAAACGTGACTTACCACTCCTGTTGACGCCAAAACTGTCTGCTGCATCGCGTGGAATGGTCAGATTTTCTTCCAGACCCTTAGTTTTGGAAATAAATTGAAAGAAATCTGCAAAAATTGGTGCATTTCGGGTGTCTTTTTCCCTTTGATCGTTGTTTAAACATATTTAAATATTCATAATGCAATAATAACATATATCGTTGTATTCGGGAGGGTTACCATTTCGACACAAAAGATGTTCAAAGTTTAAAATTTGCAGTGTTTTTCAAAATCGACTTTCTCAAAAACTGAGGGTGGTAGCGACAAACGGGTTGCGGATTCGTTTTCAGGGCACGGAAACTTATAAGAAACGGCTATTGAATATTACAAGTCCGAAAAAAGTCAAAATTATTGTACTGTGTGATTAAGGTCGGTATCAGATATATTGGCCGGTGAGTTTCGTGAGGGGTATTCTCCCACCATACCGCTTGCCTGCTCGATGCTCCTTTTCTCAACGTTCTCGCTCTCTCTCTGATCGTCAGATGGTGGTGGTTGATTTCTCCTCGATCGCTGATCGGGAAAACAAACTCACCGGCCAATATATTTGATACCGACCTTAGTCATGAAAGGATTATACTGTGGAATATTTGTCCCGCAATACGACATGATATTATGGAAAAAGAATTGCTGAATCTGAACGTGAAACCTACGTCTCAAATATCATTCCACTAAGCCGAATTATCTGAGTCGGGATTTTCTCATATTCTGAGATTCCAACTGTCACGTCCCGGGTGAAGGTCGTTACGACAATAACAATGTAGGGTTAGGAATTCAGGCGCGAAGTCCAGCTGCGTTACACTGAGGGTTAGAGGGGTTTCAGGCGCGTAGTCCAGCTTCGTTGCACTGATGGTTAGAGGAAATTCAGATGCGAAGTCCAGCTTCGATGCACTGAGGGTTACAGGAAAGATTTACGAGTAATCGCGCACCTGAGGGACACCCGTTAGAGCACTTGTGATTTTTATTTACGCTTGGTAATTGGATTTACCATTGCATTAATATAAGAAGCCGCCCGTAATATTCCTCGAAATACATCTACACGGATGGTCGTGCAAGACTTATGCGAAAGTAAGCCTTATAAACACTATAAGAATTCGTGGCGTTCTCGAACCGAGATCAGTTGTTGCAGTACCCTGTTTAGATTTGGAATCTTTGTAACCGAAGGGTAAACACAATAATTCGAAGCGTTATTTAGAATAAGAACGATTACTTAGTTTAAAGCGCGATTATATGCCATGTACCGTTAATGAGATAGCTGTTGGATAATATGCGTTGGACAGTAAGCATTAACACGAAACATTTATATAAATGGTTATCAATGGTAAAGTAGAGGCACCAGTAGTTGACCATGTATAAGTAGTTTTCAGAAAAACATGAAAAATAAGGTTTTTAGAAATGACGATCTTTTGAACAAAGTGCAGTTAGAGAACTGCAGTTAGAGAACTGCAACTTTGTTCAAAAGATCGCCATTTCTAAAAACCTTATTTTTCATGTTTTTCTGAAATGTGTCAACTACTGGTGCCTTTACCTTAATATATATGCATGGATATAAGCCACATGAGTAAGAGCAATAGACAATGAAGTGAAATGCGCTATGCAATTATCAATGGTAATTGTCACGTCCTGGGTGGCGGGGTTAGGACAGTGACTTTTTAGTTGAGCACGAAGGCCATCTTCGCAGGTCTGAGGAGTAGAAAGGATTCAAGCACGAAGCCCTGCTTCGCAGCATCAGTCGACCAGGGAAAGTTAGGGAGTAATCGCGCACCCGAGTAACACCCGTTAGAACACTCGCAGATTGTATCTATGGCTCGATAATTGGCTTATAAGGGGACACCACGGATGCGGAAATCGCTTTTGGAACGACAGTATATGGATGTCATAGTACTTATGTAGTATGAAAATACCATTTCGGTTTGCCGTCGAATGGGCCTTCGTTTTCGAGATATTGTAATTTAAAGTTTTTACCGTATGTAGTAATTTAGATGTATATACCATCCATAGTAACCTACACTCAAGAGGGTTCCATGGACACAACGGTAGCGCGTCTGATTGTGACGAGGACGGGCGAGGTTCAAGTCCCCCGCAACTCACTCATACTCCCCTTTATCTTTTTTTTTTAACAATTTTTTCCCGTGAAAATATATTTTGTGGATATTATGTATTATACAGGGTGTCCCAAAAATGCTGCGGGTAAAAAAAAGACGTAACAAATAAAATCGAACATGTTGTCATAGTTTGTTTGTTATTTAAAGCGAATAATGAATAAAGGATAAATGGATGGAAATCACGTGTAACGTAAAAAGACGAATACACAGTTTTTTTTTTAGAAGATTCGAAAATAATAATTATTTGAATTGGGAGGATAAGGAATACGTAAATTTCCTTGTGTTAATAACTTAGCCACGAAAAAGTGATGTAACAGGAAATTAACGAAAAGTTTTATCGCAAATAATTATAATGATGTTACGTGATCGAGGAAACAATTCCGAACAATATCGCGCCAATACGTCCGTTATCCAATAGGGCCGTTTACGAACTATATCGTGCGACCACAGTGCCGCACGAGTGCGCGCGGGGCATCGATCACGCGATACCGAGATCCCTCGACGACGTACGAAGGGATCCCTCACAGCTCTCGATGCATCGGTGGTCGATCAGCGACCCTCCAACCCTCCCCCTCGATGCAAGAATGCTGTCGTCTAAGCGCTGCCAACTCCCAGGAGCTCCAGACACCGGCGATGCTTCGTTCCGGAGAGCCCCTTCGTCAAGACGTCGGCCTCCATGTCCTCCGTGGGAGTGTATCCCACTCGCAGGCATCCATCTCGCAAAGCCTCCCGAACAAAGTGATGCCTGATGTCGATGTGCTTTGTCCGGTGGTGGAAAACCGGATTCTCCGCCAGCTTCTGCGCCCCGAGGTTGTTCCCAAGAACCTCCACATCGGCGAGCGCAGCAAAACCCAGCTCCGTGAGGAACCGCTTCAGATACACGGCCTCCCTGGCCGCCTCCGTCAGCGCCATATATTCGGCCTCGGTCGTCGACAAGGCCACGGTCGCCTGCTTCCTCGACTTCCAGGAGATAGGAGGAAAGCGTACCCTGTGTACGACCTTCTATCGTCAGGACAGGTGGCCCAGTCCGCGTCGACGAAACCTTTCAATGGCTCCTGGCAGCATCTGAAAACCAATCCTAGCTCGGATGTACCTTTTAAGTAACGCAGGACACGTTTCGCGGCAGCCCAGTGCGCAGAGTCATGGCACGAGTTAAATTGACTCAGATAGCTCACTACGTGCGCAATGTCGGGCCTGGTACAGACCGCTAGATACATTAGCGCACCAACCAATTCTTTATAAGGCGCTTTCTTTTCTCCGTTGGACCCGGAACTCCTCGGATTAGTCTCTCCCCTCTTCAGTTTTGTCCCAAGCTCGACGGGTGTTTGGACGCTTTTCGCATCACTCATACCGAATCGATTCAAGATGTCCCTTAAGTAGCCGGCCTGGTTCAGGATTATGTTGTCCTTTCTTCGAGAAATCTCGATTCCCAGACAACACTTCGCTTCACCCAGGTCCTTGATCTCGAACTTCGTTGTCAGGTACGACCTGAACTCGTTGATGTCGGCGGGATTCCTCGAGGCGACCAGGATGTCGTCGACGTAAACAGCGACCATCAGTCTGCTTTGTCCTTTGACAACGATACACATGCTTTGTTTTGATCTCGAGTCGGTTACAATTTCGTTTAGGTCTTCTGGCTATCTCAAGTTTTGGATCTGGTGTATTATCCTGATTGTAGGTGGGCATCTTTATCAGGTCCGTGTGTTGTCCCTATGCCCTTTAGTGGTGTGAGCGGTGTGAATATTATCAATTTTTTATATATTCTAATCAGCACATTTCGGTGCTATCCTCTTCGATCGGTCTGGAAGTGGACCAATCTGACGCCGTGTGATTCGATTTCTGTGCCTAAGTTCTTTCATTGTATCTCATGGGTCCTCCAGCCAAAAAATGCAAGGGATGTGGCACGGGAGTTGCTAATCCTGTCACCTGTGTTCACTGTGGTGTGGTGTCCCATCCTGGTTGTATAGGCCGGACGGGTCACCCCTGTGTCAACGGCCTGTTTTTAAATTGCGGCCTGTCTTCTTCCTCGGGATCAGCTGTTGTTGACGTTGACGTCACTGACTCTCAGCTGGTACAGGCCCAGCCTTCTTTTCCAACAGTCGATATGCTCAAGGATATGATGACTGAAATCCGACTATTGAGGGAGGAGTTTGGCAATTTTCGTCAGGAAATTGTCTCTACTATCAGGGAAGAACTTGTTGACCTGAAATCTAATGTGTCCGACTTGGATAAACGGGTTCGTGTGCTGGAACAGAATGCAGCCAGTGGTACTAGTCAACTGTCACTGGGTCCTTTGGCCACAGATGAGATCATGGCTGAGTTAAATGACAGGCAGGCTAGAGCGGGGAATCTTATAATCCATGGGTTGCCGGAATCGCTTAGTTCCTCGCCGGACATTTCTCGATCTGAAGACCTAGTGGCTGTCAAATCGATACTTAACCAGATTCGGCCTTCTGACTATGTGGACATTACGCTACTAAGGATCGGGAAACGAAGAGGTTCAGCCCCGAGACCCCTGTGTGTTGGCCTTAAGTCACCGGAAGTGGTCATCAGCGTTTTAAGAGGCAAGTCTCGCTATGTGGGACCTTGTAAAATCACTGACGACAGGACGAGGACTCAGTGCCAGGCGTTGGATCAGCTCAGGGGTAGACTGAGGGAACTTCATAAGAGAGGCGAGATGAACTGGACCATCCGTTATAACCATGGAGTGCCGTCCATCGTTGCCATCAACAGAACCAGTGATCCTGCCTCGAAAAACAATTAAGCTTCCCCATGGTGTATTATCAGAATGTGCGTGGTTTGAGGACTAAACTAGATGATCTGAAATTTGCTATATTGTGTTCTGCCGTCCAATATGATATTCTAGTCTTTGTTGAAACCTGGCTTAATTCGTCTATTTTATCGTCTGAGCTAGGCCTTACTAATTTTAATATCTTCCGGTCTGACAGGTCCTCCAGTACGAGTTCTTTTTCGCGAGGTGGGGGGTCCTTATTGCAATCAGGAATTCATTGTCCTGCTCGGTGATTACCCCCATACGTGATGATCTTGAACAGGTCTTCGTACGTGTTCGCCTTCACAATAAATATATCATCTTTGGCGCCTTCTATCTCCCGCCTGCCTCTCATGTCTGCTGCGTTTCCGAGATTTTTCATAACTACAGTGATGATGCCTTCTGTATCTTGGGTGATTTCAACCTCCCCCACGTAGTTTAACCTACTGAGCCTGGCTCTTTTTGCTCTAAGAAACCGGGTATCCCGTCATTGGAATCGTCGGCCATTGACCTCCTTCTCGAGGGTTATAGCTACTGCGGCCTAGCTCAGGTGAATAGTATTGGTAACTCCTACGGTAGTTTATTAGATTTAATCTTTGTCAAGGATATCGAGCTTTGTGTAGATAATGCCGTTGATTTCCTTATTTCCCTTGATGCTTATCATCCGCCGCTCAAAGTGCGTTTAAATGATCTATTTGCGTCTACTAACCACAACCGTGATAATGTTACTTACATAGATTTTAAGTGCGACGATTTCCCTAGGATAATTAATCACTTAAATTCTATTGATTGGGATTCTGTGACTAGAGGAATAGATCCAGATATTGCTGTTGATCGTCTGTATTCCCATATTGGGTCATTGCTGCCTACGTGCCTGTGAGGGTGTATAGACGATCTTTCTATCATCGATGGTTCTCGCCGCGCTTGAGGTCTCTTATTAGTTACAAGAAGAGGGCGCATAAAACATTCAAAATTTCCAATTCTCTTGCTGATTACTTGGTATTTTCTGATCTCCGCTCTCAGTGTAAATCTCTTACGAAGTGTGACTATCGTGCGTACGTTGAGACTGTGGAAAACTCTATGCAGTATAATATTCGGAATTTCTGGAGCTTCGTTAATGCTAAACGGGGTGACATCGGCCTCACCAGTTCCATGCATTATGTGGGTTCCACAGCTTCATCGTTTGCGGCCATCGCTGATCTCTTCGCCGCCTACTTTGGCTCGGTATATGCATCTCCTGCTGGGCGGTCAACGGCCTTGAACTCAGAGCACACTTCTTTCAATAACGTAAATTTGAAAGATATATCTATCTCCATTGGTGACATTTTCTCCAAGCTTAACTGTCTTGGCTCGAATGAGGGCCCGGGTGCTGACGACATTCCACCGCTGTTCTTTAAACAGTGTAGTTTTATTCTTTCGAGGCCTCTCTGGAATATTTTTAATTCCTCTCTGGCCAGTGGAGTTTTTCCCTCGCGTTGGAAATCTAGCCTCGTTACTCCTGTTTTCAAGTCTGGTGATCGCTCAGATGTTCGTAACTATCGGCC
This sequence comes from Andrena flavipes, assembly GCA_963971345.1. NCBI lineage: Eukaryota > Metazoa > Arthropoda > Insecta > Hymenoptera > Andrenidae > Andrena > Andrena flavipes. The sequence continues at coordinate 52,985,998 of OZ020479.1, read as the reverse complement.
TATTAGTAAACTATCAGTACTGCCTAAGGTGTTTGAGGAGATTGTCATCGATATGCTATCCTCGCTGCTGACTAGTTCTTTATGCGTTGAACAGCATGGGTTTGTCCCGAAGCGCTCTACGGCTACTAATTTTGCCGTATACCATAGTTTTGTCTCCAGAGCCCTTGATGAGGGCCTGCAGGTTGATACGGTATATACTGATTTTCAAAAGGCTTTTGATACCGTCGATCACATCGTGTTGCTCCACAAACTCCTGTCATGGGGGTTTTGTGGGCCCTTATTAACCTGGCTCGAAAGTTATCTCTCAGATCGTGTACAGATTGTCAAGGTATCAAATAGTCTTTCGTTTCCGATTAATGTCACCTCGGGTGTTCCTCAGGGGTCGCATCTTGGGCCCCTTCTGTTTAATGTATTTATCAATGATATCGTTGATGTGCTCACAGATGCCAATTTCCTGTTATATGCGGATGATTTAAAATTGTTCAGGGTTATACGTGGGGTTGAGGATGCTAATTGTATGCAGGAAGATCTACTGAGGTTGGAGCGTTGGTGTACTGCAAATAGTATGCGGTTGCACTTGGGGAAATGTGTTGTTCTGAGAGCGTCCCGTGCTAGATTTTGTATAAGATACTCGTACAAATTGAATAACGTTGAACTTGGTGAAGTGTCTGAAGTCATTGATCTGGGTGTTTGCATAACACCTTGTTTTGACTTTCGGCCTCACTACCTGCGCTGTACCAGTAAGGCCATGAGAGCCTTGGGCTTTATTTCCAGGTTTGCCAGACACTTCAGGAATAGCGAGTCTCTGAAGCTGCTGTATTTTGCTCTTGTCAGGCCTCATGTTGAGTATGCCTCAATTATTTGGAGCCCCAAGCATACGAAATTTATTAAATCCATTGAAAGAGTGCAGCATAAGTTTTTGAGGTTTGCATCTCGTATGCTTGGGAATCCCATTTAAAAACATTGTTGTAAATTAATAGCTTTACAAAACTAATGATATACACAAATTGCGCCAATTATCACAATGGCTATTTATGCAAAGAATAAAATGTATTAAATAATATTAAGCAGATATATTGTTATACAAATAAATATTTTAATACGAATAATTATTTTATTCAAAATACTTAGCGTTGCGCCCCGAATTGGTTTTGCTATACTGAATAAATGTGTACAAATTGCATTAATATTTTTCTTTCTTTCTTGTGCGTGCGTTCGTGAATGTGTGCATGTGCATATGCTACGTATCATATTAGAATTAAATATATGTATAATAAATCTCATTGCGTTTCTAATACGTATATAGATATGTTTATGTATTTTAGATTGTAAGGGAGTTATTGTAATTTATTATTACTAAGACAATTAATATTTTTTCGGTTTAGCAGCGCCAAGTATTTTGAATAAAATATTTTTTAGTATTAAATTATTTATTTGTATAAAAATATATCTGCTAATATTATTTTATGCATTTTTTCTTTCTATAAATATCATTAATTTTGTAAAGTTATTAATTTACGACAATGTTTTTAAATGGGATTCTTTTTGATGGGTGAATTAAACTGTCCGCGATATAAGAATTGGAATGTTTGAACACAGAATTTTAACTCTGTATATATAGTTGTGTCATTTTGAGCGCAGTTTAAAAGCACCTTTATGTACTTGCAGCTCATTTTGATTTCACATATTTTTTATATTGTAATTATTATTATTTTCAATTTTTTGTGACTTATTTGATTTCATGTACCTGGCGTAATTTTTTTACTTTTATGAAGTTTTTTTATGAGGATCTCACTTCTTTTTACAAAGATAATTTGCATAGGGAATGACTTCAGATTATATTTAATATTATATTTATTATTATCTTCTATTTTTTGTAATTTATTTGATTATACTCCGTTTCGTCCTCGACTTTTTCATGTACTTGGCGTATCTTTTTCATTTTCGAAGCTTTTTATGGGGATCTCACTTCTTTTTACAAAGATAATATGCATAGGTAGGGAATGACTTCAGATAATTTTTAATATTATAACTTACAAATTATCACGGGACAGAAGTAAGGATAAATTCTGTCATAGCATCATTTTACGCTCCGATTAATTATCTATATATACATAAAATCCTCAGTTTAGTTACAACTAAAAAACAGTTTAATGATTCAAACATGTCGCAATTAACTAACCTTGTGTTTGAGACTGCACTTTGATTGCAATTCAATAGTATGTACAACGATACATATTTGTAGAAACACGTTTATAACTTGGTTATAACTTAACGGTAAGCTGTCAAAATTTGGAGTAGATTGCATAGTAAAGATAACGATTGACAAATGAAACATGTGTTAGTTTCTTTTGGCTGAAGGTGTGCGTGTAACGCGTACCGAGAGTCGACGAACGAAACATGTGTTAGTTTCTTTTTGACTGAAGGTGCCGTGTGTAAGTACATACACGGGCAGAATTTTTTCCCGCGAATTCAACGCTGTGATATGCAGCTAAATAGAGATGGGCAAAATTTTTATTTAAATACAAATTTCGAACATCGAATAAAAGTTAACTCGGGTCAAATTTTATTTGTCAAATACAGTTATTTTATTATTCGACGATAATGTTAATTTTTTTATTCGCCGAGCGTTTCAAATTCAGCGTCGAATAAATTTTCCAACTAGGTCATTCCTTTAACTGTAACTGTAACTTGAACTTTAATTTTCTTCGTCGTTGAATAATTGTCTGGCGCGTGTTCGAGCTATCGAGGATAGTTAGCGGCATTGAATTTTATCGAGAAATAAACACGGTTTACAAGAGTGGCGGATTCTCGGAAACCAACGAACACGTACGGACGGCTGAGTGACTTTGTAAGAAGGTCGCTATTGTAAACAATGCAGAAAATTATTCGATGTCGAAGAAAGTTAAAATTAAAGTTAAAATTAAAAAATGTATTCGACGCTGAATTTGAAATGCTCGACGAAGTCAATTTTTTATTCGAATAACTTCTCGTTGAATAAAAAAATTAACTTTGTCACGTCCAGAATTGCCGGAACATTCTGGACGGAAGGGAGTTCTTGCCCCGTCGCCTCCAACGTAACCTAAACCCTAAGGCCGGCCGGTTACGCCGTAATGGAGTACTGTGCGGGGCGGGTGGATCGCGGCTTTGAGGATTCGCTGCACTGCCCATCTTGAGATGGGGACCCGCTAAGGTACATCGCCAAGGTGATCAGTGAACGTGGAGGAAAAGAAGAGGTGCGTTTCGTCTTGGGACCGCCAGTCAGACTCATCAGTAGGGCTATAACTGACGGCCCCTGCCCTAGACACACACGGGGACACAGAGGATATGATTTGGAACTTGTATATATAGAAATGCGATATGGATCAGGAACTAGCGAGAAAGAGTTAGGAAGATTAGAGACCTCTGGTGGCGCTGGCGAACACTAAGTCGCGCTCCCGTGGTGGGGCCGGGACGTCACAACTTTATTCTTCGAATAATCTAAAGTTAAAGTAACTTTTATTTGATCTGCTATTTAAATAATTTTTTATTTAGTTCATGTCAAACTCTGCAACAGACCCTTGCACAACGCAGGAGTTCGGGACGTCGACATTCCGTGTAATCGAAAATCCGTGTATACTTTTTCACTCCCCAAAAACTTAAATACGATAGCCTGAACATAAGCCTTATTTTGCTACATGTGTGATCACTGTATTATTACAATAAAATAAACAGATGTCATACACTGCGAATAACCGCCAAATGCCCATGTAAGGCAAATCTCGAGACTCCGATCGACTAATCGACGCAGAGTTCAAAAACAATTGAAAATCGGGGCTGGGCGCATGGCGGCTCCGTGCACTGATCGGCGATCAGTCGCATTTTACAGCCATAGTGTGACATAGGGATAGGGCAAGGTCTGTAGAATAGAAAGGTTGCCTGGTCACCAATAGCAACCAAAGTGTGGAGTGGGAGGCGGCCATATTGCTACGTCACCCAGCATGAAAAACAACGCTAGAACAGTGGATTGACAGTGGATTCTGAGCATATTCGAACGTGCGAAGACGAATATTATTGTTTTTATATATTATATTTAAACTTCATTGAGATGCCAGGCGGTATTGTTTGCAGTGTTGCTACATGTAAAAGCAACTCAAAGAAAGCGAAGGAAAATCTGGAACATATAATATTTTTCACATTTCCTAAATTCAATGATCCTGGTAAAAAATATGAAATCATTTAAACTGTTTTATTTTGTAGATTTTATTAAGTACAGTAGAACTTATTATTTACAGTAGAAATTATCTGAATTCAAAATTGATAGTTAATTTCTTTTTATTTTCGATAAATTCTTAATACAATAGTTCCTCCTATAGTTTCATCGTAATTACCTCGAATAGTTAAAAATCTAAATAATAAAGATCGAGGAAAATACAGTACGGTTAATCGAGATGTTCTACTGTAGTTGTGATACATTTGTTTCTTAAGATTCAATAATCTCATTAATGTTCAATAATCCTTAAAAATGAATCTTTACATAGAAAAATGTATTCTACATAGCAGATTGAATTTAGAAAATTATTATATATTATTGAATATTTCTGTTGGTGGAATATTATATTAGTATATTATTTCTCGTAATCATGAGAATTGCATTTTTTATGCAACATTACAACTATATAAATTTCGTATTAATTCGTACGGGCATGCTGGGTGACGTCACGCCCGCGTTTTTCATTCTGGTTCCTGATTGGTCGAAACTTACCAGGCAACCTTTCTATTCTACAGACCTTGGGGATAGGGTAGATGTACCGTTTGTGGCCACTGTACTGTTTTTGGCCATGTGCATAATTATCGCGATTTTTTAGATTGAAATTGCTTGCATGCACAAACTATGAGTAGAATTTTACACCGTAAATATTTTGTTCAGTATACCGCCAGAAATATAAGGTTACATTTATTGCTTACGCGAAAAACATTATATTTTTTAAAAAGTGTGTAAACGGTTCGCTATTCTTGTAATAATCGTGAAGGATATACGTTAAGTAAAATTCCCATATTTACTAATCAAAGTATGTTAATATATCAATTATAATAGATATAGGTTAAATGTAGTTTCGAAATTATTCTGAAAGTATAAAATTATCAAATTCAATTCACTATTACGAAAATAATTATGTAGCAAGAAATGGTACAGTATTTTAATAAAATTTCCATTTGTGGCCATCCAGTGGCCAAAACTGATACAATAGAGTATCCAGTTGTTGCCATCCCATGGCCAGAAATGGAAAATTGATTAAAATATTGTTGTATTTTCTGCCACCATGCTTTTAAACGATTTTATTCAGCTTCAATCTGCACAACACTTGAAACCAAACTGAATGCTACAAAGCAAGAAACCTACCGATCAACCTCTAATATTCACAGCTACAGCGAAATATTCGGTGTGAGTACACACGCGGATTCCGCTACCGCTCCGCGCTGCAAATATTCCGCTATCGCTCCGCGCTGTAAATATTCCGCTGCCGCTTCGCACTACGAATATTCGCGTTGGTTTGGGGGAGTCTTCAGAAGAAGAAAAATCTTACCGTTTCCGAGTGATCCATGAGACGATGTTATGACATCTCTGTCATGCGTGGACCGATTTTATTGCAATTGGTCTTATTCGAAAGTTTATATGCAGTTTATATAAGAAAAATGCCTTTACATTTAGAAAATATTGCAGGCGTGATGACGAGTAAAGGTCGTCGCTCACTAGGCCGAAGCATCGCGAAGCGAAGTGCAGTGACTGCGGCAACGCCCATATAACAGAACAGCAGTGACCACGCATCGCTTATGTGATAGAACAGCGCCGACGAACATTTCGCTTTGGTCGCCGCGCTTCGCTTCGCGGCGCTTCGATCTAGTGAACGACGACCTTAAATGAAAGCGGTAGCGACAGTCGACTTATACAGGGTGTCGAAACATGTACTTAGGGCGGTATTCACAGTCGCGTCTTGAGCAAATGCTTGAGATCATCTTCTAGAAGACGATCTTGTTTGCCTGAAGACATCAGGTATACTGCATTCCACATTAGAGCATACCGATTTCGCGCAGGCACGACCCTCAGGAGGCGTTGGTACGCTCGACTCCCCACTGAACCGCCTATGTTTCTCTCCGTCGCACGACCTTCTACTTACTCTCTCTGTTAACTTTTCGCGCACTGTTTACGTTGACAACGGTCAGGTCCCGCGTTTGGGATGTACCAGTTATTCCTTGGAAATTACCACGACCAATCGAATGCAGTTCAAATTGTGGGTAGTAGTGGGAGCTGCGCAGATCGGTCGCAAATCGGTAGGGGCGTCGGTATGCTCTCATATGGAATGCAGTATATTCATAGTCGTTACTCAAGATGATCTTAAGCATTTGCTTGGAATAAGCGATTGTTTATATGACGTATCAATTTACTTTATAAAGCATTTACTCAAGCATTCGCTCATTCACGTTCGGAAACTTTCGGAATAATTCTGTCAGAATAACCAATGATAAAGGATATTCCGTTCGCTCCTTGGTGGACGACGGAGTAGGATACTCGAATGTGAGTGAGTGATGCGTATGACCACGTATGACCGTCGAGGTTATATTATAGCGATGCCGGGGGACAGTTTATCGGAGAGTCTCCGGAATGGCGAGGTTAACCCCTCCCGGTGCTTTATAATGATTTCAGGAACAACGTAATTCGGAGTATAATCAAGGAAATTAGATGTAAAATTGATTTATATTCATTTATATAATGAACTAATATACAAACCCAACCAGTAAACTGTAATGCGTGTGAGCGTCGAGGTTATATTATAGCAATGCCGAGGGAACAGTTTATCAGAGAGTCTATGGAATGGCGAGGATGCTTCCCGTGGTGCTTCACGATGCACAGTGGGGTATTTGGCCCGAAAACCCGGACATAAATCAATTTAAAAAATTTTGCGTAAACCGTAAAATTTTTGGGGCTCGAGACAGTTTAATATCTGAGGAACAATGTATGAATACTGTTTTTTTCATTTGTGCACTCATGAAGCAGCAGGCTTCGTCGAAAGTTAAGAGATTTTAGAGCTCGCGATTCTTTCTTAACAGTCCTTTGAAACATCGTTGGTTTATTAAAATTTTCTACAAGTTGTAAAGAAATGTTATGAATTCTTGCATTATGGAAGCTTTTCAGGTAGGTATATACTACATTTTCCCAAAAGTTTTATTTTGTATCATATATATTTGCAGAGTTATTAACATTTGAAGATAATCGAGAATTCAGTAAATTTTCTTTACGATTATAAGATTTCATTAACGATTTTGTTATACTGTTAAGCCGTGTTAACTGCTTTTGGTGGTGCCATTACATTTGATAAAGGTTTGTGATGACAGTCCAAAAACGAACGGTTCCGGTTTCGTCCGGTTTCAAGTTTTATAGCTAATTTAGCTAGAAATGACAACCGAGAACTGCTGCGGTTTACCGTACGCTGCGCCTGTACGGTCGCGCTCGCCAGGCCTCCGTGAGGTGGTGATACGAAACCCTTCCAAGGAATTGTTTAGATTATAGATAAAAGATGTTTATGCTATTCTGTAGATAAGCCTTTAACTAAATCCTCTACATTCTGTCTGCATTCAGTTGAATCAGTGCCATCCGAGACTGCACTCACAAGCAGAGGTTCCCAGGTGTTGGCCTCCGATTGCTTTGAATTTTGGATATGTTTTAGAGCTCCGAAAAATAAGATATACGTGTTTTTTTATAGCGGCCCGTTTTCATATTTAGGAGGTGAAACCACCCCCCAAAGTTATAAAATTTTCAGGTGTTCATCTTCGATTGCGTTGGTTTTTGGATATGTTTTAGAGGACCGAAAAATAAGAAATACGTGTCTTTTTATTTAGGCCTGCTTGAATGTTTAGGGGGTGAAACCCACCCCCGAAGTTTTTGGATATGTTTTAGACGGCCGAAAAATAGGATCCTACTTTCCGATAGTATACATAAAAATTACAAAAAATATTGTTTGCACTCCGTAACACTTGCCAAACATCAAGAAACTTTTACAGTTTCCCACATTCCTCTTTAAGGACGGATTTTACCCCTGGATACCGATTTCGATAAAATTGATTTAATGAGTCGAAAAGTAGAAAGTGTAAGCTATAAAATCGTTTATTTTTCATCAACTTTGGATGAATTTTACCAAAGTTATGAGAGTTTGAAGATTTTAAAATAGCCATGTCTGGGTTTTCGGGCCAAATACCCCACTGTGCGATGACTTCCAGGACTTCGATACGATAGAATAAAGAATGTTGTTTTTATGAAACAGGTATCAAGGGGATCAATTTTGGGATGGTGGTAAAGAAAAATATATACCCTTCTCGCTTTTAACGTTTTGTAGTAACAATTTAATTAAAAATTGCCGGGGAATAGAATCTCTGGAGTGGAGGGGGACTATCACGTGACGGTACATGGGTGATGGAATCATCACGCATACATACGGCCACTGCCGTAGATGTTCCTCCTCTACTCCGGACATTCTTCTGGTGGAATCTCAAGACGGTCTCAAGACATGTAAAACGTTGTCTTGAAAATATAACCTCGCTTTACCGTCTATTTTGACACATGTGACGTCATACAAGGATTTACTTATTTGAAAAAGATTTTCCTCATGCAAATGCTCAAGACACGACCTCAAAACGCAACTTTTTTTCGGAGTCAATGAGCGCATTCTATATGCGCGAATTAAATTCCTTTTTAAATGAGCTCGAGTATAGGCGGCATCTTGAGCAAATGCTTGAAATGGTCTTGAGAACATGTGACGTCATACAAGGATTTACTTATTTGAAGAAGATTTTCCTCAAGCAAATGCTCAAGCCGCAACTATGAATCTAGGCGGCATCCTAAGCAAATGCTTGAGATGGTCTTGAGATCAAGACGCGATTGTGAATACCGTCCTTAGCGCCGAAACGCTATCGCGTCTCTAGATTCTTGTACTGCAAAAATATTTCATTCCGAAACTTTCGACGCTTGCAATTTTCGAGCAGGTAAAGTGGGATAGCCATTAAAATAGTCATATTTTTAACATTAAAATTTTCGTAGACAAGAAATGTATAATACGTAATATCCACAAAATATATTTTCACCGGAAAAATTGTTAACCCTATCGACAAATAGCCGAAATCGTATTTTCATATTACATGAGTGCTACCACCACCAAATACATGGTTATCCGTTAAGACTGCAACCTACGCGCGCGCGAACAGGTAAATTTGGCAAAACCGCCTCACGGACGCATTCCACTACAATCATGCGCTGATACTTCCGCCATCTATGAGCCAATGATGAAAGTATCGACTTTTAGGTGTCAGTAGAGAGCGTAAGGTGCTTTTGGCTTTCGTCAGAGAAGAGTAAATGTGACGTAGCAGACAGGTAAGAAAACGGTAGCCATTTTAAGAGTGCGACCGCGCCGATCCCGTTATCTGTGTATGCAATCCTCCAGTACGGTAAGACCACGCTGACGCGTTAGTAGCCCGGGTTGAAGAATTTGGGGCTGTTCTCGCCTAACTTTTGAACTACAAAAGATATCGGAATGCAATTTGCGTAATTAAATGGGAGCAAATTATCCCATTCTAATGGGTGTAAAATTTACCAAACTTTACGTTTACTTAATTTTTCTTTTTTCAATTTTTTAACCATAATTGTTGCGAAAAGCTTTTGCAAACTGTTTATTTAAACACTTTATATTATGCTCTTTTTAAAATTCATGGCGCCGATAAACAATAGGCTAGTTGTCCCTGTATCAATTACTTTCACAAATTGAGGAATTAAATTTTTATTCAACTATATATTAGATCTGCAGCCTCAGAATCTAATACTCTGGTTTCCTTTTTTATGATTTTATCCTTAATGTGATGCATGCACTACTAATCAGAAGTAACGGGTAACTAATGGGATGTATCGCTGTTTCTAGCAGTCTTGGAACTAGAGACGGGCAAAAAATTATTTTAAATAAAAAATTGGTTTCGAATAAAAGGCAGAAATTTTATTCGAAACTCAATAAATATAAATAATCCGGAGTTATTTATTATTCAAAGCGCTGTAAATAATATGTTCATTCGACGGGAATTAATCCGAAGCTTCACACGAGGCTTTCACACGCAAGTGGCAAAAAATCAAGTCAACCCTGTCGTGGCCAAAATTTTTTAAATTGAGACGGGTGCGGGACCATTCGATACATTGTTTTCAAACCTCGTTACAGTAATCTGGGGTGCGAGTGATGAACCGATCATAAAAGCGGAGCGCGCGGCTCGCTTACCTGATCCGGGAATTTCCAAATAGTTCTTTGCGACGTTAATTTTTGCGACTATCCTAAAATTCTCGAAGCTCGGGCATCACCGCTGTGCTAAATTTACCTGTTCGCGCACGTAGGTTGCAGTCTTAACTGATGACCCTGTACTGTTGTTCCAAAAGCGATTTCCACATCCGTGGCGTCGTCTTGTTAGCTTCCCGGCTTAAAAATCAACAATTCAAAGAGCCCGCGGCAGAATGTTTCCGTATCTATGCCAAAACCGGGCTCCTTAAAAAACAAAAGAGCAGCGGAGGAGCTCGCATCATCGTTGCACGTAGTGAGAATGCTCATTCTCGATCGTGTTGTATAGACGCAACGCAATCATGGCTGAAAATGTAAGTAATAAAAAAAATACAATTCATATATTCATAGCAGAGCTATCATTATTCATATACATTATAGTCCGATAATCAGTATTCGCTAGTTTTATTCGTGAGATTTATTTTTATTTGTGAGAAATTTATTCGTGATTCGTGAGATTTTTTCGTCACTTAAACTTTGATTACACGACGGCGTATGATATTGTTCTCATTACTTTACGAGCCTTTCAATTATTCATTCAATCATACAAAAAACTGTAACGTATTAACATTAACTTTATTTTGTGAACGATTTGCAATTGTAATTAACAAGGAACACTATTCAACTGATGATGAAATCATACATTTATTCAAATTTATTTTTCCAGTCATTTAATGATGAAATTAATTTATTTAGCTATTGACACCGAATTAGCTGAGGTTGATATGGCGGAGCCGCCACAGCCCGCGGCTCCGCTGCCACCACCGCCACCACCAGCGAGCCTGGCCCCGGCCAATGGTAAATACATATACATATACATACACATTTTAAGAAGTCACAGTCGGTGTACAAAGTATTCGTACAGCGACCAATTTAAAGTAAAACTTTGCAAATCCATGTCAGTAATATATTTGGTAATTATTTAGAAGTTTTCCATCCTCACCGATTTCAATGATTTTTGGATATGTTATCGGGGACACGACTCTGAACAACTTTTTCCTATACATATTACCGTCGCTCGACCTTCGTTCCCGAGATATTCGCCAAAAACTGCTGCTACTACACAATGTATTCTGCCGTATACCTACCTATAGTACGCGTCCGTGGCAGCGTACGTATAGGTAGAATACAATGTCGACCTTTCTGTTGATTTATTCCGACGCAACGCATTCTACTTTCCACCTTGTCCCGGGTATTAGTATTGGTTTGGGTTAGATTGGGGCAGGGGCGCGCGCCCGCTTGCGGGCGCGTAATGCATGGTAGCGAACTGATGTGAGTTTAGAGATTTGAACTAGTAACTTGCGAATGTCCGTCAACAACTCGACTCACATGGGTTCGCTACCACGCTTTACGCGCCCGCGAGCGGGCGCGCACCCCCGCACTAATCTAACCAAAACCAATACAAATACCCGGGACAAGTTGGAAAGTGGAATGCGTTGCGCCGGAATAAGCCAAAAGAAGTTTTTCGCAAATATCTCGGAAACCAAGGTCAGTTTCGTCAATTGTTTTGTCGCATGCTGGCGCACACGCTGCCACGGACGCGTACTGTAGGTAGGTATATGGCAGAATACATTGTGTAGTAGGAGCAGTTTTTCGCGAATATCTCGGAAACGAAGGTCGAGCGACGGTAATATATATAGGAAAAAAGTTGTTCAGAATCGTGTCCCCGATAACATATCCAAAAATCATTGAAATCGGTGAGAATGGAAAACTTCTAAATAATTACCATATATTTTAACGGAAAACAACGATTAATCGTTATTTCTTGATGTTCGTAGAATAGATTTTGTATAAACAAAATTTTTTATGTCCAATTAATTCAATAAATGCTATATGGGATTGATACGTAGTGATTATGGCGGCGTTTTGAAATATTTTGGTGGGCTATATAAAACCCTCTGCCTAGTAGTATATGTATACAGTGAGTCAAAAAAGTATTTGTACACCTAGGTTTTTTGCAATAACTTTATACACACAAATGATACATTAACAAAAACTATTTCCATTAATAGTGTATTTTATTTACACTAGCATGGATGTGCTTGCTCAGGATGTCAATATAAACTCTATAATTCATAATACTATGGATGAAATGTAGAGCTTCTACTCCAGCTGCACTCATACAGTCCAGACAAATACAGAAGCCACCGCCGTATTTTATCATAGGTCGCAAATTTTCTTTCCTAAACTCTGTATTCTTTTTTCTTCATACTGTGAAGTCTGTTTTCGACCCAAATGTTTTGAATTTGTTGGCGTTAGTGAATTCGATATATTTGGGTCCAAAACACACTTCACAGTATGGAGAAAAAATAATACAGAGTTTAGGAAAAAAAATTTGCGATCTATGATAAAATACGGCGGCGGCTTCTGTATTTTTGCAGGGGCTCTATGTGTGCAGTTGGAGTGGAAGCTCTACATTTCATCGATGGTATTATGAAAATTATAGAGTTTATCTGCATATAATACTATGCAGAGGGTTTTATATAGCCCACCAAAATATTTTAAAACGCCGCCATAATTACCACATATCAATCCCATATAGCATCTATGGGATTAATTGGACAAAAAATACGTAATCATAATATTTATTTATTTATTTCAACATGAACGGGACAATACCCATTTATACACGAAGACGATGAAAAAAGACGCAGAGTAGAGACACACCATTTACAATAACGTTAACAACGGCAACCCGAACCAGGACAGAAGAAACAGTATGAAAATGAGGCAAAGAAGTAACGGAATATAAATATTAGAAATGAGATATAAACTATAAATTTACAAACTATAAAAATATAAAGATATAACATCCCACACAGCACAACGTCCCAGGGACGTCGACAGACCGTCCCAGGAACGTTGTGCTGTGTGGGATATATAAAAATATAACAAATACAACAAACATACAAAATATAAAATTAAAAAGTACAACACATGAGTCCTATATACCATTCTTCGACGTCGCTCTATAAACACTAGCTTTAAAAATAGGAAGTGACCCATGGAACATATCGATCTCGGTGCTAAACTGATTGGCCAGGTTAGAGATCCTATAAAAAGGGTCGGCATGACCAAACCTGGAAGTATAGAGGGGCGGTCTGAATAGTTGGGCATGTCTGGTGGGCCTACTAGGGACATAAAAGTCAATTAACCCAATTACGTGTTGATTGCACACCAAGCCATTGATGATTTTAAACAAGAAGGATAAGTCCGTCACTATCCTCCTACACTCCAGCGTTCGGATGCCAACCTTACGCATAATGGGTCCATAATCATGATCGAAACGGTGTAAGGGTTCTCCCATCTTATAAGCCAGATAACGCAAAAAAAAACGATGCTGCACCCTTTCCAGAACATCCCTATTCTTGGCTGTTTTCGGAGATCAAATAGCAGAGGCATATTCCAGATGAGGAAGCACCAGCGCATTGTATAAATGGAGGAAAGTTTTCGAGATTTTTAAAGCCAGAACACGATCTCCGTATAAAACACAGAATTTTGTTAGCTCTGGCCTATGTAACACGCGTATGCTCATCAAATGACAAGGCAGAGTCAACAATAACTCCTAAGTCGCGAGCCGAGGAAACCGTAGAAAGAATATTATCCGATTTCGCATAGGGATAAGTAGCTGGGTTCTTACCACGCGAAAATCTCATGACATAATATTTATCAATGTTCAAGTCCATTTGGTTTGCCACGCACCACTCTCCCAATCTATCCAGGTCAGACTGGAGATCTAAAGAGTCAGAGTAGTTTACTATCGATTTAAAGATTTTGAGATCATCCGCGTAAAGCAAGAAACCGCTATTACCAAAGGAATCACCGATGTCATTGATGAAGAACAGAAAGAGCAACGGGCCAAGATGGGATCCCTGCGGGACACCTGATGTGACATACACCTTCTTGGATATCTTATCACCAACCCTGACCCTTAGGGACCGGCCTGTAACATATGAGTACAGCCAACACAGCAGCCCGCCTCTGATACCCATATTAGCGAGTTTGTCAATTAGTAGGTGAACGTTGACTCTATCGAAAGCCTTAGAGAAATCCGTATAGACAACATCCACCTACAATTTCTTTTCCATTACTCTGGATACAAAATTACAAAAAACAGCTAAATTACTACACGTGGATCTGCCAGCTAAAAAGCCGTGCTACTCACAAATAAGAGACTGAGACGCCAGGGTATAGATCTTTTTTGTGACAAGACTCTCAAAAATCTTTCCCATAATGTTGAGTAGAAAAATAGTCCTATAGTTAGTGATATCAGATTTGTCACCAGCCTTGAACACCGGAGAAATGATGCTTCCTTTCCATCTAGCTGGGAAGCGTCTACTAGACAAGGACTGATTAAAAATGAGCCATAGAGGCCTAGCTATAATAAACTTACATTGTTTGAAGAAAAGTGGTGGGATCCCATCTTCACCCGGACTTTTATTTAAGTCAAGGTCGTCTATCTCTGAGAGAATCTCCCCAATATCAATAGTGAGACAGTCCAATTCCAACGTAGCTCGAGGGCAGGAGTTAAATGAGTAATCCACATTTGGTGCGGAATAAACCGACTCAAAATAATCCGCAAACATATCCGCTATTCGAGATCGACACGACGTAACTGTATCACCGAAGTGCATCAAGTTCGGTATATCAGCAGCAGCCCGTTTTGTGTTCACAAACTTCCAGAAAGCTTTTATATTACGTGGAATACAATCTTCCGTGCGAGCAATATAATTATTATAACATACAGCGGAGACCCGCTTACAAGCAGATCTCAAGTAACTAAAAGTCACATAGTCATGATAATTACTATGTCTCCTGTAATCCCGGTGAGCAGCCTTTTTCGCAACAATTAAAGATATGAGTTCAGCGGAGAACCAATAATATTATATCTAAAGAAAATTTGAAAGCCATTCTGCTAGAAGAGTAGAGTAAATAAAATAAAATCAAATCAAACATTAAATGTTTAGTCATTGTTTTCCGTTAAAATTTATTACTGACATGGATATACACAGTTTTACTTTAAATTGGTCGCTGTACGCATACTTTCTACACCGACTGCATATGTTTTTACAATGCTTGAAAATAAATCTAAATTTAAGTACTAATAAATTTATTGTTAATGAGGGCCGAGGTCCTCACCCTCCGGACAATAATTAGGCACCATTATCGCGGCCGTGGCCGTGGTCGGGGCCGTAGCTTGGAGCGGGGCCGAGGCCGTGGCAGCGGCCATTAAAAAAGTAAATAAATTCTTTATTTTGAGAGATCAAAATGTGGTTATTTCATTTATTTTGAGTTGAAATAATTCTTCGTCTGCATCGTTCACTGAAAAATAGGAGACATTTACTAATCATTTATAAATTATCACACGTGCACATATGTTAAGGCTGTGGTCAAGATCATTGAATCATTAAATGAAGTAATTGTGTACCTATGCAAAACCCTACCTGAAAATTTGTGCGTACATAGTCTGACGTAGATCACACTGCATCATCTTCTGCTTTGATTATCTGTAAATATATAAAGCCACATTTTAATTATATACAACTTAACGTAGAACTTATTATTTACAGAAATAGAGTGGCCTTTTGCTATAGTGAGTGTAGACACTAAATAATGTGTCCGAAGGAGGTGAGAGCGTATGGCAGAAACTCTTGTTGCAGGAAATTTAAATGCTAATGGTAATAATTCTGCGAAAATGAACGAGGAGATCCAATTTTTTAACGCACAATTTATTGGTGTTGGAATAAAACTAATTTAGTATGTTTATTGGTGAATTGAAATAATGGAAATCTAAAAAATTAATGAATTAATGAGTAGCGTGGCAACTACTGTGGATTTTATTAAAGTATTATGAATATATTTCCCAAAAGATTGAAAAGCATCAAGGGAGATGGGTTTTTAGCTTACTTTCTTCACTAATGTGACTTGCTTTACATTGCAAGCAGTCCACCATAATCTATTTTCTTAATAATTCTTAAGGGGGTAGACACGTCACGTGACCTGGCCGATTCGGCAGGTCGGTATTACAGCAGGTTTTTTTGTGCACAGAAATGGTAATACCGATAGATCGATGATTGCCCGGTAAACGCGAGAGGGAGCTGTTTGCTATTTCCGTATTCTATTCTGAATAAGGAAAGAAATTCTAAGCTGTTGCGTTGTATGTACTTATAAAAATTTAAACGGAAAGTCGGCTGGTAATGCAATCGTAGAAAATTCATTGTACATTTTAATTACTTGAAATGTGCTTATGCTACAATATTCTACGTTAGTAGTAAGGAATTATAAGTGAAAAGGGAAAATAGATGAGGGGATGTCCCCAGAAAATGAAGTTTGTTAGGTTAGACATTTTTTTACTAGCAAAGCATCGAAACAGAACATGAAATACACTTATTACACGTTCTATGCAGAAAGCAGTTATGAACAAACATCATATATAAAATTGTAAGGAATCGATTGACGTCTCTTTTGCAAAGATCTGATTACAAATTGCAGAACTTCAGATTCGTCACTGCTTAGCGTGCAACATTGTATAGTCCCGCTGGTTTCGAGCGCCGAAGCCCACGAAACTCAGCGAGACACATGAATGTTGGCGAGCATCGCGTTTGACGACTCTAGCTAGAGAATCACCCCGTATAAATGCTAAGAAACGATAGTGTGACGCGGCGTGCGTTTCAATTGCACATTGTTAATATCGTAGATTCTAGGGCCTAGAATATTAGCTCCATATTACGATGTTCTTCACCAGAGCACAGCATTACTGATGAAAATGATGCCAAACATGAAGCAATTCGGTCTATTTTTAGTGAACTTAGTGTGCGTGTGTCCTAATCATGTATTCATAAGGAAAAATAGATCGAATTGCTTCGCGTCTCGACTCATTTTCGTGGACATAAACTCACCAATCCATCGGTGGTAACACTCTTATCAAGGAGTAATGAGAAATATGAAGATATTCATATTTAGTACTGGATGCCTCAAGTCGCCGTCGATCGAGGGCCCTAACAAATGTGCATTTATTTGGGAAACCAAAGCCGCGTCGCTCGTGACACCTACTCGCGAACAGATATATGTATGTACGAGAAGAAGCAATGCAATTTCCCGATGACTTGAAACAACATTTCAATAGGTAAATGCATGAAACTCTGGGATCAGGAATTCCCAACCAAGTGATGCATATGTAAGAACTGGCGAAATTCCACAATAGAGTGTCGTCTAAATTTTACAATTGAAGTATTTATTTGACGTGAATATACATATGTAAAGTTTGTCAGCAAAGTCTTTCCCGATTTGAGTTCTACAGAAGGCTGACTTTCCTTCGCCATGCAAAGGTTGTCCTTCACGCTAGCAATCATGCAACTCGCTGAGTTTCGTGGGTTTCGACGCTCGAATCCAGCGGTGCCATACAATGTTACGCACTAAGCAGTAAAAAATCTTCAGTTCTGCATTTCTAATCAGATTTTTGCGAAAGTGACGTGAATCGATTCGTCATGTTTCCTCGATCAAATTGGCCCCAAAAATGATATTATTCGGATCATAATTAAGGAAATTACGTGAAAATTTGTTTGCAGAATTGGAAGCTCGTCAATTCAATCGGGAGAATGTCAGGAATCTATTTGTGTCATTTTCATATTCATACGATGAAAGAAAAATAAATTCTGTTTCTACATAATCGATGACACATCGCCGAGCAATGGCGATCTCGTGCGGCTCGGGCCACAAAGGTTCTCGTCGGTTATTCGAGCATCTAAGATCGTTCGGGCTGGGTTTGGTGTACACGATACGGACTTTTCGCTAACCCCAACACTTCTGTCTCACTCTTGTCCGGCGAAGGCAAGAACGAGATGGAAAGAGAACGAGCGAAGACACTGAAAGCAAGCGAGGCCAGTACGAGATAGACGACGCGTTGATATTTTGTCTCGCTCCGTCTTTCGGACGCCTGACACTCCGTCCTTTGTGTGCGCGACGGGCGTGCGCGATAGTCGTAAGCGCTTACGGTGAGCACGGAAACCGCTTCGCAAAATCGCCCGCCGCGCACGTAAAGCGTTCCATCCCGCTCCTCCCTTCGGCCAGAAAGAAGCGAGAAACTCAGCCTCGGATTTAGGGCTCCGTTCATGATACGGGCTCAACGCCGATCTCGGTCAGCGAGTGGCTAACGAGACTTTATATTCAGATATATTGGCCGTTGAGTTTCGTAACGCGTATTCTCCCACCATTGGTACCGCTTGCCGGCCTCGGTGCTCCATTTCGCAACGTTTTCTGACTGGCTCTCGTTCCATCTCACTCTCTCCTCCGCAGAATAAGAGTGAGCGAGAAGTGGTGGGGAAAGCGCCAAGCTTCTGGTGTGTATAGGCCAAACCGAACTGTCAGCGTAGAAATACACACATCAGAATAGGTGTGCCTTGGCTCCGAAAAAATTCAGGAGCTTTATTGGTCAGAACATTGATTCTTTCTCGATAGCTACATCTCGTATTGGTCTACGCCAGCGGTGACCAGCAGTGGGGCCCCTCACGCGCCTGCTTCTCATTCCAATCTTTCTCTCGCACAGCGTGCCTTCCGTTGTCAAGGATACCGCGCGACGCTGCGAAGGCTGCGACGACGAGCTAGCCGGGCAAGCGTCTTCGCGGTTAACGACGCGCGGTATCCCTGACAACGTACACGAGAGTGGGAGAACCCCGAGCTTACGCGTAAGCGACCTTGCACAGCGCTGGTCTACGCATAGCTTCGTAATGCACACAACTACTAAGCTAACAATAAGAATAAATAACAGCCTCACGGCTACGTTCAGACGGAGCCGAGCAGCATTCCCGTTACCCCACCATACCCTTGGGTGGCCTCGTAACTCCAACTGACAAGTCCACGATCGTCAGATGGTGGTGGTTGATTTCTCCTCGATCGCTGTTCGCGAAAACGAATCGACCGACCAATATATCTGAATACGACCTTAGGATAAAGATATAATTAAAGATGAAAAATTATTCGAAGCCCAAGATGAAAGGCCTTCGAATAAATAAAGGAAACTAATAAATAGCCGAAGCTAAATAGAATTTTAGATTTAGGGTACACACACCCTCCCCCAAACCTCGTGTCGATCGGCCACTGGGGCCATTCGGAAGTATATTCTTTTATTTAAACAATGCCCACCTCTGCATAGGGCCGTAAAGAATTACAAAAAAAAAAAATCGAGGAGTCGACTGTTGACCGATTTGGAGACTTTTCCTTGTCATATGTTATATACAATAGTCGGAAGAATAATTATAAGTGCAATAATTGCAAATAATTGCTGTAACTTCCACATTCTGAAAATATGATATCAGTAAATTAATATTTCCAGTATTAGTAAAAAAGTTCCAATCTCTTTTTTTATTTTAAATAATATGGCCATATAATTATAACATAAATTCGACAGCGATTTCAAATGATGTATGTGTTACAATAAAAGCGTTAATTTAGTAAATGTACATAGTTCCCAGTAGTTATATG
Organism: Andrena flavipes; assembly: GCA_963971345.1. NCBI lineage: Eukaryota > Metazoa > Arthropoda > Insecta > Hymenoptera > Andrenidae > Andrena > Andrena flavipes. The sequence continues at coordinate 52,966,175 of OZ020479.1, read as the reverse complement.
CCTAAAATGCATATAACCTAACCTACAATCGTCCGAAAATTCATACATTGACTGCAGCACGCTTTTATTGTGGCACATGTATCCAGCTAACGCTTCAGTTTTGCTATGATTCCACGTTGGCAGTCCTCCCGAGTAGACACCATCTCGTATCAACTATCCGAACTAAATTTGTCACGTGACTTGCTCTGTATTATCGCCAATATGGCGGTACTCGTATTTGGGAATGCAGTTACGATTTTTCGTTTTTTGTCCTTGTATGAGCAGATTTTGGGCTGGGTGAGGTCTCATTCGAAAGAAGAAGATTCAATGCGGAGCGCTCTGCTCACCGTTTGAGTCACAAAACTCTTTTAGTGACCTAAAATTACTTGAATTCATACGGGTGTGTTTTGTCCACTTTTGCTCTACTATCAACACTCATATTATTAGATATCAACACCATATCGTCGAACTATGAGCAGAGCGCTTCGCATTGAACCTTCCTCTTTCGAATGAGACCTCGCCCAGCCCAAAATCTGTTCATATAAAGACGAAAAACGAAAAATCCCGAATCCATGTTTCGGGCCAGATTATGTCGGTATACAGCGTGCTGCATTACCCGTGTCTACCCCCTTAATACTATGTCTTTAGACAAATTTTGTCGATTTACCTTATTTGACAAATTTTCAGAAACTTGTGCGACACAAGATGCTCTGTCTATCTATCTAATCTTCTCCGGACAACCTCCAAGCCTTCATTTCTATCCATCCAAGCCTGTGCGTCCCCTTCAATTCTACTATCCAAGCCTGTGCATCCCCTTCATTTTTACCAAAGTCCTGTGTGTCCCCTTCACTTCTATAATATAATAAGCTTGTAAGGTTCGTTACTCCGGCGAAAGGATTTAGGAGGATGCACTCAGTCGATCTGCCAGGGTTTGATGAAATCCTCTTGATTATTATTTACATCCTTTATTTTCAACTGCTTATGTATACTATGTACATGACACTCTACGTCTATGTGAGAGGGGGGGGGGGGGGCCGTCGCGATTCGGCTCACCGTACTTCGGGTTTCGCTTCGCGAAACGGGGGAGGCCGGACAGCGTCCAGGCGTCTCTGTTTCGGAACGGTAGGAGGAAAGAGACCGGGCAACGTCCAGGCGTCTCTGTTTCGGAACGGTTGGAGGAAAGAGACCGGGCAACGTCCAGGCGTCTCGGTAGGCAGGTTTGGTAGTGGAAGTCTTGTCCCACCTCGAGTTTGTCTACCTCAATCGCATCGGGGCTTATATTCCGATCCTTGGTAATTTCTAGCTGCGAGAAATCGAACACGCAATCTAGCGACGCAGTGGGGAGTGAGTATTAGCTAATTGTCGCGTCGCGAGACCGGCGTGATCCGGTGTGATTCGGCTGTGCTCGGTCGCGGTCGCCCGGGTGCTCGCCTTCTCACTCACTCCTAATTGCGCTGTCGCGTATTTGATCCCTCGCGCTGAGACGCTACGTCACAAGCTTTACATAAACACTCTAAATTGCTAGTATATACAAATACAAGTATCTGTCAATTTAAATGCAATGCAATTTTTTACTACAATATATTATTTTGTACATGCATGGTACAAATTTCCAGAAACTTATGCGAAAGAAGATGCTTCTCCGTCAAACCTTCCCCGGATAACTTCCAAGTCTGCGACTCTACATAAGAAATCTATTAAATAAATTTGGCGACTTACCTTGTTAATTGAGACAATAATTCAGTCTCCTATTTAGTTGAAATGGTATCGGCGCACTGGTTCGGTCACTTTAAACAGTTTAAAGTGACCGAACCAGTGCGCTGATACCATTTCAGTTAAGAAATCTACGTTAAAATATCTACGGTCGAAATCTAAATTAAAATTTTTTTCTCCTATTTAGTGTAAAAGCTCCTGACATTTCAAATTTGGACCACTTACATTATTTGACACTTGTAAGGTTAAGATTGATAGGTTATAAAGTTCAATGGTATATTTAAAAAATAGGTATGTACAATGACGGACGACGATCCTTGCCGAATAATCCCGAGAGTCGGCAAACGCAGAATGAAACATGTGTTAGTTTCGTTTTGGCTGAAGGTATGCGTGCATCGCATATATACGTATTATGTTTGGCGAAAAATTTCTTGGAGAATCAGGAAAATCAGAAAAATCAGAAGAAAAATCTTACCGTTTCAGACTGATCTATCAGACGATATTACGATATCTCTGGCATGCGTGGACCGATTTTATTGAAGTTGGTCTTATTCGAAAACTGATATGCAATTTACACAAAACAAATGCCTTTAAATTTAGAAAATATTGAGGAAATAATGAGATATTAATGACATAAGTTTCAGGTTAGGTTGGTTTAGCCGGGCGACGAGTAAATGATAGCGGTAGCGACATACAGGGTGTCATGTACTTGACGTCGAGACGCTACCGCGTCTCTAGATACCATTTGTGACGACGCCAGTCGCAGTCGCTTGCGACAGTAGCCGCCGGCTTTAGTCGCTTGGGGCTGTAGGAACGGCCACCTATAGGTGTAATGAATCTCAATTCCTACTGATATTTCATTCAGATTGTTTTTTATAATATAAATAAATGACACATGAAAAGTATCCCTTTTGTTTGCTCTTTAAATAGTGCAAGCACCGACCACGCGAGAAAAAGAATAAGCACCCGAAAAATAGGAAAGTCTCATGCGGTCTGCCTGTGTCAGTAGGAAAATCGAATCATTTCTTGAAGAAGAGACTTCAGGACTCGGGACGGGACCCCCGACATAAGAAAATTTAGGCTCGCTACACTCGCGCTGGTTCGACTCGATGTTGGGTCTTTAACCGTTCCATTGAAATGGCACACCAACATAGCGCGAACCACGCTGTAGTGGTGCATCCGTATCACTCACACTACTATGACTCGCTGTCGCCCTTTTTCTTGAAGGTGTGAAATACTCCCAAAAAATTATTTGAACTGGTTGGAATTGAATTATTTGTTTAATTTCTGTATCATGTTTTAATAAATATATCAATATGTTTGAATTTATATTAAGTGTCGTTCATTTAGTTTATTACACACGCCTCACATGGCATGTTTATACTTTCAAGACTAAAAAAGTGCCCTATCACGTTCGTATTTGTTGCTTTATTTTATTATTTTCGCATTCAACGGCTGGCTATCCGAAATGAATTGAGCTTCGAATATGTTTCATAATCAAAGTAATATGATGGACAATGTTGAATATCTCAGAAACAATAAGTTTTAGGATTAATGTACTTTAGTACTTTCATACTCAGAATTCGCTTTTCTATTGAATTTGACAGTCCATTTGAAAAAATAAATTGACCTCCACATCCGATTTATCCATGTACAGAATTTACACTGCATTCCATTTTAGAGCATACCGATTTCGCGCAGGCACGACCCTCAGAAGGCGGTGGTACGCTCGACTCCCCACTTAACCGCCTATATTTTTCTCCGTCGCACGGCCCTCTACTTACTCTCTCTGTTAACTTTTCGTGCACTGTTTACGGTAACAAGGGTCAGGTCCCGCGTTTGGAATGTACCAGTTATTCCTTGGAAATTACCACGACCAATCTCATGCGGTTCAAATTATGAGTAGTAGTGGGAACTGCGCAGATCGGTCGCAAATCAGTAGGGGCGTCGGTATGCTCTGATATGGAATACAGTGTAGTTTCACCGTGTTTTGTGTTTTTTACAACCAGACAACTTTCATAAATAATATTTTCGCTTATTACTTCAAATATTAGATATTTGAGGTGAACCGAGTTAATGGGACACCCTGTATAACACAGCTCCTATACTTTTCTCGGTGGTACCGGTAGCTGTACCTGTGTCAATGCACAGGCGAGGTTTAGAATTTAGCGACCTCTGCTCATGAACAGTGTCCAACTCAAGAACTACTCTGAAATGTGTTGAAATACTGAAAGATGTGTGGGTGCTTGTATACGCGTGACTTGTTTAGAGGGAGAGTTTAAGGAGGTTCGATACCTCACTTGCGGGGCAGGCGGCGAGAGGGGTAAGTCAATGCTTATACATGGGAGCTCTGCAGTGATACCAATCTTGGATAAAAAAAATTATGTAGACAAAAATGTTATTTACATGTCTATTCCTAATAAAATTAATACCACACAGCTTGTTTTGGAATTCAAATAACCAAAAAGTATGTTTAATGCAGCTAGAAACACAATATTTTCATTAAAAGTAGCGTAAAATATGTGAGTGAAATGCGGCAGCGCCGCTTCGCGTCCATCTTTTTTTCTCGTTTCATCTCAGGGATCCGTGGGCTCCAGCTACCACTGATGGACGGGGAAACGTTCACTACCCGGCGTGCAGCGTTGCCACGTTTCAAACAGTTCCTTCAGGCAGTTCCAACAATACGAGCACATTGCTGTATATATATTCAATTATCTAATAAACCGTACGGTAAATGTATAATTTTTCTTTTTAGAATTTCATAGGAATACTTAAGCTTTTCATTGCAACATTTTTTAGGACTGCTTCACTATTTTTAAAGACTCTGTGTAACATTTTATAGAATTTTTATCGCTTCTCCCATAAGAGCCTGTGTATAAGAGCGCAACTTTGACTTCAATTTTCTCATAACCCGTGCGGTCAATCAACTTGAAATTTTAACACCATACGGACTACACTTTGAACATTAGATTAAAACACTTTTCAAAGATTTCTTACTATATTGTCTTCGGTATCGAACCTCCTTAACATAGAGAGTGTGATTTTGCTAAGCTATGCTTTGGCTCGGTTTGTCAACGATTCACGCCGGATTTCTCTCTGAAAATCTATTTCGGGGATCAGGAGCCTATATGGCGCTGAAATATGGTACTTCTTGAAAACTTATACAAGCTATAAATTGCAAGATGAAATTGATTGTTAGTATTCTACGTGTAGTGGAACATTTAACTAATATTTTCACGTGTCGTCCGCCGTAAAATATTAAAAATTGACGCTACTATTAATATTCCCGCAAATATCTGCACTTCGCGCGTGTCTATTTAGATGGTGCCCATTATACAACACGTAAATTCTGAGTACAAATACAGATCCGACACTGAAGGAAAAAGATGAATGAGTATAATGGATTTAAAATGCTACGGATTACTACATATATCTGAAGTATTCAGGAGTTACATTTCTTTTGGAAGGGACTGGGTGAATTGTATTTTGTGAACAATCAAATCGATTGCAAATTGTTTTTTAATTTATTAATCGCTTCCTGTGTGTAAAAGCCACAACAATGGCGCATCGTTCCCAAAAATGGCATTAACGGAAGCCGGTATAAGCGTGACGTTGAGTTTCTAAAACGTTAAAACATTCAGTCACTTCTAAAAAAAAATTAAAACACCGCTACTATCAAAGACACGTCCGATTAGTTGCCCCTTAAGTTCAATCTATGCATACACTGCATTAAAGATAAAATCATAAAAAAGGAAACTAGAACAATAAATTCTGCAAACCCATTGTTGGACGTGGCCGAAACCGCGACGTCGAGGCGAAAGCAAGCTCCTCAGGAGATGGGTAAAAAATTATTTGAAATAAAAATTTTGTACCCAAATTTGTATTTCAAATAATTTTTTGCTCATCTCTGCACTAGAACCATGTGCGGTCCCGGCGTTCGGAGAGCTGCCAGCGACCGGACAGCAGTGATCCCCGAGCTTCGAAAATCTTGGAATGGTCTCTTTCAAATTTACGTGGCAAAGAGCTATTGGGAATTTTCCGGTCCAAGTAAGCGAGCCGCCGCGCGCTCCGCTTTTATGATCGGTTTACCACTCGCACGCCAGATTACTATAATGAGGTTTGAAAACAATGTCGACTGGTTTCGTACCTGTCTCAATTCCAAAACTTTTTGCTACGGCTGGGTTGACCCCGGCGCTATATTCCTGTACGGAGAGATTTTTCGCCACCTGTATGTAAAAGCCACAATAATGGCGCATCGTTGCATAAAATGCAAAATTATAATTAAAACCGGCTTCAAAAAAATAAAAATTCGCTAAAAAGTAAAAAATAATGTAAAGTCTGGCACCGACTTACAAAACTGAGTGTCAAAATTATTTTTAACTTTTTATCGCAGTTTTATATTTTTTGAAATCGAGAAAACCAGAACAAACCCATTGTTGGACGCGGCAGAAATGCGACGTCGATTCCGTCGACATGGACGAAAGAACGAGACGATCGGTGGCCGACGATGGCAAGCTCCTGCAGAGATGGCCAACAAATTATTTGAAATAAAAATTTCGTACATAAATTTTTATTTCAAATAATTTGTTGGCCATCTCTGGTCTCTTGCAGTCGCTCGCATAGGACGGTCGTGTCGAACACATTATGTATTCCAAACCTTAAATACCGAACTCCTTTCCTCTCCTATACTATTCAGTTTCCTCGATCAAATAAAAAAAGTTTCAGATGAAACATTTTTTGCTTTTTCAATAGTTAGTAAAATAATAGCGTGTGAAAAATAATATACAAACAAATCGGGCATAGTATTGTTGTGTCTGGACGCCTGGGGGCGAGATTCTGGCCTAGAATCTCGGGCTGCTCCGGGTCGTCCTTCACGTTCGTCGTTCAACGGGCCCCGAAGGTTCGGGAGAGTGTGCCGGGACGGAAGGATTCGGTTTGAAACCGAAGGTAGGGGATCGTTGCGGGTTAAAGAGTTGAAACTCACCGTAAGGTTAAACAAGTTTATTCTGTCCCGATCTGGGTGACAGGCTATGCGCGTACTGTAGCGGTTAAGCGCTAATTACAAAGACGTCGTCCCCTAGCTTGTAGGAGTTCTTATATCTAAATCGGGACGAAGCGGGGACCAGAGGGGTCAACGCCTTTGGCTCGTTCTTCGGCGATTTTGGGGGAAGCGCTGATGGTGCTCGCGGGTTATTGCCCGCGCTTTGGCGCTGGCGCGTGATATCGGAATGCGCGGCGGTTGTAACGTTTGGTCGTTGGCCTCGTTACAACATCCCCCCCCCCCCCCCCCTTAAGGGAAGGGTGCTTAGGGGAAATTTTACAATTTTGGCAATTTCCCCTGCGCCCTAAATTGAATTGGCCGCGGCGTACAGTGGGTCCGCGGCGTTGTCTTCGGTTTGTGCTGTGTTGGGTGAGCTCGTTGACTTCCTGGTCTTCCCTCGTTTCGCCGGTCTGGGAATTTGTAGTTTTCGGCGCAATTGGTAGTCGCGTGTTAACAAGTACATGACGAGTATGATAAGTATTACTAGTACGCCAGTTGACGTGGTCGGATGTACAATTTGCCAAGTCGCCAGTTCTGTTTTGCAGCTGTTAGTAGTTAACTCGTTTTCTATTTGGTTAAGCTGGCTATACAGTGCTGAAAATTCAGATGGGTTTTTCAGGAGTTTATCTAATTGGAAACGCGAGAGAGGGTGCGCTGGTTTGTCTGTTCGCGTTACGTTTAGCGCTACTGTTATGTCGTAACGTGGTGCAGTTGGTAATTCGAATTCTTGGCTGTACGATGTTTGTCGCTTTTTTAATACTACGTCTTTACTTCGGATGTTACAATTTCCCGTGATCCTGAGGATTCCTGTTTTATTTATATTGACGTGCTCAGGCTGTCGTTCGTTACACTGTACAGTTAGTGTTTCGGGCTGGTGCGTCGCAAAAATCCACGTGTCCGCGTTTGAGGTTCTTATCCACATTGTATGATTCGCTGCAATGTGTTTTATCTCGCAATTTTTAGGGGACTCATCCGCGGGTTGCAGCCATAGGCTTGCTTCGCACTCGAGGTCGTTATTTACGTTATGCGCTAACATTGGTTGATCGCAGTAATATTGAGTGACTACCCGTTTACAACCCTTTAACTCGTCTTGATCGGTGAGCACATATTGGTTGCTGCTTGCGTCAATGACGAGTATCGGCGTTCTTATTACTAATACCGCGTATGAATTTTCGTGCACGTGAATTGGGGCTGGGGTTGCCTCGATCACTGTGAATGTTTGTGAGGAAATGAGGGGAACGGTTATTACTGCTATCAACGTGGTCCTATCGAAATATGCGGTGACCGATGATAATTTCTCGATTACATTAGTATTTTCTAAGTTAGGTGCTATCGGAAATGTGAGTCCATTCGGGAGATGCTGTACTGCGGTTTGTAATAATTTAGTGATTTGCGCGCTAGCCAGTACGTTTGTACTGATGATGCCTCCTTTGAGACCGGTGTAATATTGCAACACGTCGTCTACGTCCTGAGTCAGGTCGGTCAGTAGGGCATTTAACGTAATAAAGTGATCTACTACGTCAGCTCTTCGCGTTTGTTGAAGTACGGTCGTTTCAATCTGTGTACGTAATAGTCTCGTCTGTTTTGCTAGTACTTCCTCGTTACGCTGTATCCTTTTTTCCGCGTCATGCAAGTGATGCAGCGTGTTGTTTGTTATTTGGACCTGTTTTTTCATGGCGGCCATTAACGTACTTTGTGTTCCGTCCAATCGCGACAAATGGTTATTAATCTGTTCGGCGTCATTGGCGTCCATAGTCCCGAATATTGTTTTGGCTAAGGTCCCTATTCCGTTAATTAATCCCCGTCGCTCGTTCGGTACATAGTTGAGCATTTCCGATACCTGGTTTACCCTTTTATACAATTTTTCTGCCCTTCTGAGTAGAGGGCTTAAGTGTTCTCCGCACGTGGGTTGAATTGCGATTTCGTTTTCACAACGATACTGTAATTGATTAATATACGAGGCTATCTGTCGATTCCTTTCGAGGAGGGTGTCCATCTTTAGGTGGGTCACGATCTTCCACGAATCGGTTACCATGTGCAGTTCTCCGAGGTGCGTAAAGTGGATTCCTGCCTTATGCTTAATCGATGATATTGTATATGAGGCTTGGCTGCCGGTTGGCGCCGCTTCGCCTCCCGCTAGGACGGTCATCCTGCAACAGCGAAGTTGGATTCTATCCCCTCCTATTTTGATTGATTCGCGCCTACTATATATATTAGGTTGATCGCGAGTTTTGCTCATTATAATTCGTTTTTGCAACTCCGTTGTACCGGCGCCAGTGAAGTTTAATTGAATACCTCTACTTTTTTTTTGTGTTACAATGTATCCTGAGGGCCTGCGCGCGGTAAGTACAGTTACTACTTATCCGTTTTTCAAAATTAATTTTTTATTATAATTACTGATTTCTGCTTTTCTGCCATTCCTGTTAGATGTTTGCTAGGCGCCAGATTTGGGGATATATTTTCGTGCGAGAGATGTGCGAGTTACGGTTGGTGAGACAGCAGCACCGCCGGTATTTGCAGATGCTGTGGGAGGAAGGGTACCCTGAGTACTACCAATCTGTGGACCTGTTTGGTCTCCGGCGGCTCTTTGGGGAGCCCCCACTGAGAGTGGAAGTAAGTATCCTTTTGTGGTGACACTTTACTGGTACTCCCTGTTCTTTTCTGTTTTTAATGGTCCTCCCTTTTCTTTTGTTTTCCTAGCTGGAAGATGAGGACTGGGGCCAATAATGTTTGTTGCCCCCCCCCCCTTTTTTCAAATTGTAATTTTTTAATATATTTCATTTTTCCCCTTTTTTCGTGTACTCTTTATTTGACTTCCCTTCCCGGTCAGTCCTTGTCCCCCCCTCTCTTTTTTTTTTTCACAGGAGGTATCCAGTCATCACCCTGCTGGTTACATTCTTATCCGGGAGATGTGTTCGCTCCGGGGGGAGCGACGTGTGGGAGGAAGGTTTCCCGTCATGGGCCCTTCCTTGCGATACTTTTGGATTGCGTCGCTTGTTCGGACTGCCGCGTATGGATGAGGAAGTGAGTAATTTTCTTTTAGCCTTTCTTCTCTTATTCTTAGGATATGTTCTCATTCTAATTTGTCTTGTTTTTTTTTCAGGGAGAAGATTGGGGCCTATGTGAACCTTAGGATTTTACCTTGCGTGTTGTATTATTTTATAATTATTAATTATTTCATTTTTTTGGTAAAATATACTTTCTTTTACCCGTTATTTGTGTTTCCCCAATTATTTTCCTTTATCTCCAGTTCCTTGCTCCCACCTATAGTTTTTAAGACACGTGTTTCGTTTTCATTTCTTTTTCGAGGCTATTTTGTTTCCATTATTATTCAATGAAGTGTTTTAGTCTATTCGCGTGAGTGCGTAGGATTTTACGCCCATTTTTTATTGTCACATTAACTTTCGAGTTTTTTTCTATTATTTCATACGGCCCTATCCATTTCTTATCTAGTTTCTTTGATCTACCGCGTCGCACCGCCTCATCATAAAGCCAAACTTTATCGCCTATTTTAAATTCTCTTTCGCGCGTTTTCTTATCGTAATCTTCCTTTGATTTTTCTTTTGCTTGCCGGAGTCGTTCTCGGGCTATTTCGTTAGCTTTCCTCATTCGTTCTCTGGTTTGCTGCGCGTAGTCGTCATAATTATAAGTTTGCTTAGGCGGGTTTTTAATTGCGGAGGGTATTGATGCCACCCTTCCGTAGATTAATTCGTAGGGGGTAAATCCTGTCGCGGTGTGCGGGGTTGTATTGTAGGTGAACATCGCGTAGGGTAACCATCTATCCCAGTCCGTTTGATCGTTATTTATGTAATGTCGTAGGTATTCTATTAGGGTTTTGTGCGATCTTTCTAACGACCCGTTCGACTCTGGGTGATACGCGGTTGTTTGTAGTTTAGTTATCCGAAGTAGTTTGCATATATTTTTAAACATTTCGCTCAGGAAATTTGTTCCCTGATCTGTCAGGATTTTTTCAGGTATTCCGTATTCGCAGATAATTTTTTCGACGACTGCCTCGGCTACTGTTGCTGCTTCTTGATTAGGCAGAGGGATTGCCTTACTGAATTTTGTGAGAAGGTCCTGAAATGTCAGTATGCATGTATTTCCTTGTTCGCTTTCCGGCAGGGGTCCTACTATATCTAGCGCTACTTTTTCCAAGGGTTCTCTAGGTGTATCCGTAATTTCCATTGGAGCCTTAGTTTTTTGACCTAGTTTATTTTTTTGACAGAGGGTGCATTTTCGTATGTATTCCTCAATATCTTTATTCATGCCTGGCCATTTATATTTTTGTTTTATTCGCTTCGTAGTACGCTGGATACCTTGGTGTCCTCCTGTGGGCGTGCAATGGTATTCGTAGAGAATTTGCTGCTTGGTTTCGTCGTCGTGGACTTCGATTGGCTTCTCTTTTTCTACTTCCTCGTTCTGCACTGTGTGCACATTCCTGCTTAGCGCGTCCGCGTTGGTATTATTTTTTCCCGACTTATGAATTATTTCGTAGTCGTATTCGGCTAATAGAATTTTCCATCTTATTAGTCTGGATCCTGGGTCTTGTACCCTAAATAGCCATACCAATGCCTTATGGTCTGTCACTACTTTGAATGAGGTACCATAGACATACGGTCGGAAGTGTTTGACTGCCCACACGATGGCTAACAGTTCCTTTTCCGTTGTACTGTAATTTCTTTCTGCTTTATTTAATACCCGGCTCGCGTACGCTATTGGTTTATCTTCGCCTATTTTTCCTTGTGATAGTATTGCACCTATCGCTACGCCAGATGCGTCGGTAGTTACTATAAATTCTTTTGTGAAATCTGGGTAGATTAGCAGGGGTGCTGTGGTCAGTGCCTCTTTTAATGTGTCGAAAGCATTTTGCTGTTCGGCTGTCCATGTGAATTCGACTTTATTGCTTGTGATTTTAGATAGGGGTTTAGCTATTTTTGAATACTCTGGAATGAATCTACGGTAATATCCCGCTAACTCTAGAAAAGCTTGTAATTCTTTCAATTTCTTTGGGACAGGAAATCCTTTTACCGCTTTCGTTTTCTCTGGGTTTGGTCTGATCCCTTCGGGGGTAATTATGTGCCCTAAAAAGCCTACTTCCTTTCGCATAAATGCGCACTTTTCTGGTTGTAGCTTTAAATTATATTTGCGTAGAGTTTTTAGAACTACCCGTAGTCGTTTGTTATGTTCTTTTAAACTTGCTCCGTAGACGACAATATCGTCGAGGTAAACGAAACAGTCTATTCCCTGTAATCCGATAAGTGCGGCGTTCATGGCCCGCTGGAACGTCGCGGGCGCGTTTCTTAGTCCGAAAGGCATGCGATTAAATTCGTAATGGCCTTGTGGAGTCGAAAATGCTGTTTTGTACTTATCGCGTTCGTCCATCGGAATCTGATGGTATCCGGACGCCAAATCAAGAGTGGTAAAATACTGTGCTTTCCCCAATTGATCTAGTATGTCCGTGATATTTGGTAGTGGGAATGAGTCTCCTATGGTGACTTCATTGAGTTTCCTATAATCGACTACTACGCGGTATTTGATTTTTCCCTCCGAATCGGGTTTTTTGGGTACCACTAATAATGGTGCGTTCCATGGACTGGAGCTATGTCGGATGATGCCGTCTTTCAGCATCTGCTCCACCTGCTTCTGTACTTCCCGCTTGTAGACTTCGGGTAATCTATACGGTTTGACATTGCAGGGTGCTGTGTCGCTTTTTACGGAGACTCGGTGGCCGGTTACGGTGGCCAATGTTAGTCGATCTCCCGGTAAATGAAACGTATCGTGGTACTCCTCGCATATTTCATTCATTGCTTCCTTTTCCTCCTTATTCATGTGCCCACGGTTTATCTCCTCCTTAACTCGAGCAATGCGCGTTGTCAGCGATTCCCTCGCGGTCAAGGCCCGAACAGCTGCGGCGCTGTCGCTGCAGCTAATTATTTCGCTATCCGGTATTTCGCTTAAGTGAGTCCGCGGTACAATTATTGTTTTTTCTTCTGTGGTTGTATTCATAATACAGGCCACACATTTTCCCTTTTCGGGTCTTGTTAATCCTTCTCCTAAATATATGCCTTCCGCTAATTGCTGTTTTTCTATTATGCCATCTTTAATACTATCCGTAGGAATCATTATTAACTGTTGTGTGCGCGCGGGTATGGTTATTTCCATGCTTCTGATTAATTCCTTCCATGGTTTTTCGTCTACCAATAAGCTTTGCTTGGGGTAATTTATTGTTATTCCGTTATTTTTAAGAAAATCTACCCCTAGTATCCCGTCTGCGTTTGTCAACGTATTTCCGTCTACTACGTATAACGGATGTATTACTTTTTTCCCATTTATACTAAACGTGGCATCTATTTTCCCTAGCGTTTCTGTCTTTTCCCCTGAAAATGACATAAGGCGGACGTTGGTTTTTTCCATTTCCACGTTGTCCGGGAGCGCTCTTTTAGCAATTAGAGATACTTCTGCCCCGTTATCTATCAACATTATGGCTTGTTTATTTTTACTGTCCTCTATTTCTACCTCTATCCTATCCGATGTGTGTCCATCCTTGGAGAGGGATCCTATTTTAATCATACGGAAGGATTTCGCGGTTTCTCGGGACGGTGAGTCGCGTTTCGGCGACCTTGTCGGCGACCTATCGCGGTTGTGTTTCGCGGAATGCTCGCGATCAGCACTTTTGCTTCGGGATCGTCGTTTTTCTTCGGAGGCCGGTCGATGCTCTTCTGTTTTACGTCCTGTTGATTTATCATTTTTGGCTTTTACGGTTTGTACTCGCCGGTTGTTTTCCGAAAAAAAAAAATTTCCCAGTTTGCCTATCTTTATCTTTATTTTTCCAGCACTCCTTAGTGTCGTGCCCCGATCGTTTACAAGTGTTGCAGTATCGAGCTGCTGTCTTGCTTTTATTTTGTTGAGTTTGCGAATAAGAACTTGTCCCACGCGTGGCTGGTCGTCTCGTGATCGACCGCTCTTCATCTATGGCTATCGCGATTGCTTCTTGTAGGTCAGCAGGTCTTCGTGATTTTACTAGGACCTTCACGTCGTCGCGGAGCCCGTCCTCGAATATACTCAATGTCTGATCTTTGAATATCTTTACCGTTGTGGATTTTTCTATCAGACTGGCTTTATCGTTAATTCCGGTCGCGATTAGCTCCCTTAATAATTTTGATACTCGATTTCCGTATTGATGCGCGTTTTCATTGGTACCCTGCCTACTATACAGTAATTCCTTTTGCACGGTTGAAGCTGTACGTGGCGGCTTATAAATTGAAGTTAATACGTTCTCTAAGTCTTGTATTGACCTTATGTGACGCGTCTGTACTTCGTCTAAGGCGTCTCCTTCAATCCGTGTGGCTATTATTCCTCGCAAAATCTGTGCCTTTTCCTCGGCCGTCGGGTAGGTGTAGTATACATATTTACAAGCGGTTAGGAACCCAGGTAATCGTTTGGAGTCCTTTCCGTCGAATAGGGGTACAGTTTTAAGTGCCCCGAATACTCGTCGATCGTCTAGTACCGTCGGTATGTTGTGTGAGTCGTTTGGTTCGAATTCAGTGGGAACGAAAAGACTAGCGCGCCTAGGTTCTTCCTCGGGACCGCGGGGTTGATAAAAGTGGACCGTAGCCCTGCCTGAGGGGCCGGGGGTTGCGTGCGTAGTGTTCAGGGTGTCCCTTAACCTCTCTACTTCTCGGTCTATCGAGTCTTGTGTCGGCCCTTGCATAGCCTCTATCGCTCCTAACCTCTCGTTTATTACTAACATTCTGTCGGTCATATTAGCCAGTGTGGTAGTTATTCCCGCGAGTAGCGTTTCTACGTTCGCAAGTCGGTCTCCGCTTCCGGCGGCACCCTGTTCCGTGTTTCCGGGCGCGGCCGTCGAGGGAGTTTGCGACATGTTAGGCTCGAGAGTTATTTCTCCGCTTGGTATTAAACTATAATCTAATTCGTCAAACGGATATAGTCTCCTAGCGGTTAAGTGTCCGGCGTGACTCGAAGTAATGGGTAACACGTTCGTATTTCTGCGTTCTTCGCTAGATTCTGCTTCTAGAGCAAGTCGCGTACGTTCGCCAAGGGCACGAAACGTTTCAATTGTCTCGTCCAAGATAGAGCCGTGGGAGGTTCGTGGTGTACGGACTCTACAGTATCTACGTGGAGCACCTCGGCGAAGTGTTTTAGGCGAAAGAGTTTCCCTTCGCTCGGTTAATTCTATGTCGCGTTCGATGTCCTTATCTAACGAATTCGCTCGACGCATGAGAGTAACGGCGTGCCGCCTGAACTCGCTGAGTGTGGTATTTCGCACTTACAGAACGTAGAACAGGTGATGCATCGCTCGCTTGGTGTTGATCGCAGGTTGTCCTGGCGGCGTCCTCTG
This sequence comes from Andrena flavipes, assembly GCA_963971345.1. Lineage (NCBI taxonomy): Eukaryota > Metazoa > Arthropoda > Insecta > Hymenoptera > Andrenidae > Andrena > Andrena flavipes. Next base: position 52,951,083 of record OZ020479.1, on the reverse strand, counting down.
GTGACGTCCGTCAATACTGCGTGATAAATTTCTCTGCTGTTGAGTGGGTCCTTGTCTCCTTAAGTCCTGTTGTCCTCGTCGGGCAGGCTTGTTCCTTACGTTGGCAGAATCCCACCGCTGCCACCAATTGTTGTGTCTGGACGCCTGGGGGCGAGATTCTGGCCTAGAATCTCGGGCTGCTCCGGGTCGTCCTTCACGTTCGTCGTCCAACGGGCCCCGAAGGTTCGGGAGAGTGTGCCGGGACGGAAGGATTCGGTTTGAAACCGAAGGTAGGGGATCGTTGCGGGTTAAAGAGTTGAAACTCACCGTGAGGTTAAACAAGTTTATTCTGTCCCGATCTGGGTGACAGGCTATGCGCGTACTGTAGCGGTTAAGCGCTAATTACAAAGACGTCGTCCCCTAGCTTGTAGGAGTTCTTATATCTAAATCGGGACGAAGCGGGGACCAGAGGGGTCAACGCCTTTGGCTCGTTCTTCGGCGATTTTGGGGGAAGCGCTGATGGTGCTCGCGGGTTATTGCCCGCGCTTTGGCGCTGGCGCGTGATATCGGAATGCGCGGCGGTTGTAACGTTTGGTCGTTGGCCTCGTTACAACAGTATATAAACTTACTGAAACATCCGCACATCAGTTAACGTCAGTTAATATATAATTTAAACAAATGAATTTTTCTAATAGTTATGGAGGAGAATGAGTTCCTTTTTCAAAAAACATGTATAGAATATTTTTGGCTACTCTACACACTTGCAAAATTGCACCAAAATCGATGTGTACAGATTCGATATGTTCCTTAAAAATAATATAGTACAGTAGAAGGATATTATTATTATTATTATTGTTATTATTATATGTCTGTAATATATCGTATAGACCATCATTAATGTATGCGCAAACACATGATGAATGGGTGGGGTTCAGCAACAGGTGCTCTTAAAAAACATTAAAGCACTTTTTTTTACAAATTACGTTATTGCAAACGAATGAAATTTGTTTTGCGTTAAATAAACCGGAATAGGACAGCAAGATTAAAAAGCGAATGTGATATCGTTTTTTTTTCATCCTCCTTTTTCTTCCGTTGATCGGAATACGTTCATAAGACGATTTTTAAATTGTTAGTCGAACAGAAACATTTGTAAATCGCGGACTTCGAATCTCAAGACATAACCTAGTTTTCCCTGTGCTGAATTCGAATTCCTACTACGCGTAGCGTTACAATCGGTTTCGAGACTTCACCGGTAACGTTGCATGCGACACTAAAATGGTAAGAGGGTCCTTGGACCCCCCCCCCCCTAACCGGTAACAGAAAAATACATTGGTTGGTAGGTCTATTCTATACCTCGTCTGTGGTGACACTGAAGACAATAGAGTGAAAGGTCTATTCTATACCTGGTCTGTGGTCTGAACACTCGGTTTTGAAGGTGATATTTAGAAATTAATTCTGAAAAATCCATCGCACCTACGGCCCTCATTGAGCGCACAAATTGCGGCCGTCCTAGTCATTTGAAACGAAAGTACCAAAGATTTTTTGAATTAATATGAGTGTAGTTATCGCCCCTAGCAGAAGTAACCAAGTCCGGACATCGTTACTGAAATCGCAGCTGTTTGTAAATTGCTGTTTAATTTTTTCGACTTTTCTTGAACTAAAACAAAGAGTGTGGGGGAGGGGGGGGGGGGGTGGATTGAAACTATTGATATAATTCTACTACGAGCTATTGGTACACATTCACTTTGAATGTGTGTACAATTTTAGCTCAATGGGGCCAGTAGTTTTTGAGAAAAATGTGCGCCTGATCTAAAACATTTGTTTGAGGAATACGCGTTTAAAGTTTTTCATGCAGGTACGAACTATACCAGGCTTGTGAATTAAGTGAACTTCTCGCCTAATTTCCAGGGGCAACGCCTCCTGTCTCCCGCCGCGCGTCCTGGCCCCCACGGCATTCTAGCAGCTTGGAGCGCCTCAAGCCCGTAACATATGAACCGCGCGTGGCACGTTGTGCCCTCTGGGACGATGTGGAAACATATTGATACATTAGGGTCCTTTACACGGACGTTCTTGCGCGCGGTCTTGCGCGCCACACGCCGGCGGACCACAGAAAAGGAAGGTGCGCGGTCCTTCGTTCATGCCAGAACGTTATACACTCCGCACGACTTAGAGACAGCGGGTTCGGCCTCACATTTCTACGTCGACTCCATCCACATGTTTTTTCCCACAATCCAGCGCAGTCTTGTATTGTGTACTACCTATTCGATGTATATTATCGATGTGCGAAGCGATCAGCAAGACACGATCGCGATATACGTACGCGAAAAGTATACAAATTCCTCGATATATCTGGCTTATAGAGGATATCATATATATGTTGTTACTGTATGCCAGACTGAAACAACTGTTTTTACCAAGCTACATATGGTTGATTTGAAGGTGCTACAAATTATGGAAATGGTTTATGACTTCGTTATAACGACTGTAAAATTTTACAAAGAGTCGGATCAGGAACTCCTATAACATTAAGAGAAGAGGACACGGAGAACTAAGACCGGGGGGAGTCGGCGGTAGCCGAGGTGGTTAAGGAGGTTCGATACCTCATTTGCGGGGCAGACGGCGAGAGGGGTAGGTTTATGCTTATACATGGGAGCTCTGCAGTGATACCAATCTTGGATAAAAAAAATTATGTAGACAAAAAAGTTATTTACATGTCTATTCCTAATAAAATTATTACTACACAACTTGTTTTGGAATTCAATTAAACAAAAAGTATGTTTAATGCAGCTGGAAACACAATATTTTCATTAAAAGTAGCGTAAAATATATGAGTGAAATGCAACAAAGCCGCTTTGCGTGCATCTTTTTTTCTCATTCCATCTCGGGGATCGGCGGGCTCCAGCTACCCCTGATGCAGGGGGAAACGTTCACTAGCCGGCGTACAGCGTTGCCACGTTTCAAACAGTTCCTTCAGACAGTTCCAAAAATAGCACATTGCTATCTATGTATTCAATTATCTAATAAACCGTACGGTATGTGACGTTCCACTATTTTTCGCGCGGTACCATTCTAAAGTCTCTATCGTAAATATTAAAATCACTCCACCAAAGTCCTTCAAACTCAATTCTTACCCCTTTTCCCCAATCGCTGATCACCTTGGCGATGTACCTTAGCGGTCCCCATCTCAATATGATCGGTACGAAACCTCCTTCGCCTATTCGCCTTACGAGGCACAAATTCCTCATTCATATTATTTCTAAACAAGTCCCTCGCCCCAAAAACCCCTTAAATCGAGACCACGTCTCACCCCTTCTCTAAGACCCTCCAAGTCAAGACCACACTTACCCCTTTCCTATTAAAACACCCAAAATCCATTCGCTGTGCTGAGCATCACTTTTTCACGTGCATAAAAACCCCGGAAGCCTAATTGAAACGAATATTTGGTGTACGTGACAGAAATGCGTCTAATAATAGACGCACCTTTTGTAAAAACCCCGGAAGTCCTACTGCGACTTATTTCTTAAATGTGTCAAGGCCGTTACCGCGTACCCCCGCGACAACCTTATAAATACGATGGGACCGAGACAGAAGTCCTCTTTCGACGAAATCAACGAGAGGATCATCAACGATAACCAACAAAGTTTATTTAAAACAGTTAACAAAAATCATCTCGCTAATCATTGTAAGCATTCACTACTACCATTTACATTATTGAATATCACCTCCATACATATTACCTTGCTTTATTATTGCTTATTGCGATCATATTAATTGTCTTGTCTACGCTTGTTGCGATCACATATTATCTTGCTTTATTATTGCTCATTGCTTTATATATAATTGTCTTGTCTACGCTTATTGCGATCAAATATCACTTTCTATAATTATTGCTTATAGCTTATTCATACGTAACTCATGTTCACAATTATATGCTTCTAATAACCATCATATTATATAAATGTTATGTGCTAATGCTAAAAGTCTAAAGCATTATTATAAAATCTAACCGTCATCACAATAACGGTGCATGGCATATTGTCGTGCATCCAAATAAACAAACGATCTTATATTCAACCACGCTTCGAATTGAGGCATTTGATGGAAAAAGGGCACATACGCCAAAATGCCATTTCGAGTAAATCGACTTCAAAGTTTTCATCATAGTATAACTTAGTGAAAAGTAATGCAATTAAATCCAATTTTTTTTTAAGGATGTAGTACCATATCCTTGAAACGTTTTGTAAACAGAAGTCATGATTTGAAAATGGTATGTGTCTTTATTTAATAGTTTTATGCAAGTGGTTTATGTGCCCTTTTTCCATAAAAGTGGTAAATTCGTAGAAAATTGCTTCTTTGTTTATTTATTTAAATATAATTTTGTTTACTTACTTAGTTACACATGTTTTATACTTTGTTTAAATAAAAATACAAAATGAATCACAAAAATAAACAAAAAATGTAATGTTTTAAGTAAGTATTTTTATAGAAGTTAAATATGTAATTTTTGTTAAATTTTTCCAAAACTATTACTTTCCTTGCGGATTCGATACTCACCTCAGTTTCCATAGTTCATCTCTTACACAAAATAAAACGTATTGCACGACTCGACAATAGACAGCGCGGTAGCGCGACCGCTCAGCGACCATGTAGCTGCATGTCGATCACGCTACATAACAAAACGTAACAAAACTAGCTAATTTAAACGCGGGAGAAGAAATGTCCTGGATATATTATATATATATATAACATATATCTGAGTCGATTTAAACGATTTACGGAAAAAGGGCACATAAGCCTATGTGCCCTTTTTCCATCAAATGCCTCAATTACAACTTTCGACCTGGAATAGACAAGAAGAAAGTTTTTTCGGGTTTAGTTGCCTTCAGTAGATATTCGTGCAGGGTGGTCTGGTGCGTTTGAATGCTAATAAGCATCGTACGATGAAATAATAATGAATTTATGAATCCTGTACTGAGACAGACTCGAGGAATGGCAGAATGAAGCTTCAAGGATTCTCCGTCACCGGCGCTGATGGTATATTCGTGTCTTGTACCATCAAACCCGGTGGAAGTCCAATCTAGCCGATAAATGTAGGAAAGACATAGTTGCCAAGATGTATCGAGAATCGAATTGCGCTGTTGCCGGATTTCCCCTATCACTATTTTACCATCAAGGAGGCTTGAATGAATCACGGCGAAGCGGTTGGAGAACAGAGATGGGTAAAGATAATATCTGGATAAACTCAAATAAAAGATACTACAGTATTGTCTCATTACGGGCTCGGTTTGGTGTACACGATGTGGAATTTTTGCTATTCCCACCACTTCTGTCTCACTTTTGTCCGGCGATGGCGAGAGCGAAATGGAACGAGAGCGAGCGAGGGCCACTGAAAGTGAGCGAGGACGGTACGAGATAGACGACGGGATGATGTTTTGTCTCGCTCCGTTTTTCGGGCGCCTGACACTCCATCCTTTGCGTTCGCGCCCGTCACGCAGGCTAAGCGTTCCATTTTGCTCCCCCCTTCGGTCAGAATGAAGCGAGAAACGAACACTGGGAATTAGGGCTCTGTTCACGACACGGGCTCTACGCCGGTTCCGACCAGCGAGGACTTGGGCTGTTCGGTGTCGGCTTGTAATCTTGGTTGAAGAGGCATACAGTGTTGATAAAATGTAAAACGTGCCGTTTTCAGTATTCAGTAACATACTGCTGAGATATTCCAGATTAAAATGAGTTCAAACACGGTATAAATCGGATTATTTCTAGAACTGCACTTGATAATTAAATATAAATGTAACATTTCTAATCTAAAAATGCTAAAAATAATCCAATTTATACCGTGTTTAAATTCATTTCCGTCTGGAAAATCTCAGCAGTATGTTAAACGTTCATGTCGATACGATAGCGAATGTGGAAGTTTTACATTCTATAAAAAAAAATAACATTAACAATCATTTTAAAAATATTATTTATGAGTCCATGTGAAAATAAGGAGGGTGTAAATAATAATTTTGCCAAATTCCAAAGGTAATTTTAAAAAAATCGATGAAAGTTGTGTACTTTGAGGGTCTGTATTTATAAAACAATTTTGAATGTAACAAAATGTCACAACTTGAACCCCTCTTATATTCACATGCACTATGTAAACGTGTTTCAATCTGACAAAATCTCAGACATTGAGTGTTCAAAGCGTAAAACAAGTGCAAAACTGTGAATCTGCTTGGTCGAGGTTTGAGCCCGGCCGAGTGCTGAGGCCGAGTGGCGAGCACCGAACACAACGGACGATCGTTATTTGTTATTCGCAAATAAATTTTGGGGATTTATACGAATATATTCGAATGAAAATTTAGTCGAATAATGCCCAACTCTGGCTGCCAGCGTAGAAATACACATCAGAATAAGTGTGCGGTCGCTCCGAAAAAATTCAGGAGCTTTATTGGTCAGAACATTGATTCTTTCTCGATAGCTTCATTTCGTACTGGTGTGCGCATAGTTTCATAACGCATACAACCAGGGATCGGCGGGCTCCAGTTACCGCTGATGCATGGAGACACACCTAGAGGTGTGCACCGCAGCTCCGCACGCATAACCATCACTCCTGTAGGTGTGGCCCCTCCATCAGCGGCAGTTGGAGCCCGCCGATCCCTGCCTAGACGCAGCTCTCGTGTCGTATTCCTCCAAGTATTCTCAATAGAAAAAGCTGTAGCAACAGCACGGTAGAGACAGAAAGAACAGAAAATGTGGCAACTATGCGTTAAAAATTCGTCAACATAGAGTACCTGGAGATGTCTCCCCTGTACAACTTCTTTTTATCGACAGCAGTAGTTTCATCAGGGTCCGTCTGTTTACTGGGGACGCTTCGATCGATTCGGACCATAACAAAAAGGAGACGGCTCCCTTAAGGAGGTAGTTAGGAAAGCGAATATGATACTAGGAGAAGTATGGGGGGGGGGGATTGGAGAAAGATTATTCAGAAATAACTTTGAAAGAAGAATGAAACTGTTTGATGCGCTAGTTAGAAACACCGTGGCGTATGGAGAAGGGGAAATGAGGAAATAGAAAAATTGCAGGCGAAATACATACGGTGGATAATGAAATTGGGGAGATCAACATCAACATACTTGCTGTTAAAAGAAACAGGAAGAGATGGCATAGCAACTAAAATGTGAGTAAGGGCAATGAAGTTTGAAGAGAGACTAATAAACTTGGAAGAAGGATCGATAAAATATAAATGCGGGAGAAGACTAATGAGAGGAAATGAAGTAACAAAAAAAGGAAAGAATGCGAATCAAATTTTTAAAAGGGAGAGGATGGTCAAATGAAGAATGGAAAAGAAGAAGATTAAATACACTTTCATAGTAAAGAAGAAGTGTGGATCCAAAAAAAAGAGCAGGTAAGTAAAATACATCTAAGAATAAGAAAGACTGATGAAAGTAAAAGAGTCAAAGTTCCTAAGAGAATTAAAAGAGGTGGCAAGGAAACCAGGAGATAAGCCGAAATGCTTATGGGGGAAAAATGAAAAAGGAGAGGAGAATTAGAAAGGATAGGAAGATTCATACAGGGTAGTGAAACAAGGGCATGCAAATATTGGCTAATGAAAGGAGAAAGGGTATGTGTTTTAAAGTTATGCGGGTGAGCACGCTGGAAAGTGAGGTTAGAGATCGACGGTGGGAAAGTAACACGCGGTGCACTGAGTTTTGAGTCAAAATTGACCGAGTCACTTTATTTAAAGGCTCACGATGAGCTTGGATGAGCACAATAAGTTTTACACGAGACACGCGGCCACGAGAACACGATGGTCACACGTGTTGCGCACAAAAATGAAAAGAACAAGCAAAAGTGAAATAACTCACTCGCGTAAACAGAAAAGTGAACTGAGCACAAAAACTTATGCACGAGAATTGAGCAGAGCACTGAAAAGTACTGGTTAAAGAATTTCACACGTTACGAGATGAACAATGGAAGACACGGTTACCGCGACAAGCGGTATGAAACGAGAATCGATCAAGAAAGTACGCATTATGATTGGGCCGCTCGTTTCACGTGGTGAACGGTGATTGGCTGAGCAGGCGACTAGGAGAATCGATCGCCGGACCGAACGTCGATCAGCGACGTGTTCCGCTGCCCAGTAGTTGCTGCGGTGAGCTTGGGTGCGGCGGAACAGAGAACTAATGGAATCTCAAACAGTATGTAAGAAAGAAGAAAAAACAGCGGACCACGCGATTTAAACATGTGAAGTAAGTGGAGAAAGTGGCAGGAGTTGGGCAGATGTAATTAGAAGAGAAGGGAAAAACTTGGCTATTCTACAGGAGATAATAGGGAGAAGGAAAAGATGGGAAGAACAGGAAAGGGATAAACGGAGATTATGTAACATAGAATAGATTAGGAAACACTTGTAAAATAGAAAAAATTGTTAAGACACAGCAGGATACATTAGAAGGGTGGGACTTACACTGACACAATCATGGGAATGAAATGAAAAGATTATTTGATCGTTAAATTGTAACATGAAAGTGGGCAATAAATTAAATTATTGTTATTATTATTATTATTATTATTATTATTATTACATTTTTTCTTTTTATATTGTATTTTTGTATTCTATTTTTATAGAGAGAACTCAGAAATGTTGAGAATAGTGCGGCTTAATTAGAGATAAATAATTAAGGCGATACAATAGATACATAACACTTTCGGCGAATGTTGTCGAGATATTACTGTTTTGTGTAACTGGGCACTTAGGTCGGTCACGAGAGCGTGAGTGCGTATGAATGTATACGAGGTGTTGTGTGGAAGAGTATGTATGTATGATGTCGCGAAAAGTAAGAGGGAGAAGGGGAGAGAGGGAGAGAGGGAGAGAGATGGTTCTTCCGAGACACTATTTATATTCTATTTTATATTTTTATTTTTTAATTAATGGAACAATATATAATCATTTTACATATATTACAATCTATTTACTTGTCTGTCTCCTTCACTCCTCAACAATTTCTATCGACTGTGCATGATTCTTTCTATGATGCTCATCTTCAATTGTAAACACGACACTACATAATAAGTCTTTGTATTTCAAACTGAATACACTATCATTTTTATTTAATCTTGATCCATGTGTAAGTTATATGTATCCGCGGCTGTATCATACTGCATAAGATGTGAGGACAAACTTTAAAACTGTTGTTAATGTGTTGTAACAGAGCGATGTTGCCTGCGAAACATTAGATACGCGTCGTGATGCTAAAATAATACGTGATAGCGAATATTACGACGAGGATCATCTTGTAGATTGCGAACTGGTAACATGTGCCATCAATGATATTCTAGCTAACATGCCAAGCTAACATGCCAACTCTGCAACAAGACCGGTCACGACGCACGATTCTGTTGGAGCAACCAAGGTTCAGCCTCCCAACCTCGCGAGAAACACACTCTAAACCACGCCGCAGAATACGGGTACCAAGCACCCAAACCTTTGCTCCCTTACTGGCACAAAACCCGACCTCCACCTTCAAGACCTACGGAGTTGCGGATCTGTGGATATTGTAAGAAGCCCAGGCACGTGACCTCGGAATGCAGAAAACGCATATTCACCATTGACAAGGATCCAACAGCCATGTGGGAAACGGAGTCGATAATTATTCCTCCGAGCACCGACGGATGTGAACTGTGGAGTGGGCCAAACAGAAGCACACCCACTTATGCTACACCCCAAAGCACTAGCGGTATCATAAGAGTCGCTGACGTTTAACTAAACCCAGTCGTGCTACGGGCGAGGTCAAAATCCTCCTGTTCCGTACATACAGCTAATCCGGACCTAAAGGACCACCTACAAATTATAAACTTTAGCGAGATTGACACTCCAAGCACCATGTCCACCATCGAAGTAGAGGAATCCGACAGAGTAATTCCAGAATCCAAACCAAACCGACCAAAAGAGACTACGACGCCTAGAGGCATCGCTCCCATCCACCCGAAATAAAAAACAAGTTCCTCTTAGCCCAGGATCCGTCGATCCACCACCTCAAGGCACCCACGACGGTGCACTCACTCTCAACTCCTCCGCATTACGCCAAATCAACCCTTCCCCTAAACCCCCAAGGGTCTCTTGCGGCTCCGCCGGAACTGGAAATAATAAAAAATCCTGTGGAAGCTCCTTCAAGGGCAGAAAATTTACTTCAGTCAATCTCCAAAGAGCACCCGATTCCTGGGAAAAGCGATAAGTTCGTTGACGCTGCACCTCGCACGCCAAAACAAATTAAAGAATCCCTTGGTCTGACCGGATATTATAGAAGGTTTATCCCAGAATCCTCTAGAACTGCTCGCCAGTTAACCCAACTATTGAAGAATGACACAGCATTTGACTGCGGACCGTCCCAGCAAACAGTTTTTGACTACTTCAAATCAGCATTGAAGAAGGAACCTAACCTGCAATACCCGAATTTTGGTCTGGAATTCCGTGTCACTACAGACGCCCTCAAATATGCTATGGGAAGAATATTAAGCCAGACAGTCTTTGGAAAAAACCTGTCAATCGCTTACACCCCCTGCAGCCACAATAACGCAAAAATTGTACATCAATCAATCTCCAAAGACCACCCGAATCCCGGGAAAAGCGATAAAGTCGCTGATGCTTAATCTTGTAAACCCCCTGCAAGTGGAACATGCTCCAAACGACCACCCGACAAATCTGACGACGACTTGCAGGACTGGCCCCAAACATAAGCCAAGCAGCCCCAAGAGGCCTCGGTTCTCTTATTCACCTATCCATGTAGCAACAAGTGGAAGCAACTCCGTCGACCCTGCAATGCCCCCCTCTAGTGCTCATCTAGGAAGAGAACCCATAGGGATTCAATTGCACAGAAAGATGCGCCGGAAAATATCACCTGTAGAAATTCCACTACAGTCCCCCTCAAAAAACATACGTGAACCACTACCTACAACAAGAGCAGGCAACACTTACATATTAACCGTGCAGGATTTACTGACAAAATACTTTGTGTGCGTGCTTCTCAACCTATTAACATCAATTAAGACCGCTGACGCATTTATTAAACGATTCAGCTTTCACTTCGGAACCCCTAGAGCCATTCTCACCGACCAAGCAGCAAATTTTACTCGCAATTTCACGAAAGCAGTACCACGGAAATGTAAAATGCAACAATTCCGAACCACAGACTTACACCCACAGACTAACGGCTCTTCAGAGAGATTGCATCTCGTTTTGACCGAATGTTTAAAATTGTTAATCGATAGATACAGTGACTGGGACGAATGGACCAACTTGGCCGCGTTCCCGTATAATGCCAGTGTCCACAAGGGTACTGGATACACTCAACATGAGTTATTTTTCGTGAAATTTGCAATACCCAAAGACATTGAAAATGTAATATACCATGATTGCCTTTCAAAACGGAGTAGGAATCTATGGTACAAAAGATATTACGATCGCCCTGCCCACGTGCGCGAGAATCCCGGTTGACGCCAAGTCACCACAAAAAAAAGTACTCTAATCAATTTTCCGCCATAGATCGTTGCTATTGTAACATTTATTGCAACCACCAATTTCGCGGCTATGCCGTCCAGAGGCAAGGAAGGAACATTGCATCCCTCCACCCTAAAGTCATCTCATACGTCATTATCAGGGAGGCGCCTTCGCAGACGGTCATCACCATCGATGACACCGTTCCTTTCAACATCAGTCAACTAAGAGCAGCTCCAAGATGCCACAACCCCTTCGCCCCGTATAGACCCCTCCTATGGATAATCAAATCCACCCCACACCTTATTGTTAAGAAATGTACACATTTCTTCACATGAGGGGAGAGGTGTGATGTCCCACTAATTTCCGCGCGGTATTATTTCAAGTCTCTATCGTAAATCTCATCAAAATCACTCCACCAAAGTCCCCCAAATTCAATTCTTACCCCTTTTCCCCAATCGCTGATCACCTTGGCGATGTACCTTAGCGGTCCCCATCTCAAGATGATCGGTACGAAACCTCCTTCGCCTATTCGCCCTACGAGGCACAAATTCTTCATTCATATTAAATCTAAACAAGTCCCTTGCCCCAAAAACCCCTTAAATCGAGACCACGTCTCACCCCTTCTCTAAGACCCTCCAAATCAAGACCACACTTACCCCTTTCCTATTAAAACACCCAAAATCCATTCGCTGGGTTGAGCATCCCTTTTCACATGCATAAAAACCCCGGAAGCTTAACTAAAACGAATATTTGGCGTACGTGCCGTAAATACGTTTAATAATAGACGCACCTTTGTAAAAACCCCGGATGTCCTACTGCGACTTATTTTGTAAATGGTTCAAGGTGAATACCGCGTGGACCCTTCACCCCTAACAATCTTTTAAATCATATAAATACAAGGACCCAAGAAGCCGTAGCGCTCTTCTACGGAAAACCTGCAAAGTAACAACACGGTATTTTGCAACATCTAAACTTCAAGTGTTATATAACATCACATATCAAATCACATCACCTAAATTCAGTGCTCTACGGCAAATATCGTAAGCTATTATAATTACCATTATTACCACGGCATATCATCCTCATCTATATTATTTTGTATTAATAACGCTTATTGCTTATATTATTTTCTCGTATCAATGCTTATTGCATATATTATTTCTTTGTTAATGCTTATTGCTTTATACTATTATCATTTGCTTATTGCATTATATATTATCTTCCACTGCTAATACTCATGTGTCTCATATTCATACATACCTATATTACTATTACTCACCATTTATATAAATGTTATGTGCTAATGCTTACTGTTTAACGCATTATTATAAAATCTAACCGCCATCACATTAACGGTGCATGTAATATTGTCGTGCAGCCAAATAAACAAACGATCTTATATTCAACCACGCTTCCAATTATTGTGTTAATCCTTCGGCTACGGAGATCCCGAAACATCACAGGCGGCCGCAACAGCTGATCGCGACACGTGAACGCGAGAGTGCTCGCAGTGTTTACAAACGTTCTTTCGCATAGGTCGATTAGTGTGCTGGATTTCACATTCTCCCCTGACGACCATCAATAAGCCTCAGTGTGCTAGATTAAAGATTCGCGCCTGACTCTCCCTACAAAATCCTCAGTGTGCTGGATTACAGATTCGCGCCTGACTCTCCCTTATAACCCTCAGTGTGTTGGATTACAGATTCGCGCCTGACTCTTCCCTCAAAACCCTCAGTGTGCTGGATTACAGATTCGCGCCTGACATTCCTACCTCCCCCCGTAGTCATCGTTCCTAAAGACCTCACTCGGGACGTGACACCTTTATAATTACCTATCATTTTATTCAAAATTCACCATTTTTGGCAGTCGTCTGTTAAATCGCATAGTGCGTGGTCGTTCTGTCCGAGGGACACATTGACATTTATTTGAAATATATATATATTTGGGTTTTCACCGTTTTAAATTTTAATAACATTTAATCGTTTCTAATTAAATCATTTAAACTCTTGCGTTTAACGTTTAAAAACATGTCATCAGACTTTGAGGTGACAGGTCGTTTTGTTTTGGTTGTGCGCCCGCTGGCTTGTGACTCATCGAGTACTCTTTGACTGTTCAAATCCTAGGCCAGTTTTTAACGTTTCTGTTGGTGCTAGCCTAATATTGTGAGCTCTATTATATCTTATTAGAGCTGTTTCTCCATTCTCAAGTGCTCTGCTGTGTGGGATTTAGTTTGTTTTGCCCCAAGTGCGTTTTTTGTCTGTCTGGTCTTCTCTTCTGATCTCATCATGTCTAATGGCTCGAAGAAATGCAGAGGCTGCTCTACAGCAGTGGCTAATCCAGTTACATGCTTGGGCTGTGGTATTAGCTGTCATCCAGGAGCCTCGTGTCTGGCACGCTCGGGCCATCCCTGGGCCGCTAAAAGCCTTGTTGATTGCCGTGCTGGATCCGCTTCATCGCAGTCAACCGTCAGACGGGCCGTTGACTCGCCGACCAGACCGATATCTGTCTTACCTACGCCCACTCTCCAGTCGCTCTCTGCATTACCTACGGCTGATGTTATCAGGGACATTGTGAGTGAACTGATTGATTCGAAGCTATCAGTCTTTCGTGATCAAATACTGATGGGGATTAGAGCTGACCTCGTAACAATGAAATCGGACATTGCCTCCTTGTCGGAACGTGTCAAGGCCCTGGAGGACATGCCCTCCATCTCGACAGAAGCCCAACAGACGCCAATGTCGGCCGATGATGTCGTTGAGGAGCTCAATGACAGGGAGTATAGATCCAGGAATCTAATTATCTTTGGAGTTCCTGAGCCTCAAGAATCCTCGCCGGAATTGAACAAATCCGTCGACCTGACTGCTGTCCGCGGAGTCTTGACGGAGATTTGCCCTCAGAGCTGCCTCGTTTCAGCTACTTATCGTATTGGCAAGCAGGGTAAGACACCCTGTAGACCGCTCTGTGTCCGCCTCGACACAGCAGCTGAGGTGAAGAAGATTCTCCAGTCAAAGCACCGGTACAAGGGCTCGTACAAGATCTCCGACGACAAAACCAACAGTCAACGGGAATCCATCATGCAGCTACGAGAGAAGCTCCGTGTCTTTCACGAACAGGGCCAAACCCAGATGACGATCCGATACATCCGTGGAGTCCCTAAGATCGTGAAGGGTAGACCACACAATGACTCGTCACAAAAAACGCGAATTGAACCCTTTAGTTTATGTACAAAATGTTCGTGGTCTTCGTACCAAACTTGACTCCCTCATCAACTCCGTTCTCTTATCCGCAGTGTCATATGACGTGATTATTTTTGTGGAGACCTGGCTCACTCCTGCCATATCGTCTAATGAGCTTGGCCTCCGTGATTATACAGTGTACAGGTGTGACAGATCCCAACTATCCAGTGTCTTCACAAGGGGAGGCGGAGTTCTTATCGCGGTCAAAAAGTCATTGTTGTCGTACTCTGTAACTGTAAACTGTCATGCTGTCGAACAAGTGTTTGTAAGAGTCCACCTTCTAAATAATAAGTACCTGCTTCTGGGGGCAGTTTACATCCCACCGGCTTCCCAGACTTCACTATACGCTAGTCATGTTGACTCGGTAATGGAGCTATACCATAAGTTTAGTGACGATACCATTTGTCTTTATGGAGATTATAATCTCCCTCACGCTGTATGGCACAATGGCTCGACTCAGAGTTGCTTCAGAGACTCGGGCGTGTCGTCGAATGAATCCGCAGCCATTGATCTTCTCCTCTGTTGCGCTAGTTATTGCAACCTTAAGCAAGTAAATAATGTGTTCAACGATTTCGGTGTTATGCTCGATCTCGTCTTTGTAAACTCTTCTGATGTCACTTTGGATCGTGCCATTGATGTCCTTATTGATCCTGACGTCTATCATCCACCCATATATATAAAGTTAAGTGTTTCTGCCTCGGGTCCTGACCTCATGCGTTGCAATCTCGTGTACAGGGATTTCAAGTGCGGGGACTACCCTAGGGTTTTAGATTATCTGAATTCTGTGGATTGGGATAATGTGACTTCTGACTCTGATCCGGAACGAGCCTTGGAATGCTTATACTTCCACATTAATAAGGCAATTGAGGCCTTTATTCCTGTCAGAACAGTTACTGGATCCATGTTTCCGTCTTGGTTTTCCCCGGGCTTGAGGTCCCTGATTCGACTAAAGAAAAGGGCGCACAAAGACTTTAAGTGTTCAGGCGCATTAAGCGACTATATAAATTTTACCAGTCTCCGTTCTAGATGCAAGCTTTCAATGTCGCATGATCAACGTGTTTATATTGACAGTGTAGAGAGTGCTGTATCTGATAATGTATCAAGCTTCTGGAAATTTGTTAATACAAAACGTGGTGCTCATGGAATTCCGGGTATGGTTCATCTTGACATCAGATCTGCCTCGTCGCACGCGGATGCTGCTAATCTGTTCGCGGACTTTTTTGGCTCTGTTTACACACCGCGGTCCGGGGCTGTGCCTGCCTTGAATCCTGAGAGGTCCCCTCTTGGCGACGTCAACATTCACTCAGTTTCCATTTCCATCGGCCAAATTTTCTCGAAGCTCAACACTCTGGATAGGACAAAGGGCCCAGGACTCGATGGCGTCCCACCTCTGTTTCTGAATGAGTGCCGCTTTATCCTTGCTAGGCCCCTCTGGCATATTTTCAATTCCTCATTAGAAAAGGGAATTTTCCCCGCAGCTTGAAAGGCCAATTTGGTTACCCCCGTATTCAAGGCAGGTGACCGCTCGGAGGTAAGAAATTATAGGCCGATATGCAAACTATCGGTTATGCCTAAGATCTTTGAGGATATAATAACCGAGCACTTAACGTCCAATCTCACAAATATTATATGTGACGAGCAGCACGGATTTGTTCCAGGTCGGTCGACGACAACAAACCTCGCGGTATACCACTGCTTTATTTCGGCTGCACTTAACGAGGGTCTTCAGATCGACACCGTGTATACTGACTTTCGTAAAGCCTTTGACTCTGTGGATCATTGCATCCTGCACCATAGGTTAGTTGCAAACGGAATCAATGGGTCACTCCTCGCTTGGATAAACAGCTACCTTGGGGACAGGGTGCAGGTGGTAGGGGTTCAGGGCCACTTGTCGGATCCGATCAGTGTTACCTCGGGAGTCCCTCAGGGTTCTCACCTCGGTCCTCTCCTCTTCCTTCTTTTTATTAACGACCTTAAGGGGGTTTTCAGGCACTGTAATTTCCTAATGTACGCGGGCGATCTGAAGATTTTCCGCACAATCAGCGGTGTTCTTGACGTTGATCTGATGCAGGATGATCTCCTCGGATTTGAGCAGTGGTGTACCGTTAATAGGTTGCGCCTAAACGCGAGTAAATGCGTATTATTAAGGTCGCACAGGGCAGTTAGCTGCATCCCTTCAACATATAACTTAGAAGGTACCACATTGTCTGTAGTGGCGGAAGTCCTTGACCTGGGGGTCACGTTTACGTCATATCTAGACTTTCGCACACATTACCGAAACATTGTATGCAAGGCTATGAAAACCCTTGGTTTCATCGCCAGATTTGGTAAACATTTCAAAAAAATCAGGACGCTAAAACTGCTATATGTAACACTGGTCAGGTCGCAGGTCGAATATGCATCTGTGATTTGGAGCCCAAGGCATAAACAATATATTAACTCAATTGAAAAGGTCCAGCACAAATTTCTGAGGATGGCCATGAGGGCCTCTGGTAGCCCAATGCGCTTCTGGGACCATGATTACTGTCCTGCCTTGCAAAAATTGGGACTCTTGACTCTTAGTGACCGCCGTGTTTTTTCCGATATAGTATTTCTATATAAAATTATTCATGGTCATATAAACTGCCACGAGCTTGTTGAGAGAATTAATTTCAATGCTCCGCAGCGGTCGCTGCGTCCAAGATCCCTTTTTGTGGTAAGGCTCCCAGTATATCGGTATTACTCTGCGGACCCCATAAATCGTGCCATGGGCGAAACGAATCAATGCCCGGCCAATCTCGATTTGTTCGTAGACTCCCTAACTATGTTTAGGGATCTACTTTTGAAGAATCTGTTATCACCTCAAGTGTCGTGATTTTTGTCTAGTTCTTGTCGCTTCCTAGTCTGTTAAGTTTAAATGTTCCTTATATCTTCTTTATATTTTTATATATATATATTTATTCTAGTTTTAATTTTATATGTAATATTTCTTGTACGTTATACCAATTTTGTACTCTAAAGGGTTCTCCCGTTGATTTAATAATAATAATAATAATAATAATAATAATAATAAAAACAATATATTGTGAATCGACTTTGACATTGTCCTGTTGTGCGACGTTCTTGCGCTTTATCATCCTGTACGCGGGACCCTCCAGGTCACACGGAAAGAGAGAGGAAGAGAGAGAGAGAGAGAGAGAGAGAGAGAGAGAGAGAGAGAGAGAGAGAGGGAGGGAGAGGGAGAGGGAGAGGGGGAGAGGGGGAGAGGGAGAGAGGGAGAGAGGGAGAGAGGGAGAGAGGGAGAGAGGGAGAGAGGGAGAGAGGGAGAGAGGGAGAGAGGGAGGGAGGGAGGGAGGGAGAGAGGGAGAGAGGGAGAGAGGGAGAGAGGGAGAGAGGGAGAGAGGGAGAGAGGGAGAGAGGGAGAGAGGGAGAGAGGGAGAGAGGGAGAGAGGGAGAGAGGGAGAGAGGGAGAGAGGGAGAGAGGGAGAGAGGGAGAGAGGGAGAGAGAGAGAGAGAGAGAGAGAGAGAGAGGGAGAGAGAGAGAGAAAGAGAGTAAGCTGTCCCAAAATTTTAACAATCTTCGTGTCGAATCGGTAAGTCATTTTAACTATGTCATTGTACGGAATTAGCAAATAATCCAATCACTTTAGTGAGTTGTGGGTTTTCTCTCGATAATTTGTTTAATTCCTTTTTCGACGTGTACCGTGTTTGTTAAATCCTATTAATTTATGTAATTATACTGCGATCACATAATTTTCCTAATCCATTCGTTTTGAAAAATTAGAACTAAATTGCGTAAACATTGATCCAACTCACTTAATGAGTTGCGGGGTTTCCCTCGATCAATTGTCGTCCATAAAATATTTGCGTCTTTTATATTCGTGAATCATCTAACACTCTTTTCAAAAACCCATGTATTGATTCCCCATTTTTGTACCATCTTTTGATCTTCCTTTTTACGTATTTATTGTAATACATGGTAATTTTCACGTAAATCTGGCGTCATTCTCTTGAACCTGTCTCCTTTGAAATAACACTTCCTGACGGGTCGACCTGTATTGGTTGAAGCAAGAACGTATCTCAAAACAAATTTATCTATCTAAATTCGTTAAGCGTTGCGTGTGAAAAATTAGACGACTCCGCTCGGTCGCTTTAAAATTAACGCCCTCACGTAACAACGATAACGTGGCAGCAGGCATAAATTGCCAATATATTAATTAAAAAACTGATGTGATCATGTATCCCCGGTGATCAATTATCCCACCTTTCCCCTACACGATTAGGACACACTCTACGTTCACTTAAAATTGACCGAATTGCTCCATGTTTGACATCATTTTCATCGGAAAATCCTAAAAAATCTATCGGTAATGCTTTCATCAACACTTATCAAAAACATGAATATTTTATTTTTCTGTAGTGAGTATTTGATCTAGCTCATCGATTTTATTGCTCTCGGCTGTCAAAGGGCGGTCTAAAGGTGAAATCAGACGGCACGTTGCTCGGCGAACTTTGCGCGTGAATCGCCGATCCACGCGCCGTCTGATCGGTCATAGCTCGGCTCGCCCATGCTCGCCAAGCCGAGCTAGACAAGCCGAGCAAGCTCGCCAAACCACGTGCCGTCTGATCGGTCATAGCTCGGCTCGTCTAGCTCGGCAAGCCGGCTTGGCGAGCATGGGCGAGCCGAACTATGACCGATCAGACGGCGCGTGGATCGGCGATTCACGCGCAAAGTTCGCCAAGCCACGCGCCGTCTGATCGGTCATGGCTCGCCAAGCCGACTTGCCGAGCTCGACGAGCCCAGCAAGCTCGCCAAACCACGCGCCGTCTGATCGGTAAAGACTCGGCTCGCCCATGCTCGCCAAGCCACGCGCCGTCTGATCGGACATGGCTTGCCGAGTCGGGCTCGCCAAGCCGACAGACGAGCCGAGCAAGTTCGCCGAGCAACGTGCCGTCTGATTTCACCTTAATAGAGCCCGGAGGTCCTCGCTCGCAGCCAGAAAGCAAAACAGTGGGGTGGGTAGGTCTTTCCCGATAATCCGAACTCAAAAGCTTCTCAACAATTGGAAGACTGTAAATATTCTTTCTGTTTTTCTCGACAATACGCGCAATCATTTGCGTGCGTGGCTTCATGTTGCACGTCAAAAAGTATTCTTTTAATTACAATTAGTAATTCAGTTTGTAAGTGCTATTAAATTAGGTGTCATTAAAATCATGCACAGTTCATTAATTTTAACTAATTGACCGATTCATTTACTTTTCAATTCATTAATGCAGTACTCTGGTTAAGAATATCGTAACGCAGAGCTAATATTCTAGGCCCTAGAATATACGGTACTGTCAATGTGCAGTTCAAACGCGTGCCACTTCACACTATCGTTTCTTAGCATTTGTGCAAGCATTTGATTTTTTAGCTAGAGTCATCAAACGCGATGCTCGCCAGCAATCACGTGTCTCGCTGAGTTTCATCGGCTTCGACGCTCGAAACCAGCGGGGCCATACAATGTTGCGCACTAAGCACTGATGAATCTGAAGTTTTACAATTTCTAATCAGATCTTTGCAAAAGTGGCGTCAATTGGTTCCTTATGCTTTTTCGATCAAATTGGCCCCAAAAATGATATAACTCGGATCATAATTATGGAAATTACGTAAAATATTTATTTGCTGAATTGAAAGCCCATTTCTTTAAAAATAGTTTGATTTTCTGTCAAATTAATCGGGAGAATGCCAGGAATCGCGCCGGCGAGTGCATTATTAGCGCATATGGAAAGCCATCGAATAAGCAATTGCAATCTGAAGTCACTATTGCACCAACTCAATTTTATATATAATGTTTGTTCAATAACTGCTTTCTGCATGGGACGTTTAATTATCTTATAATAAGTCTATAATTTTCATGTTTTGCTTCAGCGTTTTGTTAATAATAAAATGTCTAACCCGAACATAACAAACTTCATTTTCTGGGGACATCCCCACATCTATTTTTTCTTTTTACTTATAACTCCTTACTACCAATGTAACATATTATAGCATAAACACATTTCAAGTAATTAAAATGTACAATGAATTTTCTACGATTGCATTACCAGCAGAATTTACGTTTAAATTTTTTCAAGTACAACACAACATTTGAAACTTTCTTTCCACATTCAGAATAGAATATGGAAATAGCAAATAGCTCCCTCTCGCGTTCACCGGGCAGTTGTCGATCTATCGGTATTACCATTTATGTGCAGAAAAAATCTGTTGTAATACCGACCTGCCGAATCGGCCCGATCGCGTGACGTGTCTACCCCTTTAAATCCGACGTTGCCTTTTCATCGTTCCTCAACCACGTGTTCAGGGCGGTGATCGACGTTGCGTCGCCTTCGACCCATTCAGGCATCGGGCACATACCGTTCACGTAACACCACGTGTCGTTCTTTATTAACACTGCCTGCATTTGCATCTTCCACATGTCGTAGTTGTCCTTAAACAGCGTCGCGATTTTGTACGTACTCGCCATGTTCAGCACTTTTCACGAAAACTTCACTTAACCTTTTCACACCGAATTTCTCACTTATTCAACGATCGTCCTGGGCCCATAACCTGTTAGTTCAGGCCTGCACAGCGAGCCTTTTTCAGCGCCTAGCGGCAAGCAACCAGCCGTACGCCGTTACTAAAGGTAGAATCGGTGAGGCGAACTGCAGTAGTGTAGGTGCGTGCTTGTAGGCGCGTAGCGTAAGTATATATGGCTTGGTTCCTTGTGGGGCCCCAGTGACCCCACCGAATTATATTGCGATACATGCTTTGCACTGGGGCCTCAGAAGGAACCCAAGCATATATACTTACGCTACGCGGCTACGAGCCCGCACCTACACTACTGCAGTTCGCCTCACCGATTCTACCTTTAGTAACGGCGTACGGCCGGTTGCTTGCCGCTAGGCGCTGAAAAAGGCTCGCTGTGCAGGCCTGTGTTAGTTGATGGATAGGAACTGACACGTGTAACGTACCGCTACCAACCGCCATAAATTTTTTCCTTTGTTTTCATTATGTATTGTTAATTTCCTCATGTTAGACGTAAGATAGTATTACAACGCGTGCGGAAGCACTTCAAACAGCGCGCTAGAAAGTAGAGTGACGGCAACGCATGCGCATAGCCGCCGATTCAAACCACAGACTCAGTGCCGCGAGTGAACCAAGCGCGCGTCCGCATATCATACGAACAACCGGACGCCAAATATTCCGAGCGCAGTACGCAAGTGGCGCGAACCGGAAGCTAATTATCATTGGTGCGCAAAATCGCGCAGCCTGTGATTGGCGCGGCCAAGTACAGCACCCCGGTATAAATACAGGCCCGCCGGCAGCAGAAAGGCAGACTTGGTTCTGCCACCGAACCTACCAAATCTTGGTCGCTTTAACTAGCCCCCTATAGTTTGGGAAAAGTCTAAGTAGTATCTCTTTAACCTACTACTGAAATTCCATCCGAGGTCGCTTTAGCTAGACCTCTCAAATTCCATCCGAGGTCGCTTTAGTTAGTCCCCTCAAAATCCATCCGAGGTCGCTTTAGTTAGCCCCCTCAAAATCTATTCGAGGTCGCTTTAGCTAGCCCCCTCAAATTCCGTCCAAGGTCGCTTTAGTTAGCCCCCTCAAAATCCATCCGAGGTCGCTTTAGTTAGCCCCCTCAAAATCCATCCGAGGTCGCTTTAGCTAGCCCCCTCAAAATCCATCCGAGGTCGCTTTAGTTAGCCCCCTCAAAATCCATCCGAGGTCGCTTTAGCTAGCCCCCTCAAAATCCATCCGAGGTCGCTTTAGTTAGCCCCCTCAAAATCCATCCGAGGGCGCTTTAATTAGCCCCCTCAAAATCCATCCGAGGTCGCTTTAAATAGCCCCCTCAGTACCACATCCTCCAAAGCGTGGGCCACCTAATAGGCACCAGAAATCGCTACCATATCAGAAGGAAGGAAGACCCTACCTGGCTACCATCCTAGAAAACGCTGGCAAGCTTATAGGCAACTGGAAGCCATTACATTAAGAGAGAAGGAAATCCTCTCACTATTCAACGTACAAATCAACCTAGCATTATCAACTGAACAAACTCTATTCCTTATTACCAACTTAGCGTCGTAACCTAAAAACTACAATAAACTTTATTACCGACCTAGCGTTAAAACCGAACACTTGCGATACGTCGTTACGTACAGACGTCAGTTAAATTGTCAAAACCACTACTATTTTATGTTCATTATAGACCAAGTGTCTCAACCATTTATTTGAATAAATCTTTAGTTAATTATTGTTAAAAGAAGGACTCTCGTATCTAGAAATTCATTTCTTAATCGCACGCCAACCGAACCAAATCCCACAAATTCACAGGTAAACCGCTCTACTTGTGAAAACTCCTGTAAGAACGGCAACGTCTCGTTCGAGAACGTTACACACGTTCGCGTGATTACGGTATACGAAAAAGGTTATATTGATTATAAAGTGAAGTGAAATAGTATCGGCGCACTGGTTCGGTCACTTTAAATATAATTATTTTTTAAATAAAAAATAACAAATCATTAGCTATCTTTTGCAGATATTAAAAAAAATTTATATTAATTTCCGACGTTTCGGTCATTCATTTTGACCCTTTTCAAGGAAAGTTTCAATATAAAGACAAATACTGCGAGTGCTATTGAAAATTAGTCACATCGTTCTAACTGAACATGCGACCGAACCAGTGCGCCGATACCATTTCAGTTAAGATCTACTGTCGAAATCTAATTTATAAAATTTTATAAAGTGAAGTACATCTCTATATATATAGCGCGGAATAATTTACACAGCGTACTACTCGCGTTCAGTGACAAAAGTGCTCTAACGGTACGCGTGACAAATCATCGCCAACGGCAGGGGCGCGCGAGACGCATTCCTGTACAGGCCTTCCCGACTGCCGATCGCTGGTGCGATCTACCGACGTCAATCCGCATGCGCTAACAGACAGAATATGCCTGATCCGGTAAAGTGCAAATACCTCCTTAATCCTTAAATAGGCGCACTGTCAAAATTACACAAGTGGGCGCAGGGGGGTGACTGCTGATCCCATGCGCCCACTTGTGTTATTGTGCCAGTGCGTCTACTTAAGGAGGTTCGATACCTCACTTGCGGGGCAGGCGGCGAGAACGGTAAGCCTATGCTTATACATGGGAGCTCTGCAGTGGTACCAATCTTTGACAAAAAAAATTATGTAGACAAAAATGTTATTTACATGTCTATTCCTAATAAAATCATTACTATACAGCTTGTTTTGGAATTCAATTAACCAAAAAGTATGTTTAATGCAGCTAAAAGCACAATATTTTCATTAAAAGCAGCGTAAAATATGTGAGTGAAATACGGCAACGTTGCTTTACGTCCATCTTTTTTTACTCTTTCCATTTCACACTTTTGGCGTCATTTTACGCGTTCGTATCGGTTCGCAAAAAATTACTAAATACATGTTTACAGCTTGGTAGTGTTTTTACCAATTTTTACTGTATGTTTTGTACAAATATACATTATATAGATGATTATGCGGCGTAAAGCATTGTTACGTTTCAAATAGTTCCTTAAGCCAGTTACAAAAATACGAGCACATTGCTGTCTATGTATTCAATTATCTAAGAAACCATACGGTACATGACCGGTTTTCTTTTTTGAATTTAATAGGAGTACTTAAGCTATTCATTGCAACATTTTTTAGGTTTGTCACTATTTTTAAGGACTCTGTGTAACATTTTATAGAAATTTTATCGCATCTTCCACACAATTTTTTCAAAAACCGTGCGGTCAATCGACTTGAAATTTTGACATAATGCGGACTACACTTTGAACAATAGATTAAAACACTTTCCAATGATTTCTCATTATTTTTTCTCCGGTATCGAATCTCCTTATGGGTTAAGTTCTGGGATCCGGGTAACTACCGAGCGCGGAACTGTTATGTTGCTAACCACAGCATATGTGTGGGAGATCTGCAAGACTGTGCGTGTGTCCACGCAGGCTTGTACCACGATTCTGTATAGCTGAGCCTCACGTATATGGACGCCCATACATACTTGTAATTCTTCCAAAACTCACGCAACGGTTAGCAAGGTAATAGCTCAGCATGCGGCTGTTACTCGAGTCCCATAACTTAAGGAGGTATTTGTTCCTTATCGGGCAAGCCTGCCATAAAGATTGCAAAATAGAATTTATTGTGTGCCGCTTATTTGGTAGGTACCTGTCACGTTTCGAACGCGGTCACACTGACTTGCCTTCAAGATCTTGCCTCGGTCGGTTAATGTCCTCTAATGCAGGGTTCCTCCAAGAATGGTACCACTGGTGATTTGTTGAATACGTTTTCTAATACTTTTGTTAGGCAATAAATCAGTAAAGTCCATTCCATAGCATGTTTTTTTTTTGCAAATTCTAATATTTTTTAAATGTAGTATACGTATGCTGTACTGCAGTAATCAACTTAATTTTAATTGGTGATACGTGACTGTTCCTGCAGATATTTGTGTGGTACGCAAAAAATAAAATTTGAAAAATCTCTTCTCTAAATTAATCTTATTGTAACTAAATCATCGCTATTTACTGTAGATATGACCCTTCTCCAAATGTTTGAGAAGAAACCTTTCTTGGCGAACCTTTTATGTTTAAAAATCAGTCCCTGAACAGCTCTTGTTGTATGAACTGCGGAATCTAAAGAGGATTTATGTGAAACTAGTACAAAACTTGCTCATTTGCTTGTTCAACACATGTCAAGGTTCCATTCTTTCTAATTCCCTTATAACATTATCGTAACTGATCAGTATACATATAACAGATATAATGAGATCAATATTTAATGTCTATGTCTTTCTTTCAAGAATCCCCGCTAGACTTATCTATGGCGTTACTTTCTCATCATTCGTCATCTGGTATTTCACATCCCTATTATGAAGGTGATGAATATGAGTCAACCTCTGAAGAGTCATCGTCATCCACATTATCTATAACGGGAGATCATTTGGACTGCAGCATTTTGACAACAATCAAAAGAGGAGAGCGAGTTTTGCTACCGTGTGAAGTGTGTGGGAAATCCTTCGATCGGCCTTCCCTTTTGAAGCGTCATATGAGAACACATACAGGTAGGCAAGATATACACAGCTTTTCCCGAAAATAATTATTTCTTTGTTAGATTTTACCTGCTTACGTGTTTACGTTTTGGAAGAAAAAGGAACGAATGGGGGAGGGGGTAAGATAAGTAAATAACAACAAATGGGTGCTTAATACACCGATTCATATGTTGTATTACTGTACACAGCGACTTGATGAATTGTTCCGGTTGACCACATATGCATACATAGGTAATCTAAGAAAGACTGAGACCGGATATCCATGCCTAAAGAGGAAAGTGGGGAAGCACGCGGTGTCAAGTTTTACCTCGACTGGCCCGTCGATCCCCACTTAAGTCTCCATGATTCCATTCCTTGGTACTTTTATTTAATCGTACGCGTCAACTTGTTACTAGATTAGCGTTGACAGTTTCCTATTTCTCATGCATATAGGAATCGGTGACGTAATATTTATACGTTTTGGGAACCTCGGAAAAAGAGAGTCACGGAACCGGTAATCGAACCGGAGTAGTCCGCGTGATGCTTCGCAGCGCTAGCCACCATGGTTAAAGGTCTGGAGACACATATACGTTCCGTGTCAGTTCCGTATCCGTACGGTGTCCGTGCGGTGCCCCTAATTTCACTGACAACTGTGTAGGAGCAGGGATCGACGAGCTTAAGCTACTCTGTATGGAGGCAGAAACATATACACGATCGGTGGTAATGTGTACGTGACTGATGCAGGCGCAGTTCAAACACACATTATCACCGTTCATGTACATGTTTCCCCTCCATCTCAGCGTAGCTTAAGCCCGCCGATCCCTATGTAAGAGGCCTGTTCTGGCCCGGTCTGTCCCAATTCAGCCGTTTCTGCAAGCCTACTATACAGTTCTTTCGGTCAGTAGGTGACAAAAGTATTCGGACACCCTTTAAAACAGAATAACATTTTTAAAATTGGTCCAAACGACGTGAGTTCTTTTTAGAAGCTAGAAGTATTAGTTTACTAAGTAGGTGGCGTGTTTTGAGGTTTTGAAAAAATCGTAATTGTTCGGAATAGCGAAGAAAATAACGAAGGTCGCTTTTTCTACTGTTTTTCTGTATCCGTAATGAAAATGTAAAAATCCTTAAGGGGGTATTCTGGTCTGACGGGCAAAAAAAAATCGATTTTTTTTTGCATTTTCTACAGATACATTATATGGATAATACGTGTGCAAAAGGATTTTTTCCAATTCGTATTATTTGCAAAGCTACAGGGTGCAGAATAGGTAGGTATATGGCGCGCTCACTGTGCGGGACGGGCGACGCATAACAGTTTTGTTTCTGCAAGTGTATTTCGGCAAAGTTTCGGCGGACTGTTCTTTCTGGGTGTGGTGAGGGGGGCGGGGGTGCATTTCTGTGTCTTTTAAAAAACAAAGATCGACCATTTGGTTACAAAGAAACCGTTACTCTCCTAGATCACAACTTCGGTCTAAATTGTACGCAAAACTTTAAACGCGTTTTTCTCGAAACCATGTTTTTCGAACCGGTGACCATGATATTTCAAGATTGACTGGACCAACTTAGTCCAAGTTTTGCATATATTATCAGCACACATGTGACTATCGTCCCTACCAGAATTATGATAAAATATTTTGTTTTTAAACTTTCACAGACCTTTAAAATTAAAACATTGTGCAAAAATCGAAACTTAATTTTCAAACCGCCGCCATTTGCTTAATTTTCAATATTTTTTTATCATTCTGGTAGGGACGAAAGCCACAGGCATACAGATATAGAATCTCTTTTCATTTTTTGTTATAGATCCCTAGAACGAGCCCAATCATGGACACCGTGACACCATGTTTTTTTTCTCACCATTACTTTAAAACAGTCAACTGCGTTTGATTTTAATTCTTTGCCATTGACAAAATTTGTAAAGATAGTTCAAACATCAATAAACATGTAGCAATAAACTAAATAATAATAAAATTGATGGGTTCTTTGTAAAAAAAATTATGGAATAACGCGACGAAAACGCCTCGTCAGACCAGAATACCCCCTTAAGTAGGTAGATTTAGGTAAGCTTTACTCCAATGCTCGTACACAGTAAAACATCTGATTTCCTGTAAATGGATCATTTCCTCGACAGCAACAATCCACTGTTAATTATTAATGTAAAAGGACATTTTAATCTACAGGGTGCCCGCGGGAAGATATCTCCTAAAGTATTGGAGATAAAATTTTTTTACATGCAATTGCATGGTTCGGGGGCTAATTTATTAGCGCGAACGAATTGTTTTATCCATTATTATTTTAAAAGATACGATGGTCAAGTTCGGTTTTTTTTAATGGAACTATTTTTTTGAAGAAAAATTCCAAGACAAATTCAATAAGCTTTAATATATACACTTGATTTCCACTGGTTTTTGAGATATTGCGTTTGCAAATTTACTGATTTTCAATTGAAGAAGGCCACCGGGGGCGGTCTTCCTGGCGCCACGGGTGGCATTGCCTGTTGAAACAGGTACCTACCTGCTAAAGGTCTACGCCAGGAATGGTAGGCCCAAAGGCTGGACAATTCTTTTCCATCTGCGGTATCGAGAAGTGCACCGTTAATGTTTCAAAACGTCATAACATTTACTTAGAGTTTGTGAGCAAGGACAGTTTTGTTTATGCGGTTTAACCGTTTGTGCGGTTCTTTTGGGAGGGATGCAAGCTGGATTGGTTAGAGTTAGGAGGTGTGAATGTGGCTAGACCAAATTTCAACCATAGGGAGCAGATTGTATTAGGACCAATCAGAGTCGCATTCCTCGCTAACGGCTGCTCTGTTGAAGAGACCCTCTTCACAGCAATACCTCCTCCCCAATGCCCACCTTCTCTCGCACAGAGTAATACATCGACGCATGCTTTTGTTTTGATATTGGAGCTCGTGTTTGTACTCGAGTAATGTAGCAAGACCGGTTCTAACGCAAATCCTCTGAGGGGAGCGCGGGGGCAGGAGGAAGTGAGTGCGCGCGGGGAGCGTGGCGCACATTG
Organism: Andrena flavipes; assembly: GCA_963971345.1. Classification (NCBI taxonomy): domain Eukaryota; kingdom Metazoa; phylum Arthropoda; class Insecta; order Hymenoptera; family Andrenidae; genus Andrena; species Andrena flavipes. The sequence continues at coordinate 52,922,310 of OZ020479.1, read as the reverse complement.
CGTGATTTTGACAATCTAGCTTTACTTTACCGAACTGTACATTCTTCCTGCAGATAAAAACTTTTATGTCATAATATAATATAGAAGTTCCATTAATAGTACCGTTACTCTTTTTATGAATTTCTTTTACAGGTATTTATAAAATGTATTATGTTGGTACTGTAATTTCGTACTTCATTTTTAAAAGTAAATAACTTTAGCGTTCATCTATATTCTTCACTTTCGTTTTCTCTAATGTATTTTGGACAATATAGTAGTTATTACGAAGTTTTGTAAAATCGTTTTTTAAAGTATTAAGGGTGCCGTCTCACCGGGCCTTGAATGTGTGCGCACGCTCACACAAGCTAGGAAAAGCGTGTACGTATACGCGATGTAGTAAACAATCCGTTTCAACCAACTTACGTCGTGGAATCGGCAAGAAGAAATCTTTTGCGGGTATAGTTGCCTCCAGCAGACATCCGTGCAGAGGGGTCTGGTGCGTTTGAACGTTAATAAGCACCGTACGTTGAAATAATAATGAATTTATGACTCGAAAAGTGACAGAATGAGGCTTCAAGGCTTTTCCGTTGGTGGCGCTAATGTACTCGAACCCCAATTCTGTCATTTTTCGAGTCAAATATTCATTATTATTTCAACGTACGGTGATTATTAACGTTCAAACGCACCAGACCCGTCTGCACGGATGTCTGCTGGAGGCAACTATACCCGCAAAAGCTTCCTTCTTGCCGATTCCACGACGTAAGTTGGTTGAAACGGATTGTTTATTACATCGCGTATACGTATACGCTTTTCCTAGCTTGTGTGAGCGTGCGCACACATTCAAGGCCCAGTGAGACGGCACCCTTAACATTGTACAGTACAATAAAAGTTTTTTCAAATTTCAGAAGACTTTAAAATTTTTCTGCAGCTCTCTTCAATCAAATTCATGGCACGTATCAATTAACGACTAAAAAGGATTATGTTGTAAAAACGAATTGTTTTGAAGAAAATCAATTTAACAAGTAACACGTTCGAGACGAAAACGCGCTCTTCATAAATTAAAAATCGAAATTGGCCGTTTAGTGGATGTTGTTAAGAAAGGGCATGGAACTACAAATAACGGAAACACTGTCAGAAGATTTTTTAAAACTACCGACACTTCGGCAGCAATTACCGGAAATAATAAAACTATAATTCATCGATTTCGAGTAATTTTAGAAACCATATCCACCACTTCAGAAATAGATTCCACTAAATTTGCTGCGTATATTGAAAAAACAAGAAAATTATATTTAAAATTATATCCTCGGTACTATATGCCGTCAACTGTCCACAAGATTCTTGTCCATGGAACACAGGACTTTTGTGGCGCGAAATAGACACTGCGTTCGGTAGCCGCGTATTAACTAGTGCAGTGCTAAATTCAAACTATGTCGAGCCGAGCAACTTTCTCCAGGATGCGGAGACCATTGTGCTGGAGCATGTACGGGGTGCTTTGAGGAAACATCGAAATCTCAAAGTGAACACTGTGTTTAAAGGTGAATTTGTGGCGGGTAACAAGCATGCTAGTGAAAGCATCAATACCCGAAACAGCGAACTCTTCAACACATCCGATCTGCGGGAGTGGTACCAGCGATGTGTCATCGAACCCACCCTGGCATCGCTGGAAGAGTTCCAGGAACGCGACAGTAGATGGGCATTGACGAGGATTCTCAACCTAACCGTCAATGTCAACAAGTACAATCCGCTGCGCGCAGGATGTCACAGCAAGTTGTCGCGGGAGTTGATGCTAAAGAGAGCGACTATTAGTGTGCATTCCCCAGACAACGTGTGTTTCGCGTGGGCAATAGTCGCCGCACCACATCCTGCCTAACGAGACGCCGCGCGCCCAAGTTCGTACCTCGACCATGCTTCCGTGCTAAATCTCCAGGGCATTGAGTTTGCAATGTCCCTGGAGCAAATTGGAAAATTTCAGGGGCAGAATGTAATCTCCGTCAACGTCTACAGTTTCGAGCTGGAGAAGATGACGGGTTCGACTGTCTTTCCGATGCGTCTCACCAGTCAGAAGAGGGGTCGGCATGTCAACCTGCTCTACACGCCAAATCGAGAACACGGCGATGTAGGACACTTTGTGCTGATCAAGGACTTGTACCGGCTGGTGGGTGCACAACTGAGCAGACACAGAGAAAACAAATTCACCTGTGATCGGTATGTATAGAAACTTATGAAATGTTGAAATATCTCACGAAAAACAAATTAAATAAAAAAATATTTTTTGGGTTTACAGATGCATACTCTACTTCAGATCAACCGAGAAGATGGAGAACCATGCGCTCATGTATTTTTGTCCCCGCTGTCCAAAATGGTTGCGAAACGTGTCTTGTCCCTCGGATGTTTGGAGTTGATGTCTAATAGATGTTGCAAACGACTCGTCGGGAGTAGTTTCGAAAACGTCGTCATCATTGGTTGTGAGCGATTGTACACTGGGAAATGTATTTATTGCTTGGAGGATCGGTGGAATGGTTTGATGCGACATTCTGTCGTTTTCGCTTCGATTGAACTGGTGTGGAAGTTACGGGTGAATATTACGATGACATACGTTGTTACCTCTTTGTCTTGCGCGATGTATTCTCTTTCCGCTGGATTTTTTATTTAGGCGTTAATGTTTCATTCCCTTCTACGTCTGTACTCATCAGCGGTGATGTTTTCGCTTTTGTTGCTACGGTATTTTCCACAATATGTTTTAAGGGTTCTACGATAGGTTTAAAGTATCCCTCCAATACGATATCTTCCTCCATCTTATCAGCTTTCAAAGCCTGATGTTTCTTGTGAATGAATTCGTTGGTTTTTGCAACTCCCTTCGCTATTCTTTCGCAATCCTTAATCTCCAGAATATCGATATCAATCATCGTTGCACCGCAGGCGTTGTTTTCCCACCGACGTGTTGACGACAATTGACCATCTCACGGTACCGCAAACTCGTTAAATCCTTTTCTATATCGTCCATTGGACATCGCGCTATCCTTGTCTATTACCACGAAACCATACTCCCGTTGCCAACAATTACGACACAAAGTGCAGAAATCTTCGTAACACATGTCAGTGTTTACGTGGTCGCTGTACACATGTGTCAAGTTGGTACTATCCTGCTGCAACAGAATCAACATATTCGCTTTGTCGCGTATAAAATAGAGATAGAAACAATCAACGTCCGAGTGGCGTCCCATTGTAAAGCATTTTCGTATTGTATCTTGCTTGTCGCATGCCACGTCATCAAAGATAAAAATAGAATTCGGAAGCGATTCGCACGGTGGGATGACGTCACTGTTATTCGAAAAAGTAAAGTATCCAATTTCATCTATCGGAGTCAATAAATTCTATAAATGCTGATATTGCGGCTGTCGCAACGACTTGGAATACGCATACACGTTCTCGAACCGGACGCCGTGAGGACTTTCCGACAAGCTCACCAGCACGTTGGTCTTTCCACAATTTGATGGACCGCAAATGAGGCAGCGTAAAGTATTTGGTAGCATGCTACCATGTCTGTGTCCTATTTTTTGGGACAACATTTGCGATTTATCGTCAAAATTAATCACGCGTATCGCCACAAGTTGTCGCACGAATCGCATCCTCTCCTAGAACCGTGAAAAATGATTTTGATACGTCGAAGCAGCGACGCTTCAGCAACGGGTGTCCAGCTGAATCTTCGACCTTTGCCCTATTTATAGATCCGCGCCGAAGCAAGACAGTTCAGTATTCAAAATGCTTCTGGTCCTGTCGGATAATTGCGATATTCGAGACCTAACCGCTGAGGAGTTGAAATACATACCACACATTATTCTACTGCGAGAGTTTGGCAGACACATTGATTAGTTGTGGGACAGACTCTCCGAGCATATAAAAGCCGATCTTGAGGTTCAACAGTATCGCCGGTGCTTGGAACATTATAATCGCCCTTGGCAGCGAAAGCATAACGACAGTCCAGCAACATTGATTAAAAACTGCAGCGAATGTCGCCAAAGAGAGTGAAGAAAGTTTGTGGCTGGTTAAATCGGGCGTTAAACGCGTCACTTATCGAATTACATATCCCGGGATACCAGTTTTGTGGTCCAGGAACTCATCTGGCAAAACGATTTGCTAGATGACCAAACACGATATTGCGTATTCGCGTAGCAAGGACCTCGACGAAAGGCACGTGGCGGATAAAGTACTCGCTGACAAAGCGCGAAAACGCATCATTGCGCGAGACTGGTCTCTGGGTGAAAGACATGCTGCTACAGCTATTTGGGCAGCTATGAAAGCCAAGACGAAAATCGAAATGGGAATGAAAACAAAAACCCACAAAAGGACTCCAAAGACAGCATCACAAAAGCGGATTCTTCCGGTGGCAAAACGTGGTATATTACCACTTCTCCCGTTGCTAGGTGTTCTCGGATCGTTAGCCGGCGGAGGGCGGGGATCGCCGAGGCGGTAAACGTTAATAAGGCAGCGCAACTTCAGCTGCAGGAACTGCAACGTCATAATCGCTCCATGGAAGATCGCGGACTTTATCTCAGACCATACAAGCGCGGACGGGGAATATCGAAACGAAAAAAAAAACGCCGAAAAGAAAATAAAAATGCACGTGGACGTAACTACCGAAGTGCAATTAGAGGAGTTGGCAAAACGTATACGTATCCCATTCTTTAGAGGAGTTGGCAAAACGTATACGTATCCCATTCTTTAGAGGAGTTGGCAAAACGTATACGTATCCCATTCTTTAGAGGAGTTGGCAAAACGTATACGTATCCCATTCTTTAGAGGAGTTGGCAAAACGTATACGTATCCCATTCTTTAGAGGTGTTTTTACGCGCAACGCACTACCAGCCGGAGGAGTACGTCGAAACAAGAGCGGTATCATAAATTTGGACAATGTCGAGGGGTCGGGGACTCATTGGGTGGCGTATGTGAAGAGAGGGTGTCCAGCTGTATATAGCTTTGGGAATCGTCGACCGCCTAAGATATTGGTATAATATCTGGATAAAGATACCGTGGACATTGAATACTATGGAACGTCTTATCAGAAGTACAATCAGAACAATTGTGGACAACTGTGAATACGCTTTCTACAAACGATCGGCTCCAAATTTAAGGATTGACTTCCCACCACTCTGAATCAGTACTAGTCGAGTCGTACAGCTCGGAATATGTCGGTAACATTCACTCTAATCGGCAAGTGTAGCACCTTCACGGTGAGCTATTTTTCACCCATGGATTTCAGCGTCGATGATTACGAGCTTGATCTAACAACCTTTGAAACTTACCATACAATACCGAACATCGACTCGAGCAATGATAAATTCTACTTCATTGTAAACTATGACATCAACAGCAATGGTGTGGACCGCCCTCATGATTATAATACGATTCCCCATGGCTTCTACGAACTAGACGCCATTGCCATGTATTTGAAGCAGCGATTACTGGAACGGTATCCTAAAAATCACGGTGGCACCGATGACAATGATGATGACGGTGACAACGATGTGTATCCAATAGTGTTGAGCGCCAACAACAACATCATGAAAAGCTAGCTGTACTGCCGATTCGCCAAAGACTTTATAAAACCCAATACCATTGGATCGTTACGTGTATTCTAGACGAATCGGGTATTAGAAGCAGGACGGTGGCACGAATCGGGCGATCCGATTAATATCATGAACATGAACATTATTCGCGTAGAATGTAGCGTGAACGCTGGAGCGTACAATAATGGGAAACGTGTACATACGATACATGACTTTTCTCCAAGAGTCCCATCAGGATATAAGATATCGGAAACGCCTGCGCAGATCATTTACATTCCAATCACCGCACGATTCATTACGGACCTAACGATACGCGTTGTGGATCAAGCCGGACGGTTGCTTGATTTTCGAGGTGAAGAGATTACCATCAGACTACACGTACGACGACGACGACGAAAATACGCGTAGTGTGAACGAAAAAGATGCTTGTATTGAACGACTCCAGAAACCCGTTTCTTCCAAATGAAATTGTTTGCAACATCAACAACAATTGCAACAGCTCTGATTACGCTAAAAAAATAGGCTCAGTGCTGTGAAAATTGCATTTTTGAAATCATTGGGATTCATTGTGCGCATTTAAGTTGAAAAAATGGCCGACATTCTAAGCATTGGAGGGAAACCGACGTTTGATGATCCTATCGTCAAGCTCGAGACTAACACGTACAATCCTCACGTCAACACGACGTTTGGGTACAGCGATGAGGTAAGAATACCTATACAGCTGCAGGATATATACACATTGCTGCGTGAAAGTTTCCTCTACCTGAGGAGGAAGTTGATGATAAATAAGTCAAACGATAAATTGACGTTGGGAAATAATTTCATGGCGTTCGTATTCGATGAGATTCGATACGAGCTGAATGACGTGGAGATTGATCGTAACAGAAACGTTGGAATAACTAGCACGCTTAAAAATTATGTATCACTGACATCTAGCGAAGACAAAAATATGGAGAATGCCGGATGGGACCTTGAAACGACGCGATAGGCCAATATTGAAAAATCATTTCAATTTTTGCCTCCCACTCAAATATTTGCTGGGATTTTGCGAGATCTACAAACGCATGATTATTAATGCGAATTGATTTTAATACGATCGTGTAACGATAACACTTCTCTAATAGGATCACCGATGTTGGAGTCAGAAATTAAATTACTTAAAATGCAATGGCAGATGCCTCATGTGACGCTAAACGATGTTAATAAGCTATCGTTGCTACATGCTTTGGAAAGTGGACAAAACCTGAGCATTTGTTTTCAATCGTGGGATCTGTATCCTATCGAGTATCCTATCTTACAGAGCACGACCAAGCATTCTTGGGCCTTGAAGGCATCTGCACAGCTGGAGAAGCCGCGATACATTATCTTTGTTCTATAGACTGATCGAAAGAATGTGATGAACGAAGATGTTACTAAGTTCAACGACTGCAAATTGACCAATATAAAACTTTTTCTGAACTCGGAATTTTATCCATACGATGACTTGAACTTGGACTTTGACAATAATAAGCATGCCATCTTGTATCACATGTATACGCAATTCCGTAAATCGTATTATGGACATAGTTGCAATGAGGCATTATTCACAGTGGCCGAATTTTTAGAGTTTGGTCCCCTCATGGTGATTCATTGCTCGCAAACAAAATGAGTCGATCAAAAATGGCACCGTGGACGTGCGCATAGAATTCGAGTGTAAGGAGAATGTGCCTGCAAATACTACGGCCCACGGTCTCGGAAGCGAGCGGACCTCTAAATTATACCGATAATGGCCGTACCAACATTTGTTGACCTACAAGGATTCATCGTTGATGGAAGATTTGTCGTCAAGGAAGTGGCTGTCCTACGAAAGCGAACAATTCTCTCGCAACATGTAATTGGGAGTCTGATTCTCCAATATCTTCTTACGAAATCCGACAAATCGAGCATCCGGTGGTTGGTGGCAAAACATCATGGACTACGGTGAAGAAGCAGATGAAGAAAGACATTCTATTTTGCAAAGCTATGCAACTTTAGGCATGAGTCGACATGTGACAAACTGTATGAACTCTGCGTCACCAGTTGCTCATCAATCGTGACAACGAACAGTTTTTGGTTTAAAGATGGTGATATATAGGATTGCGCATCGACAACACGAGGAGCCCTGTCGTAACAATCCCGATGTATGTACATAATCTGTTGAAATCAAGTGCTATTAAATCAGATGATCGTTTCAATATTTTATCGCTGATTTACACGTTCTAGAATTCACCACCGCCATCATCCCCGTCATCATCGTCGTCGCCTCCAGTGGTATGTAAAACTTTTCATTATTATGTGTGGTTCTTGTTTAATGTGTTAATATTATATGAATGTTTGTGTATCGGTTCTAGAACCGGCGAGCGATGATGTTCAATCATTTTGCAAATTTGATACATTCTTTGGCAGAGGCCGCGCGCCCGGCTGGGCCATCCCAGGAGCCGAGGATGCGGCGGAATTCGGGCCGGATGGTGGGCCTCATGATGATGGCTCGGCTACGGCGCCTATGGGTGCCGTGTCAGCGAGTGGAACCCCTGCGGCGGCCGCGGTCCCCATCGCCACCATCACCGCCATGGATAGACGTGCGACGGCTACGGCAGCCACTGCCGTTGCCACCGTTGCAGCGGTCGCCGTCCCTCGGCTACATGATGACGCCATCATCGGCGTCGTCACAGCCCTCGTCACCATCGTGGTGGCCGCCGTCCACGCCGTCCACGCCGTCGGCTTCTTCATCGCAGCCGTCGCTATCATCGTCGCTGCCATCATCGCCGCCGTCGCCGCCTCCTGAGTGCCTGAGGGAGGTTGTCCTCGCCACGGCGTACCAGGCCGCATCCTTCGACGGGCGTAGCCCCAGAATTGCCCTGTATCATTTGTGCGGTGTGTGATCCGACTACCCTCCGTATAATCGGTCTGCGCGAAGTAGGGCGCAAATTCAATCATTATCAGTAACTACTCCTGCCCGAGAAGAATGCGATTTACTTTATTATTATAGTGCATGTGTGTTTTGTAATAAAGTGTTTCTATCGACTCCTGAATTCAATAACTGGCATCCAGACATCTATGCTTCTACAATCCACCGTCGATATGTCCGTCGTGGAGAGACACAGGAAGAAAAGGGGTAGCCCGCTGTCGACGAGAGGTCCTCGCTAAAAATTGGCACAGTTCCTTTATCTCTCGAGTATAAACACATGCTCCAATATCGAAACAAAAGCACGCGTTGACGTATTACTCCGTGCGAGAGAAGGTGGGCATTGGGGAGGAGGTATTGCTGTAAAAAGCAATATGAGCGATTAGTCATAATGCTCCCTATGGTTGAAATTTGATCTAACAACTTTCACACCTCATATCTCTAACCAACCCAACTTGCATCCCCCCCAAAAGAACCGCACAACGGTTAAATCGCAAAAACAAAAGTCTCCTTGCGCACAAACTTGTAAGTAAGTATTATAACGTTTTAGAACATTAACGGTGCGCTTCTCGATACTGCAGATGTACCTACCTAATTAACATTTCTGACGGAAAAGAATTATCCAGCCTTTGGGCCTATCATTCCTGGCGTAGACCTTTGGCAGGTAGGTATCTGTTTCAACAGGCAATACCACATGTGGCGCCGACAAGACCGCCCCCAGTGCTTGCTATTCTAGAGGGTGTTCTTCAAGTGAAAATCAGTAAATTTGCAAGCGCAATATCGCAAAAACCAGTGGAAATCAAGTGTATATATTAAAGCTTACTGAATTTGGCCTGAAACGCACTATGAAGTGATATTTTCATAACAAAAAAATAGTTCCATTTATAAAACCCAACTTGACCATCGTATCTTTTAAAATAATAATCGAAAAGAAAATTCGTCTGCGCTAATAAATTGGCCTCCTCGAACCATACAATTCCATGTAAAAACAATTATCTCCAATACTTTAGGAGATATCCAACTGTTCAGTCTTCTCGCGCACACCCTGTATACAACCTCATCCACACGCTTTTGTATTGAAAAATTACATGACATCACTCGCGATGAGGGCCCATACACTTCGCGTAGGGACCCGGAAATAGGTAGTTTACGCGCACGGGGTCCCGCTAGCGGAATGAAGTTTGCACGTCTTGTTGAAACGCACATCTAGCTCCATTTTCCTAACACCCAGCATTCATGCATCCCATTAAAAATAATCAGAATTATATCATATTTGCTATCATTCTCATTGCAAAAACTCTAGCAATCCATTGGTGGTACCTATATGGCGATTTAATATTAATTGTAGATATTCTCATTTTCATTACTGAACGGCCTATTGCTGTCCTTGTCTTTATGACTCTATGGTCTGGGACCTCCGAAGCGCCTGGTTCGAGAGCTTTGACCTGAGAACCTTCCACGTTCATAAAGAAGTTGCCCCTTTCACCTTTCCGTGATTTCAGGACTCGGTCAGTCCAAATGCCCAAATATCGTTGGCAACCAAATTTTACTTTCACTGAACGGATAGGGGTTCTACACAGACATTTGATGACATCCCTGTCAGGGACAAATGTGCGCTGCCCCATTCCCAAACAAGCATTCGATACCTTTTACGACCACGGAACAGACACGGAACGGATATGTGTGCGCAGACCTTAAGGCTGACTCTCCTTGGCCCCTTAGTCCAAGCACCCTCTTATGATGGGGGTTCCTGATCCCACATGTGTTATGCCTAAGCATGCCCATGTGAAGTCCCTTTACCGCTATCGAACGTCGGTTATGCACATTGGGGAAAGCGGAGGCGGTGCATGGAAGCCACATACAGGGTGATTCTGAAGCTACGCCCGACAATGGATGCGGTCTGGTACCCCGTGGCAAGGACAACCCCCCGAAGTGCCTCATCGAATTTTATGGATTTCAACCGTCGAAGGGGTTGGAGCGCCTATTCAGAAGTGAGAAATCTTTGACTTCCGCATTTCTCATCAGATCTTTGCGAAAACGCCACCAATTGATTCTCCATGTTTCGCCAATGAAACTGACACCAAGAACGACGTAATTTCGAAAATAATGAAGGATATTCCATGAAAAAATAATTTCCATCACATCAAGTTAATTTCGTTAATAATAGTCCGATTTACATGAAAGGGTATAGCCGGTTAAGATGGTCAAATGTGTCCTTGAACCGAATTGAAATCGCGATGAGTCATTCGAAAGCTTATAAAAAAAAAAGAACGATTTATGCCAAGTTTCAACTTTGTATCTCGACCTGGAGGGTAGTAAAGGGTAGAAATAGAAAATCAGGTTTTTGCCGAATTTCTCCTATTGTCCCTGAGGGTTGACGGAAGTTAGGCGAGAATGCGACATTCAGCACACTGAGGATTGGTGGAAGTATCTTAAATCTAACACACTAATCGACCAGGGAAGGTTTAAAAGGCGAATACGCACCAGGGAGACACCCGTTAGAGCACTTTATGGTTGTTTTGGCTTTGTAATTGGATTTACCGTTGCATTTATAAGAAGTCGCCCGCAATATTCCTCGAAATACGTCTAGACGTACAGTAGTGTAACAGCTATTCGAAAATAAGCCTTGTAAACATAATAAGAACACTTGCGCTCGCGAACCGAGATCAGCTGTTGCAAGCCTGTTATGGTTTGGAATCTTCGTAATCGAAGTATAGACACAACAATTTGAAATGTGATTTAAAGTGAGACTGTTTATTTGGTTTCGAAGCACTAATATATGCATTGTTAATGTGATATCTTGGTAAACATAATAATGCGTTGGACTTTAAGCATTAGCACATAACATTTATATAATATGATGGTTAATAACAATATAAGAGTATGAACATGAAATACATGTGTATAAGCCAACGAAAATAATATAAAATGAAATAAGCGTTGATAATACAAAATAATAAGCAATAAGCCTTATTAAAAGAAAATAATATAAAATGCAATAAGCGTTGATAATTCAAAATGATGAAAGCAATAAGCGTTATTAATACAAAGTAATATGAAATGAAGATGATATGCCGTGTAACAATATTAGTCGTAATTGCTTACGGTAGTTGCCGTAGATAGATTATTTGTTGTCACTGAGTTTATAGATAAGGTTAATATATTTTATCAAAACTTCGGGGGTTGGCTCTATGTAGGCAGAGTTCCGTAGAAGAGAGCTCCGGCCTCTCGAACCCTTGTATTTATGTGATTTACAAGAATGTCAGGTGTGAGGGGTAAGCGCGGTATGCACCTTGAGCTATATACGAAAGATGCGTCGCAATAGGACTTCCTGGATATTTGTATTGTTGATCGAAGTTTTCGCGACGTAACATCTTATTTAGAAGAGCGCGGTAACAGAGTGCTCATGCCTGCATTAAAAGGCAAGCGTAATCAGCTAATTCATCGTTTATTCAGTTTTATATCTATGTGCAAAGTATCCCGGCCAGGTCTATGCTGGCACACAGTGTGAGTACGGTTTAATCCATCGCGAGTCCTGGTGTGTACGACGGCGCGGGTCCCGGCGCGTATCGCTGTGTGTACGGTGGTGTGTCCCGGCGCGTAGCGAGGTGTGTACGGCGGCGCGTATCGAGACGTATACTTCGACGGTCGGTCGCGTCGTTTCGACGAAAGGGGAGGGGATAGACGATTTGATCGTTCGGTGTCCTGACAGGCCAACTCTGCCACTGGACCCTGATCGGAGAGTCTTTGATCCGGTAACCCAGTGGACACAACCCGTGGGTGATTCGGAGATTGTAAGGACACTCTTGAGAACAGAGATTAATCTGTTCGGGAGATCGATAAGGGGTAACGGCCTGCGTCCAGAGAATGGCTCAGGCTGTCCTTTTGGGAACCATGGAGGGGGCGAATTCAAAAAGATGCACAGACTCAGTCTGTCGACGCACAAGAACTAGAGCTAACACGGGCGCTTGGCTTTCGCAAGAACGAGTATCTACACAAGAACGTGGAATCGCACAGGAGGTCTCTGGGAGAAGTGTACTGTTTGGTATGCTCACTCTAGGCGGTCTCTGCCAAATAGGCCTATGCCTCCGGCTTATATGTCCTCGTTCGCGGATTTTCGGCAGCGAGAGAGTCACTCCGTGTGCGACCCTCTCGCGCCAGGTCTCGAAAACCGCGGACGAGTGGGAGGGGGGGGGGGGGGCGCAATACCGTTGGCAGAGCGCGGTACGCGTCCTCGCGGCAGGGCGCGCGGTAGGGGGCAAGATTGTCGTCCCATCGACAATAACTCGTTACAACCTTCTACTATCAGCCGCAAGCAACCAGAACATTCCCGAACAGCTGATGTACTTATTATTTACTTTTCGCGATATCATACATACATACTCTTCTCCACAGTGCTCGGTTATACAGAGCAGTACTACCTCGACAACATTCGCCGAAGTCGTATTTATTTTATCACCTCAGTCTCAATTCTCTATCTCAAATGAATCGCACTATTCTCAACATTTTTGAGTTCTCTCTATACACATGCAAATCGGACTACTTTTACACAGACAATTTGTATTCCGTATGTAAAAGTAGTCCGATTTACATGATATTTGGTATGATTTTCATCAGAAACATACAAGGAATCCATTGGTGTCACTTCCAATCCGATACGATAAAGAATGAAGGATTTCTTACTACGCTGAACTGAATATTTTACTTGTTTTTTTATTATTATTAAATGTCTTTATTGCACCATTATAATTAAATTTACAATGGAGAGTAGGCGAGGTTCAGCATTAACTGCTGCTCTACAACCTAACCTAAAAAGTTGTTGATAAATAAAAATGAAAGAAAACAAATAGAGTAACATTAAATATAATAAAATAAAATAGCTAAGAACAGGGTAAGCATAAGAAAAAGCCATTTACATAGGGAACCGCGAGAGGATGAAAGAACGATCACTCAGCTTAAATGCAGCAAACGATGACAGAGAACGTATATTAGACGGGATGTGGTTATAATAATAGGAAGATAAGTAGGAGAAGGACGCAGTGAATTTACAAGAGCGATGGTGAGGCACAGACAAATCGAAACAGCGTCTCGTTGTCATAGACTCGCTAGAGCGCATGGACAAATTGGAGCGCAGCAGATCGTACAGATACCTCGGCGTACCTGTTGCAAGTATCTTATAGACAAGACAGCAGAGATAGAAAATCCATCTCTGTTTCATCTTTAGCCAGCCAGAACGTTGGAAAGAAGGCGTTATGTGATCGTACTTACGAACATTATAGGAGAAACGAAGACATGAGTTCTGCACACGTTGGACAACAGACAAAAGTGAAGAGGAAAGACACGGACCATACACTACATCAGCATAGTCAAAAATGGAAATAATTAAGGCTTGACATAACAAGAGCTTTGTGTTAGTAGACAATATACGACGTGAAGCGTAAAGGGAGCGCATACGAGAGAAGGCAGATCGACATAACACAGCAACATGACGGTCAAAACACCAATGGGGATCAAAGGTCACACCTAAGTTTTTTAACACAGGTTGTACACCTAGGACAGAGGAGCCAAAGGATATGTCAAAAGACGACAGGTTACTGAGGAAAGTAGGAAAACCAACAACAAGAACAGTGGTTTTGATTGCATTAAGTTGGAGGCCATGAGAGTCAGACCAGTGAATAAGTCGATGTAAATCAGCTTCAATTTCTGCTTTAGCTAGATCAGCACAGTTGGGATCAAAAACCTTAATGAGCTGAATGTCGTCCGCATACATATAAGCTTGACAATGATTACATACTTCCGGCAGATCACTCACGTAGATACTGAACAGAAGTGGACCTAGCACAGAGCCTTGCGGAACTCCACGAGAAGTCTGTCTAATAGTCGAAATTAGAGGTAAAGAGCTACATTTCTACTCTCGACTGCGGGAGGTCGACCTGAATTCGCTTCGATCGGCCGAGGATTCATATCAGCTTCAGAAAAAATAATCCCTTATTCTTTATCGTATCGATATGGAAATGGTGCCGATGGATTCCTTATATTTTTTCAGTGAAAATAATACCAAATTTCATATAAATCGGACTATTGTTAAAGATAATAGCTTAAGGTTATAGAAATTATTTTTTCATTGAATATCCTTCATTATTTTCCGAATTACGTCGTTCTTGTGTCATTTTCGGAAAGATCGGATGAGATATACGGAAGTCAAAGATATTTCACTTCTTCATAGGCACTCTAACCCCTTCGAGGGTCGAAAGCCATAAAATTCGGTGAGGCACTGCGGGTCGATTATCTTCACCTTGGGGTACTAGGCTGCATCCATTGTCAGGCATAGGTCCAGAATCACCCTGTAGTTAGGGATGTGTGGTTATTCGAGGTTAAGCGCTCGGGCGGGTTCTCGCAACATACGAATGTGCGAATAGCCTGAAGAAGTCGGGTGGCAGCCCGATATTTCCGGGCTCGGTCAGAAGAATTCCGACAGATTCGGTTCAAGGTGTTATCGTGCTATGATTTCTTTGTCGTCTATTACATATTCAATCACAGCTAGGCACAAGTGAAACTAAATGACGTTCAATAATTATCGAAAAACCCATATCTTTGAAATTAACCCCACCAGCAATCCTTAATTCGATGATTATTTCAATGCAGTTTTGTTGATATAAAAAAGATGCAACGTTTGTTTAAATGTCTTTTTGATATCTCTCACTGTTCTCAAGATATTCTACGAAAAGGAAAATTCTACATTTCTTCAAGGGATCATTTCACTCCCTAAATTATGAAACTAGTGAAAATGGGTTTGTCTTATTGATGAACTATTCTACTTACACACAAAGTTGCATACTTTTCTAAATTTTCGGGTTGCCTAACTTCTCTTGCCAATTTACCTGTAGAGAGAAATGCGATTTTCAAGCACGTGCTACAGGCGATCTGCACCTTTGTCACTTTCTCTATGTCAGTGGTTCCCAAACACTTACGCGACACACTTAGAGATTGCAAAATGTTTTCTAAGGGTTCGTCGCGGTTTTTTTAGTTGATGATTTTCAACACTTATTTACTTTAATATAGTTACATTGCCATAGTCTATTAATGATGTAACACTGATTTTTCATTGATGGAAGAGGAAGAAGCTGGTTACCCAAATGCAACCACAGCCATTAAACTAAAAGTAATTATTAAATAATTAACTAAATAAAGTATTAAATAAGTATTAAATAAGTAACTAAAGTAATGTATTAAATAATTAAATATTATTAACATAGAACATTTTTTATCTTACTAAAGAGTGACCCAAGAAATAGCCCCTTTTTGGTCCCACGATTTTGGAACTGAATTTTGTGCCAAATGAAAGCTTATGATGAGACATCAGTCACAACAAATTTTCAAATTGAGGTGACAATTAGTTTCTGAGATATGGGAGGTAAAAGAAGTGAAAATTCATTAACGCGTCAGCCCATACGCTTCGATGTATGGACTTTTATATCAGTTCGATAATTTAAAGAATTGTTCCCAGCGGTTTTGCTGACTGCTAACAACGAATTTAACTTATTTACTGTCAGCCGCAAGCAACCAGAACATTCTCGAACAGCTGATGTACTTCTTATTTACTTTTCGCGATATCATACATACATACTCTTCTCCACAGTGCTCGGTTATACAGAACAGTACTACCTCGACAACATTCGCCGAAATCGCATTTTTATGATTTTCAAAATTCATAATGGCCGATTCAATATGGTGGACGATATATTAAAAAAAAAAACACCTATAACACACACATTTATATTTCTTGATTTTGATTTTTATTTGTGAATTTGTCTCATCATAACGTATCGTTTCGCATGTAATTCAGTACCAAAATCGTGGGGCCAAAAAGGGGCTAAAAGAGGCCTCATTTTTGGGTCACTCTTTACATTTCCTTATATCGGGGGTAGGGGGGCGCAGGTTATTTGAAAATTACAAGGAGGGGTTGCGACTCAAAACAAGGTTGGGAAACACTGTTCTATCAAAGAGAAGGTATACCAAGAGAAGACACTCCGAACGGTATCTTTGCAGTTCCTCGTTGATAAGGAGTCGAGGATAAGGAATTAATCCCTCCTTTGTCCGACTACCGAATGGACATTTAAATTGGTTGTGCATTTCGCCTCTCTCTAAAACTGGTTTCCTTGTCAGAGTGTCGCCTCATGGTATACCTCCTCTTTGGCTCTGTGCTATACTCTTCTCTGGTTAGAAAATGTCTGTGAAAGAGCATTTTCTTCGTCGGATAGGTATATGTGGTCATCCAGGATAATTTATCAGGGCGCAATATTCAATAATGTTTAGCCTATACATATAAATTTCACAACGTTTTATTCCTTCACTACTTACTCTAATGTTTCGCCTTATCAATTAATTCTCTTTCTTTGCTTCCTATTATTGCTACACATTTTTACGAAAGTACCTGTTTAACGCCGACTATAATAGAGGAAAGAAATATGTGTTTGAAAAAATATAAGAAACAATAAAAAACAAGTATTTAACACTTTAAGTGGCACAAGGTTTGGCAAAATATCGTTTCAAATTCGATTAAGGGGGTAGGTTACTCTAAACAGCCGTAAAACTGGCCTTTTTTCAAACGCAAATTGTAAAGTGATAAATAACAGTAAAAAGAACGTTTTCTCCTAGTTTTAATCGTTATTCTATAAGCTTTAACACAAAAGAAGAAAAGTCTAAATATCTCTATGTATATAAAAGTTGTGAGTAAAAAAGTAAAGGCGTGTACGCGGTGCAACGTTTGATGGTGAACACAAAATCTCGAAAACCGCTTCATCGATTTGGATGAAAATTTAATGAGTGATACAGAAAACCATTCCCTACGATGTGTCGGGAGCAGATTTTGGGCAAAAATAATACAATTTTTATGTTGAAAAACACGATATTATCGATTTCTTGTATGAAAATTATTTTTTATCCTTTTCTGTAAGAATTTACCTTGAAAATCTATTCCCGCCACATCGTATGGAATAGTTTTCTGCATCTCTCATTAAATTTTCATCCATATCGTTGGAGCCCTTGTCGAGATTTTATGTTCACCATTAAACGGTGCATCGCCTACACACCTTTACGTTTTTACTCACAACTTTTATGCACATAGTGATATTCGAACTTTTCTTTTTTATGTGTTAAAGCTCACAGAATAACGATTAAAACTAGAAAAAAACGTTCTCTCTACTGAGATTTATCACTTTACAATTTGATTTTGAAAAAAGGCCTGTTATAGGGCTATTCAGGGCAACCTACCCTCTTACCGCGGGTCTCCACCAAAACGAACACGAACAAAAACATTTGTTAGCTAACACGCTGTTCGTTTCAGTGTGGACACCAAATAACAGTGTTCGCTAACAAATGACCCTACTAATAGGCGATAAATCATCCGGATGGTCACGGTAGACGTGCAGAGGGTGGTCGTGAACAAAATCCGGTGATCCACCAGGCCGAACATTTGTGACGAAAATCGGCTGTTTTCTCGTTCTTGTCCCTTTTCAAACCCATGAAAATTGAGCCTTACTATCTGTTTCCATTGTACGGCTGCTCCTAAACAGGCGACCCTCTACGACCATCCGCCGGCAGATACTTCACAGAAATAGTGTGAGTGAGAAACACGAATTAAATTTTTATATTTTTTGTTTTAACATAATGAGAATATTTCCAACGTATGGATGAGATATTTCTAATAAAAATGAAAGCAAACACGACGCAATTCGGACAAATTTGAGTTCCGGTGATAACACTAGTTTACAAAATAAAAAGAAAAAATTGCGCAGCAAATACCACTATTTTTTCTTGTGTAAAATGGCCCGCTGATTCCGAAAAAAGGTCTAACAAAAATTCTAGGGATATCTTTCAGAGATATCGACGGGTCAACTTATTACCTGTCTGTCAAAAAGTTGGTCCCACTTAATCGCATGTATCTTGTGCTGCGAATGACCGATGCGGTCAAAATTTTTCTTAAATTAAAGATAATTGAATGACCAACAAACCTAGGTCAAAACATTTTGAACTCGGTTCAGTAGTTCGAATGAAATCGATGGAAATATGCGAAAAAAGTCATTTTTTCGACCGAAATTGAAATCAACAATTCATTTACATGTTTGTAAATATATGTATGTATATGCATATCTATACAGTATACAGGTTGTCTAAAAAATGCTGCGGTTCCTTGAAAGGGGTGATTCAAGGGGTGATTCAAGGGGTGATTGCAAACAACTTTTTCCTTTGCCAAAATTCTCTCCGAGGTTTCGTTAACGAGATATTAACAAAAAGCACCGACCAATCAGAGCGCGAGTCTGACGGCCGAGTTACCGCGTGAGCGTGGCTACGCGCCGCGCTGCGACTGTGAACAAGTAACTTGACATACATCGAAGAAAATTTCGTAGAATGGCAAATGAAAAAGACGTAACAAATAAAATCGAACATGTTGTCATGGTTTGTTTGTTATTTCAAGTGAATAACGAATAAAGAATAAATAGATGAAAATCACGTGTAACGTAAAAAGACGAATACACAGTTTTCTATTTAGAAGATTCGAAAATAATAATTATTTGAAGTAGGAGGATAAGGAATACGTAAATTTCCTTGTGTTAACAACTTAGCCACGAAAAGGTAATGGAACAGGAAATTAACGAAAAGTGATCGTAGTTCGTTATTGTAATAAAAATCCGTAATTCAATTACGGCCAGCACTGTTGCTGGTAACGAATAAATATGTTTAAAAAGCCCGAATAAATATTTTCGTACGGGAATTTTGAGAATTATCGCCGGAAATAAGCCATAGCTTGGGTTAAATTTAAAAATGAATGATGATCAATAAAGTAACTAACAAGGGGGCCGCATAGGTTATGTAATCGGTTCTAGAATGAGACTGGGTGGACATTGTAGTGCACACCTAGTGCTAAAAACCCGTAAAGGGATTTTGCAAAATGGGCCTTCGTTTTTGAGAAATTTGAGTTCAAAGTTTTGCGGGACAGTAGTATTTCAGTTGCGCAAATATTCTTACCAAGCAATGGTCGTAGCTGCGATAATAAGGCGTTCGCCTATGGTGCTGGGAGTCCCTTCGGTTCGATTCCTGGTACTTGGTAAGAATGTTTGCGCAACTGAAATACTACTCTCCCGCAAAATTTTGAACTGAAATTTCTCGAAAATGAAGGCCCATTTTGCAAAATCCCTTTACAGCTTTTTAGCACTAGGTGTGTACTACAATGTCCACCCAGTCTTATTCCAGAACCGATTGCATAACCTATGCGGCCCCCTTGTAAAACTCACCCTTGTCGGAAATTCACCTGCACCTTGAAAACATGTGTCACTGGGTCACTGAACCGATGCTGGTCATCGATGGACGAGCCCCGTGCACAGCTGGTCCCAGATATACGACACTACCCAAAGTGAAGAGTCGCAATGTCAGGTACGTCCAGGTTAATGTACCGAATGTTCACTTCGGTACACAGTAGGATGGACCTTAGGTACTCTTGACGAAAATTATTTTGCGAGATTTTTTTGGTCCCGCCCCCCAGAAATGTGACACTTGTTGGGAAAATGTTCTGGAAAAAATTTCAGCTCGATTGGACCACAGGAAAAGGACGCGCCACGAATTTGAATATTTTGAACTTTTTAAACCTTGACATAAATATACATTATGATATATCGTCGAATTTGTATTTTTTTTTTTGTTTAAGAATACATACACAGCATATGCGATTGTTAACAAAAAAGGCCGTGACCTTTGTGATTTAACAAGTGATTGCTTGCTGACTGACAAGATTTTTTCCAAGCGACTTCTTCTACCCCAAAGTAGTTTCTCTCGTTCCATTATGAGTTAACTCCCACCAGGACAAGAGGTTTTAGGTAAAAAGAAGCCAGCACATTTTCGAAACACACATGCTTTGCAGAAGTGCAACGAACGAACCATCGTACACTTTCACAAAAACCCGCTCTCCGTCCTTTTACTGCCAATGTACCCATTGCTAAGAGATAGAGCGCAGACACCACGTGTTACGGTTCGAAAAGGTCCGAAGAGACGAGAAACAGGAACTCTTCGAGTTGGTATAAAGAAGAAAATGCATACAATTTCCGTTTTCCCTTTCCGATACCCTGAGTTCACGTCTGCTACGAGGCGGAACCAATTAAGTCATAAATTGTCCAAAACTGTAGGAAACCGTTCTCTACCGCCGAGTAGTTGAGCAGAAATGTTCTCTGCTGAAGAGTATTACGCGATGTTCTGTGTGTACCCCCTGAACAATGGGGACGCAAATGCTGCAGCATGAGAATTTGCGCGGAAATACCCACGGCTCCGAACGCCAAGTAAAAATTCATTTCCACTAATTTTTATAACGTAGGAACAACACGTTCCATGGAAAATAAATTAAGAGATCAGTGTTAATAGCCGTGTAGTGAAATGAATATTCGGTACATTAACCTGGACGTACTTGACATTGCGATCCTTAACTTTGGGTAGTGTCGTATATCTGGGACCTGCTGTGCACGGGGCTCGTCCATCGATGACTAGGATCGGTTCAGTAACCCAGTGACACAGGTTTTCAAGCTGCAGGTGAATTTCCGCCAAGAGTGAGTTTTAGTTACTTTATTGGAGATCATTCATTTTTAAATTTAAAACAAGCTATGGCTTATTTCAGGAGATAATTCTCAAAATTCCCGTACGAAAATATTTATTCGGGCTTTTTAAACAGACTTATTCATTATGAGCAACAGTGCTGGCCGTTATTGAATTACGGATTTTTATCACAATAACGAACTGCGATCACTTTTTGTTAATTTCCTGTTACATTACCTTTTCGTGGCTATGTTATTAACACAAGGAAATTTACGTATTCCTTATCCTCCCACGTCAAATAATTATTATTTCCGAATCTTCTAAAAAAAAACTGTGTATTCGTCTTTGTTTGAGATTCGAATGGTTCGGATCTCCGCCACACCCAACTCACCGCAGCACCTCCTGGACTGCGAAACGACACGGCTGATCCACAATCGATAGGCTAATCACACGTCAGCGACAAACGCTCATCCAATTAGATTTCCCCACGTCGGTCGATCCACTGGAAAGTTGGAGAAGACGCGTAACGGAACTGATCATCCATTTTGAATTCATTCTTGTTTACACAGAGTACGAAGAAAGACGCGTGGTTTTCTCAGCTTCAAATCTTTTCAAGTAACTAGTGAATAGCTCAAACCAATCTCGCTCAGTATCAATCTAGTGCTCATTTCAATATTTTATACAATCTCAATTGCTCATTTATCGGCTCAATCATGCTTATCGATTGTGGATCGTGGTCGATGCTCGTCCGCGTGGTCTCACCATTTAATTATCCTCGCAATTATGTAAAGACTCTGCTCAACTCTCACTGTTGTGAATTACGCTCAACGAGTGCTTTTATAATAAAGACTACTATCATTTTACACAAATACGTGCAGTGTAGCTTTGCATACATAACCTCCCCGGTACTCACGCTCATCGCGACCCTTTCTCAATCGCGAACAGTCTTTTTACGTTACACGTGATTTTCATCCATTTATCCTTTATTCATTATTCACTTTAAATAACAAACAAATCATGACAACATGTTCGATTTTATTTGTTACGTTTTTTTCATTTGACATTCTACGAAATTTTCTTCGATGCATGCCGAGTTGCTTGTTCGCAGTCGCAGTGCGGCGCGTAGCCACGCTAGCGCGGGAACTCGGCCGTCAGACTCGTGCTCTGATTGGTCGGTGCTTTTTGCTAATATCTCGTTAACGAAACCTCGGAGAGAATTTTCGCAAAGGAAAAAGTTGTTTGCAATCACCCCCTGAATCACCCCCTTCAAGGAACCGCAGCATTTTTGGAACACCCTGAATAACTCGTTAATACCTTCTCCTTATTTCTTATTGTCAAATTTGTACAAACTGCGTCGTGTTTGGTTTCATTATTACTAGAAATATCTCATCCATACATTGGAAATATTCTCATTATGTTAAAACAAAGAATATAAAAATTTTATCCGGGCTTGTCACGCATAGGTACTATTTCTGTGGAGTACCTGCCGGCGGATGACCGTAGAGGGTCGCCTCTTTACGAGCAGTTCCACAATGGAAAGTGATGCACGGATCGCCAGGTATCGTCAGAAATGTTCGTTCGCTGCGTTCCTACCGTCGCGAACATCCTCGAGAACGTTCGTATACGGAGATCTGTTCGTGTTGGCGGCGGTGTGGACACGATGAAAACAGACGAAAACGTTCGCGAACACTGTTTTTGTTCGTATTCGCCTTGGTGGAGACCTGGGGTTAAGGTTTTTCCGAACAGTTTCTGCTATAGTCGTTCCATCCTAAGAAAAACCTCGTTCCGCGCAGGGATGATTCTGAGTAAATGCTGATTGGTCCAACTCTCCACTTAACCGCCTACGTTTTTCTCCGTCAACCGTTCTGCACGTGACGCCTTCATATACACGATGGCACAATTATTTCCGAATACGCACGTCAACCGCCTCCGTTTTATGAAAATTGTTTTGCAGTCGTTTTGAATGAACTTGTGTTTATTTCAAATACCATAACTGTTATAACTTAAATTTTAAAAGTTATATGCATAAAAGTTAATATCTTTCATTCAATGATTTTGGACCTCTGCCAATAGGACACTTCTTTTTTTTAAGGGACTCCATAAAATCAAATACAACTCATGTACTTTTGATTATTTTTATTACAAAAAAATACCTACTTTAAATATCAATAAATATGTGTGCCAAAAACTTGTACAAAAATCTTATTGTTGTGCTGACATTGACATCGTTCACGTCCCGCCCTTGGAGGAGCAGGGAAACCGACAGGTAAAGGTCCGTTTATACAGTCACCGAGCCGAGCCTTCCGAACCGTCCGAGCCTCTATAGTATGCTTATGGACAGCGTGCAGGCGCAGAGGTCGGCGCGGCACGGAAGGCACGGAAGGCACGGACGGCTCGGTGGCTCCCCGCTGTGCCCGGGCTCGGTGGCCACTCGTTGAGATGACTAGGCGGACGGGCCGAGTCCGTGCCCTGCCGAAATGCAACGCTGCTGGATGTTATGCTCCCAACACGTAGCCCGGGCACAGCGGGGAGCCACCGAGCCGTCCGTGCCTTCCATGCCTTCCGTGCCGCGCCGACCTCGGCGCCTGCACGCTGTCCATAAGCATACTATAGAGGCTCGGACGGCTCGGAAGGCTCGGCTCGGTGGCTGTATAAACGGACTTTAAAGCGCTACGAGCACTCGCCTGCGTCGGGCCCGTAGGCAGTAGTGGGGGTTGCGCATATCAGTCACAAAATGGTATGGGCATAAGGTTTTTCTTAGGATAGATTCAGTATATCAGGAAAGCGTTGTTCAACTAGCCTCGTGCTTTGATTGCACATCGACACTAATGAATATTTAAATTTCTACATCTTCAAAAGGCTATTATATACAGGTTGGCGATGTTTTTCTGATGAAAATGAATCTAAATACAATATTGTTCAGACTAAAGTATTTCTTCCACACATATCTGATGGTTGAGTCCACTGTCGGGTCTATACAGAGGGTCGATCTCCTATATAGCATTCCATTATTAAACGCTCTGCTGATTGTGAGTCTTCGTTTGAACCGTTAAACAACGAGATTGAATGTGGTACTCTAATAGTCTGTGAAATAGCGCATCAACGAAAAAGAATATTTAAAGGTTAGTTATAAATAGTAGACCACATACATATTTAAATAAACTGCGAACAATGGAAAGAACAATATCTTGGCAAACTTCTTCAACAGAACACGAAACTGCAAGTAAAAAAAAAGCATATTCAGTAGCCGACACCTTATCGACCACACTACGTTTCAGGGGTTAGGTCACCTTGGACGGAGCAAAATTGCAGTCACTTTCGGCATTTTTTTAAGAAGATAATGAAATAAACAGAAAATCATTATGAAGCTTATTATTGTACAACTCTCACCCGGAAAAAAATCGTATTTTTGTTTCCTATAAAATGGCGGTGGTAGAGCCGTGATACGCAAAATCTCGAGGAGAGACGGTTTCCACGGTGTCCAATCTCACGGTTATACCGTTTGACTTAGAACAAAATGTTGGCAAAAGCGTTTTGACAATCCGCGCTTGGATGTCGCCTAGCGTAGTACATCCGGTTGTTCTTCGAGAATGTACCTTTTTATATGCAAGAGCGGGGGCCTTCCGGTTTATCCGTCCGTCTGTACATTTCGCAGTTACCGAACAAACGTATTTGTATCCTACTTATCATTAAAGTAGCTATTGTTATGTATCTCAATAAGTGCCACTCTGACTCCTTAGTTTCCTTCGCCCTATCGGTCCTGTTCCAACACGAATACCCAAAAGGTTTTATTTCCTACATGCCTAAAACTAAAGAAGTACGTATCGGTTTTGCGATATCTTGAACATATTCTTTGCAATTGGCACTTTTATAAAAAAATGCACTTTTTTTTCTCCCCGTTTTCATTATTTCGAGACAAATTAATGTTTCTGGATGTCCATACGTACTTCTCTAGTTTTAGGCATGCAGAAAATAATTTTTTTTGGTTTTGTGTTCTAGGTCAAACGGTATAGCCATGAGATTAAACACCATGGAGAACGTCGCTCCGCAAGATCTTGCGTATCACGGTTCTATCGCCGCCGTTTTGTAAGAAAAAAATACTATCTATCATTGTGCAAAGGCTCAACAAAAAGTCAGCGTTACACCCCGCAACCTCTCCTTCTTACCGATCTTTAAAGCTTTCTGCTCTTGTTCCCGAAAAAGTGCTTCAATGATCAACAAGTTGAATTCTCATGGTTTAAGGTAATTTAAACCTTAAGCACGCACTTTTTTCTGCATTGCCTACCAATTGCTGACTGCCTCCATGAAGTGTGGTGTTACAGCGCGTAAGTATAATATCAGGAGAAGGCAAACTTACAGTGAACAAGCGAAGGACAGTTGCTCCCGGTTAAGTTGATAATCTCAGATTCCAGAGAATATATTTTATTCGGAGTGGTAGACGAATTTCACATATCCCATTTCACGCTTTACTGACAATGACTTTTATGGCGTTCGGAACTCGAAAATAGGAGACGGGAGGAAACGAAGATAACGCAAATATCACGGGGACGCAGCTTCCTTATCAAAGAGTAACTGATTGACTGACTAATCGTTTACTCATTTCATTCTGATTTTTTTATATATCAGGTTGCCGCGTAGCGCGCGTACATCTGGGGACGGGGGGGGGGGGGGAGGTATATGTGTAGTAGGTTTATCACGTACATCACACTCCCCTTGTTAGATTATATCTGTTCCCCAAACTTTACAGTTCGATTCTTATGTCTGATGTCCAATGGAGTGACTAGTCTTACAAGTGCTTCGCCTGGTTATAGCATTTCGCGTGTAAAAAGAACAGTAAAGATATTTTCCGGTGGGTGTGCCCAATTGTGTGTAGAGCGTGTTTGATTACTGAACATGGGACTGAATATGTGAAAATAAATTGTCTTTGGAATAAATCCAGAAGCACAGGTAATTAAGTCAATTCTTTAAGTAGGTAAATTAGGACAAGGGCTGAGCTGATGTACGAAACTCGCTGTAGGACGGTACATCCAACTGATGATCATGATTGGATACCATGTTCGCTTTGTACTGATGCTACTACTTCGTTCACCTTGTCGAGGGTGGTTCCGTATGCTTGAACAGCCTTCTCCGCTTACTGAGGCGACAGATTGCTGGTAGAGCGAATGATTGCGTTCGATGATCGTGTAGTCGATGTTGACCGGTTTGGCTCCAATTTTCATAAGCGTAGCGTTCGCAATTAGAGTACAGTCCTCTGAACTGTAGATGATCGTTTCAGAGCGTCTGTAATACGATCAGCTTTTGCGGAACTACTAAATGAAGATCAGTCGTTGTTAATTATTTATACACGAATTCTTTTATGCAAAATATTTGTGCGTTGTAAACTTTGGAAACATCTTGGGATGGTGTTATTTTTAGGATTTTACTCTCGGAATTATGGATTTAGTAGGAAAGTTACAGGTCGTGTTTGTCTGCATTAGTGTAGCGAGTGTGTATGTTAGGATTTCAGGCTGGGGAAAGACTACACATTTTTGTACTGGTTAAGGGAACAGGTCACTCAAATTTTGAAATCCGAAAATATTTGAGACATGCGGAATTCCTCTTAAGGGAAGGAAGTAAGTTTGAAGTAAAGCCCTTACGCCAGTTTGGACACAATTTTAATCATTGCTTTTCATAGAATTTACATTACGTTACTAAAATCAAGCATAACTTCAAATATGTTCTTGCGCAAAGTGTGTGATGCCACAGCCTCCAGGTTTTGCAGCGAAGAAGGGTCCATAGTAAAGTAAAAAATTGTGTATCGAGAAGTTTCTACGTCTCATACTTTTTAAGCTAAAAATGATTGAAGTTATTAAATGTCAAAGATGCAAAATATGACCAAAATTTTGGTCATATTTTGCTGTAAGAGAATCAGACCAACAGTTTTGCGCAAGGAACATTAAATATATTAAAAAAGTAAGTTTTAAGATAATTGCATTTTATATCTAAAGAGCAAATTTCAGACCATTTTTCCTTTTTGTATAATCTAAAATCCACCTGGTTGATACACATCCTCATCAATCTTGCGTCTCTTCCTCTCAGCAGCAATTTTCTTCGTGTTTTGTTTTTTCTTAAAGCGTTTTCTTGTAGTGGTTTGCTGTTACGCACTGCAGATTTCTTTTCTGTTGTCTCTGTCTGTAACTATACTTATAGCTGTTTCAAATACAACTTCCCCAGCTGTTTGTTTCCTCACTGTCAATGAGCCTATAGCCAAACCCATATTAAATTCTGAAACAGCACGTGCCACAACTACTTCAAGCCTTGCCTTCGATATAAATGTTGTCTTCGGATAGAATGTCCACACTTTTGCATGGAGAGATTCATTTGCATTTTGAGTGCCTCCCTTACAGCATCGTGCCATCAAATTTTCATTTGACAGTCTTTCGTATAGGGGTTTCACTTTGGTGGCAATATCTTCAGACAGCTCGAGTGACATGTATGTGTGGCTCATTGGTTTTCGCCTAGTACTTTTTGCTCAATTGTAACAGTACTACGATTGCTTGCCCTTAGGACATCTGGCATGGTTAGGTTTTCTGTCTGTAGAGCTACAGTGATCCAAAGTAGCCATCGCAGCATCTTCAGTGAAGGATACATTTGACACATTTTTTACAATAGCATTTCTGTAACATTAGAAGTAAATTTTGCAACTCGACAAAAAATATCAAATTGATAAATTATGTTTTCTGCAATCGCTTTATAACCTGTAATAATTGTATGATTAAACGAACTTACCTAAGTGAAGTTCTATCATAATTGTATGGAGCGCCTCTTCTGAGATGATCAACATGTAATACCTCTACTTCGCACCTGTCGCCACAAGTTCAAAGCTACGATTCCAACGAAAAATTCTCCCCACGCCGCCGTCCGTGGACCCAGTAGCTTCTACGTCATTCTTTAAAGTATCACCGCAACCTATGGGGTACTCTGTGTATCCCGTGTACGCAGAGTTTGGGAATATATAGGGTGGGTTTGATCATCTCAGAAGAGGCGCTCCATACAATTATGATAGAACTTCACTTAGGTAAGTTCGTTTAATCATACAATTGTATTTCGCGCCTCTTCCTCGAGATCAACATGTAGATGTTTAGCTAGTTGCGGTGAAGAAGGGGCATTGAATGAAACCCGGAATTAACTTTTGAATTATGAAAAGTGTCTATACGTTTTTATGATACAGGCAGATACTTCTATTTATATAAAACTTTTAAAACATATTAAAATCTTCTTAACATATAGTATTTATAAGGAACTTAACACCGACCTTGCAAATTGGTCACTTGTATTGCACAAACGTAGGTCATAGAACCTACTAAAGGTCGAGGATGTTTCTGTCCATCCAGCCGTTCTTCTAATCGTATCGAGCCCTACACCTTTACGTCGTGCCGTAGACGTGGACGCGTGTCGCGTACTATACGCTGTAAATCTCTGCGTGTCCACACCACTCTTGGTAAGCATATCCTTAATCCACCGGCTTAAAGTCTGAGTTGTAACCGCTTTATACGGACGTTTAAAAGATAAAAATAAATATTCTACGGTACCTCGCAAGGGTGTAGTTTTCTGTATATATGACTCTAGCGCGGATGCTACACAAAGCTTGCTGTTCTCTAAGAAGAAGGGCAAGACAAGAACTGGTTGTTTCCTTCTTGGACCTGTCGTCTTAATTCTATTAGGAATTTTTACCTCATATCTGTCGTGTATTTTCCTAATATTGCCAATATTAATTAACGAAAAAGTCTGGATCCTATGACCTGTAACGAGTGCTAGCAAGGTTACCAATTTCTCCGATAGCGTCTTAAGGTCCAATTCTTCATTCTCAGGTAACGATGTAAAATAACTTAGAACTACTTTCGGGTCCCATATATCATCATATCTTGGTGTTGACGGTCGCATATTAAAAACCCCTTTGAAAAAACGTCGTACTCTGGGGTCGAGTGCTATATCACCCTCGGTTAATAGCGCAATCGCTGATCTGGCTGTGTTTAAGGATCCATATGACGCTCCAGCTTCATATTCCTTGGTCACGAAGAGTAACACTTCCGTTGCTGTACCCTCTAACGGCTCTATCGATCTTTCCACGCAAAAGCGCCACCATTTTTTAAACGCACCTCCGTATTGTTTTATTGATCCCTCACTCAGGGAGGAGATCATAATATTTACTGTTGAGGGTGGAGTTCCCTTCCTGGCGAACGCTCGCTGGATAAGTACCCGGCAACCAGGGTAGTTTTCCTCCACAAGGGATGTGGTTCCTTGCTGCAAGACGTCAAGAGATTAATGTCTGGTGGAAAAACCAGTGTGTCTGCCGCCAACATAGACTTGAACATCGGAAACCAGGGTTGGGTTTCCCATAATGGTACGACCAATAGACCGCAAGATCTCTCACTTTTAATTTTTTGTAAAATCCTTAATATGATCGAGAAAGGAGGAAAGGCATACAAAAAATACGGGTTCCACGTTATTGTGAACGCATCGATCGCTATGGCACCCGGATCTCTCTTCCAGGAAACATAAGTTTCACATTTTGTATTTGCTCTACTCGCAAAGAGGTCAATATCCGGTTCCCCGAAGGTTCGGATAATCCTAGAAAATGCTTCTTGAGACAACTCGTATTCCGTCTCACTCTCCAACCTTCTCGATTCTATGTCAGCCTCCCAATTCATCCTTGAACTTATGTATGACGCGAATATCCATAAGTTCCTCCTTTCACACCACTTCCAAATCTCTCTTGTTATTTGATTTAGATTTTCAAATTGGATTCCGCCCATACGATTAATATACGATGTGGCTGTCGTATTATCTATTCTTAGCAAAATCTGAGATCCCTTGAGGTTCTTAGCGAAACACTTGAGTCCCAAAAAGGCCGCGAGTAATTCGAGGTAGTTGATATGAAAACTGCGATCTGTCTCATTCCAAAAACCATGTGATCTTTCTTCATTGCAGACAGCCCCCCACCCGGACCTGGATGCATCCGAACATATTTCGAGATCATATTTCATAAGTCGAATCGGATTGCTTGCTAAAGCAATATTAGACTTCCACCATCTAAAATTCTCTTGTAATTTATGAGGTAGGGACATGTAACGCTCGTACGATTGATTGGATTTAAATAATGCCAAATACTTCTCTCGTTCAAAACTCTTTGTGTATGCCCATCCATAGTTGACGCCGGGGCAAGATGCGACGAGAATACCAATAAATTGTGCGAAATCACGTATCTTACACGTGCTGGTGGAACTGAACCGAGAAATAAGATATTGTATCTTTTCCTTCTTAACTGTCGGTAATTCAATTGTCATTCGAATCGAATCAAAAACAAACCCTAGATATTTGCATTTTTGAGACGGGGTCATAACACTTTTCTCGTGATGTATAATGAACCCCAAGTCTTGTAAGAGCGAGTGTGCCTCTTCTAAATTTTGGTAGCATTCTGTGTATGAATCTCCCATTATAATAAAATCGTCTAGATAGACCACGACTACAAAACCGCGTGATCTCAGGTATGAAACTACTGGTTTCATTATTTTTGTGAAGACATACGGAGCTGTGCTAAGTCCAAAAGGCAAACAAGTGAACTCGAAAAGTTCATTATCGAACTGGAAACGTAAAAATCTCCTATCTGCTTCATTAATGGGTATCATATAATACGCATCTCGTAAATCCAGGGTAGCCATGAAACTACCCGGGTTTAGCAGTTTAGCCACTGTCTTGTACTCCTCGAGCTTGAAATGTTCGGTTTTTATGAATATATTAAGCTGTTTTAGATTCAGAATAAAACGGCTAGGTTTCGGAACAAGAAAAATTTTTGAAAGAAATTGGCCTTCCACGGGCCTACACTTTTCCACTGCTCCCTTTTCTTGTAGCTGACCAATTAAGGCAGCGATTTCAGCTCTCTCTTTATTAGAACATTGAATGTTCTTAGGCGTTTCAGCTTGGTGGGGTCGAATATCAAAAGGAATTTTATATCCACTTATCCATGACAGTACCTTAGGGTCTGACGTAAGTGTATTCCATTTTGCTTTAAAAAATTTAAGCCTACCGGCAAAACCTCTTACCGATTGGTCTAGCGATGTCGACGATAACTCGACTCCTTCCTCCTGTCCGGCCTGTAATATGGTTTCCGTGCTGTCTTCCGCGCCGATTCTGCAATCTTCCGCCCGCCCAACGTCACGGCGAAATTCTTGTTTCGAGGTTGACGGGGCGGGGTTTTTACGTTTTTTGTACCCTTGGGAGGTTGATTTTTGACTATTGGTCTTATATCCTTACAAGAGATTTCCAAGGCTTTTCTTGACTTTAACTTCTCGTCCAAATCAGATCCGAACAACCACTCATCAATTGCGGATACATTTAAAGTTTCTTTAACTGAGGCGTTAATATTAGCCAGGATAAGGCTCCGCCGCACAAGGGATTCGTCATGATGCATGTCCGCTAGCAACCTGCTTGAATCACTTAGGAACTCTACAAGGGCCAAGTTCTCCTTATCGTTTGTCAGTACATTCGACAAAGCCTTTCCATTTGCCGCCATACACGCCGCGATCTTCTCTTGTTTGGTCACTATGCGGTCATCTCGCTTGATGGCCGCCTCCGGTAAGACGGTCTTTACCACCGCGTTTAATTTTGGCGGATTGGTCAAATTGCAGTTGCTGGGAGGAGGGTATTTCTGAAGAATTGCCGTCCTATCATCTGTTGGTAGACCGACCTTAATGATTTCCTCCCATCTGACAGCAATTTCTTGGTGCATCGGAGGAGCTAACACCTTATCCGCAAGTATACGCTTCCCAAAAATGCTTAACACTCCCTCATCCAGAGCTTCCTCTTTTTCCGACGTGCCAGCCTCGATATTGTCCTCGATAGGCGTTCCATTTGACTGAACATCTTGTTCCTGGAGCACGTATCTTGCTGAACCTTCGTCTGAATTAATTATGTAATCTGCGAAAGGAGAGGTTAGGAAAAAAAAGAACACCATTCTGTATAGTATTGTGATTACATATTTGTCAACACATTTTTATGCAGAAATCTGATATAATATTGGTTACAATCGCCTGACTTGTGAGATTAACACACGTAGATTGGGGTCTGCGCGAGAATCAAGTTCCATAATACATTTGTATATAGCAGGTTAGAGCCCATACTAAAGGGACAACATTCAGAGAATTATTCTCTTCCTTACAGGTTAGGGCCCGTAAGGTTTTATGTTGTTTACGCTTGGTTTGCGTACCCCTGGCGGTGGGACCGCCACATAACCCTACATAGGTTAGAAAACCACGAACCTCTGCGAGAATCGTCGCATGCAGATTAGAGTCTGCATGGGGGTTATGTTTCCGTACCATGTGTCTGTTATAGGTTAGAGCCCATAACAAACCGGGACAAGTCATGAAGAAATAACTTCTGTCCTTACAGGTTAGAGCCTGCAAGGACTTGCTTGTTTTACATAGGGAAAACGCAGTTCTGGCGGTTCGCTGGCCGCGCAACGCTACATTTGTAGGTTAGAAACACGAATCTTGTGAAATTCGCTACACACAGGTTAGAGCCTGTGGAACGTTTCTTTTCCCTCTTTGTGAAATCTCATTTTTAACTTACTGCTTGAATCAGATCCTTCCGACGAGGTCGTTGAAACTCTACGATGTCTCGAGCATCGATGTTTCTTTTTCTTTTTAATCATTTTCTCCAACTTCTTAATGCGTCTCTCGAGGAGCGTGTTAGTAAATTCAGCATCATGTTTCGCTGAACTCTTCCGATCCATCTTCTTAGTACAAAAGTTAATCCTTACACGTGTGGCACCTTCGGCACAAAAGCGAAGAATGACGTAGAAGCTACTGGGCCCACGGACGGCGGCGTGGGGAGAATTTTTCGTTGGAATCGTAGCTTTGAACTTGTGGCGGCAGGTGCGAAGTAGAGGTACTACATGTTGATCTCGAGGAAGAGGTACGCTCTTGGCAATAGTACGCTATTCACTCTACTTCACTCTAATCTTACTCTTGTGATATTTTCGGTTAATAAGATCCATTTCACTCGTTTTATACAAGCTAATTTCACTGCATCGTAAAATCTCAGTTTATATTCTCACGTAAACCGGAGTTTTGTACGATTTAAAAAAATATGGTGTCTAGCGCCCGGAGAGACCGACTTCTGTCGGCAGCCACTGACCCTTTTGGGCCCGCTTAGAGAGTTACCTACTGTACATGACCCCGTTACAGATAGCCGAGGAATGCGCAGCCTGACCACGAACTCAGTCACACACTGTACTTTGTAAGAAAACGTTCGTAGTTTAGTAGGCGCAGTCAAATGGATTCTGTTACAGAGCACGCGTGCGTTTTAGAATCGTGAAACGCATTTTGGCCATTGGTGAAAATAAACAATGTCAAGGCCACGCAGATAATTTGGATTTCCCAAAACATTAGCCAGCGGTTGAACACTCTTAAAGAGCTAAATAATAGAGAAATATACCTTAAAACGAAGGTCTTGGTTTTCGGCTCTTTCGCAAGGGTTTGGAAAAATAGGTTTTTCTGGTAGAAAGGCAACACTGAATGTCAAACCATGTTGTGTACGGTTGAACAAGGGTTCAGACTTGCCAAAAATGAAAAAAAATCTTCCCTTTAACTCTTTTATTATACCAATTGGTTTGCATAAACTCCCCACGTGGCACGCACGCCGTTCGCTTAGCCCCTCTTCGTCCCTCGCGATCAACACCCCCCCCCCCTACTCTCCCACTATGCGATGGGGTTCCGGGTCGCCACAAGGAGATGTCGCGACTACCTCAATATCTCAATATTGTGTGTATGCAATGCCGTTTGAAGTAGTCTGTGTCAAGTACTATATACCTGTATATGTGCATCATCACCACAGTAATAGACGTGAAGAAATTTCCAGCCTTCTGTAATACGCGATGAATCGTTTGATTGTCCAGGCGTCTTTCTCGAGTATGGGTACATCAATATTCTAGATGAGCTGTCTCTTGAGGCTCCCAATGGTGATGTTGGAGATATGGAGCAATTGGTTGAAAGTCGATTCGTTTAAGACAAGTGGTTACCATACTCTCGTCTCCTCTTCCATAACCTGCATACTGTGATTAACGTCTTTAGATTGTAATGTGTCGGGGTGTGTGATATTTCTATGTCCCACAGCGATGGCCGCTTTGAGAATCCCGATGTCGCGGACTATTTCATCCAAGAGTGGATGTTCCAGTTAATGTGGATACGTTTCCAATCGGTGTTACCGATGGTCTGTACTTTCTTTAATTAACGAGCACTGGCATTATACATCTTCATGAGTTCACTCCACAGGTCCCTCTTCTTGATGCCACGTAGTATAGTGCTCTGGTTGCGGATAACACAGGCCAATTTATTCTCGTTCGCCAAAATCTTGTCAAGATTTTTGTTGATCAGCTCGAGGTCGTCAGTGTCGAGAGTTCCGAAGAGAGATTTGCTGATGTGACCGATGGAGTCGAGCATACCTCTTTGTCGTCGTTGACGTTGATTGTCCTCTAGGTGGATGAGGGTTGCAAAATGATTTTTGTACTGGAGAACTCGCTTTAGTTGTTACAAGAGTACCGCTAGCTCGTGGGTGTTGTCTCTTCGAGCATGTCTGTGATCTGTACGAGCCGTGTGTGAACGTTGGTAGTATCGAAATTAAAAAGAAAGATCCATGAGGAGTGGTATGCGGATGCGGTGTGAAGTTTCTCCATGTACATGTTGTTATGTACGACGTCTTGTACGTGTAAACCCATCACTAGGTCTATTGCTGTGTACAGTAACTACACGATTTGTGTCTAAATACTGGATCAATTAATTTGGAGTGTGAACTTCTAAGATTTTAGCGGGAGCTACCAATTCAAACTGTGCAAACCGTTGCTTCATAGACTGAGTATTATAGCCCATAAAAATAAGAAGAAGAATTTTGTCCCATTTATTCTGTCTATCGTACACGCAGGTCTTGGTGAGATCTTTTAGTACTGCATGAGCTCGTTGGAATCCTCCATTCGATTGTGGATGGAATGCGGTGGTACGAACGTGTCGGATTTGAAACTCACGTTCGAACTGTTGCATTAGTCCGCAAACGAAGTAGCTTCTCTGATCAGTCAAAATATATTTAGGTGACGAAAATATGTAAATGTAATGGGTTAATAGATTTTTTATGATTGTCTCTGCGCGACTGTTGCGAAGTGGGGTGGTGTGTTACGCGATTCTGTGACGCTGAGTGGACGCGCCCACCGCCATGGATTACCACTGTCGACGCCGCACGTTTTATCAAACTCTTTAGTTTCTGTATTGAAAACGAAAGGTGTTTTATCACTTATGTTGATGGTTTCTGGAGGAAAAATTCCTGTTGCATCGCGTGGAATAGATAGACTTTCTCCTACAACCTTACTTTTCGAAATATGTAGAAAGATGTACAAAAATTGGTGCATTTTGGGTGCCTTTGATCGTTGTTTAAACTTATTTAAAGGTTTATATTTCAATAACAACTTATATCATTGTGTTCGCGAGGGTTCATAGAATAATTTGGCGGAACATGCAACCGAATAATTGTTTTAAAAAATTGTTTTAAAAACACTGTTTTTCACTGTCCCACTATTTTTCGCGCGGTCCTAATTAGAATCTTCCCCATACATCACACTATAACTCCGCCAAACTCCCTAAAACTCAATTCTTACCCCCTTCCCAACCATTGAGCCATCTGGACGATGTACCTTAGCGGTCCCCATCTCGAGATGGTCAACTATGAAATCCCCTTCCCTTCTTCACCCTACTAGGCACGATCTCCTCCATCATATTTAAATTTAAAGAAGTCCCTTGGCCCCGAAAAACCCTCTTAACTCGAGACGACGTCTCACCCCCTTTCTACGACCCGCCTAATCAAAAGGTTAGATCCACTCAGGTGAGAATAGACCTTCTCTACTCTCACTTTCTTCCAAACAGAACACCCAAAACCAATTCAATGGTTTGAGTACTCCCTTTTCAGAAGCCCTAATTAAGAACCCCTAATGTCCTATAGCGACGCATAGTTCGCGCATGAGTCATCAACATATTTCAATTACATAACGCTTGTTTTGTACATGAGTCATGGTGCACACTGCGCATATCCCTCATACCTGACATTCCGGCGAACCATATAAATACAAGCGCCCCAGAGGCCGCAGTTCTCTTCTATGGAAACAAATTGTAGTAACAGCATCTTCAACTGATAATCTCAGTCCTATTGTATAATTCTATATTCAGTGCTCCACGGATTATCAATCTACAAAAACTACTGTAAACGATTATTACTAATTATCTTACCAATGCATATCACCTTCATTTATATTATTTTGTTTTGCTTACGCTTCCATATATCAAATTAATACTTTGATTTACATTATTATTTTATATTACTATCTTTTGCTTATTGCAATATATTGTTATCATTGCTAATTGCTCATCGCTTTTCACATTATTGTTTATTGTTAATACTCATGTATTTCAAGTTCATACGTATATATATATATTGCTATTGATCATCGTTTATATAAATGTTTATGTACTAATGCTTAATGTCCAACGTATTATTATATTAACCAATCGCTATCGCATTAACGGTGCATGGCATATTCTTGCGCTTTAAAATAAATAAACGCTCTTGTTCTAAATAAAGTTTCGAATTATTGTATCAATACTTCAAATCATAACAAGCTATCATAATCATAACCTCCAAATCATAACAAACTATTGCAATAGCTGATCGCGGTTCGTGAACGCCGGGAGTTCTTATAGTGTTTACAAGGCTGACTTTCGCATAGATCTTGCACGACCATACGTCTAGACGTATTTTCCGGAATATTACGGGCTGCTTCTTATAACAATGCAGCGGTAAATAAAATTACCAAGTCTTAAATACAAACCACAAAGCGTTCTAACGGATATCACCCCGGCGCGCGACTATAGCTTATCCTTCCCTGGTTGCCAAGTGCTACGAAGCTGGCCTTCGCGCCAAATAAGATAGAATTCTACAAAGAAACGTTGTTTTCCGCAAAAACTTCAAATTTCTTACTTACTCGACCTCAAATCTTGTATATAAACCCACGTTCGAACAATCAGAACAGAACATTGTAAAAAATCAGTTACGCGATCACGCCCGTGAGCGCTCTGCCAAGATCAGTCAGCTCAAATAAACCTTTGCTAAAACGTACGGTGAGTTCTAACTCTTTAACCGGCAACGATCCACTACCCCTCGGCACGGCCCGAGAATCCCGTTCCCGGCATCTTCACCCGAACTATCAGGGCCCGAGAAACGACCCGTTCGAGGACAACCACGGAGTGCAGCGAAATTCTCAGAGAGAATCTCTACATCGACCAACCTCGGAACAATTGTTCAGAATTAACGCTCCCTTAACGATAAAGGCTCAGCGAGGAAATACTGTACTTGACTAATGTAAACTAGCCTTTAAGGTTAGTGCTAGATGGTATTCCCGGTCCTCTATTCACGAGTGCCAAAACGCATAAAACTCAGTGAAGCGTGAAATCAGAGTGTGAAATTCGTCTATTATTCCGCATAAAAGTTAATCTCGGGAACCTAGAATTATCAACTTAACCAGGTACAACTGTAGAACTAACGAAATAGGGTTCCCCCCCCCCTTTTTTTTAACTTCAGAAAGGAAAAGCGTCTGGATTAGGTCATTTTATAGGCAACTAATTCAGTTAAAATGAGACAAATCCATTTCTAACTCAGACCTAATCCAGCATACTTCGTCTGTTTCGTACACTTTTTACGAGCTTTTATAAAATTTTGCACACATACGTAGTTCCGATGATAATACAAAAGTTTGTTAAAAAAGTTTTTTTTAGTTTTTCGATTGATTTTGGATCCTGTGACGCGCTTTCATTTCATCTTGATCTCGCCTTTCTCAGGTAAGAGTGAAACAGAAATAGTGGCGATAACGAGGGGCTTACAGCATAGAGACTCAACGAAGCTCATATCAAGGGAATAGTGTAATTAGTACCATTTCTGAATTCCGAAAACCTATTGTTTAACATTACGTATACTGAAAAATAGTTTGAATGATGCCGAATTTGGACTCATTTTCATTATGAAAATTTCACCAATCCATTGTAACACTGCCATGAATGTCTAACACTGTAATAGACAATATCGAGAAAAAAATTAATTATTAGGTAACTCATACTTTCCAGAAAATACCGACGTGAAAATACATCAAAGCCATGCACCACGTTGAATTCCTTCAACGTGAAGACAGGCAGTTGCCACTCAGAGTGTTAATAGTTTAAATAGTCAAAACTTTGATATTGTGTTCTAATACCTTTAAAATATGTATGATATGAAATTGAAGGAGAGAAACCACATGTTTGTATGGTGTGCAACAAGGGCTTTTCAACATCAAGTTCCTTAAACACGCATAAACGGATCCACAGCGGTGAAAAGCCCCATCAGTGCCTTGTTTGCGGTAAGAAGTTCACGGCCTCCTCCAATCTTTATTATCATCGTATGACTCATGTCAAGGTAAGTTTTTATACTTCACATTTTAATGAAAAGAAAAGATATAATTCTTTGCTTCATGTTCATCATAGGTATCATGTTCATAGCTATAAAAAAATATTCTACAAAATATGACAGGGCAAACTCATGTAAAAAGTTCAACAATATTATAGAATTATTATGCAGGATGTGCTGCTAATCTCGACATAGTTCAGAGTACTTATTATTTACGAAGAGGCACACATTGGTATACGAAAATGTCCGATAAGGGCATTTCTTAGTTTTACAGTTATAAGCATTTTTATATTTTGTGAAACTCGAGTCCGAAACAGCTACTAAAGTGACATTTAACGAAGCCTAGCTGTGTTTCTCCGGATCGATATATTGATTATCATTTCCCCCTTCTTTTTTTAAAGGCGTGAAGAAAAGGATATGAATGAAAATATATAGTACATATATTACGTTAATTGACGCACATGCCAGTCTGCCCACTGCACTTTTAATAGAAGTTTCGGGCCAGTATTTTACAGACTATAAAAATGCTTATAGTTATAGTATTCTGCAGTTCCAAAACTAAACATTATCATATTGGAGATATGCGTATACCAACTTTTCTTATTATCTTGATGAGTAGAACTGACCCTGAAATATTATCCCATATATTTATAAAGACCCTATACACTGAGGAGTTATGCACGGACTAGCATAAAGAAATGCATACGGGTGGAATATACAGGCTGTCCCATCTAAGACTGGACAGTCCGATATCTCCTAAACTATTGGAGATCAAAATTTGAAAAAATATGTAATTTCATGGTTCGATGGGGCTACCAAATTAGCCTGAACGAATTCTTTTCTTCGGTTGTTACTTTAAAAGATACGATGGTCAAGTTTCGTTTTATAAATGGGATTACGTTTCCTGAACACCTGAGTTTATAGTACTTTCCAAGACAAATTCAATAAGCTTTAATGTATACACTTGACTTCCACTGGTTATTGAGATATTGCGCTTGCAAAATTACTGATTTTCACTGGAATGAAACCCTCTGAAGTAGCAAGAACCGGGGATGGTCTTGAAGGCGCCACGGGTGGCAGTGCCCGTTGAAACCAATACCTACCTGCCGAAGGTCTACGCCGGGGATGGTAGGCCCAAGGGCTGAACAATTCTTTTCCGTCAGAAATGCTACTTAGGTAGGTACTAGTGATGGGAATGATACCAGTCTTTCTCATGAGTTTCAAGTAGTTCGATACCTAAAGTACTCGTTTGGAAGGTTCGATACGTATCGAAATTGTAAGTACTTGGTATCGACATTTGATACCAGTAGGAGCTGAAATGAGTACTGAGTAGAATTGGTATCACGGCAACAGTAAAGTATCGATACTATTCGAACCGGAATCAAGCATGCATAGGTATCGAAACCGTAATGAGTACTTTAGGTATCGAATAGAATCGATTCCCAAATGATACCTACAAAAGTCTCGGTCCTTCGACGTTGAGCATACAAACTCTCGCGACAAGGGACCCCTGAATAGTTGGACAAGGAAAGAGAATGAATATAACGAGAGGAAGCGAAATAGACGATCCTCTAACGACGCTAGTCAAACAAAGTGGCGCCCGGCACCACGTGGCGAAAACATGACCCCTCGTAGTGGTTAGTATACCTGCCCATTAAGAAGTGAGAAATCTTTCCGTTCCGCATTTCTCATCAGATCTCTGCGAAAACGACACCAATCGATACCTTATGTTGCTCCAACGAAAATAACACCAAGAATGACGTAATTCGGACCATAATGAAGGAAATTACTTGAAAAATTCATTTCCATAATCTACACCTAACTTCGTTAAAAATATTCCGATTTACATGATATTTGGTATAATTTTCATTGAAACAACATAAGGAATCCATCGGTATCACTTCTATATCGATACAATAAAGAATAAAGAATGCAGTTTTTCTGAAACAGGTATGAATCCTCGGTCGACCGCAGCAAATCGAGGTTGGCACCCCGCAGTCGCGAATGAAATATTCATTTCAGCGTAATAAGAAATTCTTTATTCTTCATCGTACCGATATGGAAGTGAGACCAGTGAATTCCTGGCCATTTGTAGTACAAATTTTATTAATATTTTGCACTTCTTCTCACACTCACATTTTTTCTTCGATGTATCTTTCATCTAGCATGGTTTTTACGAATTGCCTACTAGGTAACTTATACTTGACATCGAGAAAGAGATAATTTTATATTACATATAAAATTAGTTCATTAATGTTTTTTCTTGTGAAACTAAAATAAATAAATGACAATGTTGGGTCTCTGTTGCAATATTGTCGGTGTATACGTGGGAAGGCAGAGTACCAATTATTATCTGTATAAGGAGTAAATTTGCACATGCATATCACTCCACATCACAATCTTCATCGTTATGTTTAAAAGTAATTCTAAAAGCATGATATTTTATGCGACTTGACTTTTCATTTCTTTCTTGGCACCGAGCTGATTGGTAGTGCGTTCGCTGTTGCAAATAGCCTTATATGGGCATAACGGTACAGACTGGCTAAACAAAATTGATGGGTCAAAACATAAAAAAATAAATTTAGTCTTTTACGACCGGCAGTTTGGTATTTCCCAGGAACGTTTCGACATCTGCTTCTTTGATTGTTAGGGGGCAATCAAGAACCCGTCGTCTTTAAAAATTTAGACATTCTTCGCTCCGAGTTAATCCGTATATTGCTGGGACTCACATCTACCGTTCCACTGCTGACTCGCGGTACAATGCTGTCATAAACCGCGTCCCTTGGTAGACCCGCGGCTCTGTCCGATCATCCCCGGTAATATTTTACAACCAGCTGGTTGCACTTTTCCTCCACATCGTCATGATAGTGAGGGTACCTCCTATACCAACAAATTTAGAGAGGGGATGTCCCTCCTCTTCGTGAAAAATGCAGGTAATTGGATATTTGTACCTCCCAAAATTTTGGATGCATTTACCTTCCGACCACCGGAAAAGTGAGAAGTCATTCTCGGTGAAGTCTCCGTAGTCCGTACGAACAACAACACGTTTTCTCGCTATTTCTGCGATAAAGTCAGTTTTATCCGCGTACCCCGGTTAACATCAGGCCTTACAAGTGTTACAAGACAACCCAGAGACAAGTGAAAGACAGTTCGCACGTGTGTTGGTGACAGACAATCTACATTTATATATTGCAACCACCTAATTTTGTCAACAACAATTAAAATGTCCCAGAAAAGATCATGGGTTTGGAATCACTTCAAACATACAGATCAAGATTGTACAGTGGAGTGCAATGAATGTGCGAAACGTTTAAAATTTAGCAAGTGTACTACAAACATGATTAAACACCTAAAGAGTCATAGTATATTTAAAGAACCAACAACACCAAATACTGCAGATAAAGCGGAATCTACTGCTTATGCAGGTAATAATTGTTACTCTTCCTTGCCATATAATGGGTCATCCACTTAAGGGGGTACATGGGTTTTTCGAGGTCAAAAAATCTATTTTTTTTTTACATTGTTTATGGTAACCACAAGTCTTACATATATTTAAAAAAAAACATTGAACAATTCGAAAGATTGTGAGAATTACAGCGTAAAAAGTAAAGCACGGGCCAATACAGGTAAACGCGCCGCGGCAGCCTTTAACCTTTAGAGGCCCGTGCTGGCCACTACAGTGGCCATTGAAAATATTAACATTTAAACTTCAATGTTTCTAAGGGTTTTTGATATCGCTAAACACGATTCAGAGTATCTAAGCTCAGAGTATGTAAATTTTACGCAGAAACAGTGTTGCCAACCTAAACAAGCTTAAATGAATAACAGCATTTACGTTCGTATATAAATCTTTCATTTGGCATTACCCACAGCTATCGACGTGGACATAAAAAATTTTGTACCTCTTTTTTGTGTTATTTTTGTATTTTTTTTTGTATTTACTGATTTTACTATTCATTATGCGAGCTGCAGTTCTGCAACTGACTAACGCCCATGCATTATACAAAATGAATAATGAACGTGTATCTCTTTGTTCTGTTTTTGTTATCTGTTTGTTCATACTTTTTGTCCTTTCAAATGAAAAAGAAAATGAATTTGTAGGTATGTCGGAAATTCTAATTTACGGTAATGATTGTTTCGTATGGAAATCCTCAAAACAGGGTGTTATGCACAATTCAGTGCCACATGTAGAGCACATATAAAAAGTTCGACGTCTAGTTTGACGTAATGAACACAAATTGCATCGTCGGTTTTTATCCAGTAATTGTGGAAAATGACGACCTATTAGTCGAGAGGGTTTGGGCAGATGAGAAGTAGAGTCATTCGGATCAAAATTAACTAAAGCCCTAAACACTTGTAAACGAAATGAAGAAAAGGACACACGTTCATTATTCATTCCGTATAATGCATGTGCATTAGTGACTTCAGAGTTGTACGACTGCAGCTCGCATAATGAATTGTAAAATCAGAAAATACCAAAAATTAATACAAAAAACCCAAAACAAAAGAACTTAAGTGAATAATTAACTGCAGAGACATAACATTACCATTTGTTCATTTAGTTTCAGAAACCGACGTTAAAAAAGAAAGGATTGACGAATTAATTTTAGATGTTATAATTACGGATCTTCAACCATTTTCGATCGTCGAAGATGTAGGGTTTCAAAATTTATTGAAGTTCCTCGACCCTAAGTACAAATTACCCTGTAGGAAAACAGTAAAAACAATGCTGGATAAAAGATATTTAGAAGAAAAAGAGCGAGTGCGAGAAGAACTGCGAACTGCGAATAAAATTTGTATTACTACAGATACGTGGACCAGTATAAATACCGACAGCTTCCTAACAGTTACCTGTCATTTCATAAATGACATGTTCGAACTACAGACGTATGTTATTGAAACTGCGAAACTTGCAGGAAGCCATACAGCTTGTGCAATTGCAAATCGTTTAGACGAAATTTTCCTCTCTTGGGATATACAGCATAAAGTCACAGCAGTAGTGACTGATAATGCTGCGAATATGACAGCTGCTGTGAAACAGCTTCTCGTTCCAACAGATAATGTATTCTGTTTCGCACATACGTTAAACCTCGTCGTCAAACATGCTCTGGATAATGTAACAGAAATTTCTGTGTTACGTGAAAAATATCGACGACTAGTCACATATTTTAAATCCAGTTCCGTCGCAACCGATAAACTAAACGAAGTTCAAACTATGTTGGGTCTACCCAGATACAAATTGAAATCGGAAGTAGCGACTCGGTGGAACGCGACATACGAAATGTTTGATCGATTGCATAAATTAAATTCACCGATTGTAACAGCCCTGTCTTCCCTTAAAACTAGCTTTGAGAAGCTAACGGACTGTGAATGGGATACGTTACCACAAATAATTAAAATATTGCAACCATTTTTTTTAGTCACCCAAGAATTAAGTGCAGAAAAATATGTCAGTATTTCAAAA
Organism: Andrena flavipes; assembly: GCA_963971345.1. Lineage (NCBI taxonomy): Eukaryota > Metazoa > Arthropoda > Insecta > Hymenoptera > Andrenidae > Andrena > Andrena flavipes. Next base: position 52,878,284 of record OZ020479.1, on the reverse strand, counting down.
ATTATTTTAATAAAAAGACGATTAAACACATTTACTAGCATGTTTGAAGACGAAGGTGTTACGGGTACACTGTGCACAGAATTAAGATTTCAGTTGAACAAGTATTTCCATAATTACGAAAGCAATCAACGATACTTCATTCCTGCATTACTGGATCCACGGTTCCGAGATTTATCTTTTGATAATGAAGTATTGGTCAATGAAATAAGGACACAAATAATTACTATTGCGAATCCCTTGGAAATAGTAAGAACAGAATTCACACCAATAACACCGCATCAAACTGTATCGCAAGAAGCAGTTACACAAAAAGCCTCTTCGTTTTGGGAAACATTTGACACGCAAGTACTTACCAAAAATACGGTTGCGGGCGCAAGTGGTGTGTCCGCAGAATTATCCAACTATATGAAGGAACCATATCTGGCAAGGAAGGAGAATCCACTCTCATATTGGAAAACTAATAGCCTAAAATATCCAATATTGGCTACACTTGCAAAGGAATACCTCTGCATAATGGCAACGTCAGTACCTTCGGAAAGAGTATGTAACCGTAAGTCGCGGGGTTACCGGTGGGACGGTGGAGGTACCGTATCGCCAGCTCAGGACGGTGGTCCAGGGCCGTCGATCGAATGATCAAACGCTTGAGTAGAGTGGGGTACGACAATTTATTTAACCTTATAACTAAATACAGGAGGTCCCGGCCAGGTCTATGCTGGCACACAATGTAGGTACGGCTTATCCTAGCGCGAGTCCCGGTGTGTACGGCGGCGCGAGTCTCGGTGTGAACGGCGGCGCGAGTCCCGGTGTGTACGGCGGCGCGAGTCCCGGCGCGTATCGCGTGGTGTATGAACGGTTGCGGCGTTTCGGCGGAGCGGTAAGGGAAAGACGATTTGACCGTTCGGTGTCTAGGCGGGCAAGCCCTGCCGTGGGACCCTGGTCGGGGAGTCTTTAGTCCGGTCACCCCGTGGGCACAACCCGTGGGTGAATCGGAGACTGCAGGGACGCTCTCGGGAACGGAGATGACTCCGTTCGGGAGATCGATATAAGATAACGGCCTGCGTCCAGAGGATGGCTCACGCTGTCCTTCTGGGAACCGGGGAGGAGGAGATTTCCAAAAGATGCAGCTACACAGTCTGTCGGCGCACGGGAACTGGTGCCTACAAGAGTTATTGTCTTTCGCAAGAACTAGTGTCGGCACGAGAACGTGGTATCGTACAGAAGGTTGCTGGAGAGATGTACTTGTCAGTACGCTTGCTCTAGGCGGTCTCTGCCAAATAGGCCCGCGCCCCCAGCTTATATGTCCTCGTCCGCGGATTTTCGGCGGCGAGAAGGACACATGCTGAAGTGCCCATCTCGCGCCGATTCTCGGTACCCGCGGACGAGTGGTGGGGGGCAAGACCGTTGGCAGAGTCGCGGTACGCGTCCTCGCGGCTGGGCGCGCGGTGGTGGGGGGGCAAGATCGTCGTCCCACCGACAATAACTCGTTACATCACCTCCTCCTTTCGGAGGACGCGATCTTACCCCCCTCCCCCGCTCTTCCATCGACCTCTGTTTGTATGTTTTCTTTTTTTTTTTTTCGGTACTTATGCTACGGTTTATGGGTTATTATGTACAATCTTAAATCTACTGGTTTTATTAACCTATTTTATTTCTACCTTAAAATTACTTAACCTACGTACAATAGTAAAATGAGTAGTAGTGATACTACTACGGGGTTTACTCGGGTGGGGGCTGGGGAAAAGAGCTGAAGCGTGCTCGAAGCTGCTGGTTTCGCAGCATTTTCAACTCCATGAATCCCCCGGGGACGGGGATTCGGTATCTCCGGCCGACCTGAAAGGCCTTCAGGTCGAACCGGAGCTCCGTCGAGCTGCCCGGCTGCCGTTGCCACGGTACTCCAGTGGTCGATGGGGGGCCGGGCCGGACGGTGCAGTGGTCCGTGGTGGCGGTTTTGGGGCCTCCAGCTCCATGGGCGTCGGCTTCGGCGGCGGCAACGAAGTTGGTGTCGGCGGAGTTGGGGCCGGCGAAGACGGTGGTGGCGGCGGTGCCATCCATCCCGGGAGCGTGGGTGTGGGTACTGGCGTTGGTGCGGGCGTCGGTGCTGGTGGCGTTGGGGGGAGGGGGATGTCGAGCCCCATGAGGGCCGGGGGGTTCTGGGGACGGGGCGGTCGCTGACGGTGACTGTCCGGCTTCTCCTTCGGCAACGGCGGCTGCACTGGTGGGGTCGGCCGCGTCGGTGCCCTCGGTTGCGTCGGCGGCTGCGTCGGTGGCTCCCGTGGCTGCGGTGGCGGAGTCTCCATCGCCTTCCATGGTGGTGGCGGCGCCTGGAGCAACTCGCTTAGCAGCGAGACGGCTGGGCCCTTTTTGTCCGGCTTGTCTGTGCTGCTCCAGGGTGGCCGTGCTGGTGTCGGCTGCAGCGGTGGTGGTAGCCGGCTCTTCTCTACCTCCTCCACCAGGGTCACCCCTACGGTGGAGGGCGGCTTCCGGGCCGGTGGCTTCGGCCGGGCCGGTGGTCCTCGTGCCGGAGGGGGGATGTCGAAGTCCAGCTTTCGTTTGGCTGCTGGGGTGATTCGGGGCGTTGACCCTGGTCGCTTCCGGAGCTGGCACTCCATCGGCCGTCTGGCTTCGGCGACCCGGAGAGGGACTGCGGCTTGCCTCGTGGCCTCGTGTGCGATTCGGGCTTTCGGTGGCATGCTGGCTTGCTATTTTCTCCTTGGAATCACCGCGGGGCTTATAGGATTCTTCGCGCTGATTACTCCAGCGCGAAAGTCCTCCCGCGCTGTTTATCGTCGTGGCCATCTGGTGCTCGTCCTTTTGGATTGATTTCAAAATTCCCGGAACGGTGTTGTCGTTGGCCTCGGTGTTTACTTGTGGGGAGGGGAGTATGGCCAGGTCGAGTGCGCCCGCACTCTGTGTCCCGTCAGGGACGCCTTCCCCCCCTTCCCCGCAGGGCTTCAAATCTTGTATGTGGGCTCTTCGCGGTTGCTTTCTGCCGTTTCGCAACAGGACTAGGTTGGGCCCTACGTATTCCTTGACGACGTGGGGTCCGGAGAACTTTGGTGCCAGTTTGGCTGCGAAGTTCTTTGCCGCGGACGACAGCGGGTGTTCCCGGAGCATTACCTTGTCGCCGATCCGCGGTCGCCAGTCTCGCCGCCGGAGGTTGTAGATTTGTTTCTGCGCCTCCGTCGCCTGAGCCTGTGCGTGGCGGGCGAGGCGCACGGCTTCCTGTAGGCGCTCCACGTCTTCGGCGCGGTCCGTGGTCTGCTCCTCGTCGCCGATCGCGGTTGTTGGTTGGCGGATCGCCCCGGGAATCGCTGGTTCCCGGCCATAATTTAAATAGGCCGGGGTGTAGCCGGTGGAATCATGGCGCGCGGTATTGTAGGCGAACATAATTTCGGGCAGCCAGTGGTCCCAGTGGCGGTGGTCTCCGTCGGTTAATTGCGCGATCATTGTCTTAATGACGCGATTGACCCTCTCCACTGGGTTGCACTGTGGGGTGTAGGGGGGCGTCCGTCGGTGCTCGATTCCGTAGCTTCGCAGCATTCCCGTGAATTCTTTGCTCTCATACTGGCGGCCGTTGTCCGAGATTACCCGCCGTGGGCATCCGAAGCGGAGGACAATCCGCTCCTTGAAAGCCCTGGTGACGGCGGGGGCGGTCGCCTGTCGCAGTGGCTGTAGCTCGACCCACTTGCTGAATTTGTCTTGCATTACTGCCAGCATGGTGAATCCTTTGGTCGACCGGGGCAGGGGGCCGACCAAGTCCACTGCGACTACCTCCCAAGGGTTGGCGGCCGGTGTTGTCTGCATTCCGCCAGCGGGTGCCTGTTGCGATGCCTTGTATTCGAGGCACTTCTGGCAACGGCGTACATATCTGGTTGCGTCGCGTACCATCCCTGGCCAGAAGTAACGTTGTGCCAGTCGCGCGGCCGTCTTACTGGCTCCTAAATGTCCGGCGGTGGGCGCGTCGTGATTCTCGCGCAGTACCGCTTCCCGGAGTGGCTGCGGTACGCACAATTTCCATTCGCCCTCAGATCGCGGGCCGTGGGTGTCCGAGATGTGACGGTATAGTCGGCCCTTTACGACGTGGTACTCCGGGTAGCGGTGTGGAGCGTTTTCGGCGGCCGTTCGTATGCGGTTGTACCAGGCGCATCCGGTCGGTGCCTCCACGTTGGTGACCTCGGCTGCTTCGGAGTCTTCGTCGGGCTGCCGAGAGAGAGCATCGGCGACCAGATTGTTAGCCCCCTTTCGGTACTGGATATCGAAGTCATATTCTTGCAGTTCTAGGCCCCAGCGCGCCAGCCGACCGGAGGGGTTGTCCATGGTGCGCAGCCATTTGAGTGACTGGTGGTCGGTCAGGACGGTGAAACGATACCCCTCCAGATACGGCCGCATTTTTCTGATGCCCCATACGACCGCAAGGCACTCTTTTTCGGTCACCGAGTAGTTTCTCTCGGCGGGGCTTAGTGTTCGGCTCGCGTAGGAGATCACCCGCTCCTCGCTGTTGACCTCCTGTGTTAAGACAGCGCCGAGCCCCTCGTTGCTTGCGTCCGTTTGCAGTGTGAAGGGCAGGGTGAAATCGGGGCAGGCGAGCACGGGCGCGGTGGCTAATTGTTGTCGGAGCCTTTCAAACGCTGTTTCTTCTTTTTCCCCCCACGTCCACCGTACCTTTTTCTGTAGTAGGTGGTTGAGGGGGGCGGCGATGTCGGTGAACCGTGGGATGAAACGCCGGTACCACGAGACCATGCCCAGGAATCGTCGTAATTCCTTCAGGTTGGTGGGGGCCGGTATCCTGGCGATGGCCTGAACTTTTTCGGGGTCGGTGGCTACTCCCTGGTCGGTGACGGTATGGCCGAGATACTGCAGCGTGGTCCGACCGAACTGGCACTTCTCCTTATTGAGCCTGAGTCCGGCCGCTCGTAGGCGCTGCAGTACCTCACGGAGGTTGCCGAGGTGTTCTTCGAAGGTTTTTCCCAGTACGATGATGTCGTCTAGGTAGGCGAACGCTCGTGGCTCCAGTCGCGGGCCGATGACCTGGTCGAGCAGCCGTTGAAAGGTGGCTGGTGCGGAGTGTAAGCCGAACGGCATTACCCGGAACTGGTACAGCCCTCTCCCTGGTACTGTGAAGGCGGTGATCGGGCGACTGTCGGGATCCAGGGGTATCTGCCAATACCCATCGGCCAGGTCTATGGTAGAAATGTACCTCGCTCCCCGCAATTTTTCTAGCGTGGCCTGGACTTGCGGCAGTGGGTACGCGTTTTTCTCGGTTAACTCATTAACCCTGCGAAAATCAATGCAAAACCTTCGTTTGCCATTTTTCTTTTTCACCACCACCACTGGGGAGCTCCACGGGCTGTTGGAGGGTTCAATTATTCCTTCCGCGAGCATCCGGCTTACCTCCTCGTCAATGATGGCCTGCGTAGCTGGATTGCGGGGTGAGTATCGGTGTTTGACGGGCTCGGCGCCCGGTTTTAATCGGATGCGGTGTTCGGCCATATGCGTAAGGCCAGGTAGCTGGTCGAACTGGCCGAGTTCCTCCCCGAGGAACGTTTCCAGCTTTCGCCGCTGCTCCGATGTGTAGTCTCGTAGTCCGGGGGGCGAGTCCACTGCGGTGGCCTCCTCTCGTGGGCTCCACTGTTGTCGGCCTATTCGCAGGATCATCCCCATGCTTCGTTGGGCATCAATGCCGAGGAGCACGTCGCAGGATAGGTTGGGGAGTACTGCGCACCGGAAGAGCATCATGCTCCCCGCGACTTGGGCGAGGAATGCAATTTCTTCGTTGACCTGGACCGCCTCGCCGTTGGCCACCCTGACCACCCGGCTTGTTTTGTACGAGGGGCTTCCGCGCTCTCGGCACCAGCCGGCCATGTTAGGGCTCACATACGACATTTGAGCCCCGGTGTCGATAAGCGCCTGAAACCAGTGGCCGAATATTCTTAGGGGGATGTATGGTCGGTCGTCATCGCTGCGTTTCGCTGAGGCGGTGGTGGTGGAGTGTTCCGGATGGTGCCTCTGCCACCGGCTCCGTTGTCGTTTCCCGAGGGCCCCGGGCATTGACACTCTCGGGACGTTCGGCCCGTGGTGCCACAGCGGCTGCAAAACAATTTGGCCGGCCGTCGGCAGTCCTGGCGGTAATGACCCCGCTGACCGCACCTCCAGCAGCAATCCTCCCGTCGGTAACCTTCTCCGACGGCATCCAGCTTCTGGCCCCCTCGGGATTTGTGGTCTTCGGCGGGTTTGGCGGGGGTTCTGGCTGCCTCTTCCTTTCGGGCCAGTTCGTGATCGGTCGCCAGGTCGATAAGGTCAGGTAACGTCGAAAAGTCCCGGCGGTGTATGAACAGGCGGTACTCGGGGCGTAAGTTGGAGTAGACCCACTCCAGTTGGTTTTCGTCGGATATATTGCCGTGGCGGTACATTAGCAGCCTTAGGTTGTCGGCGAATTCTGCAGCGGATTCGTTTGGTCCTTGGAGACGGCGGTGGATCTCCTTTTCTAGGTCGTGCTGCCTTCGCCGTGGCAGGAACCTCCGTTTGAACGCGGACAGGAACGCGTCCCAAGTCAGGAGATTCTTTTTCTCGACTCGGAACCAATGCAGCGCCGTTGCTTTCAGTATGACGGGGAGGCAACGGAGAATTTGCTCCGGGGCTACTTCGTAGCTGAATTGTAGATCGTCCAGCTGCTCCAGGAAGTCCTCGGCCCCTTTTCCCCCATCGTAGTGTCCCCCCCATCGTCGAACCCGGTCCATCATGTGCTGGACAGGGTATATCCCTATGTCGCTCGTGGTCTCCGTTTTCCCCGAATGTTTGGGGGAAAAGGTGACCAGTGGCGTGTCCGTGGGGCGTGGCGGATCCTCCAGTGTGGCTATTCTGGTGGACGGGGGGGCTGGCTCCTTGCCGATCTCATCGTCCTCCATGATACCGTGGGCACGTACGTGTGCCACTATTCGTGCACGCAATGCGTCGATGGTCCCGGTGTCGTCGAGGTTGTAGCGTTGCGCACGTGCGATAAGTTCGGATTTGGTTTTATCGTATACCCAACCTACCCTGATCATTCGATCGTCCTCCGTACTTCCTAAGGTCCCTGTTCGGGCGCCAAATGTAACCGTAAGTCGCGGGGTTACCGGTGGGACGGTGGAGGTACCGTATCGCCAGCTCAGGACGGTGGTCCAGGGCCGTCGATCGAATGATCAAACGCTTGAGTAGAGTGGGGTACGACAATTTATTTAACCTTATAACTAAATACAGGAGGTCCCGGCCAGGTCTATGCTGGCACACAATGTAGGTACGGCTTATCCTAGCGCGAGTCCCGGTGTGTACGGCGGCGCGAGTCCCGGTGTGTACGGCGGCGCGAGTCTCGGTGTGAACGGCGGCGCGAGTCCCGGTGTGTACGGCGGCGCGAGTCCCGGCGCGTATCGCGTGGTGTATGAACGGTTGCGGCGTTTCGGCGGAGCGGTAAGGGAAAGACGATTTGACCGTTCGGTGTCTAGGCGGGCAAGCCCTGCCGTGGGACCCTGGTCGGGGAGTCTTTAGTCCGGTCACCCCGTGGGCACAACCCGTGGGTGAATCGGAGACTGCAGGGACGCTCTCGGGAACGGAGATGACTCCGTTCGGGAGATCGATATAAGATAACGGCCTGCGTCCAGAGGATGGCTCACGCTGTCCTTCTGGGAACCGGGGAGGAGGAGATTTCCAAAAGATGCAGCTACACAGTCTGTCGGCGCACGGGAACTGGTGCCTACAAGAGTTATTGTCTTTCGCAAGAACTAGTGTCGGCACGAGAACGTGGTATCGTACAGAAGGTTGCTGGAGAGATGTACTTGTCAGTACGCTTGCTCTAGGCGGTCTCTGCCAAATAGGCCCGCGCCCCCAGCTTATATGTCCTCGTCCGCGGATTTTCGGCGGCGAGAAGGACACATGCTGAAGTGCCCATCTCGCGCCGATTCTCGGTACCCGCGGACGAGTGGTGGGGGGCAAGACCGTTGGCAGAGTCGCGGTACGCGTCCTCGCGGCTGGGCGCGCGGTGGTGGGGGGGCAAGATCGTCGTCCCACCGACAATAACTCGTTACAAGTATTTTCAAAAACAGGCGAGTTAATCAGCAAAAAAAGAAATCGACTAAAAGAAAATATCGTAAATAAAATATTATTTTTAAATAGGTAAAAAAAATAGTCTTTTAGTACGTTTATTTCGCTGACTTCCCTTATATCCATTCTCTTTCCTTATAGAAAAATTCGGGGGTTCCGCGATATGATTTCGAATAGGTATTCCTTTTGTGATATGTATTACGTGTGTAAAAGTAGTCTGATTTGCATGACATTTGCTATGATTATAATTGGGAGAACGCCAGGAATCCACTGGTGTCATTTTCATATTGATACGATGAAGAATAAAGAATTTCTTAATATGCTGAAATGAATATTTCACCCTCGACTGCGGGGCGCCAATTCGCCTCGATTCGCTGCGGTCGACCGAAGATTCGTATCTGTCTCAGAAAAACTGCATTCTTTATTCTTTATTGTATCGATATGGAAGTGATACCGATGGATTTCTTATGTTTTTCCAATGAAAATTATTCAAAATTTCATGTAAATCAGACTATTTTTAACGAATTTAGTGTGAAATTATATAAATCAATTTCTCATTTAAGTTCCTTCATTATGCTCCGAATTACGTCGTTCGTGGTGTTAATTTCATCGGCGAAACATAAGGAATCGATTGGCATCAGTTTCGCAAAGATTTGATGAGAAATGCAGAACTGAAAGATTTCTTTCTTCTTAATGGGTATTGCAACCATTTTCAGGGTCGAAAGTCGCAACACTCGGAGAGTTATCGCCCGGGGGGAGGGGAGGGGGGTATCCTCGCCATGTGGATGCCGTGCGGCGTCTCGTCGGACCCGAACGCAGTCGAGTTTAAGGGACCGAGACTTTGTAGGTATCATTTGAGAAACGATTCTTTCCAAGTACTCATTCCTGTTTCGATACCTATGGCATGCTTGTTTCGAGTTCGAGATGTATCGAATACCAAGTCCAGCCAAGATGTTGATACCTACAAAGCATCGAACCTTTTGAGTAGGTATCATTTAGGTATCGATACCTTGTGATACCTACGGTACTCATACGTGCTTGAGATGCCATGATACTTCATCGCTAGGTATCGATACTGCTTGAGCAGTATCATTCCCATCACTAGTAGGTACCTCTGCGGTATCGAGAAGCGTACCGTTAATGTTTCAAAACATCATAAAATGCACTCGGACGGATGCAAGTTCGATTGGTTAGATTAGGAGGTGTGAAAGTTGCTAGACCAAATTTCAACCATAGGGAGCAGATTGTATTAGGACCAATCGGATTTGCATCCCTTCCAAAAGGCTGTTCCCTTGAAGAGGCCCTCTTCATAGCAATACCTCCTCCCAATGCCCATCTTGTCTCGCATGGAATAAGTCAACGCATGCTTGTGGACAGTGGACTACCCCTTTTCTTCCTGTGTCTCTCCACGAGGCGTATCGACGGTAAATTGTAGAAGCGTAGATGTGTGGATGCCAGGTATTGAATTTAGGATACAATAGAAACACTTTATTACAAAACACACATGTACTATAATTAAAGTAAATCGTATTCCTCTCGGGCAGGAGTCCCGATAATGATCGAACTTGCGCCCCACTTCGCGCAAACTGATTAACACGGAGGGTAGTCGGATTACACACTGCACAAATGGTACAGGGTAATTTTGGAGGTACGCCCGTCAAGAAAATGCAGCCTGGTACCCCGTGTCGAGGACAACCCTTCGCAGGGCCTCACTCGAGTTTTATGGCCTTTTCCCGAAAAAGGTATGAATCCTTGGCCGAACGTAGCGAATTGGGGTCGAGTGCCCGCAGTCGAGGGTGGAATATTCATTTCAGGTTATTAAGAAATTATTTTCTTCGTCGTATAAAAATTGAAGTGACGCCAATGGATTCCTTATGTTTTTCTGATGAAAATTATACCAAATATCATGCAAATCGGACTACTTTGACACTGGCTATTTGTATTCCCCATGTAAAAGTTGTCTGATTTTCATGATATTTGGCATGATTTTCATCTAAAAAACGTAAGGAATCCATTGGCGTGACTTTCCTTTCGATACGATGAAGAAAATAATTTCTTAATAACTTGAAATGAATATTCCACCCTCGACTGTGGGGACTCGACCCCAATTCGCTACGTTCGGCCCAGGATTCATACCTTTTTCCGGAGAAAAGCCATAAAACTCGAGTAAATCCCTGCGAAGGGTTGTCCTCGACACGGGGTACCAGGCTGCATTTTCTTGACGGGCGTACCTCCAAAATTACCCTGTACCATTTGTGCAGTGTGTAATCCGACTACCCTCCGTGTTAATCGGTCTGCGCGAAGTGGGGCGCAAGTTCGATCATTATCGGGACTGCTGCCCAAGAGGAATCTAGAGACGCGGTAGCGTCTCGACGCCAAGTACATGAAAGACACCCTGTATATGTCGACTGTCGCTACCGCTATCATTTACTCGAGAAACGGCTAATCCAACCTAACCTGAAACTTATTTCATTAATATCTCATCACGCCTGCAATATTTTCTAAATTTAAAGGCATTTTTCTTATGTAAACCGCATATCAGCTTTCCAATAAGACCAATTTCAATAAAATCGGTCCACGCATGACAGAGATATCGTAATATCGTCTCATGGATCTGTCGAAAATGGTAAGATTTTTCTTCTTCTGATTCTCCTAGAAATTTTTCGTTATTAAACATTACGTATATATATTTTTTGTCAATACGTATACGCGTTACACGCACACCTTCAGCCAAAACGAAACTAACACATGTTTCGTCATGTTTCGTGCGTCAATCGCTATCTTCACTATGCAATCTACTCCAAATTTTGACAGTTTACAGCCAGGTTATAACCTGAGGAGTGTTCAGTAAGGTAGGTTGCCAAAATTTAAAATGCCACGTGTTTTTACAAATATGTATCGTTGTATCATTGAATTGCAACCAAAATGCAGTCTCAAACACAAGGTAAGTTGTCTAAATTTGAATTGTATATCATAAATATAACCCATAACCACAAATTCAAACGAATTGAAATCAGCTTGTAACCACAAATCGAATCAATTCAATCGATATGCAATCAGCATATTAGAGCTGTTCAAGTACTTGAATATTCGGGTAGCTTGAAATCCGAACCAAGCTGAAGCTCGATTTCCAAGCCGAGCCGAGTACCCGAATGAACCGAGCGGTTTGAAAGAACCGAGCGGCTTGAATAGAACCAAGTAGCTTGAATTTTTCAAGCGGCCCGAAGTAAGCGGGCGGCTCGAACAGAACCAAGCGGCTTGAATTAATTCAAGCGGCTTGAATTATTTCAAGCCGGCCGAAAGAACCGAGCGGGCCGAAAGAACCGAGGAGGCCCGAATGTATGTCTGTACATTGTACATCGAGCAGATAGGTGGGAAATAGGTTATGTAAACCTAACACAATTATAATAAAGACTGCGAAAGTATATGTAAATGCATGTTTTTATTGGACTGACTTAAACAAGCGAGATTTTGATAGAAGTATGTCTCGTCATTAAGAGGATGTTAAAAATATATTTTCGATTTTACACATTTTGAATATTCTGGATATACGTTGCACATTCTGCATATTTTTCATATTTTTTGTAGATACGGAATTTGTTTACAAATTAGCTTGGTGAACCTCGCCATTAGAATTTAATAGTTCCATATGTTATAAAGTTTAATAGCGTAATAGTTACACATATATTCAAAAGTTTAGTAATTCAATAGTAGGTACAACGGCTTGATACGTATAATATATAATTATTACAGTATAATTATTAGTATACTACAGTTTTATAAAAGAGGTTGAATATAACCCCCCGCTACCTTTTTCAGCATATTTGCATATTCGCGGCATATCATACTTGGATAAACTTCCGCAGTCTACGCATAAATAAATAAATAGACGAATAATTTTTAAACAACAAACACACAATTTAATTTTTTTATTTAATTAATGTAAGAACACGGTAGTAATCCGTTTGAATGAGGATGGGAAATATTTCTGAAAGAGCGTATGAAATCACAAGAAATGAAATAAATTTAGTTGCATTACACACATATTTCATACATAATGACGCATACAGCATAGTATGTACATGCTATACACACACTATATTCATGCTATACATACATATTACTTATTATATACACGGATTATATAATATAGACAATAATAGACATACAATGAACTGTCGACCCTACACACATACTAGATACTATCGACGACTCTACATGCAGTTGTCCGTAAGAAAAAACTGAAACGTGCTACTCTTCGTAACGCGCGTCGCTATATACTATTAGATTATATTACAGGTGGTGTTTGACCTTGCGATGACCTTGAAACGTCCTGCAAAGGTCACGTGCCGCCGGCATTAGCTTTACCCGATGTACACCACGGGGAGGTTGCTCGGTCGGACTTTGTACATCATGGTGGCTCTGAAAAGAGCCGATTTTGTGCCACGTAGACCTGCTGCAACGAGATAAACACAATTGAAGGGACTGCTAGATAGTTAAAAGTCAATGGAGTTCGTAGATCTCACATTAGTAAATTAATATGGTTTCTTTACACTTACCAATGTTATTGGCGCATATTCGCCGACAGAAAACATAACTGTTCAACCCTCTGTGATAAGAGGCATGAGCGTTTTTCTGTTATTATGTTGCCGGCACGCGAAAATAGCCTCTCACTATAGGCCTGCGATGCCGGCACGCCCAAAATGCGGTTTGCCACGTGGGCCAGTTTTCGATATTTTACCGCGTTTTCCCTCCACCACTCCAGAATACACGTATCCCTTGGCTTTAATTTTTCTTCCATATAATTGTTAATTTCGTTTTCAGGTATATAAACAGGAGATATTTAAATGCAAAAAATGAATAATAAATCATTAACATTTCATATTTAATGCAACGAGCTCTTTTCAGTTGGTCATAAACGACTGCGTGGACAATTCAACTGACTTAACAAAAATAATAACAAGATGCAAACACATTGTACGGTTTTTCCATCGCTCAGCATCGGCAACCGAAAAACTAAAAGCTGAACAGAGGAAGAGAAATCCGGACTCGAAGCCCCTTAAATTAATTTCCGACGTGAGCACGCGTTGGAACTCCCAGTTCGACATGCTCAATCGCTTACTAGAGGTAAAAAACGCGCTCGATGTGGTCCTCTGTGAGCCACGAACGCCGGACCATTTGTCAAAGTGCGAGTGGTCCAAAATCCAACAATATTGCGATACAATGCGAGTTTTTAAAGAGGCGACGCTAGTCATGACGCAGGAAAATGAGCCAACGCTGTGCCGTTACATATCTTCAATATATGGCATACGGAATAGACTGGTTAACCCAATCCCATTGCAGAATGACGAAACGGCCGACACTGACTGCTCAGACTTCCGAAAAAATTAATTGCAAGAACTGAATGACGGATTTGATTTTGTTAATAATTCAGAATCATTGATACTCGCAATGATTTTGGACCCTCGCACCAAAGACCGTCTATTGTCGGCAGACAAAAAGGCGGCGGCTCACAGAGTCCTGTATTCAGTTGCTTCCGAGTACCTCGACGTAAGCGATGTGGGTGGGGAAAATGTACAATTGAACCAGACGTCAGGTGAGTTTGAAACAGTAATAAGATTTGTGATTATCTGATACTGTGTTCAATGTTGTCCATTGTATATTTTGTTTCTATAGCAGGACCAGCGCCAGATACGTTAATGGATTTTTACGACGATATTGGTAAACACGAGGTGGATAGACCAACCGACACCGTCGAAAACGAAATTAACAATTATATGGAAGAAAAATTAAAGCCAAGGGATACGTGTATTCTGGAGTGGTGGAGGGAAAACGCGGTAAAATATCGAAAACTGGCCCACGTGGCAAACCGCATTTTGGGCGTGCCGGGCATCGCAGGCCTATAGTGAGAGGCTATTTTCGCGTGCCGGCAACATAATAACAGAAAAACGCTCATGCCTCTTATCACAGAGGGTTGAACAGTTATGTTTTCTGTCGGCGAATATGCGCCAATAACATTGGTAAGTGTAAAGAAACCATATTAATTTGCTAATGTGAGATCTACGAACTCCATTGACTTTTAACTATCTAGCAGTCCCTTCAATTGTGTTTATCTCGTTGCAGCAGGTCTACGCGGCACAAAATCGGCTCTTTTCAGAGCCACCATGATGTACAAAGTCCGACCGAGCAACCTCCCCGTGGTGTACATCGGGTAAAGCTAATGCCGGCGGCACGTGACCTTTGCAGGACGTTTCAAGGTCATCGCAAGGTCAAACACCACCTGTAATATAATCTAATAGTATATAGCGACGCGCGTTACGAAGAGTAGCACGTTTCAGTTTTTTCTTACGGACAACTGCATGTAGAGTCGTCGATAGTATCTAGTATGTGTGTAGGGTCGACAGTTCATTGTATGTCTATTATTGTCTATATTATATAATCCGTGTATATAATAAGTAATATGTATGTATAGCATGAATATAGTGTGTGTATAGCATGTACATACTATGCTGTATGCGTCATTATGTATGAAATATGTGTGTAATGCAACTAAATTTATTTCATTTCTTGTGATTTCATACGCTCTTTCAGAAATATTTCCCATCCTCATTCAAACGGATTACTACCGTGTTCTTACATTAATTAAATAAAAAAATTAAATTGTGTGTTTGTTGTTTAAAAATTATTCGTCTATTTATTTATTTATGCGTAGACTGCGGAAGTTTATCCAAGTATGATATGCCGCGAATATGCAAATATGCTGAAAAAGGTAGCGGGGGGTTATATTCAACCTCTTTTATAAAACTGTAGTATACTAATAATTATACTGTAATAATTATATATTATACGTATCAAGCCGTTGTACCTACTATTGAATTACTAAACTTTTGAATATATGTGTAACTATTACGCTATTAAACTTTATAACATATGGAACTATTAAATTCTAATGGCGAGGTTCACCAAGCTAATTTGTAAACAAATTCCGTATCTACAAAAAATATGAAAAATATGCAGAATGTGCAACGTATATCCAGAATATTCAAAATGTGTAAAATCGAAAATATATTTTTAACATCCTCTTAATGACGAGACATACTTCTATCAAAATCTCGCTTGTTTAAGTCAGTCCAATAAAAACATGCATTTACATATACTTTCGCAGTCTTTATTATAATTGTGTTAGGTTTACATAACCTATTTCCCACCTATCTGCTCGATGTACAATGTACAGACATACATTCGGGCCGCCTCGGTTCTTTCGGCCCGCTCGGTTCTTTCGGCCGGCTTGAAATAATTCAAGCCGCTTGAATTAATTCAAGCCGCTTGGTTCTGTTCGAGCCGCCCGCTTACTTCGGGCCGCTTGAAAAATTCAAGCTACTTGGTTCTATTCAAGCCGCTCGGTTCTTTCAAACCGCTCGGTTCATTCGGGTACTCGGCTCGGCTCGATCGTTCAAGCCGAGTTAGGCTCGGCTTGCTTTTTCCGGGTACTTGAACAGCTCTACAGCATATAACCACAAACCAGTATTACTTTTAATTAAATATAATTACATTTTTTAACATAAGCGTTTTTAACATGCACTTTGCGGCTTCGTTAGAGTTTTATGATTTGAAATTATATTTTAAGTCTCACATCGATCTGTTGATATTTCCTCAAGTTATTGCAATTTATGTTTAAAGAAATATTTATTTCGGACGATGAGAAATATTTTGTTTATAATTTTTATCTCGAATATTAATGATTGAATAAACGAACTGTAAATAGAAAAAATGTGTGTTGTGACGAGCTTTACAACACGATATTTTTTAAAATACAGATTAACAACATTTAATTTTCCAATCCTTTGTAGCATTTGGACAATAATTTTTCGCATTTTCGAGTGCTAGTTCTCTTATTGCATCCGACCCTTCATTATTGTGCTGCACGATAAAAAAACTGCGTCGAAATTGATCCATTAGTTCTCGATTGTAAGTGATAAAGTAACTCTGAGGTAAGGTAAGGTGCCAGCGAAAGTATTTTATACATATACCTACGTAGAGTAAAGGGGAGAAGACGAAGGAGCGAAGTGGAAAGAGATAAAGATAATTTTCATTCGTTACTTTGAATAAAAGAAATTTATAATCCATTTCGACACAATATTGAAGCATAAATGAATAAAATTGTTTAATCTGTAACCTCTTTGATACTGCAGAGCGTAGAAGCAAGTAATTAATAAAAAAAACCTCCAAAAAGAAAAACATTACACCAAGTACATGAAAAAGTCGAGGACGGCTTAAATTTAACAAAGGTAATTTGAGTGCCAGCAACAGCGGTTAGACTTAATTTGTTAGTTAATTTATTTAATTTTTGAATTGGTGGGTATTTATAAAATATTTAATTAAATTTGTTAAGATAAATGACAAAAAGAATAGAAGAGAATATACAATCTTTGTAAAAAGAAGTGAGATCCCCATAAAAAAACTTTAAAAAGTAAAAAAATTACGCCAAGTACATGTAATAAAAAACGATACAAAAAATAGATAGTAATAATAATTACGAAGTAAAAAAAGATGTGAAATCAAAATGAGCTGCAAGTACATAAAGGTGCTTTCTCACAGCGTGCAATGGCGACACTGTGTAACACAATAAAAGACAAAAAGATGTCCGCGGCCTGGAAGTAAAATACATACTTGGCGTGGCCAGGCAAGGTCAAGGTGTCGATGAATAAGAATTATTTAAAAACGGAAAATAATGAAATGTATGTATTAGATACATACTTGGCGTGGCCAGGCAAGGTCAAGGTGTCGATGAATAAGAATTATTTTAAAACGCAATACAATGAAAATGTCCTCAAATTGTTAGAGTTATAAATTGACAAATTATTTGAAAGCCTGCGAGAGGGAAGGTATATGTATTGATGATCTGAGAATACCTTGCCTGGCCACGCCAAGTATGTATTTTACTTCCAGGCCGCGGACATCTTTTTGTCTTTTATTGTGTTACACAGTGTCGCCATTGCACGCTGTGAGAAAGCACCTTTATGTACTTGCAGCTCATTTTGATTTCACATCTTTTTTTACTTTGTAATTATTATTATTATCTATTTTTTGTGTCGTTTTTTATTTCATGTACTTGGCGTAATTTTTTTACTTTTTAAAGTTTCCGATTTACTTTAATTATAGTACATGTATGTTTTGTAATAAAGTGTTTCAATCGTCTCCTGAATTCAATAACTGGCATCCGGACATCTACGCTCCTACAATCCACTGTCGATACGCCTCGTGCAGAAACACAGGAAGAAAAGGGGTAGCCCACTGTCCAAAAGCATGCGTTGACGTATTCCGTGCGAGAGAAGATGGGCATTGGGGAGGAGGTGTTGCTGTGAAGAGGGCCTCTTCAAGGCAGCAGCTGTTTGGCAGGGTTGCAAATCCGATTAGTTCTGCTCCCTATGGTTGAAATTTAGTCTAGAAAATTTTCACACCTCCTAATCTAACCAATCGAACTTGCATCCGTCCGAGTGAATTTTATGATGTTTTGTAACATTAACGGAACGCTTCTCGATACCGCAGAGGTACCTACCTAAGTAGCATTTTTGACGGAAAAGCATTGTCCAGCCTTTGGGCCTACGATCCCCGGCGTAGACCTTCGGCAGGTAGGTATTGGTTTCAACGAGTACTGCCACTCCTGGCGCCTACAAGACCATCCCCGGTTCTTGCTACTTCAGAGGGTTTCATTCCAGTGAAAATCAGTAATTTTGCAAGCGCAATATCTCAATAACCAGTGGGAATCAAGTGTAAACATTAAAGCTTATTGAACGCATTATAACGCTCTTGGAACGCATTATAAACTCAGGTGTTCAGAAAACGTAGTCTCATTTATAAAACGAGACTTGACCATCGTATCTTTTAAAATAACAACCGAAGAAAAGAATTCGTTCAGGCTAATTTGGTAGCCCCATCGAACCATGAAATTACATATTTTTTCAAATTTTTATCTCCAATAGTTTAGGAGATATCGGACTGTCCTGTCTTAGATGGGACACCCTGTATAACCCGGTATAACACCCTCCTTCCTCAAGTCGACTAAAAAGAATATAGAGTTGATCGTTCTGAATTATGACGCATGGTCGACATAGTTGAACGTTAATTAAATGACAGAATAATGATGCTTTGGACGATAGAAAAGTATATAGAATATAAATGGTAACGATACAACAGAATGATATAGGATTTAGGCAAAGAGTTGAACATATATTGTATACAGGGTGCCCCAAAAATGTTGCGGTTTCTTTGAAGGGGGCGATTCAGGGGCCGATTGCAAACAACTTTTTCCTTTACGAAAATTCTCTCCCAGGTTTCGTTAACGAGATATTGACAAAAAGCATCGACCAATCAGAGCGTGAGTCTGACGGCCGAGTTCCCGCGCTGCAACTGTGAACAAGCAACTCTGCATGCAGCGAAGACAATTTCGTAGAATGACAAATGAAAAAGACGTAACAAGTAAAATCAAACATATTGTCATGGTTTGTTTGTTATTTAAAGTGAATAATGAATAAATGATAAATGGATGAAAATCACGTGTAACGTAAAAAGACGAATACATAGTTTTTTTTTAGAAGATTCGAAAGTAATAATTATTTGAAGTGGGAGGATAAGGAATACGTGAATTTCCTTGTGTTAATAACTTAGCTACGAAAAGGTAATGTAACAGGAAATTAATGAAAAGCGATCGTAGTTCGTTATTGTGACAAAAATCCGTAATTCAATAACGGCCAGCACTGTTGCTGATAACGAATAAGTCTGTTTAAAAAGCCCGAATAAATATTTTCGTACAATAATTTTAAGAATTTTCGACGGAAATAAGCCCTAGCTTGCGTTAAGGCTGCCATCTCAGCGGGTCTTGAATGTGTGTGTAACGTTCAGCTGTTCAGGGACGACTGAATGTAGACAGGTTCCCGAGAGGAGAGCGGCTTCCTCCGAGAATAGGATAGGTGGGGGTTCCGTGTGGAATGAAGGAGTGAAATCCAACTTAAACTTAACAATGACTTTATTCAAATAACACTTAAACTAATAACAATAACATTAATATGGCTTACAACTACGATTATATATTTTGTGTTTTTGTGTTTTTTGGGTTTTTTATGCTAATGTATTGTAATGCGCTATATAAAATTGGATATATATATATATGTGTGTGCTACTGCTGTAAGTTCGGCCGCTACCGTTTCCGGAGCGGTTCCCGACACTCTTGGCAGAGTTCTTAATTTACTGTTCTGTAGACTTTGTCTTTGCTAAGCGGTTAAGCTGCTGCCTACTAGTAGGAGCAACGCTTGAAACCTCCACAAAAACAAAGTTCTTAACTATTAAATGATAGATCCAAAAAGGAGCACCAGTATCTTGTACACTGAGAACCAGTCGCTGCCGTTTCCGGAGCGTGCTGAAATTCTACTGGATAATACTTAAGCTACCTCCAGGAACTAGTATTCGTTAGTTGCAAGAACGTGTCAGTATTCGAATGAGCGCGCCGAGTGCTGCGTGCGCCTCCTTTTATACTGGAGAATTGGCGGGCTGGCGCATGCGCAGTGTGTCGATATTTCTTATTTCGCAGTTTTCTTGCTTATTATATATTATTTTGTTTTGCGCTTTTGTCAGTAATTCTAATTAATTATTCTTAACATCCCTACAATAATTATTTCTCTAATATTTGTTTAGTTTACAATTTATAACTAAAAATATGTACAATGAGCCTGCGCGATATTACAGATTTGCTCCGCGGTAATGTAGATCGATTCTACTTTATCGACGGTTGGTAATTGTTAGTTCGAGTCCCTGTGGGACGTTTCATGTGCGTACGCTCACACAAGTTGGGAAAAGCGTGTACGTATACGCGTGTAGTAAACAAACCGTAAATTACAACTTTCGTCCTAGAATTGGCATGAAGGAAGTTTTTGTGGGTACAGTTGCCTTCAGTAGACATTTATGCTGGGTGGTCTGGTCCGTTTGAACGCTAATGAGCACCGTATGTTGAAATACTAATGAATTTACTTTGAATTAATAATGAATTTATGAATCTTGTACTCAGGACAGCCCGAAAAATGACAGAATGAAGCCTCAAGGCTTCTCCGTCACCAGCGCTGATGGTATATTCGTGCCATGTACCATCAAAACCGATGGAAGTCCAAACTAGCCGATAAATGTAGGAAATACATAGTTGCCGAGACGTATTGGGAGCCGAATCGTGCTGTTGCAGCATTTCCCCTATTACTATTTTGTCGTCAAGAAGGCTTGAATGAATCACGGCGAAGCAGCTGGAGAACAGAGACGGGCAAAGATAATATCTGGATAAACTCAAATAAAAGACACTTTATGTTTATCCGTTATGAACCGAAATGAATTCATTCAACGACGTGTTTATCCGAAATACCGCGATCTCTCTTCGAGTTGAGGATTTGGGGTATTCGGCGACTTCTGATTTTGGTTCGAGAGGCATGCCGTGTTACTTGCGGTGAATTACGTATTAACAGAATATAAAACGTGACGTATCTAGAGACGCGGTAGCGTCTCGACGCCAAGTACATGAAAAAGACACCCTGTATATGTCGACTGTCGCTACCGCTATCATTTACTCGTCCCCGGGCTACTCCAACCTAACTTTTAAACTTATGTCATTAATTATGTCATGACGCCTGCAATATTTTCTAAATTTAAAGACATTTTTCTTATGTAAACCGCATATCAGCTTTCGAATAAGACCAATTTCAATAAAATCGGTCCACGCATGACCGAGATATCATAATATCGTCTCGATGGAACTGTCAGAAACGGTCAATTTTAAGATTTTTCTTCTCCTGATTCTCCAAGAATTTTTTCGTCAACCATAATACGTATATACGCGATACACACACACCTTCAACCAAAACGAAACTACACATGTTTCGATCTTCTACGTATATACGCGTTACGCGCACAGCTTCAGCCAAAACGAAACTAACACATGTTTCGTTCGTCGACTCCTGGTACGCGTTACACGCACACCTTCAGCCAACAGAAACTAACTCATATTTCGTTCGTCAATCGCTATTTTCACTATGCAATCTCCTCCTAATTTTGACAGTTTACCGTCAAGTTATAACCAAGTTATAAACGTGTTTTTACAAGTATGTATCGTTGTGCCATTGAATTGCAATCAAAATGCAGTCTCAAACACAAGGTAAGTTGTCGAAATTTGAATTGCGGCATGTGTAAATATCATCAAACTGTTTTTTATTTGTAAATAAACTGAGGATTTTATGTATATATAGATAACACTAGTTTACAGTCATTTCTGTAGACTCCGCTATGAAATTCTTATGTAAGGTGGTCCCCTAAACGCAAAAATCGACACGAAATAAAATCCTATGGATACGTTTTTGAGATATTATTAGAAATTTTTAGAAAAATAGCCGTATTTTTAACCTTAAAATTATTATTATTATATTAATTAATAAATGAGTTTCTTCAGCTTCGATCCTCTGTTTCCTTCTTGTATGTGCTTGCTTTATATCTGAAAATTCAAATTTAAATAAACCAATTCCATCAATCCCAATTATCCGAAGTTTATTTGTAGTTTACACATATATAGGTAGTAATATAATCAGTGAAAATAAATTTAAATGTATTTTATTTCATTTTTGAAAATAAATTCTATCTCTTTCTGTTTCTTTTGCCCGCATTAAGATCAGTTTGTTTTACAAAGAACCAGTCGTAGTCACCCATCACTGATTCATCCCAGAATCCTTGGTAGGGTCTCTCAATATTTTTCATCTGCGGATGAAGTCGCTCGCTATGTTCATCGATTATTACACCAAGATTTATTGGGAAGAAATCCAAAGGCGAGTGGAGGTAATGGATCTTCAAGGACTTGTTAACACCTATATTGAGAGAATAAATAAGTAAAAAGCATATTACAGCAGAAGATCGATACAAATGAAATTACTACAAACAGATGATGCATTCATATATTTGAAGACCATTTTCCCGACACATTCCGACGCCAAGATCCAGGAAGGCGTTTTCGATGAACCGCAGATCAAAAAGTTGCTGGAAAGTGAGCAATTTGAATTACATTCATCACGAAATGAAGATGCCGCATTCAATTTGTTACAATTGGTCGGCGCTGGCTTTCTTGGCAACAATAAAAGTCCAAAATCATCAATGATTTGCTCGAGAACTATGTATAAGAAAATCGGTATGTAGTGCTGTTTGCAATAATTTCATTCGTATCGATCTCTTCCTGTAACATGCTTTTTACGTCTTTATTCTCTGAATATAGGTGTCTTGACATGTCCTTGAAAAGAAACTGATCCTTGTAAAAGGAACTGATGTCAATGCGGGCCAAAGAAGCAGAAAGAGATAGAATTTATTTTAAAAAATAAAATAAAATACATTTAAATTTGGTTTCGCCAAGAAACAGGAAGAAATGAGAAAATAGAGAAAAAGTTGAAAATAGGCACTCCGACTCTATCGCCCATAACTTTATTATTTGTGCATGGATTTTGATCAAGTTGGACTTGTTTTATTCGTAAAAGTGCGCGCTCTACGTAAAAAATAAGAAACTGGACGCCACATGATAATTTCTGTCTTTCAGGCCATGTAGTGAATTTTCGATTTCAATTTCCCCCCCAAAACATTACATTTTTCTTAAGTTTCGTTTACAATTTAAGATATTAAGGGAGTTATTGTAAAATACTAATACTAAGACAATTAACATTTCTTTCGGTTTCGCAGCGCCAAGTATTTTGAATAAAATATTTATTCGTATTCAAATATTTATTTGTATTAAAATAAATCTGCTTAATATTATTTAATACATTTTTCTTTATATACATAGCCATTGTTATAAGTGGCGCAATTTTTTTATATCGTTAATTTTGTAAAGCTATTAATTAATTTACGACAATGTTTTTAAATGGGATTCTTTTTGATGCATTAATTAAAATGTCCGCGATATGAGTAATGGAATGTATGAACACAGCATTTCAGCTGTGTATATGAAGTTGTGTCATCTTGAGCGCAGTTGGAAAGCTCCGTTATGTACTTGCAGCTCATTTTGATTTCACATATTTTTTTATATTTAATTGATTTCATGTACTTGGCGTAATTTTTTTACTTTTTTGAAGTTTTTTATGAGGATTCAGTATACAGTAACATACCTGTGGTGGGTGGGGCGTTATCGGCGAACGCCATCCTGCCAGGATCGAGCTTGCGCTGGCGGCTCTACCTCCTCGTGGTCCCCGCTGGACAGCGTTCCGCGCTGCCCCGCGACGCGTAAAGGTCGAGTTTCCTAGTAGCGGCCGGCGGACGCGGCTGGCGGCCAAATCCTAAGCACTGCTCTTATGGAGAAGCATGTAACCGTTTTCCTAGCCGCGTTTTCGAGCGGCGGCGGTCGCCCGTCTGCTACAGCAGCAACCTAGGCTACTCAAGACGCAACACAATGCGATGAGTGTCTGTTGTCCGCCATGATGGCGGAATCTACTAACCGCGCGGCCAGCCGCGGCAGATTTCAGCTAGACTCCTTCAAACTGAGTCGTAGCCGCGGCCGCGCTGCGGCGATCCAGCGCCACAGTGGAACAGAATCCCAAAAATAAAGAAACAAGTCAGAATTCAAAAGTTATGGGATTATATTTTTTTAATATATTTCTTGTAAACTAATAATATGAGTTTCTAAAAAAGGGAAAAATATCGTGGCGGTTAATTCTGATCTGTGTGTAAACACGTGTTAAAGTTTGTATATGTATTTTTCTTGTGGAAAATTTTGAATTGAGTCTTTCGAATTTTGATAATATAAAAGATACACAAATATTTTGGGAACCGAAATGAGTAGTATCTTTTTTGGTAAGCAATAGTAAATAATTAGTTACATACAGTTATTTTCCATAACAAGCTCATTGAAGAAATATCAGCGATTATCGGCTTTTTAGTTACCCTTCGGGAACTTCCGAGCGCATTTCTTTTTTGTTTTATAATCAACATATATTTGGCTTTGCAACTGCGAAAAGAAGATTTGGCAATATTTACCAATAATGAATGCCAAGAAATGGGAGAAAATTCAATAACATCACATATTTCGCACTGAAACTGCCGAATATAATTAAGGAAGTTCATAAAAAGTATTAATATACCACTCATAAGGTGGATTAGCGTTATTTAAAAAAATAATGTCAATACTGTGGTAAATGAAGAAATATTTGCAAACCTGTATGCATGTTATCCTATATAGGTACCAAATACTGTTCAGAAAGGGTTAATACATTCCTACGAAATTATGCAATATTTGGGCAACCGTCCGATCGGCTAATTGGATGAAGGGATCAAAGATGCTAGAAATAAAGGTTGTAAAAAGTAAAGAAAAGATTGTACGCTCAAAATATTCTCATTGTGATTCAAACGAAGATTTTCTAAACTTCTTATCGATTTCTTCAGATACACTACTGATGTTTTGTAAAGTTGCTTCATAAGATTCGACATGTTGATTGGAAAAAGTGGCATGTTGAATTTTTTTCTCTATCCTTGAGATTGACGCCCATTGGGCGTTTGGACAAAACCGGGATCAGAGCCAAGCGAGAATTAATTCGTTGTTTTCGACCGATAATTTCATATTTACCCAAGAACGTTTCGACATCATCTGTTTGCCAGCATTTCTAAAGGGCAGTTAAGGACGTAGTATCGTCTTTAATTTTAGACATTCTTCAGTCTGACAACGAGTTAATCCGTATATTGCTCTGTCGGTGCTTTCGTACGTACGATGAGTTCGGACCCGGTCGTAGGTACTACTATTAACCGCCGCGCCGACTCGTGGGACAATATGGTCATAAACCACAACTCTGGCCTGACGCTTTGGTCTATCAGCCTGAGATATTATTAAATGTTTGTACAATAGATCTTGTATAAACAAATTTTTATTCCCCTTAACATTAACAAAAATATGAACAAAAGGAGATAAACGTGCAGAAGTAGACGCGCAGTAAGTATTCGTACAGTTAAATAAAAGATCAATAAACTATGGAAATAAACTAAATATTTACTGTTTGAATAATGTGTGGGATTGCCTTTTGATTTTATAATAGCTTCGAGCCTTCTTGGTGTAGAATTTTTTTAGTTGGATGTTATGGCAGGTTGTATTTTACTCTACTACTACATACAGGGTAATTCTCCAGCGGCGCCTGTCCTTTGAGGACAACCCGTCGCAGTGCTTCACCGAATTCTATGGCATTCGACCCTCGAAAGGGTTCGAATATCATTAAAAAGTCAGAAATGTGCAAGATTTCCGCATTTCCCATCAGATCTTTGCAAAAACAACGTCAATGGATTCCTTATATTTCGCGGATTAAACTGACACCACGAACGACGTAATTCGGACCATGTGAAGGAAATTCCATGAAAAATTCATTTATATCATTTCAAGTTGTCTTCGTTAATAATAGTCCGATTTACATGAAATTTCGTATGATTTTCACCGGAAAAAAAACATAAGGAATTCATTGGTGTCACTTCCATATCGATACGATAGAAAATAAAAAATTATTTTATTTCCGAAGCAGATATGAATCTTTGACCGTAGACCTTTTCAAGTGCGTTCCTCGACCCAAAGTGGGACGCCGAGGTGGGCCAGCGGCCGCGTCTGCCGGCCGCCTCCGCCGGCCGCTATTAGGAAACTCGACCTTAACGCTGACTAAACGAGCCGCCGCCCCTCGGGGCAGATCCAACTTGTCCAATGATTCCTAGCGGATGAGAGCAGGGTTTTTGCAAGTACCATGTCGGCAGAACATCTACGCCGCAGTTCCCCTGGCAGTGGCCCGCGACAATAGTTAAATTATTGCACACACCACCTTGAAAGCCAAATGCTTGTATAGGCGAAAGCCTGAGGTAGAGCACGCCCCACTTTGGGCCAAGATGGCTAAACTAGATTCAGTAACATACTGCTGAGATATTTCAAATGAAAATGAGTTCAAGCACGGTGTAAATCGGATTGTTTCTAGAATTGTACTTGAAAATTAAATATAAATGTAACATTTATAATCTAAATATAATCCGAATTATACTGTGTTTAAATTTATTTTCATCTGATAAAATCTCAGGAGTATGTTACTGTTACATCAGGGCGTTAATTTTAAAGCGACCGAGCGGTTGAGTCTAATTTTTTTCACGCAACGCTTAACGAATTAAAGTTATTATTGTAATTTTGACATAATTAGATTATTATGCAAAAATTCAGAATTGTTTAGGGTAAGACTTTCGTCTACAACCTATACAGGTTGCCCAATCAGGATGTGGTATTTTGGCGAGACTGGTTCGAACAAAATGAGACAACATTTAAATAAAACATTACCATGTATTACAAAAATATGTAAAAAGGAAAATTATAAGGTGGTACATAAATGGGAATTTACATGGTTTTTGAAAAGAGTCGTAGATGACTCACGAATGTGAACAATATTGGTCCGGTGTTTCAATTAGACGCTGTTACGAGCTGGAGCTGCGGCAACGCGAGAGGCCGGCGAGAATGGTATTTCCCAAGATGCGAAACCTGATGCGAAATCAGGGAGCCTCTAGGAATGGAGTCAAACGCGGATGAACCTGTTGCGAAATCAGGGAGCCGCAGGAAGATGAACGAACCCGATGCGAAATCGGGGAGTCACTAGGATAAAGTTCACATACAAACCTGGTGCGAAACCAGGGAGCTGTTAAGGTGGGATCTCCTACCTGCGATTGGTCGCTGCGATTGGTCGCAGCGACTGGTCGCAGTATACAGTAAATCCTCGTTAGGAGCCCGACGAACGGGGCTGGCGGCGGGCTCCTAACGCGACTGGACACTATTTCGCGCGGCCACTGGCGCGAGTGAAAAAACTTAATGAGCGAGCGAGAGGAAACGAAAGAGCCTCTCGCCCGTTCCCGGATTCCCCACTCTCGGCTGAAGGATTCCAAGAAATGGTGGGGATAGTCGCCGGGCTCCTAACGCGTGGTGGAAACGGGCTCCAAACGAGGAATTACTGTACTGGTGCAATGAGAAAGCATGTATCTGTTCTCCTATATGTGACTGCGATCGTCGGGTATGCGCCAGACGTAGGAGCCTGACGCGAGTCTGTTTGAGTACCAGCCTACGCTACTCGAGAGGCAACACAATGCGAGGGGGTCTGTTTCTCATTATACCTAGTCGCAGGCTGGGCACGGCGACCACTGGTCGCTATACTCCTCCGGGAGGGAATCTAGCGACCAGTCGCACTGCGACCCATTGCCACAGTGTGACAGAAGCCCAAGAAATAAGGAAAGAAGTCAGAATTCAAAAGATATGTATTTTTATGTTACCTGTAGACTACTAAAATGAGCACCTAAAAACGGTTAAAATATCATGACGCCTACTTCTGATCTGTGTGTAAACACGTGTCTGTGATTGTATGTATTTTTCGTGCAGAATTTTAAATCGAGTCTTTTAATTTTTGGTGATATAAAAGACAACAATTTTTGAAAAAAAATTTCTATACAAATACAAAAGCTTTTCAACCCAAATGATGCCACCCTTCAGTTTACAAAATAAATACCTTTTTTGAATGTTCCGATATAGGACTATTTTTTTTGTATCAAAGCAGCATATCTCAGGAGTATAACTGCAATTTTTTTGCTAAAAGTATTAAACATTAAAAAAGTTACGATTTTTTAAGCAAAAAACCTTTTTGTCGGAACTCTTATTGTTTCAAATTTTTTTTTAAACATGATGACACTATAAGTGTCAACTTTCAACAATGGGCATATATTCTACAATGTTCAAACTTTATCTCAGAATTTTTGAGACTTAATTTAACAAATAGTTTTTAATAGTTATTATTTGCCATAACAACTGATTGAAAATTAGCAGGGTCAGATTGACCCAGTGTGACAACGGCGTTCGACAAAGTAGGTGTGACAACCGAGGGTTAACTAACCACTTCTGTTCTTAATTCAAAAGATTAAAAAATGTCACTTATACCCCTTTGGCTGTAAGTGCCTAATGTATGATGAAAAAATACCTCACCTGTTCTGTTTAATTTAATTGACACTTCTCTCTACACATTTTCTTTCCCTCCGTACCTAATTCTTGTAGTCTTTGCTCTTACAATCATAAAGGACTTATCCTCGATCAATTTTTTACCTTACACAGTCGAAAGCTGCAACTCCGTCGACATTTTAAACATTCATAATCCATACACAAAATGTGGCACTTCGAAGCACTTTACAGGTATGCGCGTGATGCCGCCCTGCTTCGTCCTCAGGACATATTTGAGACCGAATCCCGTATCTCTCGAATATAAACACGCGTTGGAATATTAAAACAAAAGCACCCGCTGACGTATTCAGATGTGAGAGAAGGTGGGTCATTGGTAGGATAGAATATTTTGAGCTACAATTTTTTCTATAATTTTTAAAATCTTTATTTCTGGCTTCTTTTTGGGTCTTCTTTCTGGGGTTTTACCTTTTTTAGGAGCTCATATTATTAGCTTACAAGAAGTATTCGGGTCAGGCATGAATAACAGTGACACTGAGCCTCGCCCATTCTGTACTTTGCGTTTCTAACTCCACTGCGTTGTATCAAATATTATAAAAGAATAAACACGATTTATTATTATTATTATTATAAATATATAAAAATACATAATCCTCCCACAACATTTGAATTCTGATTCGTTTCCTTGTTTCTTGGGATTCTGCCCCACTGTGGCAATAGACTTCGTCGCAGGTAGAAGTGTGCGGATCGTCCCGGGGCTCGGGTTCCTGGCCCCGAGGGACGGTCGGTAAATTTCGGGCGGGGTCCCGATACTTTCGTATTGCTCGAGATCCCGAGACTCGATTCGGGCTACAAGCAAAGAATAGACAACCAGTTTAAATGACAAGGTCAAGTAGAGACTTCAAAGGTTCCGCCCGGAGTGACGCTTCTTATTATATCTTCTCTTTGCTACAAGCATGATTGCCATGAGCGGGCAATTTGATTTCAAGTCGGCTCGGCAAAACTCGGACGCGATCGGCTCGAAAGCCAGCTATTACGAGAGGACCGAGACGAAAAGAATTATGTATATAATTTATATCAATACCAGAGTGATAAGTTTTTACCTGTCTGTTTCCTGTTGAATCATAATTTGTATCTTATTATGTATTTACATATATATGTATTTGCATTGCTACCAAATAGTCTGTAAATACTGAATATGTCCATATAAGTACTTAAATAAATACCATGTTCAGAACTTGGGAAGAAGACTATTTTTATATCGACAATATTTTAAAATCTTAATAAAATATACTGCATACTTAGTACTTTATGTAAAGGGGATATATAGGGTATTATCTTTTTCGGAATAGGTTCAGATTTAAAATAGAAAATGTACGAACAACTATAAGCATACAGAAAGGAATATTTCCTGGATGTTTCATAGTAACAACAATATACAGGAAGGCGAATATTTTATTATTTCAAATTAACGTGTAAGAAACATAATTTTTCTATGTTCTCAGGTAATAATTTTGATCTATTATTACTGGTAACGATATCGTCCGATCGCGTCCGAGTTTTGCCGAGCCGACCTGAAATCAAATTGCCCGCTCATGGCGGCTATGCTTGTAGCCCGAATCGAGTCTCGGGACCTCGCTCGATCCCGCCCGAAAGTTTCCGACCCGTCTCGAATACACCCCTGGTCGCAGGCAAGGAGATTCTGCCTAGGGCCAGTCGCTGGGTGAAATCGCTGCGACTAATCGCGGGTAGGAGTTCCCACCTTTAGGAGGTTGGTTTATTCACAGACGAACCTGGTGCGAAACCAGGGAGCTGTTCGGAGGTTGGTAGACTTATCGACAAATCTGATGCAAAATCAGGTAGCTGTAGGATACGGACGAGCCTGATGCGAAATCAGGGAGCCGTAGGAGGGTAAGGTGTCGTGGACGAACCCGATGCGAAATCGGGGAGCCACTGGGTTGGAGAAGATTCCTAGTTTTGGTGAGGGGTGCGAACGAACCTGATGCGAAATCAGGGAGTCGCGGGAAATGTCAGTAATGCCTCGGAACTCTTAATTAAAGTTGATACAACTCGAGCGGTAAAGTTGTATCAGTGGGTGAGTGCTACTATTATTATAAGGATCGCTGGGTAAGATATGGGTTTAATGAAATCGACTCGATTTACACGTGAACACCATTCGTATATTCAATAATTAGTTATTGTACAAATGTAAGTGTCGCGATTAGTTAATTAAATAGTGTAGTTACCAATAGATGCACGGTGTTAACGCAGTGGCGATGCGGGGCGTAAGAGTGGCTATTACAATATGCCAAATAGAATATTAACCGAACTCGCGGATCCTATGAGGTTAACTGTGATTCTGACAGGGACTCGAGCCAGATCTTACTGAATTTAACCAACTCTGTACGAGTGTGACACGACGTGACTCTACGCGTGACTGTATAGCTTTGAACCAACAAGGGTTGAAACCAAAGAGTTTATATAGTCTCAAAAATGAGTGGGGAATCATTAGGAATTTCTATATAAGGAGATCCTTCGGGGTCGTCGTCGTGTCACTCCCGTTCCCATGGTCGTGATACAGATGGTCGAGATCATGACCCCCATGAGTGGTATGCGATAAACAAAAAAGATTTTAGGGCGTTTTCCCTTCGTAGACGCGAGCTCGAAAAAAGGTTGAGAGCGGCGTATGGGAAAATTCCACATACGTAACAACGCAAATATTTTATGGACGACAATTGAAGAAGGAAAACCCCGCAACACGCTAAGCGGTTTGATCAATTATCAAAAGTAATTTTGTCGGCGGTTTATATTAGAGTACGCCGGGGTATTCTGGGACACGGACAATTGTGGGACACCGCCATCTTCTTTTCCCTAGTACTTCTTGACAGCTACAAACGGCTGTCATCGCTTCGTCTCATGCTAAACTCGTTTTTTATTGAGCACTCGACTTGTGATAACGCTCTGTTACCTCGCTCTGATATCGAGTTAATTGTTATCCCTCCCAAAATTTTATTGCCAGTGTGCGTTTGGTTTATTTATTTTTGTGTTTTCCCACAAACCAGTTCAGGTAAATATGTTTATAATATTCGTGTAACCTTAAACCTTCGAACCATAAAAGAAATTTTGCATGAAGTTTGCATTGTGTTACTTATACGCCGCAATATTGTAAAGATAAGCATCTGGGGAATTGTGGGACGCTTTGTTCGGGGAATTATAGGACAGTCAGTTTTTTACGTTTGACAAGCTAAACTCGTGTTTTTTACGCATATAAGTGATTTTCCATGCATTATTTCAACACAGCATTATTATTTTGGCAAATTTCTATTGTTTTTTGTTTCAAAAATATTTTTTAACCATATTATGCCGCGTTATTACGCTAAAAAAGAAAAATCGTTGAATGTCGCCTCTATTTTGGAGGCGATCAAACAAATTAAAATCTACAACCGGTTTTTTTTTTAAATTTTTAAATATTTTAAAAAAAATAAAAATTTAAAAATTGCGCCGGTCCCAACCCAAACACTTACACGTGTGTTCACTGCGATTCGGAATGATTCTGTTCGCCATTTTTCTTTTTTTTTATATCAATTATGAATTATTATTATTTCGTTTACAATAATGAATACGCGTTTTCCTTCGATAACTTTAATTTTTTATTCGATTTAAAAGATGTCCCACAATTCCCCGAGATTTTTCAAAAACGCGCAAATTAGTTTTTTGCGCCAACTGATATAACTTGTACAATTTGATGGAATTGGATCAAGCCACTGGTATCAAAAGAATGGCTATTCTCCGTACTACAAAACCATGCCTTGAAATTTCAAGAAATATGATCTTTATGTGACTTTTTAGCCAAAATAAAAGTGTGTCCCAGAATACCCCGCCGTACTCTACATTAATAGGAAAAATTTCAGAACGCGGTACACGCCGAAAAGGAAAACAGCAGTCGATCGAGGGAAAATCCCGTAACACGCTAGGCGGTTGAATCAACTGCTGGTTTTGTACAATATCATGGATATATTCACACTCACCGATTTGGTACAAGAGGATTTAGACTCTCTGTTTTTCCGTGTGACCTGGAGAGTCACGCGTACAGGATGATGAAGCGCAGGAACGTCGCACAACGACATTCTAAGAATGTCAACGGCGTTGGAAGATTTTCGCATGGAAGAGCGCAGTGGCGTAACGGTTCATATAAAATTATTATTGTACTTTGATTTGTAGATCATTGACAATTGATTGAGGGAGACTCCCACAACACGCAATGGATCGTGTAACAGAAATTTAGTGGGGAAGAAAAATATAAAATGGTCTACTACAATGCTTAGGTTTAGAAATGCTTATCACAATGCGCATTCTAAGAACGTGGACGGCGTTGGAAGATCATTGACAATAATCTTCCATGGGAATATGCCGTGGCGTGACAGGCTTCATGTGAATTAAATTATAACTATTAAGAATTTTCGCAAATAATCAACTATTGATTGAGGGAAGTTCCCATAACACGTGATGGTTGAATCAATCGTCGACATCCGTGAATTGACTGTAGCGAAAAATATGATGTGAATGTAGCAAAAACTTATAAATGAATTTAAAAAGTAACCGGCACGTATCATTATTGAAACGTTCATGCCGATACAATAGGTGCCTTTACACGGTCGTTCCGGCGCGCGTTCCGGCGCGTCACACGCCAAAGTACGTGAACGCTGGAGCGACGCTCCTTCGTGCACGCCAGAAGATTATACTCGCCACTACTTAGAGACAGCGAGTTCGGGCTCCCATTTCTACGTCGACTCCACATGCTTTTTACACGATCCACCGCAGTGGTGTACTACTTGTTCGATGTATATCATCGATCTGCGAAATGATCGGCAAGACACGATCGCGTGTAAAATTTTACAAGGGTACTTTATAAAAATGTCCAAATGTTTCCCCGACAATGCGATGGCATATGAAATTGTAGTTAACACATTCCCTGTTGTGACGATCATAATTATTACTATCAACTACTGTTACACAAACAATAGAAATTATAAAAGGAGTAGGCATTTCTTAAACGCACTCTTATCGTATCGATATGGACGTGACAAATGGATTCCTGGGTCACACTGGCTCACCCTGCCTCACACAGTCGAGGGTCGTTCGAATATGAGAGGTCAACTTCAGATCAATTTTTTTGCAATTAACATGAATACGACATATTTGTTTGCATGGTTACATACTATGTCCATTAGCTATCAGAATAGAGTGATGGATACACAAAAATACAACTTTCATACTAAACTACATCTTTACCATATTTTTTTTCTATTTCTGTAGCTATTTCTAACTTTCCCTTTTACTCCTTTATATGTACCTACCTCTTCCTGCCGTTTCTGCTTCCATATACCTACTTAATTTCAAGGGTTCGCACAGGCCTGGTCAGCGTCAGGAACATTTGGCGACCAGGTCTTTGCGTACCGGTATGACTTGAACCCAGCCATATATACTGACGCTACGAGCCTACGAGCACACACGTACACTATTGCAGTTCTCCTCACCGATTCTAACCTTAGCAACGGGACAAACGGGTTGCTCGCAGCTAGGCGCTAAAACAGCTCCCTTGTGCACCCCTGTTGTAAACGAATGAATGAATCTTTTCATATAATTTTTAAATAGGTACAACAATTAGTCCATTAGTACGTTCATTACGGTTACTTTCCTTATACTTATTCTCTTTTTATTAGGTTCTTTGCTCGTTCTGGTCATCGTTCGGACCACGGAATGCCTACTCCTTTTATAATTTCTATTGTTTGTGTAAGAGTAGTCCGATTTGCATGATATTTGTGATAATTTTAATTGGGAGAACGCCAGGAATCCATTAGTGTTACTTTCATATCGATACGATAAAGAATAAAGTAATTTATTAATACGCTGTAATGAACATTTCACCCTCCACTGTGGGTCGCCGTCCTCGATTCGCTGCGGTCGGCTAAGGATTCATACCTGTTTCAGAAAAACTGTATTCTTTATTCTTTATCGTATCATTATGGAAGTGATTCCGATGGATTCTTTACGTTTTTTAAATGAAAATTATACCAAATTTCATGTAAATCGGACTATTTTTAACGAAGTTATGGAAATCAATTTGTTATGAAGAATTCTTAATTACAATCCGATTTGTGTCGTTTTTGGACCATTTTCATCTGGAAAACATAAGGAAACGATCCACGCCACTTTCGCCCAGATCCGGTGAGAAATGTAGAATTTTTGATTCGCCACGTCTTAGGGGGCAACATTGTACGGTCCCCTCTGGTCTTGAGGGTCGAAGTCCTTGAAACCCATCGAGGCATTGCTTATCTACGGCGTTGCCTCTGGAGTCTTGGCTGCCAGGCTCGTCGCGCGCCTCAGGATTTCTGCACTGTCAGAAATCCTGAGGCGCGCGACGAGCCTGGTTTCAAGTGTCGTTTTTTCCTTTTCTAACTACATTTTCTGTCTCTTATGTAAACTCTTCTGGAGTCGAGGTTGGAGCGCGGGCAGGATTGTGGTGCTTTCTTGCGCGCCACGCAAGAGCGTGGGTGAAAAATTTGACCTGCATCCCGAGCAATCAGAAGACTACCCTCTTCTTCAAAACATCTTGCATATTTTACATCTCTTCATCATTTATCTTAGATATAACATCACTTGCATACCGATATGTATTTATTGTCTATTAATATTAGTTTTTATATTAAAACAAGCAGTGACATGGTAAATTATTGCCGTTGATAGTAATAATTATGATCGTCACAACAGGGAATGCGTTAACTGCAATTTCATTTGCCATCGCATTGTCGGGGAAACATTTGGACATTTTTTAAAGTACCCTTGTAATATTTTACAGTCGTTATAACTGAGTCATAAACCATTTCCAGAATTTATAGCACCTTCAGGTCAACCAAATGTAGCTTCCTAAAAACAGATGTTTCAGTGTACCCTACAGTAACAGCATTTATGGTATCCTCTATAACCCAGGCATATCGAGGAATTTCTATACTTTTCGCGAATGTATATCGCGATCGTGTCTTGCCGATCGTTTCGCAGATCGATGATATACATCGAACAGGTAGTACACAATATACCAATGCGGTGGATCGTGGAAAAAACATGTGGATGGAGTCGACGTAGAAATATGAGGCCGAACTCGCTGTCTCTAAGTAGTAGAGAGTATAATCTCCTGGCGTGCACGAAGGAGCGTCGCTCCAGCGTTCACGTATTTTGGCGTGCCGCGCGGCGTGTGACGCCCCGGAACGCGCGCCGGAACGACCGTGTAAAGGCACCTAATAGCGAATGTAGAAGTTTTACATTCTATCAATACATGCAACATAAACAATCATTAACCAATCATTTTAATATATTTTTTTATAATTAAATATAAATATTGTTTTTCTAGTTTTTAGTGTTTGTGGATTTACATTTCACAGGTCAGACTTCTTTACAAATATCTTTTCTTGCTGTTATCACGTCCCGGGTGGAGGTCTTTGGGGGACAATGACACTGTGGGGGTTTTTGAACACAGGCGAGGATCTGAAATCCTGCACACTGAGAGTTGAGGGAGGTTAGGCGAGGATCTGGAATCCTGCACACTGGGGTAGAGGGAATTTAGGCGAGGATCTTGAATCCTACACACTGGGGTAGAAGGAATTTAGGCGAGGATCTTAAATCCTGCACACTGGGGTCAAAGGAGGCTAGGCGAGGATCTTGAATCCTGCACACTGGGGTAAAAGGAGGTTAGGCCAGGATCTTGAATCCTGCATACTGGGGTAAAAGGAGGCTAGGCGAGGATCTTGAATCCTGCACACTGGGGTAAAAGGAGGTTAGGCGAGGATCTTGAATCCTACACACTGAGGTCGAGGGAATCTAGGCGAGGATCTTGAATCCTACACACTGAGCGACCAAGGAGGGTTTAAATGATGAAATTGTACCCGATGAACACCCGTTAGACCCTTGTGGGTTTTTGTACCGGTTCGATAATAGGATTTACCGCTGCATATATATAAGAAGTCACTCGCAATGGTTCCGCGAAATCCGTCTAGGCATACGTCGGTACGCGGCCCGTGCAGAAGAACGTTTGTAAACACTATAAGAACACTCGCTCGCGAACCGAGATCAGCTGTTGCAGCGGTTCGTTACGTTTGGGATCTTCGTTGCCGAAGGATTAACACAGTAACTTCACGATTGATTTAAATGGTTGTTTATTCAGGTTAAACATGAACGTTATCATGCACTGCGTTAATGGTGCAGTAGAGATGATCGTTAGCGTATGACATTTATAAATGTATATAAAATAAAATGTTTATGGATGGACATGCGATACACTAAAAGATGATAATATAGTATGAAATAAGCAAGTAAGAATAATAATATGAATTTCAATAAGCGTTAATAATACAAAGTGTTATAAGATGCTAAGCGTTAGCAGAAATAATAATACAAAGCAATGAAAAATAGTATGAAATAAGCAACAAGAATAATAATATGAAATGTCATTAAATGAGGATGATATGCCTTTAAACAATATGGTAATTGAAATAGCTTACAAGAGTCGTTGTAGAAAGAGTTGTTATTCACTTTCACTATATATATATATATATATATATATATATTGATTAGAAAGAGGGAAAAGGGGTAATGACTTCTTTGGTCATGGAGAGGTTGTGAGACGTGGTCTCGATTTAAGAGGGGTTTTTTAGGGACGAGGGACTTGTATTTATTAGATTTGGAGTGATGTGGTCGTGCCACGTAAGGTTAAGAGGGGATTTGGGGGTCGTCGTTGACCATCTTGAGATGGGGACCGCTAAGGTACATCGCCAAGGTGATCAGTGGTTTGGGGAAAGGGTAAGACTTGATTTAGGAAGACTTTGGTGGAGTGAGTTT
The DNA here is from genome assembly GCA_963971345.1 of Andrena flavipes. Lineage (NCBI taxonomy): Eukaryota > Metazoa > Arthropoda > Insecta > Hymenoptera > Andrenidae > Andrena > Andrena flavipes. The sequence continues at coordinate 52,841,323 of OZ020479.1, read as the reverse complement.
GTGAAAGACTTGTACTGTTACCGCGCGAAAAATAGTGGGACGTCACACTGTATACAGTTTAACAGTTTGTGACGGCCACTCTGTGTGGGCGTCACGCGGGATGGGGTAGGTCGTTCGAATAACTCAGTCGAGTCGCAGGGTTAGAAGTGATTTGAGCCTTTGGTAGTTTGAAAGAGTCTTTAATTATTCTATATAGTCCTTATCTCTCTAAGTGATTATTATAAGTCGTTTATTATCTATGTACTCGGCTATTGGCCGGAGGGTATCGCGGGCTTGGTGCCGAAGAGTCGCCGTCGGTCGAGGTCCGGGCAGTGTCCGGTCGGTCTCGGTCGGTGGTTCGGGGTTACGGAAAGGTCGGAGGCGCCTTCACAGAGAACCCGGGCAACGTCCAGTCGTTCTCTGGTGGGGGCACGGGGGTACGGAAAGGTCGGAGGCGCCTTCAGAGAACCCGGGCAACGTCCAGTCGCTCTCTGGTGGGGGCACGGAGGTACGGAAAGGTCGGAGGCGCCTTCAGAGAACCCGGGCAACGTCCAGTCGTTCTCTGGTGGAGGCACGGAGGTATGGAAAAGAGTCGGGGAGCCTGGGCAGCATTCAGCCGCTCCGCCGAAGCGGTATGGTTACGAAGGAGTTTTACGCTCGAAGCGTTCACACTGGGGCGAATCCGGGCACTATCCAGCCATTCTATCCGGTGTGGTGAGGGGGCTCCTTAATCCCCACTCCGTTGTCCCTCTTCGGCCGCCGCGGGTCTTATAATCTATTGCGCGGTGAATGTCACTTGCGAGAAGTGGACGCGATCTAGTGGCGCATGATGTACTAAGTGTACGGAGCGCGGATCGCGTCGGGGAGGGGGGCACCGAGGGCCGTTGTGCCTCGGCTCGGGTCGGCTTCGCTCGCCTCGTGACGTTTCGTCACAAGTTTGCTTTAAAAAATAATTATATCTTTGTACTACGTAACGGATAATTTCTCGATAAATTGTGTATTCTTGGTAATCGTGATGCGACTAGTGTCCCGAACGCAACTGCTTTTTGTCGTTTTCGTAAAGACCGCGAGTGGCTGATTTCAAATCGTTTGGATTTGTGGTTATGGGTTATATTTATTGATGATTGGGTTATCCTTTTGGGTATTGTCATACAATCTATACACGTCTGAAAAGTTTCAATACAATTGGATAGTTGGAAGTGAATTAGATTTGAACCATACAAACATACAAACAAATATCTATTAAATTATGTTATTAAATTTATATTTAAACAACAGAGAATTCTTGTTATTAAAAAAGATAATTTGATGTATAGCTAGATAAAAAATAAAGTGTCATGTTTTTCGAAGAATTATAGCATTCATAAATTTCATTACGATCGGCGTGTTACAGTTCGGTGATGTACCTTATTCAAATTGTATGCTTTGAAATTGCACATTGATTATACAAAATATTACATCCTTCTACGTATAAATAAAAAATATTGATACGCAAATTAGTATTGTTTCATTAACATGTTTCCTAACTTCACTACCCAACCTCTCTATCTTTCATTATTGTTATCCTCTGTGACGTTCAGCGAGGCTCTGACGCTAGACGCAGCTCTCGTGCCCGAGCCGTATTCCTTCAAGAAATTCTGGATAGAAAAAACCTTGGCAACAGCGCTGCAGAGACAGAGAGAACAGAAAATGTGGCAACTATGCGTCAAAATATCGTCTACATAGAGTACCTGGAGATGTTACCCCTGTACAACTTCTTTTTATAGACCACAATAGTTTCATTAGGGTCCGTTTGTTTATTAGGGACGTATCGATCGATTCGGATCATAACAAAAATGAGACGGCAACCTTACGATTAAAAATGAATGATCACCAATAAAGTAACTAAAACTCAACGTTGTCGGAAATCCACCTGCAGCTTGAAAACCTGTGTCACTGGATCACTAAACCGATCCCGGTCATCGATGGACGAGCCCCGTGCACAGCAGGTCACAGGAATACGACACTACCCAAAGTTAAGACTCGCAATGCCAGGTGCGTTCAGGTTAATGTACCGAATATTCACTTCACTACACGGCTACTAACACTGATTTTTTAATTTATCTTCCATGGAACGTGTTGTTCCTACGTTATAAAAATTGGTGAACACGAATTTTTACTTGGCGTTCGGAGCCGTGGGTATTCCCGTGCAAATTCTCACGCTGCAGCATTTGCGTCCACGTTGTTCAGGGGGTACACCCAGAACATCGCGTAATACTCTTGAGCAGAGAACATTTCTGCGACGTGATTGCTTGCTGATTGACAAGATTTTTTCCAAGCGACTTCTTCTACCCCCAAGTAATTTCTCTCGTTCCATTATGAGTTAACTCCTACCAGGACAAGAGGTTTTAGGTAAAAAGAAGCCAGCACATTTTCGAAACACACGTGCTTTGTAGAAGTGCACCGAACGAACCATCGTACATTTTCACAAAAGCTCGCTCTCGGTCCTTTTACTGCCAATGTACCCATTGCTTAGAGATAGACAGCAGACACCACGTGTTTCGCTTCGAAAGGGTCCGAAGAGACGAGAAATAGAAAGTCTTCGAATTGCTATAAAGAAAAAAAGGCATACCATTTCTGTTTTCGTTTTCCGATGCCCTGAGTTCACGTCTGCTACGAGGCGGGACCAATTAAGTCATAAATTATCAAAAACTGTAGGAAACCGTTCTCTACCGCCGACTAGCGGGACAATACGGTCATAAACCGCGACCCTGGCGAAATGCTCTGACCGATCGCCTGATTAATGTTAAGGAACTAGAATTTAAAAAGTAGTATTCAACATCAATACGCCTCGCGGAGAGACACAGGAAGAAAAGGGGTAGTCCGCTGACTGCGCGTAGTCCCGCCTGCGTCGTCATCCCTACAAATTCGAAACAGATCCCTTATTTCTCGAGTATAAACACGGGCTCGAATTTCAAAACAAAAGCACGCGTCGACGTATTCCGTGCGAGAGACGATGGGCTTGAAGTCCGATTGGCCCTAATCTAACCAATCTACCCTGCATCCCTCTCAAATGGCCACTGTCCCGAAGAGGCCCTCTTCACAGAAATATCTCCTCCCCTTTTGTTTTGAAATTCGAGCGCGTGTTTAGACACGAGAGATAAGCAGGCCCGATTGGCTAGTTTGGGACCAATCGAACCCCATGCCCACCTTCTCTCGCACGGAATACGTCAATGACATTGAAAAGTCCTGCGCCCCGTCTCAGGTAAAGCAACCTCGCGCGATTACAGTCAACTGACCGTACAGCTACAACCTCATATTTCTTCAGTGAGCTGAAATAACAGATCGACAGAAGAATTGCAAGAGAATTTTACTAACCTACTCTTGGCCAATGACACTGTTTTTATAATAATCAGATTTGCAAGTTCCAGCTTGACCTTATCTTGATTATTAGTTGAAAATGTGTCATTGCTCAATGGAAACGATACACGTGGTGTGTGTCTGCTTTGTATCTCGAAGAAATGGGTAAATTGGCAGTAAAGTGACGGAGAGTGGGCTTTTGTCAAAGTGTACGATGGTTCGTTCGTTGCACTTATGCAAAGCACGTGTGTTTCGAAGAGGTGCTGGCTTCTTTTACCCTACAACCTCTTCTCCTGGTGGGAGTTAGCTCATAATGGAACGAGAGAAACTACTTGAGGATAGAAGAAGTCGCTTGGAAAAAACCTTGTCAGTCGGGAAGCAATCACGTCGCAGAAATGTGTGAAATACTCTGCTCAAGAGTATTATGTGATGTTCTGTGTGTACTCCCTGAACAACGGGGACGCAAGTGCTGCAGCGTGAGAATTTGCGCGGAAATACCCACGGCTCCGAACGCCAAGTAAAAGTTCATGTCCGCCAAATTTTATAACGTAGGAAGAACACGTTCCATGGAAGATAAATTAAGTGATCAGTGTTAGTAGCCGTGTAGTGAAGTGAATATTCGGTACATTAACCTGGACGCACCTAACATTGCGAGCCTTAATTTTGGGTAGTGTCGTAAACTTTTGGACCTGCTGTGTACGGGGCTCGTCCATCGATGATCAGGATCGGTTCAGTAACCCAGTGACACAGGTTTTCAAGCTGCAGGTGAATTTCCGACAACGGTGAGTTTTAGTTACTTTATTGATGATCATTCATTTTTGAACTTAAGGGTGCCGTCTCAAGTTTGTTATGGTCCGAATAGTAAACAAAGCGTCCGAAGCGTCCCCAGTAAAGAGACGGACCCTAATGAAATTAATGTGGTCGGTAAAAAGAAGTTGTACAGAGGTGACATCTCCAGGTACTCTATGTAGACGAATTTTTTGACGCATAGTTGCCACATTTTCTGTTCTCCCTGTCTCCGCCGCGCTGTTGCCACAGCTCCTTCTACTGATGAGAAGTCTTGGAGGAATACGGCACGAGAGCTGCGTCTAGGCAGGTATCAGCGGCCTTCAACTACAGCTGATGGAGGGGGTAACACCTACAGGAGCGGTGGTTATGTGTGCGTGACTGACGTGACTAACGCGCTGTTCCGCACACATAACCACCGCTCCTGTAGGTGTTTCTCCCTCCAGCAGTGGTACCTCGAGCCCCGCCGATCTCTGGTTATTTAGGAGCCCGGCGACTATCCCCACAATTTCTTAGAATTCTTTGTTCGAGAGTGAGAGAATCCGAAAACGAGCAAGAGCTTGGGGCAATACATACATCGATATTTTTCATGAGCAGAAATACGGACATTTAGAGCATCATATATTTAATTACAAATTATTAATAGTTAAACATCATGAAATATCTTTCTTAAATAGTTTTTGAATTGGTTGATTTATTATTAAAGAATTAATCAATTACTCTGCAAATTTTGATCACAAACAAATTTTTTACACCCTCTTTATGACAAGTAACCTCTTAAATGAGCAGAAATTGGGACATTCAACTTATCCAAAAATAATTGAAATCGGTGAGGAAACACCTATTCTGCATAATTACCTTTTTTTATTCGAAGATTTAATTCGAATAAATACAACGAATAAAGGATATTCTTCAGAATGGCTCACATTTTCTATCGTATCGGCATGAACGTTTCAGTAATATACTGCTGAGATTTTCCAGATGAAAATAAATTTAAACACGGTATAAATCGAATTATTTATAGCATTATTAGATTAGAAATGTTACGTATTTATATTTAAGTATCTAGTACAGTTCTAGAAATAATCCGATTTATACCATATTCTAATTCATTTTAATGTGGAAAATCTCAGCAGTATGTTACTGAATATTGAAAACGTGACATTTTACATTTTATCAACATTGTATGCCTCTCCAACCGAGATTACAAGTCACCGCACAGTGGAGCATTTCGGGTCGAAACACGGCACAAAACATTTTCTCACCCAAATCATATATTTATCGTTAATTTTGCATTTCATTCAGTTATTATGTATATTTGTGATCCTATTGGGCCAGTAGAATTAACGAAATTTGTTTATTTAATAGGGCATAGTACTTTTTTACAAATTGCCGACAATATCGACCACATTGTACATAGGAAAAAGTTCCGCATCTTTCACATGTAAAAATACTTCACTTACTTTGAATTTCAATGGCAGAAAAGGCATTTTTGTAAAAAAAAAAAGCGTCAGAGACCCCTTCTCGTCCCTCTAACTACCTCAGTTAAACTCCCGTTAAATATAAACAATCAAAATTGGGACATTCAGTACGATATAATTCCAAAAATATCAGGGATATCAAAATTAAATTTGGTACACTTCAAATACATACCTCAACACTTAATTCCATCAAAAATTAGTTGAATTAAGTAAACAACAATACAAGTTCTGAAGAGTTTCGTGGTTCTCGTGTTCAAAACCGTGTAGTCGCGTTAAAAATTAATGAATGTGAAAAACAATCATACTACCTGCAATCAACTACCTGTAAAAGAAAATTTGCAGTCTAGCGATATTTTTGTAAAAGGACTTAGTGCCGTGTTTCGACCCGAAATGCCCCACTGTGCGCCGTCGAAGAACTCAAATCCTATTTGAGTTTATCCAGATACCTATTATCATTGCCCATCTCTGTTCTCTGACCGCTTCGCCGTGATTCATTCAAGCCTCCTTGATGGCAAAATAGTGATAGGGGAAATGCGGCAACAGCGCGATTCGACTCTCGATACGTCTCGGCAACTATGTCTTTCCTACATTTATCGGCTAGATTAGACTTCCACCGGGTTTGATGGTACAATGCACGAATATACCATCAACGCCGGTGGCGGAGAATCCTTGAAGCTTCATTCTGTCATTCCTCGAGTCTGTCTCAGTACACGAGTCAGAAATTCATTATTATCTCAACGTGCGGTGGTTATTAGCGCTCATACGCACCAGACCACCCTGCACAGATGTCTGCTGAAGGCAACTATACCCGCAAAAACTTCTTTCATGCCGATTCCAGGGCGAAAGTTGTAATTTACGGTGTGTTTACTACATCTCGTATGCGCAGGGCTGGTGGAACCATTATGCAAGTTAGGCGCCGCATAAGGACGCCAGCCGAATGGGACGCTAAAAAAAACTGTCTCGCACGCTTAATAATATAGGAATACAACCCCCACATAAACGAAATGTTCATCTCGTAAAAATAAAACATATTAAATAGAAAACAGGTGCAAAAATTTGGGGCACCAAAAATTTTCTTGCATAAGGGCGCCAACTAACCTCGCGTCGGCCCTGCGTACACGTCACGCAGGTGCTACGAGGCTAGACTACGCCATTAGCGCCACCAACGGACAAGCCTTGAAGTTTCATTCTGTCAGTTTTCGATTCATAAATTCATTATTATTTCGACATACGGTGGTTATTAGCACTCATATGCACCAGACCACCCTGCACGGATGTCTGCTGAAGGCAACTATACCCTTAAAAACGTCTTTCATGCCGATTTCAGGGCGAGAGTTGTAATTTACGGTTTGCTTACTATACGCGTATATGTACACGCTCAACTTAGCTTGTGTGAGCATACGCACACATTCAACGCTCGGTGAGACGGCAGCCTTAAGGGGGTAGACACGTCACGTGGTCTGGCCGATTTGGTCGGTCGGTATTACAGCAGAGTTTTCCTGCACAGAAATGGTAATACCCATAGATACGCGGCTACCTGTGCACGCGAGAGGGAGCTGTTTGCTATTTCCATATTTTATTTTGAATGTGGAAAGAAATTGTCAGCTGTTGCGTTGAACTTGTAAAAATTTAAACGGAAAGTCTGCTGGTACTGCAAACGTGGAAAATTCATTCTACATTACTTGAAATGTGCTTATGCTGCAATTTTCTACGTTGGCAGTAAGGAATTATAAGTGAAAAGGAAAAATAGATGAGGGCATGTCCCCAGAAAATGAAGTTTGTTAGGATAGACATTTTTTAATTAGCAAAACACTGAAACAGAACATGAAATACACATCCTATGCAGAAAGCAGTTATGAACAAACATATATAAAGATGTGTTGGATGTTGAATCCAACGCGTGATTATTATGTGGTCGGCTCCTCAAAGTGACAGAAAATATAACCTAAGTATATGCTATATGACAACAAATGTTTCGTGGCTATTTCGTTCTTTTACGAAACATTTGTGAACTTTTTATCATCCTTCCAAAAGATTATTATTATGCCGCAACAGCATCATTAGGAAATTCAGAATAGCAATTAGGTTATGTTTTCTGTCACTTCGAGGACAGAAAATCGGTTCGTGAAATCTGCTGCTGAAAATGCGCCGGCTGGATGCGCGTGATTATTCTATGGTCAGCTCCTCGAAGTGACAGAAAACGTAACCTAAATATGTGCTATATGACAACAAATGTTTAGTGGGTATTTCGTTCTTTTACGAAACATTTGTGAAATTTTTATCATCCTTCCAAAAGATTATTATTATGCCGCAACAGCATCTTTAGGAAATTCAGAATAGCAATTAGGTTATGTTTTCTGTCACTTCGAGGACAGAAAATCCGTTCGTGAAATCTGCTGCTGAAAATGCGCAGGCTGGATGCGCGTGATTATTCTATGGTCAGCTCCTCGAAGTGACAGAAAACGTAACCTAAATATGTGCTATATGACAACAAATGTTTCGTGGCTATTTCGTTCTTTCACGAAACATTTGTGAACTTTTTATCATCCTTCCAAAAGATTATTATTATGCCGCAACAGCATCTTTAGGAAATTCAGAATAGCAATTAGGTTATGTTTTCTGTCACTTCGAGGACAGAAAATCCGTTTGTGAAATCTGCTGCCACAGCCGACTCTACTACTAGCCGTGCTGAAGGCAAAACAGCAACACCGCGGGAGTCCGGTTTCGACATAGGATATACAACTCCCGCAGTGTTGCCATTTTGGCTTCAGCACTTCGAGGACAGAAAATCCGTTCGTGAAATCTGCTGCTGAAAATGCGCAGGCTGGATGCGCGTGATTATTATGTGGTCGGCTCCTCGAAGTGACAGAAAATATAACCTATATGCTATACCTGATTTCCTAAAGATACGGTTATGGCATAATAAGAATGTTTTGGAAGGCTGATAAATAGTTCACAAATGTTTCGTAAAAGAACGAAATACCCACTAAACATTTGTTGTCATATAGCATATACTTAGGTTATGTTTCCTGTCACTTCGAGGAGCTGACCATAGAATAATCACGCGCATCCAGCCTGCGCATTTTCAGTAGCGGATTTCATGAACGGATTTTCTGTCCTCGAAGTGACAGAAAACATAACCTAATTGCTATTCTGGATTTCTTAAAGATGCTGTTGCGGCATAATAATAATGTTTTGGAAGGCTGATAAATAGTTCACAAATGTTTCGTAAAAGAACGAAATACCCACTAACATTTGTTGTCATATAGCACATACTTAGGTTACGTTTCCTGTCACTTCGAGGAGCTGACCATAGAATAATCACGCGCATCCAGCCTGCGCATTTTCAGTAGCGGATTTCATGAACGGATTCTAAACTGGATGTAAATAATTATGAAACACGATGTTTACGGAGTTTAGTACTCTTTTATTTGTTGAAGATGCTTCAATTCTTTTAATCTTCCTGTCTATATAGAGCAACAATGGACTAACCGACATTTTTTTCGAAATTGAGTTAGTAGCAATAACGTATTCCAGTAGACTCTACTAATCATATCGATGGCTTAATGCACACATATATTGTATGTCCACTTTTTATGAAATTTGATTTTTTATATGCAACAAATAGTGCTTGACTGTTTCTTTATTCTGTAAAAAAATCACATTTCTATCTTTTCTATAAATTGATCAAAAATAATATTTTTGTTTATTATATGTCCATGCTAGAGGACGAAAATATTCTTGGAAAATGTGACAATAAATAATTTTTTTTAAAAAAGTCTTCCTATAGCTATCGGGAACAAAAAAGATCTTCTGTATCTTCCAAAGGAATTAGTAGTTATCAATAGCATACCATTAGCAAAATCACAACGTAATGTAATTCCAATCCCCATGGACATTGACAAAAATGAAAACTACGGAAATGAGAACTACGAAAATGAAAACGAATAATTACTTTTTTATTCCTATTACTTTCAAAATAAATATAATATTCAAGTGAGATTATTGCCAGTATTATTCCTTTCGTTCATTTTTATACAATATCCTTCGGTATAGTATGTCCTCCTCTGTACTTGGTTACACATATAGCATGTCCATCTTCCAAGTATTACTATCGAATTATTATTATAATTTTGCAGATTCTAACTTATACTACTAATTACATAGTTTCAGTGATACCTATATTACATATATATGATAATACAATAATGCAAAAAGTATTTATTTATAAAGTACCATTGAATGTTTGAACCTGTTTTTCTAAAAAAAAAAACGCTAAAAGTGGACATACAATATGTGTGCGCTAAGCCATCAATGTACAATAGGAAAAATTTATTTGCAGGTTATTTCGTTGTTGCTCTGTCTCAATTACTATAACATAAATACGACAGCGATTTCAAATGATATATGTGTTACGGTAAAAGCTTTAGTAAATGTATATATTCCCAGCAGTTCATAATCAATGTATGCCTAAAATGCATATAACCTAACCTATAATCGTCCGAAAATGCATGCATTGACTGCATCACGCTTTTACTGTGGCTCGTGTATCCAGCTAACGCTTCAGTTTTGCTACGATTCCACGTTGGCAGTCCTCCCGAGTAGGCGCCATCTCGTGTGCACTAGCTCAACTAAATTTGTCACGTGACTTGCTCTGTATTATCGCCAATATGGCGGAACTCGTATTTGGGAATGCAATTACGAGAATACGTTGTTTGTCCTTATATGAGCAGATTTTGAGCTGGGTGAGGTCTCATTCGAAAGAGAAAGGTTCAGTGCAGTGCGTTCTGCTCCTCGTTTGAGTCACAAAACTCTTTTAGTGACCTAAAAATACTTGGATTCTTGCGGGTATATTTTGTCGACTTTTGCTCTACTTTCAACACTCATATTATTAGATATCAACACAAGCTCGTCGAACCATGAACAGAGCGCACTGCACTGAACCTTTCTCTTTCGAATGAGACCTGGCCCAGCCCAAAATTCGCTCATATAAGGACAAACAACGTATTCTACTAAACCCATGTTTCGGGTCAGATTATGTCGGTATACAGCGCGCTGCATTACCCGTGTCTACCCCCTTAAGGGGAGGTTCCGGTCTAAAAGTCGATTTTCTTTTTATTTCATTTTTCGAATGTTCAACCTTTTAGGAATACGTGTTTAAAGGGATTTGATGAAATTTGTAAAATTCCCGAAGTTATAGGCATTTGAGTAGCGGCAAATGCATGAGCGCAATAACCGGCCACGCGGCGCTCACGTCAAACTTTAAACGCGTTTTTCTCGAAACAATGTTCTCAAAACGGTGGGACCTATATCTCCAAAAGTTATTATCCGATTCGACTGAACCTTTTTTTATTTTGAAGAATATACTTCTGGCTAGGGGGAATCCAGACTAAATTACAAAATAGTGAAAATTTATAATTTTTAAAGGCGTGGAAAGGACGAACGGTATAGGGAAAAAGTGACTTCAAACTTCAAGTGCCGTTATTTTCTCAAAAAAATGTCATTTTTGTAATTTTGTCTGGTTTCCCCCTAGCCAGAAGTATATACTTCAAAATAAAAAAGTTTCAGTCGAATCGGATAATAAGTTTTGGAGATACATGGTCCCACCGATTTGGATGAATTTTTTGACGCCTTGACTTTAACGACTCCCCAGTGCCGTCTGCAATGATTAATTATAAAAAAAAATATTTCTATAATTTAAGACATCCTTAATACAATGCAACAAGTCCCATTAAATTATATATAGTAGTTTTTCTTTAATTAATTCCTAAAGATCATCTATTTTTGGGGGCTCTAAACCGGAACCTCCTCTTAACGCAATCGATGGCGTATTTCCGGCGAAAATTCTCATAATTCCCGTACGAAAATATTTATTCGGGCTTTTTAGACAGACTTATTCGTTATCAGCAACAGTGCTGGCTGTTATTGAATTACGGATTTTTATCACAATAACGAACTACAATCACTTTTCGTTAATTTCCTGTTACATTACCTTTTCGTGGCTAAGTTATTAACACAAGGAAATTGACGTATTCCTTATCCTCCCACGTCAAATAATTATTATTTTCGAATCTTCTAAAAAAAATACCGTGTATTCGTCTTTTTACGTTACACGTGATTTTCATCCATTTATCCTTTATTCATTATTCACCTTAAATAACAAACAAACCATGACAACATGTTTGATTTTATTTGTTATGTTTTTTTCATTTGACATTCTACGAAATTTTCTTCGATGCATACCGAGTTGCTTGTTCGCAGTCGCAGTGCGGCGCGTATCCACGCTAGCGCGGGAACTCGGCCGTCAGACTCGTGCTCTGATTGGTCGGTGCTTTTTGTCAATATCTCGTTAACGAAACCTCGGAGAGAATTTTCGCAAAGGAAAAAGTTGTTTGCAATCACCCCCTGAATCACCCTCTTCAAGGCACCGCAGCATTTTTGGGACACCCTGTATATGTGTAATGGGGGACGCCTACCTAGAGCGGTCGAAACAATGCGCTTCTGTGAGATTTTTGTTTAGAAAAACCGTTACACTTTTATTAATAACTATTCGCCTATTGTTAAGAGTGTATCTAAAGTTCAGTATTTTTTGCATTAAAAAATATTAAAATATTTGAGAGTTATAGGCGATGATCGGGATGTCCTTTTTTTAGCGCCTTTTATAGCGCCTAGATAATTTCATACTCTATCTAAAACTATTCAAAGTTTTCATTTCAGAGGATTCTGCTACGAGCTACGGATGGTCATCGCAAAACGCTAAAAAAAGGACATCCCGATCACCGCCTGTAACTCTCAAATCTTTTAAGATTCTTTAACGAAAAAATACTGAATTGTCCATTAGATGTGCTCTTAACAATAGATGAATAGTTAGTAATAATAGTGTAACGGTTTTTCTAGAAAAAAATCCAAAAGAAGCGCATTGTTTCGTCCGCTCTAGGTAAGCGTCCCCCCTTAAGGGGATAGACACGTCACGTGACCTGGCCGATTCGGCAGTTCGGTATTACAGCAGGTTTTTTCTGCACAGAAATGGTACTACGGATAGATCGACGATTGCCCGGTAAACGCGAGAGGGAGCTGTTTGCTATTTCCGTATTCTCTTCTGAACAAGGAAAGAAATTCTCAGTTGTTGCGTTGTACTTATAAAAATTTAAACGGAAAGTCGGCTGGTACTGCAAACGTAGAAACTTCATTGTACATTTTAATTACTTGAAATGTGCTTGTGCTACAGTATTCTACGTTAGCAGTGAGGAATTATAAGTGAAAAGGGAAAATAGATGAGGGGATGTCCCCAGAAAATGAAGTTTGTTAGGTTAGAGATTTTTTTACTAGTAAAGCATCGAAACAGAACATGAAATACACTTATTACACGTTTTATGCAGAAAGCAGTTATGAACAAACATCATATATAAAATTGTAACGAATCGATTGACGTCTCTTTTGCAAAGATCTGATTAGAGATTGCAGAACTTCAGATTCGTCACTGCTTAGCGTGCAACATTGTATAGTCCCGCTGGCTTCGAGCGTCGAAGCCCACGAAACTCAGCGAGACACATGATTGTTGGCGAGCATCGCGTTTGACGACTCTAGCTAGAGAATCACCCCGTATAAATGCTAAGAAACGATAGTGTGAAGCGGCGTGCGTTTCAGCTGCAAATTGACAATATCGTAGATTCTAGGGCTTAGAATATTAGCTCCGTAATACGATGTTCTTCACCAGAGCACTACATTACTGATGAAAATGATGCCAAACATGGAGCAATTCGGTCTATTTTTAGTGAACGTAGTGTGTGTGTGTGTCCTAATCATGTATTCATAAGGAAAAATAGATCGAATTGCTTCGCGTCTCGACTCATTTTCGTGGACATAAACTCACCAATCCATCGGTGGTAACACTCTTATCAAGGTGTAATGAGAAATATGAACATTTTCATATTCAGTACTGGGTGACTCAAGTCGCCGTCGACCGAGGGTCCTAATAAATGTGCATTTATTTGGGAAACCGAAGCCGCGTCACTCGTGACACCTAGTCGCGAACAGATATATGTATGGACGAGAAGAAGCAATGCAATTTCCCGATGACTTGAAGCAACATTTCAATAGGTAAATGCATGAAACTCTGGGATCAGGAATTCCCAACCAAGTGATGCATATGTAAGAACTGGCGAAATTCCACAATAGTTTGTCGTCAAAATTTTAAAATTGAAGTATTTATTTGACGTGAATATACATATGTAAAGTTTCTCAGCAAAGTCTTTCCCGATTTGAGTTCTATAGAAGGCTGACTTTCCTTCGCTGAGTTTCGTGGGTTTCGATGCTCGAATCCAGCGGGGCCATACAATGTTACGCACTAAGTAGTGACAAATCTTCAGTTCTGCATTTCTAATCAGGTTTTTGTGGAAGTGACGTGAATCGATTCGTCATGTTTCCTCGATCAAATTAGCCCCAAAAATGATATTATTCGGATCATAATTAAGGAAATTACGTGAAAATTTGTTTGCAGAATTGGAAGCTTGTCAATTTAATCGGGAGAATGCCAGGAATCTATTTGTGTCACTTTCATATTGATACGATGAAAAAAAATCTGTTTCTATATAATCGATGACACATCGCCGAGCAATAGCGATCTCGTGCGGCTCGGGCCACAAAGGTTCTCGTCGGTTATTCGAGCATCTAACATCAGCGCTCTTCAAGGTCGCTGCCGCGGGATGTTGGGGTTCTCCCACTCTCGTCCGCGTTGCCAAGGACACCGCGCGACGCTAACCGCGAAGACGCTTGCCCGGCTAGTCCGTCGTGGCAGCCTTCGTAGCGTCGCGGGGTCTCCTTAACAACCGAAGGCACGCTGTGCGAGATAAAGATTGGAAGGGGAAGCAGGCGCATGAGGGGCCCCTACGCTGGACAGCGCTGATCTAAGATCGTTCGGGCTCGGTTTGGTGTACACAATACGGACTTTTCACTATTCCCACCACTTCTGTCTCACTCTTGTCCGGCGAAGGCGAGAGCGAGATGGAAAGAGAACGAGCGAAGGCACTAATAGCGAGCGAGGCCAGTACGAGATAGACGACGCGTTGATATTTTGTCTCGCTCCGTCTTTCGGACGCCTGACACTCCGTGCTTTGCGTGCGCGATAGTCGTTAGCGCTTACGATGAGCACGGGAACCGCTTCGCAAAATCGCCCGCCGCGCACGAAAAGTGTTCCATCCCGCTCCTCCCTTCGGCCAGAAAGAAGCGAGAAACTCAGCCTCAGAATTAACGCTCCGTTCATGATACGGGCTCAATGCCGGTCTCGACCAGCGAGCGGCTAACGAGACTTTACATTCAGATATATTGACCGTTGAGTTTTGTAACGCGTATTCTCACACCATTGGTACCGCTTGCCTGCCTCGGTGCTCCTTTTCGCAACGTTTTCTGACTCGCTCTCGTTCCATCTCACTCTCGCCTTCGCAGAATAAGAGTGAGCGAAAAGTGGTGGGGATAGCGCCAAGCTTCTGGTGTATATAGGCCAAATCGAGCTGTCAGCGTAGACATACACACATCAGAATAGGTGTGCCTTAGCTCCGAAAAAATTCAGGAGCTTTATTGGTCAGAACATTGATTCTTTCTCGATAGCTTCATCTCGTATTGGTCTACGCATAGCTTCGTAATGCACACAACTACTACGCTAACAATAAGAATAAATAACAGCCTCACGGCTACGTTCAGACGGAGCCGAGCAGCATTCCCGTTACCCCACCATACCCTTGAGTGGCCACGTAACTCCAACTGACAAATCCACGATCGTCAGATGGTGGTGGCTGATTTCTCCTCGATCGCTGTTCGCAAAAACGAATCGATCGACTCATATATCTGAATACGACGTTAGGATAAAGATATAATTAAAGATGCAAAACTATTCGAAGCCCAAGATGAAAGTCCTTCGAATAAACAAAGGAAACTAATAAATACCCGAAGCTAAATAGAATTTTAGATTTAGGGTTTCACACACAATCCCCCAAACCTCGTGTCGATCGGCCACTGGGGCCATTCGGAAGTATATTCTTTTATTTAAATAATGCCCATCCCTGCATAGCACCGTAAAGAATTACAAAGAAAAGTCAGGGAGTCAACTGTTGACCGATTTGGAGACTTTTATGTGTCATATGTTATATACAATAGTCGGAAGAATAATAATAAGTGCAATAATTGCAAATAATTGCTGTAACTTCCACATTCTGAAAATATGATA
Source organism: Andrena flavipes (assembly GCA_963971345.1). Classification (NCBI taxonomy): domain Eukaryota; kingdom Metazoa; phylum Arthropoda; class Insecta; order Hymenoptera; family Andrenidae; genus Andrena; species Andrena flavipes. The sequence goes on along the minus strand of OZ020479.1, from coordinate 52,825,516 downwards.
TCAGTAAATCAATATTTCCAGTATTAGTAAAAAAGTTCCAATCTCTTTTTTTATTTTAAATAATGTGGCCATGTAATTATAACATAAATTCGACAGCGATTTCAAGTGATGTATGTGTTTCAATAAAAGCGTTAACTTAGTAAATGTACACAGTTCCCAGTAGTTATATGCCTAAAATGCATATAACCTAACCTACAATCGTCCGAAAATTCATACATTGACTGCAGCACGCTTTTACTGTGACACATGTATCCAGCTAACGCTTCAGTTTTGCTATGATTCCACGTTGGCAGTCCTCCCGAATAGGCGCCATCTCGCATTCACTAGCTAAACTAAATTTGTCACGTGACTTGCTCTGTATTATCGCCAATATGGCGGAATTCTGATTTGCGAATGTACTCACGAAATTACGTTGTTTGTCCTTATATGACCAGATTTTGGGCTGGCTGAGGTCTCATTCGAAAGAGGAAGCTTTAATGCAGCCCGCTCTGGTCATCGTTTGAGTCATAAAACTCTTTTAGCGACTTACAAATACTTGGAATCTGCGAGTGTATTTTGTCGATTTTTTCTCTACTTTGAACACTCGTATTATCAGATATCAACACAATCTCGTTGAGCCATGACCAGAGCGGGCTGCATTGAACCTTCCTCTTTCGAATGAGACCTCGCCCAGCCCAAAATCTGCCCATATAAGGACAAACAACGTAATTTCCCAGTCCCATGTTTCGGGCCAGATTGTGTCGGTATACAGCGCGCTGCATTACCCGTGTCTACCCCCTTAAGTGAGAGTTCGTTCCCCCAAGTTTTAAATGTCTAGTGATCATTATCCATGGACCAGGTCCCTCCTGTCCAGAGTAGTAGCTTCCTAATGCCTAGGGACGGTTAAATCCGCCAAGGATAGTAGCTCCTGCGTTGCCCAGGAACTGGTCAAAGCACCCTGAGATATTAGCCGAGAAGCTGGTTAGAGCTATCTCAGGATTTGGTTAAAGCTACCTCAGGCGGTAGATACCACATGGCCCAGGAACAATTTTAGTGCTGCCCAGGATGGTCGGTTCACGTGGCTAAGGACCGGGAACGGTAGCCGAACCGCTCTGAGTTTATTTTTCGCGGATATATCCCATTCCAACAAAATTAGTAAAGTTTGTGGATCTCGAGCCGTGCATAAGTGTCTGATGCGACTGAGTGTTAAACCTTGAGGGCACAATGACGACGCCACAGCCTCCCGCCCATTAATTCAGGGCCGATGGCGCACCACCCGACCCGTGGGGCGAAGCGTCTCACTTCGCCTGTCTTTAGGAATAATGCGAACACCCAGGAAGAAGCTTCCAGCGGGCGAATTTCTTCAAGACCCCAAAGCTGCATTCTATGTAATTGGATAGTTTCAATAAAGAATACCTCAAAGAAAAAAATGCCAATAAAAAAAAAACACGGTTCAGCCTAACCGGCTCGCAAACGAGGAGCCGCCGCATCCTCCCAAGAGATGTTACCACTGATGGGGACTTCAGACGATGACCGGCCGCGCCCGGAAAGATGCTCAGTCCCTAAATGCGGGATCTCCTAGCTGTGACAGGTCCCGCTTTAAGAATACGTGCAGACTGATCACCGAATCTCCTTTACCGCGATCAGTGATAGAAGATGACAACCGCCTCGAGTTTCTCCATGAGGAGAGCGAAATGGAAACCGCCCTCGAGGGAGAAACAATTTGCCAAGCATGCCAGCGGAAACAAGCAAGGTTAAACACGACAAATTTCCTCCAATTTACACGGTGAACTCGTCCATCAGGGTCATTATTTCGGTCGTCTCAACACTTGGAGTTCCCAAATCTGCTTTTCAGATAAAGGAAGTTAACAAGGAGAATCACACACTCATTTACGGTAAGCTCCAAGAACTAAAGACGCAATACTTTACTTACACGCCTATGTACTTCAAGGAAAAGTTTCTCATTTTAAAATGAATCAGAGGTGAATTCAGTGTTGAAGCCATTAGACAGAAAATAGATGACCTCAAGCTCCCCAATGTCACCATTCTCAGCCTAAGTTCACTTTTAATAAAAGCCATCTAGTCAAGTATCACCACCTCATTGAACAGTCTAACGGTAGCAATACTACTGACCTGTTCAAAGTTAGAGATATCGCACACCAAAATATGTACTGGCAACACCTAAAAAGGCCTAGCATTTTCCAGTGTAAAAACTGACAGAAATTAGCTATACAAGCAAGAACTGCCAACTCCAATATCGATGCGTTAAGTGTGCCCAACCGCACGGACCTGTAGCCTGCACTGTTATCCTGTATCTTATAAAGGAGGCCTATTTATAAAACTTCAACACCATCACTTCACCTACCCAGGAAAACACAACATTCGCCCAGACAACACGTACCTCTGCTCTCTGTCTGCAGCCTAGTCGAGTAGACCAGTTCCCACATCAGAAGAGAGGATCCCCTTCCTGCCAGCTGCCTCAGCTACAAGGCCAGCACAAGAAGAGCGACCATGGCGCCCCACTATTGCCCAGTTGGGTATTAGAATTTAAGAAAGAAATAGCTTCCCTCGCTACTCAGTTTCAGACACTAGAGCTTCAAATTGCAACCAACTCAGAACATATCGACTACATCATAACTATTATACATATAATTATTTTCTTAACCTTGCTAATGGCTCATACCAATGGCTACCTTAATAGTATCGAAGCAGCTGCCATGATTGTTAACTCCCTTGTGGCACATTATCGTAGACTTGAACTTTCGCAATTCCTTCTTGACCATAATCACGACGTTATCCTCATCTTGGAGACTCAATCCTTCGCATAAGCTTGCTTTTAAGGACATTAAGCTAATCTGATGGGACAGACCGAATGCGGTCCAAGGCAGCCGAACCGCAATCCTTGTAAAAAAGTCTTTCTTTTATGGAGGTCTGCCTCCCGCCTGTCCAGACGAACAAAATATTGGAACACACGTTATTGGGGTCCCTAAGAGCAATAACAAATTTATAGCCATTGGCCATAAGCTAACCATAGACTCGACCCCTCCTACAGTGGGCCAAACGGCGATTCTAGGTAATAAAAAATCATATTCATCAGGGACAGCTTCTTATGTCAACTTTTATGGGATCGTTATAAAGGGGAGATTTGAATCTTCAAACTCATGGCGATTTGAATACCGAAATTATTTTTTTACACTTTTTGCTGTCATTTAAATTATGTGATTTTTTAGAGAAAAAGCATCTTCGAGGAAATTGAACTTAGGTGTGTTTATAGTCATAGAAACTACAAAATTCCATGTAAATAATTTGTTTATTTATATTAGTAAGAAAAACCGAACAAATATTACTTCAGATATCATACATAAAAAACATCATACAGTAGTATGACTATGAGAGCTCTAACGCAGATCCTCTGAGGGAAGCCCGGGATCAGTCCGGGCCAAGCCGCACAGTGGTCTGGAATTAAGAATTTGGTGACATTTGTCTATAACTTTTGAACTATAAAAGATATCGAAACGTTCTTTACGCCAAAAAATAGGAAAAAATTATCCCCTTCTAATGATGCATAACTTAATAATTTTTATATTTATTTATTTATTGTTTTTTAAATTTTTTTATGCTAATTGTTATAAAAAAAAATTGAAAGCTGTTTATTTGGTACCTTATTTAATACTCTTTTCAGTGGCTTAAGTCGCATGTTGATAAAACTTTTCGTTTTCAAGTTATAAGGAAAGTCGTATAGTAGAGGAAAGTAGTGAAAATCGCTTGTTTTTAAATTAAAGAGCAATCTTGTGCGATAAAATGGCATCTTTTATTAGTAATTAATGTAAATAATCCATTAAAAAAATAATGCTGAATGCAGCATGGTAAATTTTCGAAATTCTTTACTTTAAGAGAGGATATCTTTAAAGTCCCAAAGAGTCCCACATTCTACCGAATTGAAATATTTTCAGCAAATCTTCCTCTATGTAATCGCGTAACAACCATTTCCAACTTCGTCCAACTTCTCAAATTAATACAGTTTAATGCCGCGCCGCGTCGCGTTTTACGTATCACGTCCGCATCGTCCCAAATTCGTAAGGAGGTATGGCGTTTCTTCGAAGAAACTGTTTAGACCAGAGATACTTGATCTGTTTATACTATGGTGTAGATAAGCCTACGAATTTGGGACGATGCGGACGTGATACGTAAAACGCGACGTGGCGCGGCGTAACACTGACGGCATTAAACTGTATTAATTTGAGAAGTTGGACGAAGTTGGAAATGGTTGTTACGCGATTACATAGAGGAAGATTTGCTGAAAATATTTCAATTCGGTAGAATGTGGGACTCTTTAGGACTTTAAAGATATCCTCTCTTAAAATAAAGAATTTCGAAAATTTACCATGTTGCATTCAGCATTATTTTTTTAATGGATTATTTACATTAATTACTAATAAAAGATGCCATTTTATCGCACAAGATTGCTCTTTAATTTAAAAACAAGCGATTTTCACTACTTTCCTCTACTATACGACTTTCCTTATAACTTGAAAACGAAAAGTTTTATCAACATGCGACTTAAGCCACTGAAAAGAGTATTAAATAAGGTACCAAATAAACAGCTTTCAATTTTTTTTTATAACAATTAACATAAAAAAGTTTAAAAAACAATAAATAAATAAATATAAAAATTATTAAGTTATGCATCATTAGAAGGGGATAATTTTTTCCTATTTTTTGGCGTAAAGAACGTTTCGATATCTTTTATAGTTCAAAAGTTATAGACAAATGTCACCAAATTCTTAATTCCAGACCACTGTGCGTCGCTGTCATTGGAATTTGCGGCACTGCTGAAACCCCGATCGCTGGTCCTCTTTCCGCTGCTTCCGCGGGACGAATAATAATTGCGTTCTGCATCTTTAGCTGCTCAATCTCCCGACGAGCCAGCTCCAACTCTTTCTCTGCCACAGCTATTTCCCTGCGAGACACGATGATTTCCCGCTGCATCACTGAAATACTATCCGCTGTCATGTTCGCCACATTCGCCTCGCGTTCTGTTTCCTCCACGTTATCATCCGTGTCCGAGGATGTCATCCACGCACCCCCTGGATCAGCTTCCATTAGCCTGCCAATCAACTCGGTTTTCGCACCCTTAGTGCTCAAGTTCAACCGACGTAATTTCTCCTTCAACTCAGCCACAGAAAAATCACTCGCGTTTTTGACTGTAGTATCCATTCTACTGTCACCTTCAACACAAATCTCACTTTCCACAAAATGTCACACAACCCAACTCAGGTCAACTCAGTCCAACAATCGCCCCCACGTCACACACTTTAACCCCGATCCGCTATTGTTCCCACTCTATGCAACACAACACTGTACACACGCGACTTGCTTTATCCCGGACGAGCCCCCAATTTGTGGGGTTCAAAAAGTATGTGATAATGTATATATAGTGAAACAGTTTATTAATATGGATATATAAAAGTATAAGAATATAAGCATGTATAGTCAAACGAGTCTTATTGTACTGTGCACCACAGGAACCGCTCTTCCTCAAATCTCCACACGCTCTGCCCATCCACACCGCTGACCCGACGGTCCCCAATCTCCCCCCAAACCCCGCGCCAGGCTCCTCGGAAAAAGCCCCCCAGTGCGTCGGATACTTCACTTCCAGGAACGCTGACGCCATGCATCCCATCAACATCTCTTCACCATGCCTATCGCTCGACTGCCCCTACAATCTCCGAAACAACAACAACCAAAAGGCAAAGCCAGTCCTAGCATTCATCGGATAGCTTACCCGGAAATGTCCATCCACACCACACACCTGATAGAGAATTGAATTCTACAGTTCCAGTTAAAATTTTAAGTGAAACTATTCACTGGCTCAAGAGTTATGATGTACACCGTTTCTGAAAATCGTGTTTCGAGAAAACCGGCTTCAAAGTTCGGAGTACATTTATCTGCAAGTTTCGACTTACAAAATGTGTAAATCTCTTTTACGCGATTCCTAGCCCATAAAGGGCTCCTTCTGGTGCAAAATCTTCTTCTTCTTCTTGTTTTTTCTTCCTTCTGTTTTCTTTCCTAGCCTCTTTTGTTGCCGCAATTTCTCGAACGTTTGCCGCTGATAGTCGCCTTTTATCGAATTCTTCGCACATATTTTGCGCGTTTGTACCAACTAAAAGTTCAAGCTCTTGCATTATAGACATGAGAGCTTTGTTTCCATCATTGAGTGTTGCTAGAGCAATATAAGTGGCAGTTTCCATAGTTTCAACGCCACTAAAATGTATCTTTGGAGAGATTTTCCAAATTTTAGCGTTTAAACTTTCATTATTATTTTGTGTATAGCCACCAACGCATTTTGCCAGTAATGCGTCTTCACTCAAGTGCTCGTAAACCGGATAAATTGCTGCTTGAACATCTTTGGGTAAGGGAGTTTTATGCCTATATTTGTGTAAAATATTTTTTGCAGAAGCTCTTTGCCAAGCACACCAACTTGTTTCTCCAACAGGGCAATAATGATGTTGAGGATTGTCGTCTGCCGAACACTTATGGAAACATGTCGCTAAAATTGCATTTTTCATGGCTTCTGACGAATGACTAGCACCTCTAATGGCATTTCCATAATACGAGCTCAGTTCGTCGATCAGTTTTCGCCTAGTTTGCTTCACTTTTCGAAGCGCAGTCCCCATGCGTTTCTGAACGTGGCCTACACATTCTTTTTTCGTTACTGGTACATCGTACGCATCAGCGTCGACTATGGCGTTGAACGTCTTACTGTCACCGTCTCCAATGTAGTTGACGTATTTAGTATTATATAATTCCTGCGATCGTTGAAAAATTTCAACAATCGCACTCATCTCCATTTTACCAGAACTACCTTTGTGATTTGCTTTGCATTCACTAACGTGTTGGTCCAACCATTCTTCATACTCGAGTGATTCAATTAGCTTATCCCATAGAAGTGGCCAGGACCCAACCTAAATAAAACCCGTACCGCTCCGCGGGTACTGAGCAGCCGTGGTGTGGTTACCTACTCGGCGGTACACTGTGTTACGTTCGGTGCTATAACTTCGACAATTATTTTAATTTTTCATGAACATTTGTTTAAAATGTTCATAAAGGATAAGGCTTTCAGAAGCAGTAAAAAAATCGATTTTTTGAAGCTGAAATAGTCCACTACCCCCTTAAAACCATCCTCGATAAAGGCCATACATCAAATTGGACAACGGAGGTGTTGAAGATAGCTAAAGTACAGACAACTAATTCTGCAACGTATCTGCTCCTCGATTCCTGTGAAAAACCTGTTGCTGGAGGATTCTATGAACACCAGCTGCAACATCAGGGTCACCGATCCTGATGTGTATCTAGTGGAGAAATTGTTGCGTGGGAAGGAGGATATGCACTACGAGGATAAGGTATACGTCAACTGGCTGGGGTTTGATAAATCACACAATTCACGGATAAATAAAAATAATGTATTGTAAAATAATAATACATGACTCAATAAAATACAATGATTCATGTACTATTGCCCGATGAAAAGAAGAGCCACTACCCACACACTGAAATGTCATAGGGGCAAGGAAAATCGCCCGCTTGCTCCACCTTATCCCCTCCAAGAAATCCCACTTTTCGGTTCTTAATAGCTGTCCATATCCGCCGATTGTCGCAATTGGTATCGTTCGTGTTCTACGTCGCAGGACGAACTGTGTTGGAGGGGATAGGTTGACGCGAGTGGACGATTCTCTTTGCCCCTGTGACATTTCAGCTTGTGGGTAGAGGCTCTTCTTCTCATCGGGCAATAGTACACGAGTGAACAATTTTATTTTTACACATTAATTCCGTTATTTATATGAACGAGTTAATAAATACAATAATGATTTCTATACATTTGCTAACTATTTTATATTACGCAATAATTCTAATATTTATAATAATCGAGTTAATAAATACAATAATTTTTATTTTACAAGGGTTTGTTGTATTGTCCCCAGGGCAGAGTGTCGTTCAAATCGGGTACGATATGCCGCTTGTCGTCGTATGGACTTAGAGCGATTTTGGATTCTGAAATGCTGTACAATTTCGACCGCATGCATGATTGTTTACGAACCATTACGATCTCCCTTTGCAAACCCTGCGCGTAGTCGCCGAAAGTTATCGTTCTAGCTATGACGTTCGTCTTGACGTCTTTCGCCTTTTTCGTGTCTTTTTTGCCATCTACGCGTAGTGGCAAATCCCTCAATCAATTGTCAATGATCTACAAACCAAATTATAATAATAATTTTATATGAACCGTTACGCCACTGCGCTCTTCCATGCGAAAATCTTCCAACGTCGTCGACGTTCTTAGAACGTCGGACGCAATAACAACCTATGCACTGAGATGCTGGGAACGTTCCGAGCGACGAAGGTTGGGTCCGTGTGCATGAGGTGCAAAGTCAGCAATTTTGGCGCTCTTTGTTCAAAGGCCCGAGTGTTCAGGCCTACCCTGCAATCGCTCGTGGCAGTCGTCTGTTAAATCGCATAGTGCGTAATCTTTCTGTCCGAAGACATATTGCCGCATTGTTTAATCGGTATATGAGCCGGAGTTCCCGTGCTGTCTTGTAATGCGTGGTAGGACTCAGTCCCCGTAAAGACTTATATACATTTCTGTGTTTTAAATTCTACCGTTTAAATCCTTATTGACACTCTTGCGTTTAACATTTAGAAACAATATATTGTGAACCGTCTTTGTCGTGCACCTTCGTTTCGCTTTACGCGACATATAATATTTATTTTTTTATGCCGGTTCGCTGACGCGTTCGCGACTCGCGAGAAAGGGTCTAAAAGACTTACACTTGAATTATCCTCTGGCGAGGAAAAAGATTCTTTAATTGTTCTCCCGTGGAGAGAATTGCTTAACACCGTTGCTACCTGGTAGCTCGCAAAATTGTCTCTGATGACCGCACGTCTTCGCAGCGACGAAGCGATCGCCTTCCGCAGTCCTACGCGACGTAGGTCCGATCCCATTGGTAGTCCCAATTCTCGCGTGATTGGGTAAAACCAATAAGCGACGACACATATTGTCTACGTGATCGCGCGTAACAACAACGTAGGACAAAGGTATGTCTGAAACAGTAAACATGACAGTTACAAGTAACCTCTACGCTTATGACTGAGGACAAGCGTGGCATTATCGTACATCTATTTCGAACATGCCGTCCGCCTCGTATCCGTATGATACGAAACAAGAGTAGGGTCGCGCGCATCAAACTATAGGAAAGAACCGCGGTACAATGAAGAGGCGTCTCCCCTGGTCAGAAAATCATTTTATAACACTCTTATATAACGAATGGAAGGAGCGTTCTACGAAGAACAAGAATCTCATTTTTATAAAACTTACAAGCTGTTCCGTCCCGATTATCGCGATTTCCACTCACGAGTTCGTAAATCCCGTTTGTCAATCACCGGGAACGGATATTCTATTGAACACTATTCTAATAGAAGTAATTAAAGGATGAAATGAACTGTAGGGTACACTTAAACACAAAAATATATATTCTTAAACAATAACTGAATTACTAACACTACAAAATTAAGATTATAGTTCAGACGTGTTGTAGTTGGCGGTTGTTTGAAGACTGACTCCTCGATTCTCAAAAAGCCTTCAGGTTGCAAGAAGGGATGTACTCGTGGGAGGGGGCGAAGAATTGCTTTGTTGACCTGAGTGTAGGCCTAAGCCCGAGTCAAGAATCGCTAGAGTCAGGATCGGTACTTGAAACGCCGAAACCGAAAGACCGGCAACCGGCCGGATGACAGCAATAAACACATAAACGGCGCGACGCAGCTACGTGGCTATACATTTTTTCTACTTTATTAGCAGAACACCTCGGTAGGTGGTAAACCTCTTCGAGAGGGAACAGTTTGAAATGAAATAGACAAACAGAGACTGAACATGCCGGCCCCCGTTAAACCCATTGGTTTAACCGAAATAAAGAAATGTAATACGCTTCTTACTCTAAAATACAATGCTTAAAAATAAACGCTAGAGAGGCGCGAACAAACACCGATATCATTAGTAATTATGTCTTATCATCTAAAGGCAGCGGTGATAATTTTCTCACGTTACGAACTAAAGTGGATGTGGATGTTTTTACAGTAACTGTCCGAGTAATGCCGTCTTGCCCAATGTGAGTTTGCGTAACTCGACCTAGCTTCCATTGTAAGGGTGGCAGATTATCTTCTCTTAACAAAACCAGCGTGCCTTCTCGAATAGCATGCGTCCCATGAGTCCATTTGTGCCGAACGGTTAGATCATTGAGATACTCCTTATGCCAACGTACCCAAAAGTCACGCCGTACCTTCTGTATGTGCTGCCACACTGATAAACGATTCTTTGGAACATCTCGGAAATCTGAATCGGGCAGATCTGTAAATGGCTGACCTATTAAAAAATGTCCTGGTGACAAGGCAGAGAAATCGTTAGGATCGGCGGAAAGCGCCGTCAAAGCCCGGGAATTGAGGACGGCTTCAATTTGTATGACAAATGTGTTAAATTGTTCGAAAGTGAACAGCTCTTGACCAACGACCCTCTTCAAATGATGTTTCATAGATTTAACTGCCGATTCCCACAACCCGCCAAAGTTTGGAGACAAGGGAGGTATAAACGTCCATTTGATGCCTTCTTGAGATGAGAAACGATTAACGCTATCGAGGTGTGCTTCGGAGTTCCATAGATCGTAGAGTTCCCTTAACTCATTCCTTGCCCCAATAAAATTTGATCCGTTGTCGGAGAAAATGTGACTACATTTACCTCTCCGCGCAATGAAACGTCGTAACGCGGCTAGGAAACCATCAGTCGTCATGTCACTGACAACTTCCAAGTGAACGGCTTTCACTACGAAACACACGAACACAGCCACGTATACTTTGACCCTTTGACGATTTCGGAACTTCTTCTCTTTTATGAAAAAAGGTCCACAGTAATCAACGCCCACGGTGCTGAATGGCCGTGAGACGGTGATTCGCGTTGTTGGTAGATCTCCCATGATGCAGTTGCTGACTGGTGGATTGGTTCTGAAACATCTTACACATTGCCTGATGATCTGCCGGACCTGATTCCGGCCATTGAGAACCCAATATCGTTGTCGAAGGTTATGGAGTGTTGCTAAAACCCCTGTGTGCAAATTCCAAACATGGCACTGTCGTATGATCATGGATGTAAGGTGATGTGATCGTGGTAAAACTATAGGGTGCCGCTGATTGTACGAGAGATTAGAGTGTCGCAAGCGACCCCCAACACGTATAAGGTTAAATGAGTCCAGGAAAGGATTTAAAGAAGCTAGTCGGCTTTTTGGGTTGACACCACCGTTAACCTGGAGATCACGAAATTCCTGTTGGAAACATTCTCCCTGAACCAAACTAATAACTCGATCATGGGCGTTACGCAGTTCATCCAATTGTAAAAATCCCCTGTGTTTACCAGGATTCCTGAAACGCAGACAATAAGCAAAAATTCGTATAAGTCTATTGAACTCAGAGTAACGATGGACAAGTTCATTTGGTGAGATGTCGGTGACTAAACATGCATGTTCCCGAATCTCAGGCATGTCGTCCGGACGCGAGACTTTGAGATGAGGCCAAGCTGCTTCTTCCAATACGATCCAGGATGGTCCAGTCTGCCACATTTGATTTCGGACAAATTCACCAGGGGACTGCCCCCTGGAAAGAACGTCCGCTGGGTTGTCCTCCGAAGGTATATGCCTCCAACTTGCAATATTTGTCTTCTCTCCGATTTCTGCGACTCGGTTCGCGACAAAAGTTTTTAAGAATACTGGTTGCGTGTTGATCCAATTTAGTGTGATGGTTGAATCCGTCCAAAACACCGTCTGATTGGCGTGGAGATTGGTTGCGCGGAGTACCGAATGGTACAATTTAGCCAGTAGAAGAGCACCACATAACTCCAAACGTGGCAAGGAAATCACCTTAACAGGCGCGACCCTGGATTTCGCACAGAATAACGTACATCGAACCTGGTCTTTATTTGTCGTTCGTATATAAATACAGGCTCCGTACGCCCTTTCACTGGCGTCACAAAATCCATGCACTTGAATTTCAAAGGAGTTCTTCAGGAAAACGTTACAAGGGAATGCCATGTTGTTCAAAAGATGTAAATCCGCGCAGAAAGTAGTCCAAATAGTATGAATGGTTATGGGCACTGATTCATCCCAGTTCAGTTTCAACAACCAAAGGCTTTGTAATAGAATCTTCGCAGTTACAATGATAGGTCCCAGAAGTCCAAGTGGGTCGAAGATTCTAGCGATCACTGATAAAATGGTCCGTTTTGTGATCCTGTCTCCAACCGAAATCGGATTCACCGAATAAATGATAGCATCCGCACCAGAATTCCAAACTACTCCCAACGGTTTTAACATTTCATCGGCGTCCGATTGCAACGACAAATTCACACTGCTACTCGGTAATCCATTCAACAAAGATTTCTCGTTCGATGCCCATTGTCTAATATGAATGCCGCCCCGCTGTAAGAGTTGAATGATCTCGTCCCGTAACTGAATTGCTTCGTCCCAAGTTTGTGTGCCAGTGATGAGATCGTCGACGTACAGATCGCGCTTCAGAATTCTGGATGCGGTCGGAAATGAGTGAGTTTCGTCGTCTGCCAACTGTTGTATGCAACGTGTGGCCAGAAAAGGCGCTGTAGATAAACCAAATGTGATAGTATTAAGCCGGTAGGCGGAAATTTCGCCGCTCTCGTTCCTCCATAGTATTCTTTGAAATCTGCGATCTTGAGGCCTGACGAGAAATTGTCGATACATTTTCTCGATGTCTCCTGTCAGGACATAATTGTACAATCTAAATCGAAGTATTAATGAGATGATATCATCCTGAATGCATGGCCCAACCATCAACGTGTCGTTTAATGAAACTCCGGTGTTAGTTTTCGCTGATCCATCAAATACTGGTAGTTTGACTCGTTTCCTTAAACACAGCATGATGTGGTAAATAAAACCCTGGCGATTTGATATCTTCATCCAAGGACATGTGCCCTAAATCAAGATACTCTTGTATCACCGCTGTGTATTGTTTCTTTAATTCGGGATTAGATGCCAATTTTATGTCGAGAGATCGAAACCGTTTCAACGCTCTTGTATGCGACTCTCCTAGTTGGTCGAAATTCTTCCTAAACGGTAATGCGACCATATATCTGCCCTCTGGAGTTCTGCTAAAATTAGTCACAAAATGTACTTCTGCTGCTATTTCCTCTAATGAACGATGAGGCTCGGTCGACCCCTCTTCGACTCTCCAGAATTTATCCATCTCTAACTGGAGATCCGCAAGGAAACAATTTTGTTGCTGAGATAATGTATCTTGGGGCGGTAGACTGGGCGCGTAACCACCAATAATCCATCCCAGCTGAGTCTTTTGTAATATCAGATTCGTATCTGGTGACGTCGATAAATCAATTTGTCCTACACTGAAGAATGACAATGATGCTCCTGCACTGATTAGCATTTGCACGGGCGCTGATTTATGAAAGTTCGGATCAGCGAGCTTGAGATTATGAGGTATCCGTAATATCTTTCGATTGATGGATTCGAGTGGTGTGAATTTTGCAATGCTTGGAACAATGAAGAAATAAAGATTCTTCACTAAGTTTGTGTGTCTTGACTTGATTGTAGCCTTGGTGAAGAATTTGGATATAGTTTGCAATGAATTTAGTGCCCCAATCGGGACCCAACAGCGTTTTTTATCGAGTTGTAGAGAATCGGCTATGTCTTCAGTTATGAAGTTTGCTGTGTCGCAAGTGTCTAATAATGTTCTACAGTTTACCTCGGTGCCATATTTCCCACATACCTTGATCACAGCCGTGGCCATTAACTCATTCCCTGTGGTCTTAGCGATCAGAGAAATATGCTGTTGTGTCCCAGCTGGTGGTTGTCATGCCTGAACTTGCTCTGACGGTATCGGTTCTGATGTCTCTACGTGTAAGAATGTATGATGAAGCCCTTCACATACTCTGCATCGAATGGACCGACATTGAGCGGCGGTATGCCCTTTTCTTAAACAATTGTAACATAATCCATGCTGCTGAACGAGTTTCGTGCGTTCCGAGACCGGGACACTGCGCAACTCGTCACATTCGTATACCCGATGAGCATTACTGCTGCAAATCGAGCATGGAACTATCACGGTGGTTAACACTTGATTGTACCGCGGCTTCGTCGTTTTCAGTGCGTCCGATGGTGTCGATCTTGCGATGGGTTTAGATATGATGTTGACTGGAGTGAAGGATTTGTGAGCTGTCTCTAAACATCGCGCTTCATCCGTTAGAAAAGTTAATAATTCTTCTAAAGTAGGAATAACCTCCGAATTAAACGGTTTTTCGAATTCCATATGCATATTTCTATCCTGTTTAGGTAGAATCGATAACATGATTGCCGTGTCCCAAGTCTCCACTGGTTGGCCCAATGTTTTCAGCGAACGCATATGTTGTCTGATATGATTTATAAAATGTTTTAACGAAACAGAAGAATTTTTCTCGATCGAAGGTGCATTGAACAATAATTCGCCGTGACGCCAGACCATTAACCGGTTGTTAGCATAGTTCTTCTTCAACAATTCCCATGCGTGAAAGTAGTTGTCATGTGTCGTGTCCATTGCGTCTAATACCTTCGATGCTTCACCTGACAGAGCTGATCTCAGGTATTGTAATTTTTGTACATTTGTAAGAGTTGCCTGACTATCAATTAAAGATGTAAACTGATCTTTAAAGGAGAGCCAACGTTCTGTTGTCCCATCGAATTGTGGTAAATCTACCTTCGGCAATTTCACGCCGCTTCCCCCGTTGAACGAGAATGAGGGAGATTCCCGGGGAATCTGCGCATCCGTGGCCGTTATCGCCTTGTTGTTTAACAATTTTTGCGTTGTCGTGATCAAGTCGTCATACAGCTGCTCCATGGTTTCGCGTTCGACCGCTTGTGCACTGCTATCCCCCAATTGCTCGAGGCTTTGTTGAACTCCTTCAAAGGATTCAAAACTGTTGTTTAAACGCTTCATCTTCACCGATAATTTAACAGGGTCTGGGTCTTCCAGATAATTGACTAAATAGGTTTTGAATTGGGTCATATGACCCTTAATTGTGCCGCGTTTGTGAACAAGGTCCTTGATTTCACTGGCTGACATTGTAGATCGTTGCAGGAGCTCGAAGAAAATTGACACTCAAAAGATCCGCACCACACAATAAATAGAATCCGGCTCGAAGGACCAAAATGTTCCGTCCCGATTATTGCGATTTCCACTCACGAGTTCGTAAATCCCGTTTGTCAATCACCGGGAACGGATATTCTATTGAACACTATTCTAATAGAAGTAATTAAAGGATGAAATGAACTGTAGGGTACATTTAAACACAAAAATATATATTCTTAAACAATAACTGAATTACTAACACTACAAAATTAAGATTATAGTTCAGACGTGTTGTAGTTGGCGGTTGTTTGAAGACTGACTCCTCGATTCTCAAAAAGCCTTCAGGTTGCAAGAAGGGATGTACTCGTGGGAGGGGGCGAAGAATTGCTTTGTTGACCTGAGTGTAGGCCTAAGCCCGAGTCAAGAATCGCTAGAGTCAGGGTCGGTACTTGAAACGCCGAAACCGAAAGACCGGCAACCGGCCGGATGACAGCAATAAACACATAAACGGCGCGACGCAGCTACGTGGCTATACATTTTTTCTACTTTATTAGCAGAACACCTCGGTAGGTGGTAAACCTCTTCGAGAGGGAACGGTTTGAAATGAAATAGACAAACAGAGACTGAACACAAGCTATGAAATATATATACAAGTATTTACATGGTTCCCGTCGATCCTTCTAAGATCGACGAGGGCAGGCGACAGATCTGGGTAATCTGGCGTTTAAACGCAGACTTGGCAGTTTGAAGAGTGACAACTTGAACGCGCTTATCCGTGCCAGGGTGCACTTAGGTTATGCGCGCAAGCTCCCATTTCGATGGAGGTAGGAGATTGTTTTTTAAAAGAATCAATTCACCAATCTTAATATCGGCGTTGGAGGCAGGCCACTTCTGCCGGGTTTGAAGGGAATGCAAATAATCAGCAACCCAAGAGCGCCAGATCTGTTCCTGCATTGCCTGGACGCGCTGCCAACGCGAAAGACAACTCGAATTAACCTCGAGCACCGATTGTTGCGGTACGCTCACGAGCGGACGCCGTATCAAGAAATGACCGGAAGTCAACGCCGAGAGATCCGAGGGATCGTCGGTAAGAGCGGCTACCGGTCGCGAATTTAGGCATCCATCTATTTTACGGAGAAGGGTCGTGAACTCCTCTTTCGAAAGCACGTGAGTGCCGATCACTCTCCGAAGGTGATGCTTTAGGCTTTTCACACCAGCCTCCCAAAGCCCACCGAAGTGGGGAGCCACCGGAGGTATAAAGTGCTATGTGACTACATCACACGCGAGAGAATCGTGAAACTTTTGGTCTCTGAGGACCGCCTTGAAACTAGTGCTCAGCTCACAATCCGCACCATGAAACTTAGTCCCATTATCGCTATACATATCGGATAGTAGACCTCGTCGTGCCACAAACCGATCAAACGCGGCTAAAAACCCATTAGTGGTATAATCGTCGACGCTTTCCAAATGAATCGCTCGACGTAATGTTTGGTGATACGCTGACCACGGCTTATTCCTTTAATTATCTACATCGGACCTACATAGACCACACCCGTATGAGTAAGTGGCGGTGAAGGAGTCACCCGAGGACTCGGAAGGTCACCTATCAATTGCGTGGCAACCTGAGCAGAGTGACGCACATACGTCACACACTTGTGAATATGTGATTTAACAAGAGAGCGAGCAGAAATTATCCAATAACTTTGTCTCAGGAGTGAAGTTTGTCTTCGCTATTACGTCACGATTTCTTTTTCAGTGGTCCGCCATTTTGTAATTTTTTATAATTTTGACATTTTTTTATCGTCACGTAATAGAGGCAGGCTTCTAGTTTCTACATATTATTGTCTTTTTGAACTCGGATTAACCATATGTCCTGGACCTTATCAACGCGACTAGCATGTTTTTGCCGCAGCGCAAATTTTGACGAAGAGTATACAGGAAACGGATTTATCAATTTAATTGAAGAAAAAATTTCTTACCCTTCGATATGTACACTATTAATTATGCTAAGCAATAAATTGATTTACTTATGTTGTTTGGTTGAAATAAATTCCCGAAAATACCCTTACATTTCGTACCGTTATAGTGGTCTCCCCCTTTAACGGTGGACTTTTGTCTGATCTATGGTTCTCCGATTGTAAAGATGACACGATGTGATAAGTCGCTGTATTTCAAACCGAATACATGTTACAACAGAGCGATGTTGCCTGTGAAACATTAGATCATGCTGCTAAAATCATACGTGATAGCGAATATTACTGCGAGGATTATCGTGTAGATTGTGAACTGTTAGCATGCTCCCTCAATGATATTGTAGCTGATGCTCGTAGGAAAGAAATGTTAAATTATATTTATATTATTATTATTCTTTATAACAATATATATTTCTGAAACGTATATTCTTTCTCCATTTATTTACCCGTCTTCCTACTCTCGCCACATAATTTTAAGATGCAACGTTTCAAAATTATTTCTCTGCGTTGGGAAAAAACTTTCTGCTGACGTTGCATAATCATATTTCGTTCGTGCATTCTTCGCGCTGAATATAGGGACGGAGGAATAGTTGCCGGGGTGATATCCTTGCGGGAGGGGCGACGAGGTAACATACGCCTTCTTTCTATTGGCTGCTGCTTCGCACAAACGCAGTGATATGTAATGATGACCGTTTGTCGCGTCGCAAGCAGGGATAGTGGCAGCCATATTTGAAGCGTTTCTTGTAGTGCGGTAGCAGTGCACATTCACTTCATATATTTTAATAATCATAGATGCACATTCCTCTTCAATTTTCATTACCTATTATTACAATTTATATTCGTGAATAATCAATTCGTTAGTATATACTATTGCCCGATGAGAAGATCAGCTACTACCCACAAGCTGAAATGTCACAGAGGCAAGGGGAATCGCCCGCTCGCTCCACCGTATCCCCTGCAAGAAATTCTACTTTTTGGTTCTTAGCGGCTGTCGATATCCGCCGATTGTCGCGATTGGTAGGGGAGGGTAGCCTAATTTGGACCATTTTTATATGTTTCAGTATATAGAGATAAATAAGAAGTGTCAATAAAAATTCGGTAGTAGAAAAGAAACTCACTAAGTGTACCTACAAAATAATACTATTTATTAAATTTTAAAAAATATTTATAATCTTGAAAAATGAGTTTAAAAAAATCGTGTCATCGGTCCAAATTAGGAAACCGGTTGCCTAAATTGAACCGCTAGGCTCCTAATTTGGACCATTAGCTTTCTTAACGACAATTGGAACAAAAGAACCTTTTAATTCTAGGACTAACTCCAGCACACCGAGTATGTATCCAAGTGTGGCATTTCATACATTGTATCATTTCTTCTTCTTTGGTTTCTTCGCACAATCTACAAAACCATTAATCACCAGTTTTTTTTTATTTTTCTGCATTTTGTTAAAGTTTGGTGAACTAATTTTTTTAAATTTTTGCTTTAACTGCGATTTATAAGGAGTTCTTGCGATCAGCATGCCTCTTGATAGTTGCCTTAGGAACCCCATACACACGACTGCATTCATTCACACCGTAATCACCTTTTTGGTATGCAGTAACAGCTAATAATAAATCCTTTTCAGACCATAGTCTATAGTGTCCTCTTTTTGACATTGTAACCCTGAAAATATTTTTTCAATTTTAATTCGCCTATAAAAGAGCGTTACAAATGTCATTGCCGAAATTGGACCGGTCCAATTTCGGCAACTATTTTCGGTCCAAATTAGGCAACTTGAATATTTAATGTTTAACATTGAACAGAAACCTAAATCGAACATAACCTCTCAAAACTGTAAGTGGAAATTATAGATAAATGAGTAAGGTTTGTAATGAGATAATAAGACTTGTAATTACTTTCGTTTAGACCAGGCATGGAACTAAAGTGAACGCAGCGGCCGTTTTTCGGAGGCAACGCCTCCTTTCTCGCGGCGCGCGTCTTGACCCCCGCGGCGGGCCTAGGAGCTTCGAGCGCCTCAGACCCGTACCATATGAACCGCGCGTGGCGCCTTGGGGCGACACCCGTATCAATAGATTTCCACATCACCCATGGGGTACTATTATCGATGCGTTTTTTTTGTCAGTGGTATCCCCATGTAGGCCTATTCCACTGTGTCACGCGATAAAAATGGATAGGAAAAACGCGTTTTACTATCAAAATTTTAAATAGGTTTGGGAAAACTCAATTTTCGCGCACGTTTAGACGTGCTGGGCATATCTAAAATATCAATGGGGAGGCTGGTCGACGTTGTACGTATTAAAGTTGATATTTTAGATATGCCCAGCACGTCTAAACGTGTGCGAAAATTAAGTTTTCCCAAACGTATTTAAAATTTTGATAGTAAAACGCGTTTTTTATATCCATTTTTATCGCGTGACACAGTGGAATAGGCCTACAGGGGATACCACTGACAAAAAAAAAACGCATCGATAATAGTACCCCATGGGTGATGCGGAAATCTATTGATACGGGTGTCGCCCCAAGGCGCCACGCGCGGTTCATATGGTACGGGTCTGAGGCGCTCGAAGCTCCTAGGCCCGCCGCGGGGGTCAAGACGCGCGCCGCGAGAAAGGAGGCGTTGCCTCCGAAAAACGGCCGCTGCGTTCACTTTAGTTCCATGCCTGGTTTAGACGAATCAAGGGCACTCACTCTTACATCGAAATAACTAGTTGTTTCTAGTGGGCTTACTTAGGCAAACAAATGACTCCTCTCTCAAAGCAACCACGAGGCGTTTCTACCCAAACACAATTGCATTAACCTCGTCTACATCTACGTATAACAAGATGCCTATCCAAAATCGCACAGACTTCAGCAGTCTTTGGATATCATAGTGGTCCAAATTAAGCGATGGTCCAAATTAGGCTACCTTCCCCTATCGTTCGCGTTCTACGTCACGAGACGAACTGTGTTGGAGAGGATAGGTTGACGCGAGTGGACGATTTCCCTTGCCCCTGTGACATTTCAGCTTGTGGGAAGTGGCTCATTTTCTCATCGGGCAATAGTACTTACAATTAGACGTCTGTATGTACTAATGTGTAGAAAACACTTTTTCATAATTAGCGGTTCGGTGCATGCGTAGAATGCAACCAATCAAATCCAAACAGATGTAGGTGCTCTCCCCTCCCCTCTCAAATACGTATCACTCCCCTCGCCTAAAGTCTCAACTGTTCTTCCATCCCTATATTCCTATGTCCATGGTTAGCGTTGATTGGTTTGACATCACAGCGTCATCGCGCGCATGCGTGGTGTGTTCCAGTTTCCCCTTTACTACAAATAGTTTGACCACGGAACCCATTTCCCGGCAACGCTGCCACAACGTATTCGCGAAGAATATGTAGTAACATTGACTCGCTGTTGCGATGTGTGTCACTAATGACACGACATGCATAGCACCATAGTCGCCTTTTTACAGTCACGTGGTATCCCTGATGACGTGGACGGGGGTGGGAGAACCCAAAAGAGTTCACGGGCCTTAGCTTGGGCAACGCTAGTGTAGAAGGTTGTAAAAAAATTTTAAAAAAATTAAAACCCACTTCTAAAAAACAAAATTGTATTAAAAAGTAAAGAATAATTCTTTCCCTTATTTAATTTACGAATCTCATATTTTTTAAGTCGGCGATAGATTTACACAGTGCAAATGATGGGGTACCGACTTAAAAAATATGATAGTCGTAGATTAAATAAAGGAAAAAGTTATTTTTTAATTTTTAGTGCAATTTTATTTTTTTGAAGCCGATTTAATTTTTTTTAAAAATTTTATTTTTAACTTTTTAGTTTTATATATACTGACACAACATGCTGAGGAGATATGCGCGTTCATACATAAAATAATAATACTTAATTGATAATAGTCTTTATTATTAACCAGAACTGGCAAAATATTGGGGCAATGTTGATGCAGTGTAGTGTTACGTGCCGCGGCCCTTAGTGTTCGAGCGGCGCGTTTTAGACAGCCAAATTCTGATTAGGGGTATCCCACAGTCGTTAGACTATCAGAATTTGTTGTATTGAATATAGAATGGCATGGAGGCTCGCCGCAGTTGTAACAGTCAATTCTTTTTTATTTTAGTTGTCCATGTACCTTATCAGAAGGATAAGGGGTAGATTTAGGGATCGTTGGTGCTCTAGTCCCATACGGGTCTTTTCAAAGGAATCGGACAGGTAATTAATGAGTATAATTTAATGAATAATAAAGCTTTAATGTCGAAATACTGAAGGAATCAAAAGAACATAATAAAGTATGGAACTATTCAATGAATAACTCCTGACTAGGGGAATCCCACAATGCTTTGATTGTCAGAAATTGTCATTACATACGAATGAATATTAACAATATAATATAATATACAGAAAGAGATAAAAAGTGCAACTCACCAGACAGTCACAATAATATAAATGACAATATAATTTGGATTCCCTTTTTGTGCTTGGATAATTCTGAGCGTTGGTATACCTGAATCAGAAAGAGGAATAAGACGCGAACACGCACACACTTCATTATGGATAAGATACACGCAAATTGAACTATGAAGCGGATAACAATAATTCTAAGTGAACGAAATGAATGAAAATTTAAATTAAATCGTTAATTGAATAGATATATATTTTGTAAGCAAAGTTTAGTAGATTTTGTTTCGCAAAGTTGAGTCTTTCACGCGGTTACACAGTAGACCGGAGAACTCTATCTCTAAAACACTTGCGGACCCAGCGACACGCACCTCACGATTTATCGTCACAGAGTGTCGCAGCTTCACGCTCTCGGCAACGTCCAGAGTGGGTCCGTACCGAAAATGCTTACGCTGCATTTTATCGCTCGGCTATGCTACCATGGGCCCGTCTACTTAACGAGGCGGTGTGTGTGTGTGTATGCTCACGTCCCTCCATCAGATTCCCGATTCAATATATGATCAATCCTTACAGGACATTCGTACGTACAGGAAAACATGACATCGCACATTACAGTTTCACACATGCTGAGGCCTTCCCTGAATGTTCATAAATTTATATGCACAATTTCTGACTAGGGGAATCCCACAGTCCTTGGACTATCAGAAATTGTGTTATGTATCTAATTCTAACCAAACAACTTTGAATTAATTAATTAATTTATTTACACGTGCCCCGAAACGTGCGACAAAACCGTGAGAAGGCGCGACTCCCTGCACCGGATGTAGGGTATACAATTCCGTCAATCTTCTAAGAAGTGATCCAGTCTGCGCATTCCCGCTGTAGCCGTTACTGATTATGTTACAATGTTTAACGCGACGGTCAGAGGTGTTCTCAACGAGGGTTCTCCCACAATGCTGCAAGGCATTGTTGGAACGCACCCCTGCCGCTTACACATTCGGCACAGCGGGAGAACCACTGGTCCTTTCGAACGCGACTATCTGGTGAGAACGCCGCTGCGTCAGCACCGCCTTATCGGTATCGCGGGACGGTAATGCGTCGAGGCGACGACGCTCCAAGAAAGGGGTTTTTGTTCTATCAAAAATATTATTGATTAATGGGCAGGAGTATGATCAACGAGGGATTTCCCATAACGCTAGGCGTTGTTGATGCATACCCTGACCAGAAAGAAAAATCTTACGTTCCGAACGTAACATCCCTCCCTCCTTGGAATCATCGTCGTCCTCGACGATGTATACTGAAGGTATAAGGTACAGTAGCGCTTGGAAATATGTATGTAGATGTACGGCCTCGGGTTGCATTGGACGAGGGAATTCCCATAATGTTTGCACATTGTCGCAATGCAATTCCGTTACAATTTAAGTGAGCTAGAATAGGGGTTGATATATCAGATCATGCGTAACGTGCAAGAAATTGTTTCGTTTGTATTTTGTGTATCGCGTAATCGTGGTTCCTCCGACATACAGATGTATCTGTCCTGTCCGTTGGCCCCTTGTGATGGTCTCGTATGCGCAGTCCAGTACTGGTTTACCTATATTGGGACACCTCTCTACGTCGACCAGGGCTATTGCTGGGCACTGACGCAGCATACCGCAGATGTCCTCGTCGGAGATTCCTAGATTTTCCCTGCAGTGGATCTCCACCAAGCTCTTGAGGAACTGTAGGAACCACCCACCGACGCTGGGATGCATGTTGTTTACTCCCAGGATCTGCAGTTTCTGCAGTTGTCGGAGAGGTTCCAAGGTGAATTCCCCCTTAAGGTTGGTGCATCCACTAAGATTTAAGGATGTTATTTCGCCCATGTATAGGCCAATCTCCGAGACAAGGCCAGAAGCAACCCATCCGCAGAATGTAAGGCTCAGGGCAGTTACATTCCGGTATTTTGAGGGGAAAGAGACAGCCATCTCTACCGGACCCAGCTCCAGTTCGACAAAATCTCCCCTTTCAACTGCCTCGTTGTCTTCCTCCATTTCCACTTCAGGCATGGACTCCTCGAAACTACAGAAGTGCAATTCCAAGTTCGTTAGGGTCGTCTGCAGGTCTGAGTTGTTGATTAGTGTCTGCAAAATACTATGGTCTGTTAAATTTTGACATGTACTGATCTTTAAGTGGTTCAGATTCTGCAACCCTTGAAGCATTTTTGACAAATTTTCGGATTTTAGTATTGTACAGTTGTGGAGGGTGAGCTGTTGGAGATCTTTGTGTATAGCTAACAAAGATCTGCCGGTGATATTCGTTCCCAGCGCACAGAACGATCTCAAGTGTCTGGCGGCTGCCAGCACATTAAACAGCCCTGGGTCCACTGGTCCGTCGCATCTTCCTATTTTGAGGCAGGTGAGTCGTGGTGCCCCGGGTTCCATCTCCCTCAAAGCCGAAGGTCTTATAACCATGGCGGTCGTGTCCAATGACTCCAAACCCGGACAGTTTTTTACGGCAATAGCTATAATCTGAGGTTTTAGATCTTTAGCTAGATGGTTTTCGCTAATACTTATGCTCCTCAAATTGGCGCCCATTCTCATCGTCAGCCAATAAAAGGAATCTGTTGTTATTAGTTTTCCTTCCCACCCGTTCGGCCAGCACCAGTTGTTGAGGTTAATATGTCGAATATTGTGGTAGGAGTCAAGGCTACCTTGGCGCCATCGCCTGGAGACCATCTCCAGTCGACTACGATCTGCAAATGGCAAATAACTTGCAATTTTAGAGATGCATTCTATTGGGAGTGGAATCCTTTCACGCAAATCTATTCCAGGGAATGGGTTCACGTCGGGTCGTGGGGGAATTAGCTTCGTGTTGTGCCACGAATCCGCCATCAGCACCCTTAACTTCCTCTTGTGGCATGTTATTCCGACGTCCGCCGCAGCCAGGGCTTTCTTTGCTCCTTCCGTGGACTGGAAGGTCACGAAAGCTTGGTTCCCCGAGGACTTTCGCAGCACCACCACGTGTTCCACCCCATACGGGTGAAATATCTCCATCAGCTTCTCCCTTTTCGTATACGGCGCCAAACGGCTGACAAACAGTCGTCGTTCTAGAGGCTCCTGTCGGAAGGAACTGGACGATGTCATTTCGCTAATACACAGACAATCACACAAAGCAAGATCAAAATTATGAAATAACAAAATCATTATCAAAGAAGAAAAGAACATTAGAAGAATCGCAACTAACAACAATTTCTGACAAGGGGATTCCCATAGTCCTTAGACTGTCAGGGTTTGTTATCAGACATATTTCTAGCAGTTTATCATCGCCCTCTGAATAGGTAACGGTGGTCTGTTTTCTGAAATAGACGATTCTTGCAACGGTATTGCAACAGGTTGATTTGCTGAAGCTTCCTCAGGATCGTGTTTCGGGCCCCGTTTCCTCAAGAACCGTATCTTGCATAAGGTCTTCAGGGGATTCCAGAAATAGTAGATCATCAATCCCATTATAATTAAGGCCTGTCCCGCTATTGTTCCATACGTTAATGACAAATGCGATTTTCTTGCTCGGTGATGTTCTCCAATTTCTTCTAGTTGGGCTTCAATTTCGTACAAGGAATCAGATGTGCTTTCCAGTTTGTTAATGTCATTTGAGAATAGGTTCACTGTAGTGTGTTTCTTCGTGGAATACTGATAGATTTTTGGTGATATCAAACTAATGTTCAGTAACATATTAGGGATATAATAGTAAGAATCCTTGCTCAGATACGTTTTTGATCCTAACAAGTTGTGATATCGTGTTTTTGCAAAACAATCTGGATGTATTTCCAAAATTCCTGTTCCAACTATGGTGGTGTGGGCATTATTTTTCCGATCGCATAGTATCTGCATCGGTTCGGGTTGTTCAAATGAGTATAACCATCCGCCAAGTGTAGTTAATTTTCGCCAGGCAGGTACGTGATACGGCATGATTCTAATATTACACAAGCGTAAGAATTTCGGATCTGGTTGAAGTAATAATGCAGTTTCACAAGTTCGGTGAGCCACGTCCTGCAATGGGACGTCCTGTGGACAAATGTAGTAATGCCATGCCCAGGTACAGGAATCTATGAATGTTTCATCTGATCCAAAGAATTTAGAGTGGTCATTACTTATTCCTAAATATGGAAATTCTGGTAAGATGAAAGCCGAAATTGTGGTTCTGTTGCTACTATCGTCGAAACTATTGTTTAAATACTGAGGAATTGGTAATATGTGTATTCTGTACAGGTCATATTCAATACGATTTACTAATGGTATTTGTACTGTCACGACTATCTTTCCTGTTATATATTTCAAATCGACACGAGATATCCTGACTAAATCTTCGATTCGTTGATGGTCCCGTGGTATAGGAAGTTCGAGATCAACCATTGAATTATGTATCTCGTTTATTATTGTTCTGAAACTAGATCCGCTCAATAGTGATGGATGCAATTTTCCGTTGCGCGCAGTGCTCAAAGCCAAGATGAAGCGTTGCGTTGCAGTAATGTAATGACTTAAAGAGGTTTCAACAGATGCTGAATATTGACTCATTGCTAGGCTATAATTCAAGGCTAACTGTTTATCTATTTGCATTTCTAATTCGGAAATTCTCTGTCTATTGGTTTTTATTTCTGCGGCAATTCGGTTGAATGTTCTATGAACTTTATGCAGATCGCTTATGATTATATGTGTTTGATTTTTCATAAGTTGGGTAATCTTCCTCTGATCAGCATATATCTTATCTATTTCCTTGTTAATATATTCAGCATCATCAGTGTCCAAGGTTCCAAACAAGGCATGGCTAATCGAACCGATGAATCCGAAAGGTGCATTTCTGCGTGTGATAGCTTTAGGCAGATTATGTGATTCATATTCTGGACTCTTAATTTCTCTACTCAATTCTATAAGTTCCATTCGTAAATCTGATGCTTCTAGTACCATATTGTTTAAGTACTTTGTCCGTAACAAGGAATCGCATTGTATTGGGGTTGGAAAATTAAGGCATAAACTGCGAGTTTGTTCAATATTCCCGACTTCAGATGGAAATTCAGCTATTATTTTATCTATATCTATAACTAGTATGAATCGCCAATCAGCTCTTTGAAATCTAATGGCGTTTATCTTCTCAAAGTATAAACCCGGGTTTGAATCCGTACGTGTCAGTCTGTATAGTTCCTGGGTCCGCGCGATGTGTTGCAGAGTAAGAAAGAATATCAATCGGATCAGCGTCATCTCTCAACCTGAATCAGTCAAATCAATCAGGACTCCAATTTAATTGTAATTTATCGACATGTTTAGTGAGCATTTTACCAGCTTCATCTCTTAACAAAACATTATTTCCTTCCAGTATCCCAATAATCTTATATGGTCCGTGGTAACGCTTGGCAAATTTTCCTCTTTTTGGTTCTACCAAAACACGTACCATATCTCCTATTTTTCCTTTGAAGGGACGGGCGTTCCTGTCGTAATACAATTTTGATCTTTCTTTTGCCTGAACCAAATTTTGTCCTGCTATTACTTGCATTTCCGAAAGTCTCGTTATTAAATCATGTAAATATGAATTGTATGTGACTAAATTCTCGTCGCTCGTGAAGGAACTTGGACAACGTGCAAGTTTGCCAAAAACTAGTTCATACGGGGTAAAATTTGTGGCTTCATGGACAGATGTATTATAAGAAAACATAGCAAAGGGTACTAATCTATCCCAGTCGTCAAAATCATTCATGTAATGGCTAATGTATTCCGTTAACACTATATGACTTCTTTCCAATGCACCATTGGTTTGGGGTCTATACCCAGATGTAGTGACATGTTGAATTTTGAAAATTTTAGCTAAGTTCTGAATTATCTTATTAATGAAACTAGTCCCTCTATCCGTTAGTATTGCACGTGGTGTTCCATACTGCAATATAAGATTAGTTACCAATGCATGAGCTATTGTTTCAGCTTTTATATCTGGGACAGGGACAGCTATGCAATATTTTGTCAAATTATCTTGCATAGTTAGAATATGTTTGTTTCCGCTGGGAGTAGTGGGTAAAGGACCCACAGTATCCAATGATACTTTGGAAAATGGCTCCAATGGAGTGTCAGTAATTAACATTGGTTCGCGAGTTTTAGTTCGTACTAATTTTTGATTCTGGCAACTGTTGCAAGTACGGATATAATTTTGGATATCGTTACGCATACCTGACCAATAAAATCGTTCTCGAATTCTGCAATATGTCTTTGTTAAACCCTTGTGTCCTCCTACCAAACTTTCATGTAACTCTGAAATGATTTTCAGACGAAGTTCTTCCGGAGGTACCTGAGTGTTACCGTAACAAAGGGCTATTTCGATATTGCTGTCCTCAAATGTATTCCTTAATATTTCTATTAACGTACCTTGAGGTAATTCGTCTGTAAAGTCGCCATTCTGTGAGATTCTTAGACCCTTTATATCTAAATCTGAAAGAATTTTCCTTAGGTTCTGTAGGCCAAGTTCCAAATCCCGAGTAGAAATTTTATCAAAATGT
The DNA here is from genome assembly GCA_963971345.1 of Andrena flavipes. Taxonomy (NCBI): domain Eukaryota; kingdom Metazoa; phylum Arthropoda; class Insecta; order Hymenoptera; family Andrenidae; genus Andrena; species Andrena flavipes. The sequence goes on along the minus strand of OZ020479.1, from coordinate 52,797,492 downwards.
TTCCTTTTTATGACTACGCTAAATATTCTATTTTTACCGCGTTTTGTTATTAATATTTGTCCTACTCTGGGCTTTGCCTCTTTCAAGTCGTTAGCATTGATAATGCCTAGGTCGGAGAGCGATATACTCACTGGTGTAACAAGTTCGCAATCGGAAGAAATGAAATGTACATAGTTCGATCTGTAATATGTTAGATTTTGTCTCGTAGAGATTACGGTATCTTTTCTTTTGTAGCGAAATCCTGATTCCATATCCGGAGGTATGTAATCAGCATCCGGAATGTATATGGATGATGAATTTGAGATTTGTGGGAAAAGTTGTCTAGGAGTAGATTTTTGAGCGCTAGGTTCCCTACCTCCCTCCTTGGGAGTTTGATCAGCTGTTGGATTTGGAAATGGTGTCGAAAGTGCTATGGGGTTTGGATCTACGGTCGGGGTAGGTAAAATTGAACTGTATCTAGGTCTGTTAATGATGGAGCTATCAGTTACTCCTATTGCAGTTGTTTCTAGTTCTGATTCTTCCGGTATATTTTTCAACTGAGGTGCTTTACTGGCTGTTTCCTCACGCCTTGGATTTGAAAGACAACCTTTTTCGGAATTCCTAGCTTGTTGTAGTAATTTTTCTATTCGTCTATTTAATTCCTCGTCCCCAGTATCGTCATCATATGGATCCAAATCTCGTAATATTTCCTGTCTATTTTCGTCTACAGTATCTCCTTCAGAAAGGGCTTCCAATAAAACAACTTCTTCCTCAAGTTCCTGTAATTGAGCGCTTTTATCCAATAGTGATTTTTCAAATCTACTGAAAGTGGACTAATCTATGAATGTGGACTTCTGTTTGTTCTGATCACCTGTATCACTATCGTGAATTTCGGGTAAGTTAATGGCTATAGTTCTATCTACTTCGGACTCGCTCCCCTTTTCCCGCAATTCCGTACCGGCCACTGCACCTTGTGAATCTGGGATTCTAGGATTCTCCACCATCTGTTTAGGATGAAATCCCAGATTCGGCAGGGTACTCCTACGTTGACGGAATATAGGCGGATCTGACTGTTCGTCATCGGAATCGTCGTCCTCTACTAGAGAAAGTTCTTGTGATCTACCTAATTCTTGTGTTTTTGATGGTCCCGGAGCTTCAGTAACTTGAGTCTTTGCTCGCGTTCTAGTTGCTATTGCACTGGTATCTAAAGGTACAGGTTGTTTCGACTTAAGTCTTGAACCTACTGGCCTTCCTATGTTTGATTTTCCGGGTAAACTAGCTATTCTTCCCTTGGGTTTGGAAGCTTCAGATTCCGAAGATGTCGGTGTTCGTTTACTCGTTGTTGAGGGTTTATTTATTGGTAATAATTTTGGGCAATCAGGTGCTAACTCCAACTTTGTATCATCAGAGGAATCTGATAAACTGAAATCATCAGACGAACATAATTCATTTACTATGACTGGATTCCTTGATAAGGCATCAGCATTTGTGTTTAATTTTCCTGCCGTATGAATAAATTCGTACTCGTAATCTCGCAATTTTAGTCGCCAGCGGATCAATCTTTGTCCCGGATCTTTTATTGAATTAATCCATCTTAACGGTTCATGATCACTGACGAGAGTAAATTTTCGGCCGTATAAATATGGTCTGAAGTGTAAAATTGCATAAAGGACTGCCAAACATTCCTTTTCTGTAGTGAAATAATTTTGTTCTGGTTTAGTTAAAATTCTAGAAAGGTATGCAACTGGTAGATCTTGACCATCAATTTCTTGACTGAGTACAGCACCTATAGCATAGTCTGATGCATCTGTAGTTAAAGTGAATTGACTATCGAAATTTGGATATTGAAGTATGGGGCTTTTACAAAGTGCTTTTCGCAATTCCAAAAATCCTTTCTTTTGCTCCTTTCCCCAAGTGAAAGTAGAATTTTTCTTCAGCAAATCTGACAACGGTTTAGCCTTTTCTGCGAAGTTTTTGATAAAGCGTCTATAATATCCTGCTAGACCTAGGAATTGCCTAATATTTTTCTGATTTTTCGGGCGAGGAAAATTCTTTACTGCACTAATCTTTTTGGGATCCGGTTTTACACCTGCCCGACTAATAACATGCCCTAGGTATGCAACTTCTATTTTGAGGAACTCGCACTTATCCGGTTGTAAGGTTAATTTAGCATCGGCCAAACGCGTAAATAAACGACGAATTTTCTTTTCATGTTCTTCTAAATTTTTGGCATATACCACAATATCATCCAAATAAACGAAAACTTCTACACCCTGTAATCCGCGTAGAACTTGATCCATTAATCTTTGAAAAGTCGCTGGAGCATTTTTGAGACCTTCCGGCATTCGGATATATTCATAATGACCATTTGGGGTTGTGAAGGCTGTTTTTTGTCTATCTTTTGGATCCATTTCAATTTGTTGAAATCCGCTTGCTAAGTCAAACGTGGAAAAATATCGGGCTTCACCTAAATGATCGAGTATATCGGTAATGTTTGGTAATGGATATGCATCGCCAATAGTTTTTTCGTTAAGATTACGGAAATCTATGACTATTCTCCATCTCAGATTACCTTTAGAATCCGGTTTTTTAGGTACAATCCAAATGGGTGAATTATATGGTGAATTTGAAGGTGCTATTATTCCATTGTTTAATTTATTCCGGACCTGTTTTTCTATTTCATCTTTATGAACCGGAGGAAAACGATACTGTCGCGTATTTACAGGAACATCATCTACTGTGGGGATTCTATGCTTAATGTATGAAGTACATGGTAATTTATCACAAGGCAAGTGGAATCGCTCTGGAAATTCTTTAATGATTTTAATTACATGATTCCGTTCTTCTTCGTTCAAATGATCGAGACGCAATTTTTTTATGATTTCTAAAACTCTATCTTCCGCGATTGGCAAGGTCTCATCTTCCGTATCAGAATCGAAATAATTTTGCTCTTCTTCGGGGAAGTTATGGATATGATACTCGAGTATATGATACTCGAAAGGTATTAATTCTTGTGGCGGAATTTCGACTTCGACATCCTTATCCGTCGTATTAACGGCAAAGACGTGACATGAACCTCGGTCATTTACAGACACAACAGCTTCGCCAATGTACAAGCCATCCATTGTTTCAATTTTAGGTAGATATCCCTCTTTCAGATCATGATTCGTAACGTCAATGGCAACCGCTTGTCTAGTACGTGCTTTTAAATACAAAAGTTGGTGTCCTACACTACGAGGTCCTGGATCATAACCGATAAAAGGTATGGGTTTAATAGGATCGCTTCGTGTTACCAATGTGTTATGGGTGAAGGAGATTTCAGCCTGTTCTTGTGTGAGATACTCTTTACCTAATATACCATCACAACGCAGTACAAATGAAGATCTTACGACATGAAATTTTACGGGTTTGCCTAATAATGTAATTATTGTGGTACCTAAAGTCTCTGTTGTATCCGGAGTTATTCCTGAAATAGCAACTGATTCGTGAAGCGCGACTGAAACATTGTCGTCAAGGGCGCTTAATTTGATTATGTTTATATCCGCTCCTGTATCTACGAGGAAATATGCACAACCCATATTCAACTCCTTACCCATCATTTTTACTAATGGGGATTCGGGTTTTTCTACCGTTACGATTTTTCTTGGTTTGCCAGAAATTTTACTGTTGCATGACGCTCTTTTTCCGAATGACTCGATGTCGCGTCCGTCCGTCGGGTCATTTGTGCGTTTAAATGATCGGTTCTATCTTCGGGTTTAGTATTTCTATTATATGGAGAACCCGGTCTCGTTGTTGAAGGAATGGGAGATGGAGATCTTGGTCTAGGCCCTTGCGAATATCCATCTCTTGCTGAACGTGATGGCTCATTACTGTTTGTATTATAATGATAGTAAGGGTAATAATTAGGATATGGCATTGGCGGATAAAAATAAGGTGAGTAGTACGGATGTGGAGGAAATCCCGGTGGATCGTAAAAATGATTGCGTGATGGGGGTTTCAAAATTCCAATTGGTAATCCGCTTACGTCTGGACTGGGACTCGGAGAACGTTTCTCTTCTTCGTTTCGAATTGCATAATTTTGATAGTGAGGAGGATTCATAGATTGGCGGTTAGCGTAATCCTGATAGTAAGGATTCGATGATCGAGAATAACTATTATTCTGATTAAATGACACTTTTTGAGTTTCATTTGAAGGTAATATTCCGGATTTCATTCGCGTTTCTATGCGTACTGCAAATTTTCTCGCGTCGTCTAAAGTTTTAGGGTCGCGCGCATCTACTGAACGCGCTATTTCATCTGGAAGTCCGCGAATATAAGCTTCCAATCCACATTCTTTTAATGGTAATAGCATTTGTTCTGCCTTATCCCCATAACTATCCTCTAACGCAACTCGAGCTCCGCTAATTAATAGGTTTAATCTGTCATAAAAATCGCTAACTGATTCCTCCTTTTTCATCCGAATATTCTCTATTTCGTGTTGATAGTAAGGATAATTTTTACCCGGTGCAAATCTACCCTTTAAATGTTTGATTAGTTCATTAACTGTATTAAATGTTTTTCCATAAGTGCTATCGCGGGCTGGACCCTTCAATTTCCCTAATACCGATTTTAGAAATGATCCCTCTAATGCAGGAGGCACTATACTTGCGCTATTTTGCACATCTTGTACAAAGTCTTTTAGAGGAACGCCCTTCCCATCAAAGTAAGGGATATTTAAAGTACTATTCTGAATAGTCAAGCACTCCGCCATGGAGGTCATCATTGCGCTTGCGTCTTGAGCCATGTTTAAATATATGTACAGAACTAGTCAATAAATATCATATAACGAACCAGCGTTACCACGACCACATGGATAAATTAGTAAAATAAAGAAATTTCATAAATTCTATCCGATTTCAATGAATATGAGCACCCAGGAATTTTTACAAGGAAATTCCTAGTATCCCACCGCTGCCACCAGATCTGTTACGTGCCGCGGCCCTTGGTGTTCGAGCGGCGCGTTTTAGACAGCCAAATTCTGATTAGGGGTATCCCACAGTCGTTAGAATTTGTTGTATTGAATATAGAATGGCATGGAGGCTCGCCGCAGTTGTAACAGTCAATTCTTTTTTATTTTAGTTGTCCATGTACCTTATCAGAAGGATAAGGGGTAGATTTAGGGATCGTTGGTGCTCTAGTCCCATACGGGTCTTTTCAAAGGAATCGGACAGGTAATTAATGAGTATAATTTAATGAATAATAAAGCTTTAATGTCGAAATACTGAAGGAATCAAAAGAACATAATAAAGTATGGAACTATTCAATGAATAACTCCTGACTAGGGGAATCCCACAATGCTTTGATTGTCAGAAATTGTCATTACATACGAATGAATATTAACAATATAATATAATATACAGAAAGAGATAAAAAGTGCAACTCACCAGACAGTCACAATAATATAAATGACAATATAATTTGGATTCCCTTTTTGTGCTTGGATAATTCTGAGCGTTGGTATACCTGAATCAGAAAGAGGAATAAGACGCGAACACGCACACACTTCATTATGGATAAGATACACGCAAATTGAACTATGAAGCGGATAACAATAATTCTAAGTGAACGAAATGAATGAAAATTTAAATTAAATCGTTAATTGAATAGATATATATATTTTGTAAGCAAAGTTTAGTAGATTTTGTTTCGCAAAGTTGAGTCTTTCACGCGGTTACACAGTAGACCGGAGAACTCTATCTCTAAAACACTTGCGGACCCAGCGACACGCACCTCACGATTTATCGTCACAGAGTGTCGCAGCTTCACGCTCTCGGCAACGTCTAGAGTGGGTCCGTACCGAAAATGCTTACGCTGCATTTTATCGCTCGGCTATGCTACCATGGGCCCGTCTACTTAACGAGGCGGTGTGTGTGTGTGTATGCTCACGTCCCTCCATCAGATTCCCGATTCAATATATGATCAATCCTTACAGGACATTCGTACGTACAGGAAAACATGACATCGCACATTACAGTTTCACACATGCTGAGGCCTTCCCTGAATGTTCATAAATTTATATGCACAATTTCTGACTAGGGGAATCCCACAGTCCTTGGACTATCAGAAATTGTGTTATGTATCTAATTCTAACCAAACAACTTTGAATTAATTAATTAATTTATTTACACGTGCCCCGAAACGTGCGACAAAACCGTGAGAAGGCGCGACTCCCTGCACCGGATGTAGGGTATACAATTCCGTCAATCTTCTAAGAAGTGATCCAGTCTGCGCATTCCCGCTGTAGCCGTTACTGATTATGTTACAATGTTTAACGCGACGGTCAGAGGTGTTCTCAACGAGGGTTCTCCCACAATGCTGCAAGGCATTGTTGGAACGCACCCCTGCCGTTTACACATTCGGCACAGCGGGAGAACCACTGGTCCTTTCGAACGCGACTATCTGGTGAGAACGCCGCTGCGTCAGCACCGCCTTATCGGTATCGCGGGACGGTAATGCGTCGAGGCGACGACGCTCCAAGAAAGGGGTTTTTGTTCTATCAAAAATATTATTGATTAATGGGCAGGAGTATGATCAACGAGGGATTTCCCATAACGCTAGTTAAGTGACACTAGGTGACTGGAAGAAGTAAGAAGACAAAGTGGAGACAGCAGTAGGTAAAGAAGACCGCAGACTCTAATGAGCCGAGCAGGCGAAGGCGGAGAAGGGCAAAAGGAAACGAGAAGAAGGGGAAGACCATCGTTGCACAGTGGGGTATTTGGCCCGAAAACCTGGACATGGCTATTTTAAAATCTTCAAACTCTCATAACTTTGGTAAAATTCATCCAAAGTTGATGAAAAATAAACGATTTTATAGCTTACACTTTCTACTTTTCGACTCATTGAATCAATTTTATCGAAATCGGTATCCAGGGGGTAAAATCCGCCCTTAAAGAGGAATGTGCGAAACTGTAAAAGTTTCTTGATGTTTGACAAGTGTTACGGAGTGCAAACACTATTTTTTGTAATTTTTATGTATACTATCGGAAAGTAGGATCCTTTGCCTTTACGATAAGCCGAACCTCATAAAAAAAAGATGCTTTTTAACAAAGATACAGCCATTTGAAAAAACTTCCATTTTATATATGTGTATATGATATAATATATATAATTGAACGTAATCGACGAACCCCAGTTATAATAAAGTTAATAACATACTAAAAACTTTAATGTTCAGGGACTGACAGATGCAATTTACGATAGATTAACCATCAATAGACAGCGACGAATGCATGCGGGTAATTATATCTGTAATCATAAAAATTTTGATTTATGATATATATAAAATCTGATTTATGATATGTCATATATATTTTAAGAATATTTTTTATTTACGATATATAATACTTACAATTAACTTTCGTCTGACAAGGAAAGGTTCCCAAGTGTCCGCCTCCGATTGCTTTAAATTTTGGATATGTTTTAGAGGACCAAAAAATAAGATATACGTGTTTTTTTATAACGGCCCGTTTTCATATTTAGGGGGTGAAACCACCCCCCAAAGTTCATACAGGGTACAAAAATTGTGTTGAGTAAAACTTGATATAAATTTAATTTGCATCATAACTTGCTGTATGGACGATGTTCTTGTGCCAATCACCGTTATTAAGGGGTAACTATGAGGGGTGCTTTCAACTCTTGAACATGCAAATGGGCCAAAATAGAAAGACATGCATTTCCTATTTTTCGGTCCTCTCAAACATATCCAAAAATCAAAGCAATCGGGGACGAACACCTGAAAATCTTATAACATTGGGGTTGGTTTCACCCCCCAAATATGAAAACGGGCCACTATAAAAAACACGTATATCTTATTTTCGGTCCTCTAAAACACATCCAAAAACCAAAGCAATCGGAGGCGGACACCAACTATTCTTATAAACTTCGGGGGTGGGTTTCACCCCCTTAACATTCAAGCAGGCCTAAATAAAAAGACACGTATTTCTTATTTTTCGGTCCTCTAAAACATATCCAAAAACCAAAGCAATTGAAGATGAACACCTGCAAATCTTATAACTTTGGGGGTGGTTGCACCCCCTAAATATGAAAACGGGCCGCTATAAAAAAACACGTATATCTTATTTTTCGGAGCTCTAAAACATATCCAAAATTCAAAGCAATCGGAGGCCAACACCTGGGAACCTCTGCTTGTGAGTGCAGTCTCGGATGGCACTGATTCAACTGAATGCAGACAGAATGTAGAGGACTTAGTTAAAGGCTTATCTACAGAATAGCATAAACATCTTTTGTCTATAATCTAAACAATTCCTTCGAAGGGTTTCGTATCACCACCTCATGGAGGCCTGGCGAGCGCGACCGTACCGGCGCAGCGTACGGTAAACCGCAGCAGTTCTCGGTTGTCATTTCTAGCTAAATTAGCTATAAAACTTGAAACCGGACGAAACCGGAACCGTTCGTTTTTGGACTGTCATCACAAACCTTTATCAAATGTAATGGCACCACCAAAAGCAGTTAACACGGCTTAACAGTATAACAAAATCGTCAATGAAATCTTATAATCGTAAAGAAAATTTACTGAATTCTCGATTATCTTCAAATGTTAATAACTCTGCAAATATATATGATACAAAATAAAACTTTTGGGAAAATGTAGTATATACCTACCTGAAAAGCTTCCATAATGCAAGAATTCACAACATTTCTTTACAACTTGTAGAAAATTTTAATAAGTCAACGATGTTTCAAAGGACGGTTAAGAAAGAATCGCGAGCTCTAAAATCTCTTAACTTTCGACGAAGCCTGCTGCTTCATGAGTGCACAAATGAAAAAAACAGTATTCATACATTGTTCATCAGATATTGAACTGTCTCGAGCCCCAAAAATTTTACGGTTTACGCAAATTTTTTGAAATTGATTTACGTCCGGGTTTTCGGGCCAAATACCCCACTGTGCGTTGACAGAACAGCTTGGAAGAAGAAGAGCGGACAGCGAAGGCTCGATACTGGACTCATTCAAGAAGAAACGTGAGAACGAGGAGGAGCAGGAGAGGTTAAGGGCCGCAAGGGAAATAGAGGAAGAATTCTTAAAAGCGGGGAAAGTAGGGAGGTCACCTCTGTTGAAGAAAACAGAGGTAGTTACAGGAACTGCGGAAACGCAGGACAGACAGGAGACAGAGCATAAAAAGGAAATGCATGCCAAATTAAGGTCGGTATCAGATATATTGGCCGATGAATTTGTTTTTGGGAACAGCGATCGAGGAGAAATTATCCACCACCGTCTGACGATCGTGAATTTGTCAGTTCGAATCGCGTAGCCCTCGCAGGGTATGGTACGGTAACGGGATCGCTGCTTGGTTCCGCCTGGACGTAGCCGTTTGGCTGTTATTTATTCTTTGATTATAGTTGTGTGTGTTACGAAGCTATGCGTAGATCAATACGAGATGAAGCAATCGGGAAAGTATCAATGTTCTGACCAATAATGCTCCTGAATTTTTTCGTAGCTAACGCACACCTATTCTGATGTGTGTATTTCTACACAGACAGGTTTGGCCTACACCCTAGAAGCTTCACACTATCCCCACCACTTTTAACTCACTCTTTTTCTGCGAAGGCGACAGCGAGCTGGAACGAGAGCGTGTCAGAAAACGTTGAGAAAAGGAGCACCGAGGCAGGCAAACTGTATGGTGGGAGAATACCTCTCACGAATCTCACCGGCCAATATATTTGATACTGACTTTATTCAAATTGAAGGAAGCTGTGGTGGTAGTTAAGAAAGACATGGAAGAGTTGAGAAAAGATAATAGAGATCTGAGGCTGGATAATAAAGATCTGAGGCACGGAATGCAGGATTTGAAGGACGAGTAGAAGAGTAGGGATGAGATATGGGAGAAGGAAAGGAAGGAAATGACAGGAAGGGTAGAAGCACTGGAGGTCAAGAAGGTTCAGGCAGAGGGGCTGACAAAAAGACTGGAGGGGCTAGAAAGGAAGGAAGAGGCTAAAGAAAAAAGAGAGAGAAGAAATAAGTAGTAAGTCAAAGAGAGTTCTAACTCTGGTCCTCTGACGGGAGCGCGTTGGGCGGGGAGAAAGTGATGGCGCGCCGGGGAGCACGATGGTGGGCAACATGGACGCGGGGGGAGCAGGGAGTGATTGGTTGCGCGGGCACGAGCCGCTGAGTAGGGGAAGCCGCGATGATGGTGGGAATCAATCCGGGCCGAGCCGCCGTGGAGACTTTTTTTTTGGCCAAGAGTAAATCCCCACGGATCCCCCCCACCCCGCGGGGGCGGGGGGGGGTATGTGGGACTCGAACCCACTAAAACCTCCTAGGTGGTCGGCCTCGTGTGCGGAGCCGCGCGCCTGAGGGACGGGACTTTATGCGAGATCATGCTAGTGATTCGACGCACCGCAGGAACGTCTGTTCCACCCCCCCGTAAAGTCCTGCTCCGACGCCGCGCGATGGACCACACGTCCATGTCGCCACTTTGGGGGGTCGCTGCTGCTAAGGCGGGTCGTGTCCCCCGACACTCCCCGCCCCACGACCCCCGCGGTCGAACTGCGATCCGGTCCGATAGTATCCAGCGTCAAACCGGGCGGGTGGCGACGGCGGCCTTTTTTGTTGAGTGCGGCCGCCGTATAAGTCCCCCCCCCCCCCCCCGAGTTAGACCGCTCGTCTGGGGAAGCGGCATGTAGCGCGTCGCTTTCCCGGTTAACGACGCCGTCGCGGCACAAGGCGCCCTGCCACGGCGGCGCCGTGACGGCATTTGTCGTTGAGGGGGCGGCTCTTGTTGTTGCGTGGCCACCCCCTCGCTGCTCTGAGACACTGACGCCCCCCTCTCTCACAGGGGGGGGGGGAGTCGCGGCTAGGGACCCTGCCCCTTCCTCTCTCGTTCTCCCACCGGGCGTGGGAGCGGACTGAGGCCTACGGGGGAGCGGGCGGCGCTGGTGTTATTGCGCCGCCTCACGATGTCCCCCGGCCCCGTGTCATCTATGTCGCACCCGCCGACGTCCCGCGGCCGCGAGACGCGACGGCTGACTGTTCCGCTCCCGGGCCCTCTCCGCCTGCTCCTTCTCCTCCATAGTCACCTCGGCGAAGAGGGACATCGCCCTCCAACTCGCCCGGTCCCTCGCCATCCGGCGCACGACTGCCGGTAGCGAGAGATCCGGGCCCAACTGCGATTCCAGGACACGGCGATTGTCGAGCCACTCCTGGCAGACTGCCAGGGTGTGCTCCGCCGTGTGCTCGTCGCCCGAGTCGCAGCTGAGGCACCGCGACGACCCCTCCCGCCCTATGCGATACAGATACCCCCGGAAGCATCCCACTCCGGTGATGATCTGTGTCAGGCGGAAAGTTAGCCTGCCATACCTGCACCCCGCCCATTCGTGTAGTATAGGCAGGAACGCCCCGACAACGCGTCGCTCCCGATATTCTGGGAGGGACAACCACTCGAGACACTTGGCTTCCATGCGTTGCCGGGCCTGGTCCCGCGCCACTTCGTGTCCGTCGGACGGTGCCGCGGCCCCAGCTGCGCGGAGATCTTGGACGGCAGAATAGACTTCCGCCTCCATCTCCGTGAGCAGATGGAATGGGGGACGCGCCCAGCGCGGACAGTTCGGCGTGTGATACCGTGCGGTATGCCCGCACGGCACGGAGGACTGCGCGGCGGTGGATCTTGGTGAGCAGATCCCGTCCTATGCGGCAGCCCTCCAGGTCGCCGGCCTATACAGGGGTCCGTAGAGCGCCATGGACCGGACGACCGTCACGTATAGTCGCCGAACTCCCTCGTGTGGACTCCCCAGGTTGGGCATGATTCGCGCAAGCGCGAATACTTGCTTCTCCAACCTGGGAGCGAGGGTTTTGAAGTGACGCGTAAATCGTCAGTAGGTATCCAGGGTCAGGCCGAGATACTTCATCAACCTACCGACCCTGATACAGGCATCCCCGATCTTTAGGGACGCTCCGTTGGGAATACCACTCCCAACTCTGTCTGCGAGCCATATCGCCTCTGTTTTTGCCAGGGCGACTCGCAGACCAAGCGTCCCGATCGAGGAAACGACGCGTCGCAGTGCCTCCTCCGCGAGGCTGATGGCCGCTCCCCACCGCTGCCCGGAGGCCACCACCAGCGTGTCGTCGGCAGTGGTTCCAGTATACTACATGCTAGCTGGACAATATTATTTTTTGGCGGGTTTGTGTTCATATGGGGTCCAAATTGTTAGAAAACATACCTGATTTGTATTACAGTTTATTATTTAACTAAAAATAGCAATAATGTAAAAATATGACTAATTCACTAAAGGAAAAAGGACAAAACGACAGTATTGTACATTAAATATAATTAACAATTATAACATAATGTCTATTCCTGTAATTTCTGAGTTGTTAAGTTATAAAACCTGGTTTGGGAACTCAGTTTTCTCTGCATCGCTATTAAAATAGTGTTTTACTATATGTTCAACGTGATATGAATCAGGTTTGTTTTCTAAAAATTTAAACCCCATATAAACTCAATACCGAGAAAAAATATGACAACTGTGCTCTCTCTCCTGCCGAGCGTCGCGCTCGAAACCAATTAAAAAAATATAGTTTTGCAAATTTTTGCAGATCCACCGATTGATTAAAATAAACTAGAAAGTCTCTACTTTCCGTACATTCAACCCTTGTCGCGTGGATCGACGTGGAACATATACTAAAACACTATTTTAATAGCGATGCAGAGAAAACTGAGTTCCCAAACCAGGTTTTATAACTTAACAACTCAGAAATTACAGGAATAGACATTATGTTATAATTGTTAATTATATTTAATGTACAATACTGTCGTTTTGTCCTTTTTCCTTTAGTGAATTAGTCATATTTTTACATTATTGCTATTCTTAGTTAAATAATAAACTGTAATACAAATCAGGTATGTTTTCTAACAATTTGGACCCCATATGAACCCAAACCCGCCAAAAAATAATATTGTCCAGCTAGCATGTAGTATACTGGAACCACTGTGGGGCGGCCCAACCATGACGGGCCGCCTCTTCGTCCCCCAAGCCTCGATCGCAACAGGGAGCGGCAATACACGCCGCTCCTACAGGGAGGGCCCGCTGTAAATACTTCGGGGCCCTCCCATTTCCGCCCCATCACCGCCACCGCGGAACACGCACGCTGCCACCGCGCGGCCGCGGTGGCTCAAAACGGACGGTGGGGTGGCCCACATACAAGGGGGGGGGGCCACCCTGCTCCCTCCCACTAGCACGCCCCCCACTCTCACTGGGGGTGGCGGCCGAGGACTGGTGTACGCCCTCGTCCTGTCTACTCGTCCCCCGCGTTTAGGGGCAGGCGAGGCGACGGCGCAGCCGGAGCCTATACAGGGAAGTGGGGCCATTTCATTCCCTAGCCTAAACTTAATCACCCTTCTCCATCTGCTTTCCCCCCACCCTTTTTGCAGGTATCCCGGTATTCCCTCCCCCTTTACCATCCTATACCACCTGTTCACCCTTGCCTCCTGTATCCTCTCCCATCTCTCCTCCTTCTGCTGATCCCTGTCCTTTCCCTCTATCTCCTCCCAGTCCGTATCTCCACTTACTCCCCACTTGCACATAAACCCTTTCCTTTCTTTTTCCCAAACTGATTTCTCTCTATCAGCCCGGTCCCTCGCTTCCATTTCCTCCCAACACCTCCTTGCCAATTCCCCCGCCCGTCCTTCTCTCAACTTCCCTTCGAACCTCCACGCCCTTTTTCCTGCCCTCGTCCTCCACTGATCTCTCTGCACTTCCTCCCTCACCATATACCCCGGCGTCCACCAGTCTACCCCCATTGTCCACCTTATGCTCCTTTCCTGCCCTCTCTCTATCCTTTCCCTCTCTTTCCACCCCCAGATTCCCCCCCCCCCCCGAAACCCATAACCGGCCACACCAACATATCCACCAGCCTCAACCTCCTGGTCCAGTTATCCTTAAACCTTCTTTTCCCTATCCCCCACACCTGCCTCATGACCGCTACCGCCTTTCTCACCCTTTCTCTTACATGCGCTTCCTGCCCTCCGTTTCTCTGCAGCACATACCCTAGATATTTCATCTCCTTCACCTCCTCCACCCTCGCTCCTTTCCAGTACCACCTTGCACTCTTCATCCTCCCTCCCCCTTTCCTGAACCGCATCACCTTCGTCTTTTCCACGTTCAGCTCCAACTTTTTCCTCTCCGCATACCCTTCTAACCCCGCTATCATCTCCCTCATCCCCTCTTCATCCTCCGACATCAAAACCATATCGTCCGCGTAGGCTAGCGTGTACACCCTATCTCCCCCTATCCTTACTGCTCCCCACCTTCTTTTCCTAAATACCTCCTCCAAGTCCGCTATCACCACGTTGAACAGCATCGGGCTCAATGGGCAGCCTTGCCTTACTCCCTTTGCTGTCCAGAAGGCCTCTCCTACCTCCTTCCCAATCCTCACTCTGCTCTTCATCTCCCTATATATTTTCTCTATCCTTTCCCTCAACCCTTCCCTTATCCCCCTTTCTTTCAACGCCTCTCCTAACACCTGTCTGTCCACCGAATCAAACGCAGCCCTGAGGTCCACAAACATCGGTACCATTTTCCCTCCCTTCTTCGCCAATTGCCTGTTCACTAAGTAATTTAAAACACATATGCTGTCCACCACCCCCATTCCCTTCCTCAACCCCGTTTGATTCGGTGGCAACACTTATCACAGGTATAAGAAAAGGCATAAAACAGTAGTAATCGAACGCGGGAACGGAACATATTCGAGAGAGAAGAATATAGATACAAAATGAAAAATGGCGAATAATAACAGTGTACAGCAGAGATAGGAAGGAGACGAAAGAAGTGCTAGACCAGATAATAGAGGAGAAGGAGGTGGAGAATCTGATAATCGGAGGAGATTTCAATGCAAGAATTGGACAGGAAGGGGCCGATTTTAAAATAGAAGAAAAGCATGATGTAAAGGGATCAGAAGACAAAATTAAAAACACAGAAGGAATGTTGTTATTAGAGATGGTTGAGGAAAGAGAATAGAATATTCTGAACGTGAATATAGAAGGAGATGATAAAGAAGAGTATACATATACGGAGCTAAGAGGAAGCGCAATAATTGATTACATAATAAATGCCGAGACAAACGAAGATATCAAGAAATTCACAGTGGAAGAAAGAGTTGAGTCAGATCATGTGCTACTGATTGCAAAACTATACAGAGGAAATAAGAGGCGAAAACGAGAGGGAAATCAGGAGGTGAGGTAGAGAGAGAGAAGAGTCTAGACAGAGGAAGGGAAGAAAGAGTTTCAAATGTAATAAACAAAATAAACTTTAATAGGACGGAGGTAAATGAAATAGTAGAAGAAATAGTAAGAATAATAAATAATTGCAGTACGGAAAGATGAAGTAAAAATTGAAAAATGGAAATTGGACAGCTTTAAGTGGTGGAATTCCAATTGTACAAAAAAGAAAAGGGAAGCGATGGAAGTATTGAGGAACTGGAGAAGAGGTAAAAGAGACCTAGATAACTACCAGATGAAAAGAAGGGAATACAAAAAAGTGTGCAAAGACATGAGAAGGGGATTACATGAAAATATAGAAAATGAGATAATGCAATTAAGGGGGCAGACCACTGTAAAAAATCTGTAACATAAATTTTTCCTTTTTCAGATTTTCTGAAAGAAGTACGGTTCAAGAATGCTCTCTCCCAATTTTATGAAGAAATTCACAAAATTGTCGGAGATATAGAATTTTCTGTGAAGCCGTGACAGGCGCGCGACTGAGCCGAGCGGAACTTTGAACGCGTTTTACTCAGAATTACATTTTTCAACCGTGTTGAGAGTCTAGAAAACTATATATACAATTGACACGAGCAAGGGCATTTTTTATACGAAAAAAACCGTCGCTATTACATAACGATCAGTTTCTTTCAATTAACGACTTGTTTCTATTTTTTATCAACATTTCCCCAATTCTGTACACCGAAAACGTGATTGTTTTCAGTGGTCTACCATTTTGTAATTTTTTGCAATTTTTACTTGTTTTGATCGTCATGTAATAGAGGTAGGCTTCTAGTTATTAAATATTTTTGTGTTTATGAATTCGGATTAACCATATGGCCTGGGCACTGTCAACGCGACAAGCACGATTTTTCTGCAGCGCACATTTTGACGAGTATACAGAAACCAGATTTATGAATTTGATTGAAAAAAGTTCTTACCCTTTAATATGTACGTTATTAACTATACTAAGCAATACATTGATTTACTTGTGTTGTTCGGTTGAAATAAATTCCTGAAAATACCCTTACATTTCGAACCATTACAGTAGTCTGTCCCCTTAATGGGAGTAAATCAAATATGTGAATATATAAATCGACAACGAAAGAAAATAATAAAAATCTCGAATAAAATAGATTTAATAGAATGGAAGGATCATTTTAAAACATTGCTAGAAGGCGTCGACTGTAAAAAGAAGTAGGAGAGTTGGAAGAAATAGACAACACGGAAGGAGAAGAGGAAGAGGAAATAACAGAAGCAGAAGTAAAAGAACAAATCAGGGAACTAAAAAAAAAGGAGCAGGGGAAGACAAAATAGAAAATGAAGCCTGGATTTACGGTAACGTGAAAATAGTAAAAAGGATCACAGAAATTTTCATAAAGTGTGGAAGATAGAAGGATTCCAGCACAGGTGGAAAGAAGGGGTGATTTCATCAATATATGCAGGAAGATTGCATGTACGTTGCCGTGCAATGTTGCACAGGGGTGGATATAGTAGGATTCCTGCAAAATTCTAGCAATGTTGCGGTGCAATATGGCACATAAAGTCCCAGAAAAATTCTTGCAACGTTCCGGAAATTTTCGATCAATGGTCAAGCAACGATCCGGAAATTTTCCAACAATGGTCGTGCAACATTTCGGAGATATTCTAACAATGGTCACGCCACGTTCCGGAAATTTTCTACCAATGTTCACGCAACATTCCGAACATTTTCTAGCAATGGTCACGCAACGTTTCGGAGATTCTGCAGCAATTGTCCCGCAACGTTACGGAGATTTTACAGCATTCGTTCCGCAACGTTTCGGAGATTTTATAGCAATAGTCCCGTAACTGTTCGCAGATTTTACAGCAATGGTCCAGCAACTTTTCGGATATCTTACAGCAATGATGTTTCGGCAAAATTTGTATGATATTACAGAAAGGATAAAAAAATTTAAGGGAATTAATTAAATTACAATAAATACTGACAATTAAATAATCATATACATTGTCTATACCAGACGACAACAAGATCAATAATAATAACAATAAAAATAATATTTGCTCTATCGGAACTTCCCAAGCCCGCGTGGTTAAGCTCCAGACGTTGTGTGACGTCACTCTCTTGCGACGCGACAGGTTGCAAAGCCAAGACACGTAAGAAAGCACAAACGTAAATAGTTCGCTTCAATGCAATCTGTGATTGGGGTTACATGAATGCTGTTTTTAATGAAGTTATTTTTCATGACTAAAATAATTTTTTACTGACCTTTTATAGATTTCTTTACTCAGGAGGACCTGCGGAAGCAAATTTGCGGTAATGGCGTTGATGATATTAAATAAATTAATAGAGGATTCTGTGGCAGAGAAATATAACTGGTACGGAATATAGGAAAATCAATCATTCAGTACATTCAAACATATAGCAATATTAGCAATGAGTAAGTGAATTTATTATTTATTACATTTCAGCACTTAAAATTATAAAATTGTAAAATAAATGCATATATTATTCCAGGTTCATTACGTGCTGCATGCAGTACATTTTATGTAAAGAAGGCAGAAGAGCCTGAAACTCCACATACGCGGGGGTGAGAAGATCCACCAGAGCCAATACTATTATTATTTTCATTGCTATTATTATTAACCTTGTTGTTGTTGTCGTCTTGTATAGAAAAAATATATGAACATTTAATTGTCAGTATTTATTGTAATTTAATTAATTTCCTTAACTGCAACCATTGCTAGAAAATTTTCGGGACATTGCGGGACAATTGGTATAGAATCTCCAAAGCGTTGCGAGACAATTGCTGTAAAATCTCCGAAACGTTGCGAGACAATTACTGTAAAATCTTCGAAACGTTTGGAACAATTACTGTAAAATCTCCGAAACACTGCAGGAATATTTCGTGCAATGTTGCACAGGGACGGACATAGGACGATTCCTGCAACATCTCAGAAATATTACCTGCAACGTTCCAATCTTGCACCGTAACGTACCTGCAACCTTCCTGCAACGGAGTGTGCTGCATGGGAGGAGATAGAGAAAAGGTGAGCAACTACCGGGGGATAACGATCCTGAACACAGCGTACAAAATATGTGATATGGTCCTGAGAAAAAGATTAAAAAAGGAATTGGAAAAGAACCACATAAAACCAGAAACACAAGCAGGATTCAGGAGCGGTAGGTCGACAATAGATAACATTTTTATTCTGAACTATGTAGCTAACAGAGAAATACAGAAGAAAGGGGGCAAGCTGTATACCTTTTTTGCGGACCTAAGTGCTGCATTTGAGAAAGTCGATAGAGTAAAATTTCAAAACATCATGAAGAAAAAGCAAATAAGGAAATGCTTGAGGATGAGAATCGGAGAAATTTACAAAGAAACAAGATACAGTGTGTTCCAAAAATGCTGCGGTTCATTGAAGGAAGTGATTCGGAGAGTGATTGCAAACAACTTTTTCCTTTGCGAAAATGCTCTCCGAGGTTTCGTTAACGAGGTATTAACAAAAAACACCCACTAATCAGAGCGCGAGTCTGATGGCCGAGTTCCCGCGTTGCGTAGCTACGCGCCGCACTGCAACTGCGAACAAGCAGGAATCGGAGGACTTCGGCCGGAGTTGAACACCTACAGGAGCGGTAAGAATGTGTGCGTGAATTGATGCCAGCGCGAAGCCAGCCACGTGGCGACAACGCATATCTAATGTGACTTTACATGCTTTCACGTCACTACGGTGGACTTCTCGACTCGCTGAAAGTCAGCTTCGGCAGACTCCGGCCGTAGTTGATCTCAATTTCAGCTTGAGTCCACAGCTGGTATTGGTCAGAGGGAAACACGAAGAGGGAGCGGTGGTAATGTGTGCGTGAGATGCCACGATGGGACACGAACCGACACCACGGCCAACCAGCGTCACCGGGACATATATCGTCGACGCTGGTTGGCCGTGACGTCACTCGCTTGGCGCTAGTGTCGGTTCGTCTTCAATCGTGACGTCTCACGCACACATTACCACCGCTTCTGTGGGTGTTTCCTCTTCCATCACTGTGGCTGGAGGTCGTCCAATCCTGTCACTGCGATGAATTATGGCAGTAACATTCAAGAATATAAGGTCCTTTACGTCCCCGTTTCTAATAAAATGAATTGAAATATATGTAAGATTGGTGGCATGTAACAGAAAACACAAAATAATAATGAAAACATTATGTATTTATGCACTAATAATGGTAAATTGGCTTGGCTTGGCGGTGGCGTCGGTACATCTGTAACGTTACATTCCTTCTAGTGTAAATTCATGCACACATTACCACCGCTCCAGTAGGTGTTCAACTCCGGCCGCAGATAGTATTTTCTATACCTAAGCGTCAACACCAGGGCCCCACGACGTGCCGCGCAGACCCTTTTCGAGCACTTGAAATGTCTATTGTTGTATGAGCTTTCGAGGATCATCTTCGACACCTAATTTTATGGCGTTCGACCCTTGAAGTGGTTTGAATACCATTAAAACGTAAAAAATGTCCAGGATTTCCTCATTTCTCATCGATTTCTTATGTTTCGCCAATGAAAATAACACCAAGAACGACGTAATTCGCACCATAATGAAAGATATGCCATGGAAAATTGATTTATATAATTTCAAGTTGTTTTCGTTTATAATAGTCCGATTTACAGGAAATGTTGTATGATTTTCATCGGAAAAACATAAGGAATTTATCGGTGCCACTGCCGTAACGATGCGATAAAAAATAAAGTATTATTTTATTCTTGAAGCAAGTATGAATCCTCGGCCGTAGACCCTTTCAAGTGCGCTTGAACCAAAGTGGGACCCGGATCGCTGCGCGGCCGATCGCAGCTAGGAAAACCTTCTCTCTCGCCGTATCCGAATACGTCAACGCGTGCTTTTGTTTTGGTATCCAAGCGCGTGTTTATTCTCGAGAGATAAGTGATCTTTTTCAAATTTGTAGGGAAGACGATAAAGGCGGAAACACGCGCAGTCGGTCGATTACCCTGTTTCTTCCTGTGTCTCACAGCGAGATTTGTTCGCAAAGATGCCCAGAGAAGTATCTAGTACTGGATCTGAAGAAGTCGATAAAAAGTTTAAAACATCATTGTGTGTATTGCAATGAGAATATTTTGAGCGTACAATCTTTTCTATATTTTTTAAAATCTTTATTTCTGGCCTCTTCGGTCAATTCACCCAATTAGCCGATTGGAAGGTTGCCCAAATATTGTATTATTTCGTAGAAATGTATTAACACTTTGTGAACAGTAACCAATTAGTATATTGGTACCGGGATAACATGGATACAGGTTTACAAATATTTCTGCACTTTCCATAGTACGTATATTTCTTAAATTGTTTTAGTTTTATTAGAATTATTGACGTTATTTTTTTATATAATATCAAACCTTCGTATGAGTTGTATATTAACACTCTTTTTTACGAACTTCCTTAATAATATTCGTCATTTTCTGTGCGAAAATGGAATGTTGCATTTCTCCCCCATTTTTTGGGATTCAGCCCCATTGTAAGATATAGAATACAGGTAATTACTTCATTATTCACAAATATTTCCAAATGTTTTTTTCGCAGTTGCAAGCACAAACATATGTTGATTATACAACAGAAAAGAAATTTGTTTAGAAGTTCCCGGAAAGTAACTTTTTTTTGTGGTGGGGGAAAATGCTTTATGCATACCCCGACGGTTACACCGGGATTATGTGGGACTCGCCGCCAAATAGGAAGAATACCCACTACAAACCCACTCCGGTAGGCCACCTTCCTTGTGCCCTTGGGTGAGGGGGGTACTTCTAAGATATACCTCCTCCCTCACCCTTCCATGGCAGGGGGCCACGCATATGCTCCACGATCGCGACCAAGGTAGACCACTCCACTGCGGAGACTACCTTAAAGAACCCCAATGGATTGACTCCACCTTCGACCGGATAAAATACTCAACGGCACAAATACAAATCGACAGTTACCATAGATAATATATACATAAATAAATAAATAGTTAAATACTTAAAAACATAGTTAACATGGTAAAATTAGTTAAAATCCTCCTAAGGTCCCATGCGACGCCCGCGACACAACACATCACGACTCCGTGTCAAGGGGACGGGGTGGCGCCGCGGGGAGAATTCTCCTCCTCTTAGCGGGTTGCCTCAATGTAGGGGGAGGGGGATTAGCACCCCTTCTCTTACCCCTTTCCCTTTTTTACTCCGCCTTCTTCTTCTCGGCTGCCTCCTTAATGGCCTTGTTCCTCTCTGCCCTAGCCTTTTGAGCCTTGTCCTGCTCCTTTATGGCCCTGTCCCCCATGACATTGAGGGCAAAGAGCCTAAGCGCTGCCCAGTGCTCTTGGGATCTGGTGGCTTGTTCTATAATTGTGTCCATCTCCAACGGGACTCTCAGTTCCCGAGTGAAGGTTCGACGTTGCTCTGCATATGTAGGGCAGCACACAAGGACATGCTCAGCGTCATCAGTGACTGCCTCACCGCAGTCGTCACAGGAACTGGTTGTGGACTTCCGGATCTTCGCCTTAAAGGCGTTGAATGCCCCATGGGCGGTCAACAACTGGGAGATCCAATCATCGAGCTGGAAAACTAGACCGTCCTTATCTATGAAGGTATGGACCGACGGTACCAGTCTCCTAATCCAGTTGGCGGAATTAAACGTATCCCAGATCGCCTGCCATTCACTCATTGCTTCAGCGAGTACCCGTCTCTTAAGCTCGGATGTCCTTTTGGCCCGGAGTTCAGCATTCCCCTCTAATTCGGGACTATCCGTGTCCTTTATCTTCCCAGAGTGAACCCTTGCCAGCATATCAACCCTCAAATACACCGGCATCCTACCCGCCAGGACGCAGAGGGCGAGGTAGGCAACCGTACGATAGGCAGTTGTTGACCTTATTAAGGCGGATCTTTGTGCTCTCCTTAATATTGTCCTATTGGCCTCAAGGTCAAGGGCAGGGGCCCATACTGGGGCCGCATATAGCATGACAGACTCCCATACTGAATGGTACAGGCGTCTGGCGTGCACAGACGGACCACCGATATTGAGGAGCAGAGAAGATAGTGCCCCCATAATTATATTCCCTTCCGCCTCCGCAGCCTGAAGGTGCCGCTTAATATTCTTGCGGCAATCTAGCTCAACACCGAGGTATCGATACGACACCGCAGAACCAATCCTCTTACCGAGGATCTTATACTCGATAATCCTCTCGCTTCTTTGTCCTGTCAAAAGAATAATTTCCGTTTTTGCGACGGCGATCCGAAAGCCAGACCTGACAAACCAGTTACTAATTTTGCTCATCGAGGAGACCAACATCTCCTCGAATTGTGACCGGTCCCTTGCCGAGATGATCACGGCGAAGTCATCTGCATATGCCACAGTTCGGACGAACCTGTTATTACTAAGGAGGGTCCATATACCATCGCACACAAGGTTCCATAGGAATGGACTAATACGGAACCCTGAGGAGCACCCGCATAAATATCGGCCTCCACGTGCTCGTGGGTAGTATGGACGATGACGCTTCAGTTACTAAAATAATCTCTTATAAGAGTCCTAACCGTCGAAGAAACACCCCTATTACTCAACTCATCAAGGATCAATTCCCAAGTAAGAGAATTGAACGCGTTCTGGGCGTCAATTGCGACCATACCACAAATACGATGTTTCTTTGTGCACACTTTGGCGAAACGCGTAGTTTCAAGGGTTGCCTCCGCTGTCCCCACACCCTTGCGGAACCCAAACTGGGACGGATGGAACGGATCAGGCCCCGTCTGACTCTCAATCAGGGCCTTTATCGTGTACTCCCAAGCCTTACTTAAAGCAGGGAGGACCCTTATGGGCCTGAAGGAGACAGGGGAATTGGGATCCTTGCCGGTTGGGTAGCAGAACCACCTTCGCCCTCTCCCAAGAGGGGGGTATGGCACCACACCGCAACGTGTCCCTTAAAATTTCGGCAAAATGTTCCTGGTGCGATCTGAGGACACAGGCCACCATGTCAGAAGGGACCGCATCTAGGCCAGGAGGCTTCGTTGGCTTAATCTTAGCCACAGCGCCTTTAATCAATTCCGCGTCGACGTTATTGATGGTCTCTGCCACCGTACCCCTGAAAATCCAATTCGCCAACGAATCCATGGTCACGGTTGGGGGAGGGGCCAGGAGGAACGTCACAAAAAGATGTTCGATGACCGACCGGGCCTAGGATGGGGTCGTAATTGTCCTGGGGGAGCGGCCCTTCAAGGTTGACATAACGAATTTGTAGGGATTGGTGTCCACCATAGAGCACAGGGAGTTCCACTATGCCTTCCTGGCGTCCTCATCATCTGGAAGACCTTTTTTCCTCCTCCGTTGAAACCATCTCCTGGCTTTCAAAGACATTTTCCTGGCCTCCGCTATCTCAGGGGATCACCAATGATTAGGCTTACGGGATCATCGCGGAGCGGACTTCCTAGAGAGAACGCTCTCAGAGAGTTCTTCCAACTCTCCGCCTTTGTCTCAGTCCGCAAGGCCCGAACATCCCGGGAATCATTGGCCTGGTCGTCATCCGTCAGGTAAAGGGCCTGATACTTAGCCAAGATCTCCCTTGGATCTGTCTCTAACGGAAAACTGCTCCCACACAAGGAGGGGAGTACCAGTCCTCGGAGGATCAGCCAAAGTGTGGCAGACGTACCGATGGTCAGAGTATGAGAAGTGGGACAAAAGCTCACTTCTTCTAATACGACGCGCTGTAAGCCGGTCCGTTGCCATCATGTCCACGAACGAGTTGCCTCTGTTGTGGTAGAAGAAGGTGGCACACTCCTTCAGCTTAGTAGGCACCAGATCATGTTTGGAGAGGAATTCCATACACTGCAAACCTTTATTATTGGATATATTGCCACCCCACGCCGGGGACTAGGCATTTAGATCTCCTGCCACAATTACCCCCCTACCATGAGGCCTGGCTTCGGCCGGGATCCCCTCCAAGGTTTCCAGCAACTCCCCGAATTTCTGAACCTTATTCCTGGGAGAGCAGTAACAACTGACCACATTACAGCCATCAAGCATAGCTCCCACTATGCCCTCGGAGGCCAGCGACGGGGCTCTAGTAGGGAATTTGCCACTAAAACCGGTAATCCATAAGGAGGCACCCCCGGACACATCGTTCAAACAAGTCATCCAATTGGCGGAACGGCTCGAATATCACGACCACATCCGCATTAAGAACGGACACGTTATGGGTCATAATATCCTGAGCCAGCCTCGATCTATTCAAATTAATTTGGATGATCTTAACGGACATTGTTCGCCCGGAAAGTAACTAAACAGCCAATAATTACTGATATTTTTTCAATGGATTTCTCATGGAAAAAGAACTGTATGGACCTAATTATTTGTTATTACTTTGCAGAATCGATAGGTACTACTCATTTCGATCCCCAAAAAATATTTTCTTTTATATCACTATGACATCCCACTATTTTTCGCGCGGTATTATTCTAAAGTCTTCATCATAAATCTCACCAAAACTCCATCAAAATCCCTCTAACTCAAATCTTACCCCTTTTTCCCCAATCGCTGATCACCTTGACGATGTACCTTAGCGGTCCCCATCTCAAGATGGTCAATTACGAAATCTCCTTTCCATCTTCACCTTACATGGCATGGCCACTCTACGACCCTCCAAGTCAAAATCCCATTAATCCCTTACCAATCAAACCACCCAGAATTCACCAAATGGGTTGAGTATTCCCTTTTCTAAAGCCCACATAAAAACCCCGGAAGACTTTGCGGCAAATATTTCGTGCAAGGCTATATAAAAACCCCGGAAGACTAATTCTATTAATAGCAATGTACCGCGACACATATTCGAAAATAGGTCAAGGTGAATACCGCACGTACCCTTCACCCCTAACAATCTTTTAAATCATATAATACAAGGACCCAAGAGGCCGTAACTCTCTTCTACGGAAACATCCGAACGAAGGTCAAGTGTTTCCTATTTACGAATATATATATAACATAAAATCAGTGCTCCACGAAACAACTATCTACGGCAACTACTGTAAGCAATATATTATTAACTATTGTTCTACGGCATATCACAACGACCTCATATTAATTCATATTTCAAACGGCTATTGCTTTATATTATATTATTACTTCTTATTCTTTGGTTTATATTATTATTTCATGTTCATTGCATTATATCGTTTACTAACGCTTATCGTTTTACACTATTATCATTTGTTTATTGCATTCTCTATTATCTCCCATTGTTAATATTCCTGTGTCTCATACTCATCCATATCTATATCGCTCTTAATAACCATTTATATAAATGTCTATGTGCTAATGCTTACTGTACAACGCATAGTTATATTAATTAACCGCTTCTACATAAACGGTGCATGGCATAATTTCGTGCATCCAAATAAGCAAACGTTCTTATATTAAAACACGCTTCGAATTATTGTGTCGATCCTTCGCTTACGAAGATTTCAATCCATAGTCGGCTACTGCAACAGCTGATCGCGGCACGCGAACGTGGAAGTTCTTAAAGTGTATACAATCTTACTTTTGCATATGTCTTGTACGATCAGACGGCTAGACGTATTTACTGGAATATTACGGGCGGCTTCTTATGTCAATGCAGCAGTAAATCCAATTATCTAACCACAAGTGCTCTAACGGGTGTCCCCCTAGTGCTTATTCGCCTTTAAGCCTTCCCTGGTCGATTAGTGTGTTGGATTTAATATTCTCGCCTGACGTCCACTAATCCTCAATGTGCAGAATTTCACATTCTCGCCTAACTTCCATCAATCCTCAGTGTGCAGATTTTAACATTCTCGCCTAACTTCCATCAACCCTCAGTGTGCAAAATCTCGCATTCTGGTCTGACTTTTACTCCTACATAGTCATCATCCTAAAGACCTCCACGCGGGACGTGACATCACCAACATTTAAAAGTCTCGATTTAATATTCTACACAAAAAGCATACAAACTTTGACATATGCTTACACATACATCAGAAATAGCCGTCATAATATTTTTATCTTTTTTAACAGCTCATATTATTAGATCACGAAAAAATATATAAAAAACATAATTTCATAACTTTTAAATTCTGACTTGTTTCCTTATTTCTGGGGATTCTCTCCCATTGTGGCGATGGACCGCACAGCGGCCAGTCGCTAGACTGCTCCTGGAGGAGTGGAGCGACTGGCAGCCGCAAGCCGCCGGGCGGCTATGAAATTCTGCCAAGTCTGCCTGACGCCCGTACTGCCTCCACACGCTCCGTCCGGCCTAGCAGGTTGGCCAGATGGTGCATCCACACGCTCCGGCTGTTTCAGAAAAAAATAATTATTTATTCTTTATCGTATCAATATGGAAGCGATGCCGATGGATTCCTTATGTTTCTCCGATGAAAATCATACCAAATTTCATGTAAATCGGACTATTATTAACGAAATTAGCTTCAGGTTATGGGAATGAATTTTTCATGAAATTTCCTTCATTATTTTCCGAATTACGTCATTGTTGGTGTCACTTTCATCAGCGGAACATAAGGAATCAATTGGCCTCGTTTGCGCAAAGATCTGATGAGAAATGCGAAAGTCAACAATTTTTCTGACTTTCCTTTGGTCGAGGGTCCCGAGGCCCCTTCCTCAGTATCATATGGCAGGCAAACCTTTGGTCTCCACTACTCTAAACACTCTCTGTCCTTCAATCTTTAGCTGTCGCGAGCCACGAGTCTCTGTCTAAACTGGCGACGATCGCGAGAAATATAGCTTGGCATTAGGGAGAATAGGGAGTCTCAAGTGGCATTCGGCCTCAGGCCGACCGAATCGTTTTTCCATTTTGCTCCAGTCGGCCTGCACAGTCATTGTTGCGCAGGAAAAATAAACTTTCTCCTACCGAAATCTACTGAATGTATACTACAGGGTGATTCTCCAGCGACGCCTGTCAAAGAGATGCCGCCTGGTACCCCGAGGCGAGGACAGGATCCTCCATTGCTTCACCGAATTTGATGGCTTTCGATCTTCGAAAATGTTGGAATACCATTAAAAAGTCAGAAATGTGCAGGATTTCTTATGTTTCGCCTATCGATTCCTTATGTTTCGCCGATAAAACTAAAACCACTAACGACATAATTCGGACTATAATGAAGGAAATTCCATGAAAAATCGAATTATATAATTTCAAGCTGAATTTGTTAAAAAATAGTCCGATTTACATAAAATTTTGCATGATTTTCATCGGAAAAACATAAGGAATCGATCGGTATCACATTTCTTAATACGCTGAAATGAATAATCCTTTGAATAAATGAATAATAAATGAATACTAATGTTTAACTAAACAGTAGATTTCGTCACAATTTCTAAAATAGTAGTATTTGGTTTTTCCTTATAATCGGAAACTAAAACTTTTCCCAACAAGTGATTTAAATCGCTTAAAGAGCATTGAATATACTATTCAATAAACACTTTTCAAATTTTTTTTATAACAATTAGGTTGAAAAAATTGAAAAAAACAATAATGGACGAACAATATATTAAATTATAAATCATTAGAAAGGAATAATTTTTTCATTTTATGTTTCTTGGCGCTATTCCGATATCTTCTGTAGTTTAAAAATTATACAACATGAATGTCACTAACTATCCCTATCCCGACCACTGTGCGGCGTCAGGCCGGCCTGCGCAAGTCGGCCTGTACAGGCCGACCTGACGGTGTAGTGCATCCACACGGTACGGCCGGCCTGCACAGGCAGGCCTGCGCTGGTCCTAGAGCAGACGCCCATAAACTGTAGCAATCGCAGATAGGAGTTGAGGTGACTGCTTTTCCATTGTACCAGAGACCTGCGGCGCGAATTGGAACGGCCACATTAACTCAGCATGCATCGTAAAAATTGCGTAGAATGGCAAATCAAAAAAGACGTAACAAACAAAATCGAACATGTTGTCATGGTTTGTTTGTCATTTAAAGTGAATAATGAATAAAGAATAAATGGTGGGAAATCATGTGTAACATAAAAAGACGAATACACAGTACAGGATCATCGTTTAATCCTGCAACCCGCGCGTGCGCGAACTTGTAGGATGGCAACACCGTCGTCACTGGGTCACTGAACAGATCCTGGTCATCGATGAACGAGCCCAGTACACAGCTGGACTCAGGTATACGACACTACCCAAAGTTAAGGGTCGCAATGTCAGGTGCGTCCAGGCTAATGTACCGAATATTCACTTCACTGCACGGCTACTAACACTGATCACTTAATTTATTTTTCATGGAAGGTGTTGTTCCTACGATTTAAAAATTGATGGCTCCGGAAGGCGCCGATTGTTGTCAATTTAAGAACTGCTCCACGTGGCCACCGCCACTGTTGATGCATGCTTCAGCGTGTAGAATCAGTTGCCTTTGAACGCCCTGTAATGTTTGCGGTGTTATGTTCACCATCGCTGCATGAAGCAGCGCAACTGCTTCTTCAGGGTATCCACCGGCTGACGATACACCTTATTCTGAAATGATTGTTGTATAACAAATACAAAACGTAAGTAAAAAAAGAATAACTACACCAAGAATAAGTAAAGAGTAATATCAATAATAAAATTACCTTCAGCTTGCCCCAGAAGAAAATATCACCGGATTCATATCCGGTGACCGTGGTGGTCACGCAACAGGACCGCCGCGGCCGATCCACCTGTTCCGAATGGTTTCACCTAAATAAACGCGGACATTCAAGGCGTAATGTGTTCCAGCTCCGTCCTGCTGGTAGTACATGTTCTCTCGGATCTCATATGAAATATCATCCATTAGATCCGACAGAACATGTTCTAAAAAATTGGTTCGTCGTTACTTTGAGCCATCCAACCGGTCTGGCCGAATATACGGCCCAACGATAAAGTCGCCACAAATGCCGTCCAATAGGTTGATTGACCAACGGACTTGTGCTGCACGTGGACGAAGCGCCAGCGGATTTTCGTCGCTCCACACTAGGATGGAACGAAATATACGGGGAAAATATTTTTTTACTATTCATGACTTCTAATAGTGGGCACAAGTTGCCTTTTATAATGGTATTTAAACTGCCAAAGTTTGAACGTGATCAACAAGTTTTTTGAGGTGCCGCAAGCCCTTCAAATATTAATATTTACTGAAATATTAATTTTTGAAAGGCTTGCGGCACCTCAAGAAATTTCAAAGAATTTTCTGGACCACATTACGCCTTGAAAGTCCGCGTTTATTTAGGTGAAACTATTCGGAACAGGTGGATCGGGCGCGGCGGTCCTGTTGCGTGGCCACAACGGTCACCGGATATGAATCCGGTGGATATTTTCTTCTGGGGCAAGCTGAAGGTAATTTTATTATTGACCTTACTCTTTACTTATTCTTGGTGTAGTTATTCTTTTTTTACTTACGTTTTGTATTTGTTATACAACAATCATTTCAGAATAAGGTGTATCGTTAGCCGGTGGATACCCCTGAAGAAGCAGTTGCGCTGCTTCAAGCAGCGGTGGTGAACGTAACGCCGCAAACATTACAGGGCGTTCAAAGGCAACTGATTCTACACGCTGAAGCATGCATTAACAGTGGCGGTGGCCACGTGGAGCAGTTCTTAAATTGACAACAATCGGCGGCTTCCGGAGCCATCAATTTTTAAACCGTAGGAACAACACCTTCCATGAAAAATAAATTAAGTGATCAGTGTTAGTAGCTGTGCAGTGAAGTGAATATTCGGTACATTAACCTGGACGCACCTGACATTGCGACCCTTAACTTTGGGTAGTGTCGTATACCTGAGTCCAGCTGTGTACTGGGCTCGTCCATCGATGACCAGGATCTGTTCAGTAACCCAGTGACACAGGTTATCAAGCTGCAGGTGAATTTCCGACAAGGGTGAGTTTTAATTTCTTTATTGGTGATCATTAATTTTTTAATTTAACGCAGGCTATGGCTTATTTTCAGCGATAATTATTCAAATTTCCATATGGAAATATTTCTTCGGGCTTCTTAAACAGTCTTCTTCGTTATCAGCTTTGGCCGTTATTGAATTACGGATTTTTATCACAATAACGAACTACGATCACTTTTCGTTTATTTCCTTTTACATTACCTTTTCCTGGCTACGTTATTCCTTTTCCTTCATCTTCAAATAATTATTATTTTCGATTCGTCAAAAAAAGATACTGTGTATTCGTCTATTTACGTTATACATGATTTTACACCGTTTATCCTTTATTCATTATTCACTTTAAATGACAAACAAACTATGACAAAATATTCGATTTTATTTGTTACCGTCTTTTTCATTTCCCATTCTACGCAATTTCCTTCGATGCATGCCGAGTTGCTTGTTTGCAATTACAGCGCGGTGGACAGCCACGCTAGCGCGGGAACTCGGCCGCCAGACTCGCGGTCTGATTGGTTGGTGCTTTTTGTTAATATCTCATTAACGAAACCTCGGAGAGTATTTTAGCAAAGGGAAAAGTTGCTTGTAATCACTCCCCGAGTCACCCCCTTCAAGGAAACGCAGCATTTTTGGAACACAATGTATAAGGTGTTATGGAACTTATACTCTTACCGTATTTATCAAAAATATTTATGTAAAATTACTTTGTTTCGTGAATTACCAATATCATTTAATTTTCCTTTTATACATATATTGTAGACGATAGTCGTGTTAAATATATATTTTTATATTTCTTTTTCAGGAAAAACCACACAAGTGTACTCACTGTTCTAAATCCTTTCCCACGCCTGGAGATCTTAAGAGTCATATGTATGTACATAACGGACTATGGCCATTTCGGTGCCAAATTTGTAGCCGAGGTTTCAGTAAACCAACTAACCTTAAAAATCACATGCTACTACATCTTGGTAGATGTTCCAACAAGAAGATTGTTAAATCCATTTCTGGTTATTAACAAACTAATGGATATTCTCAATATTTTAATGTGTTCGGCAGAATCGTCACAGTTTTCTATACTACAAACGTGCGCAGTGAAATCCGACATTGTTAAAGAAAACAATTTTATAATAAAATTATTTGGTAAAGTATCTTTTTGATTTATATTCTTCGCCTGAAAGATGTGTGTATAGTGACTATATAATATGGTTAATAACTATACATGAATAATAATGTTGTAAAATTTGTTAGTTAAATATTTCGTTGCCATATGAGCCAATATTATTCTGTAAGAGGAAAAGACTCTTGGCTGCTGCGGATTGCCTGGACCGTGAATCGGACCCGGATCTTCCGCTTTCTGGGCGACTGTCTAACCGTAAATTATCCAGGGCTGACAACGATTCTTCTTCTCCAAGTTTACATACGCCATATGGTAACGAACGGGGGCGTCACTTAGGCGCTGCTTGCACGCCAGGCGGTTTCCCGCTCGGACACCAATACTCTACAATTCATACTCAGATAATATAATCCAAAAAGTAAAAAATTTACGTCAAATACACGAAATCAAATAAATCACAAAAATAGAAGATAATAATAATTACAAAATAAAAAAATATGTGAAATCAAAATGAGCTTTACTTTATGTAAAGGTGCTTTCCAACTGCGCCTAAAATGACACAACTACATGTACACAGCTACAATGCGGTGTTCATACATTCCGTTGCTCATATCGCGGACATTTTAATAATGTGAAGATAAAATGTAACATCTAGACATTTGTCTAGATGTCCGCGGCCTGGAATTCTTGGATTTTCGGTTCATCACTACCCATACCTTCCCCTTCCCAAGCTTTCAGATAATTTGTCAATGTAAATTAAAACTCTGACAATATGAGTACATTTTCATTATATTGGGTTATAAAATAATTCCAAGATCATTTATCGACACGGGTACCTTTTTTTCACAAGTTTTCAAATAACTTGTTTGTCCATTTAAAACTGTGACAATATGATAAAAATGATGTCAAACATGGAGCAATTCGGTCAATTTGAGTAAACGTAGAGTGTGTCCTAATCATGTATTCATAAGAAAATATAGACTGAATTGCTTCGTGTCTCGACTCATTTTTGTTGACATAAACTCACCAACAATCCATGGATGGTAACACTCTCGTCAAGGTGTAATGAAATATATGAACATTTTCGTATTCAGTACTGACTCAAGTTGCCGTCGACCGAGGGTGTCCTGCTGGTGCGCTATTTCATTCGCGCTCGGTTCACATTGTTCAGTCTCCTTGTCAAGCGGTTCAGGCGAGGGCCCTGATAGGGGTGAATTTATTCGGAAAACAAAAGTCGCGTCATTCGTGACACCTACTCACGAACAGATATACGTCTGTACGAGAAGAAGCAATTCAATTTCCCGATGACTTGAAGCAACATTTCAATAGGTAAATGCATGTAACTTTGGGATCCTACATCTGCCTTAACCAAGTGGGGCATATGTAAGAACTGGCGAAATTCAACAATAGTTCATCGTCTAAATTTTATAATTAAATTATTTATTTGACGTAAATATAAAGTTTGTCAGCAAAGTCTTTCTCGATTTGAGTTCTGTAGAAGACTGATTTGCCTTCGCCATGGAAATTCCCCTCTTGTCCTTTTCGCTAGCAATCGTGCGACTCGCTATGTTTTGTGGGCTTCGGCGCTCGAAACCAGTGGGGCCATACAATGTTGCGAACTAAGCTGTGACGAATCTGCAGTTCTGCATTTCTAATCAGATCTTTGCGAAAGTGACGTCAGTCGATTCCTAGCAGTTCCTAGTCAATGAATGCCTAAACTGCATACCAAGTTGGGCAAAATGTAATCTAACTACAAATTATGATTAAAATGTAATTGTGTAATTGATTATATTATTTTTTGTAATCGATAGTATTTAGGTACTTGACAAAATTGTGGTCAGCTACCTAAATTAACGATTACAGAAAATAATGTAATCAATTTCATAATTACATTTTAATCGTAATTTGTAATTTGTAATTCGATTACATTTTCCCCAACTCTGACTGCATATAACCCAACCTACAATTGTCCGCAAATGCATGCATTGACTCCCGAGTAGGCGCCATATCGTATCCACTAGCTCAACTAAATTTGTCACGTGCCTTGCTCTCTATTCTCGCCAATATGGCGGAGCTCGTATTTGGGAATGCAATCACGCGCTTACGTTGTTTGTCCTTATAGCAGATTTTGAGCTGGGTGAGGTCTCATTCGAAACAGGAAGGTTTCCATGCAACCATCTCTGCTCATCGTTTGAATCACAAAACTCTTTTAGTGATGTACAAATACGTGGAATCTGCGAGTGTATTTTGTCCATTTTTTCTCTACTTTGGACACTCATATTATTACATGTCAACACAATGTCTTTAAACCATGAGCAGAGCGGGCTGCATTCAACTATTCTTCTTTCGAACGAGACCTCGACCCGCCCATAATTTGCTCATATAAGGACAAACAACGTAAGCCCGCAAACCCATGTTTCGGGCCAGATTGTATTGGTATACAGCGCGCTGTATTACCCGTGTCTACCCCCTTAAGCGCAGTTGGAACGCACCTTTATGTACTTGTAGCTCATTTTGATTTCACATGTTTTTTTTTTAGTTTATAATTATTATTATCTTCTACTTTTTGTGATTTATTTAATTTTATGTAATTGGCGTATTTTATTTACTATGAAGTTTTTTATGGTGATCTCACTTCATTTTACAAAGATAATTTGCATAGGGAATGACTTCAGATAATTTTTAATATTATATTATTATCTTCTATTTTTTGTGATTATTATTAATCAAACAGTATATTATATTAAAAAATAAATTTTTTATTATTTTATACATGAAAGTGTGCTTATTTTTTCATTTTCTCGTGCAGCAGGGTTACCTTCTCTTTCAGCTGTTGAAATAATTCTCTTCGTCTGCATCGTTAACTGAAATAGGACACATTTACTAATTATTTATAAATTATCACACGTGCTCATATTTCAAAATTATTTAATGAATAATTGCGTATGCAAAACCCTATCTACAAATTTGTGCGTACATATACTCGAGCTCATTTAAGAAGGAATTTAATTCGCGCATGTATACTCGAGCTCATTTAAGAAGGAACTTGCCGACCGACGAGTTTAGATCGGTTCTGCACATGTTGGCGACGAAACAAGTTACTATTGGCTATACCACAAACAAACGCTCCCTCGGAGCCAATGATCGCATTCTACATGCGCGAATTAAGTTCCTTCTTAAATGAGCTCGAGTATATACAGGGTCATCGTTTAATCCTGCAACCTGCGCGTGCGCGAACTTGTAAAATGGCAACACCGCCTCACGGACGCATTCCAACACAACCATGCACCGGCCCAGCGGAGAGCTGCCAGCGACCGCTACACAAGAGTGATGCCCGAGCTTCGAAAATTTTAGCGTCGCAAAAAGCTAGGTATTGAGAATTTCACAGCCCAGGTAGTCGAGCCGCGCGCTCCGCTTTTATGATCGGTATATTACTCGCACCCCAGATTAATGTAATGAGGTTTGAAAATAATGTCAACTGATCTCTTACCCGTCTCAATTTCAAAAATTTTAGCTACGACAGGATTGACTGCGGCGCTATACCCTTGTATGGAGAGATTTTTCATCACCTGCTTGTAAAAGCCACGATAATGGCACATGATTCCAAAAAATGACATTAACGGAAGCCGGTATAGGCGTGGCGTTGAGTAGCTAAAACGTTCAAACACAAAAATTCTAGAAAAAAATTCAAACACCGCTACAATCAAAGACATGCCCGCATTAGTTACCCCTTACACCTGATCTAGGTATGCACCGCGTTAAGGATAAAATCATAAAGAAAACCAGAACAATAGATTCTGAGGTCTGCAGAAGTAACACATAATTGAATAAAAATTTAATTTCTCAATTTATGAAAGTAATGATACAGAAACAACTAGCCTATTGTTTATCAACAACACGAATTTTAAAAACAGCGTTAAACACATTATCAAATAAACAGTTTGCAAAAGCTTTTTAAACAATTATGGTTAAAAAATTAATAAAAGAAAAATTAAGTAAACGTAAAATATATTAAATTATCCATCATTAAGAGGGAATAATTTTTCCTCAGTTTTCGTCGCAAATTGCATTCCGATATATCTTATAGTTCAAAAGTCATACGAAAAAGGTCCCAAATTTTTTAACCCGGACCGGGAAATTCTGAATGGTTCTTTGCAACGTTAATTTGCAAGAGACCAGCCCAAAATTCTCGAAACTCTGGCATCACTGCTGGCCAGCGGTCGCTAGCAGCTCTCCGAACGCCGGGACGGTGCATAGTTGTGTTGGAATGCGTCCGTGAGGCGGGGTTGCCATTTTACAAGTTCGCGCGCGCGCAGATTGCAGGATTAAACGATGACCCTGTACATCGTATGATCTCGCGGTCGATAATGGAGATCTTCAATCAGATTTCAATGCGACCGACAGAGTATGGTGAATTTAGGTACTAAATTGTAATTTTTATTTCGTTGAACGTGTTGGTTGCTATGAAAAGTGGCCGAAAGTGAATTTGTTTTCGCAACGAAAATTTCGGTTTGCAACCAGTTTTAATCGTACAACTGTTGCAAAACTTTTTCGCACTGCTGAAATCCGTTCTGGATCATTGGCATTTCCAAGCGCATTGTATATGGAACATGGATGAGACGGGAATTACGACGGTCCAAACTCCCGACAGAGTTATTGCACGACGCGGCGTCAAACAAGTCGGGCGCGTGACGTCTGGTGAACGAGGACATCTTGTCACTTTGGCAATGGCCGTTGCGGCAAGCGGACGTTCGTTGCCTCCGTTCTTTATTTTCCCTAGGAAAAAATTCCAAGATCACTTCCTGAATGGCGGATCTTTGGGCTGCCAGGGAGACGCAAACCTCAGCGGATGGATGAACACTGAGCACTTCGTCAAATTTTTGCACTTTTTTCAATTACACGTGCGTGCTTCGGTCGACAATCCGGTCTTGCTTATCCTCGATAATCATGAATCGCACCTGTCCATCGAGGGTTTGGATTTTTGTAAAGCGAATGGGATTGTTGCACTTTCGCTTCCTCCACACTGCTCCCACAAGCTGCAGCCACTGGATCGCACAGTGTATGGGCCTTTAAAAAAAGCCGTGAACTCGCAATGCGATAACTGGATGACTACAAATCCAGGGAGAGCTATGATAATTTACGATATTCCCGGAATCGTTAAAATTGCGCTTCTTCGCGCCGTGACTCATCAGAATATCGTGTCCGGATTCGAGTGCACGGGGATTTTTCCTTTCAATTCGGATATTTTCCAAGAATATAAATTTTTCAACTCCTCCGAACGATGGGAATTCTGGGTCTGAACCTTCATCATTCGCATCTGTAGAAACAGTCGAGCCGGAGACAAATATAAACGAACCAACGACTTCAACCGTGTCAGGTTGCCAAGATGAGTTGCGATCAACGCTTCAAACCATACGTCCGTTACCTAAGGCTGCACCGAGGAAGCAAAGTCGTCGAGGACGAAAACGCAGGAAAAGTGTTGTGTTAACAGACTCACCCGTAATGAGAACGCTATCGGCTGAACAAACTGCGGCGCGGGAAAGAAGAGAAAAGAAGGATTTTAAAAAGAAAAAAGAAATTCGAAAATCTCTCGAGAAAAATGTTCCACGGAAAAGAGGGCGGTCTAGGAAAAATGCTGAGACTGAACGATAAAATAAAAAATAAAATAATAAAAAATAACACATCTTTGAGTGTTTTCCTTCAAACAATTTTCATTTTCTACTAACAATTTGGTATGAAAAGAAGGTGGCGACTCAGCCCCAGGGGGGTGGCGCCTTAGCCCCGGCGATTTTGACATTTCAGAAAATACACCAACGTCAATTTTTCGATTTCTTCATTACACTATGCCAGATAAACATTATATCGTATAGTAATTTTGTAGCTAAGGCTTTACTCTTTTCCAACAGTATAAATATGTACGGTAAAATTATTTATTTTATTGCCGAAAATTGGCACCGCCAAAAAAGTGGCGACTTAGCCCCAGTCTCCCCTACCTTAAAAAATCAATTCTATATCAAAGGAATCACATAAATTTGTACTGAAATGGACATTTCTTTTAGTAATCTCAGGCTGGAAAATAACCTTAGACCGCGGTCACACGAGGGTTGAATTAACCCCTTAACGCACAGATTTTTTTCGATGGGTAGGGTCCAAAAATGCACATTTTTTTTTTTTGCATAAATTGATGTATTCGGGGTGTTGTAACTTGTTTTGTACATTGGCAGTGGTGAACGAAGCATTTTTGCCGAAATAGAGCAAAGAAAGCAAGAAATGGTATATAACATATTATATTCTATTTCATGTAATATAGTTTATTATAGAGCCATATAACAAAGAGGAATTAAAAATGTGATTTGGTGTGATAAATCTTGAAACAAGGGACGGCACATAAACCTACATTACAATCATTGCACATATATCGTGTTTCTTTCCTACGTTTTTTCCCCCTTGCATCTCTTTTGCTAGTACAAACAACACAGATTCTGTATGGTGTCGTTTTTTTTTCTGTTGCTGGAACGAAATCTGGAAAATGTCTTTCCGCTAATCTTAATGACCCCGGGTCTACACTAGGACTGTAAGAATGACGATTACAGAATGCTAGTTACCCAAAGACTGAAGAAACAACTCACAGGAGACGGCAAAAATTGTAGATATTATTGTTTGTACAGTCTACAATAGATTGTGTTAACACAGCAATCTACATATTTTCCAGTTAGTATAAGACAGTAATGCTTGGACGCACAGCTATTAGCGCCTAAATTAAACAAACCGCCAAGCGGCGAACGAATGAACTACATGCCCGTGACCGTCACGGGCATGTTCAAATAGTACGGTTCAGCGTGTCCCGGCTATGTCACGGGCGTGAGCGTTAAGGGGTTAACGGATGTTGCGAGGGACGTTATGTTTGCAATCACACGAGTGTTGGTTATGTCGCCCGTAACTGAATGTTGTTTCGCAATATTGAAAACTTCTTATGCGAACAAGGAGGTTAAGAAACTTTTCGTGTCATAAATTCATTATTATTTCAACGTGCGGTGCTTATTAGCGTTCAAACGCACCAGGCCACCCTGTATAGATGTGCACTGAAGGCAACTATACCCGCAAAAGCTTCCTTCTTGCCGATTCCACGACGTAAGTTGGTTGAAACGGATTGTTTACTACATCGCGTATACGTACACGCTTTTCCTAGCTTGTATGAGCGTACGCACACATTCAAGGCCCGGTGAGACGGCACCCTTAACACTGAGAAAAGTATCACACATCAGTAGACAGTAGGTATCCTTACGAATGAAATGGATGATACCGAAGTCGCAATTGTCGTTTATACTGTACCGAGAATGCAAAAGAAAAGACGCAAGACAAGAAAATATTGGGTGCACCCTATAAACAGTACAAGACTACGACACGGCGTATTTTATACGCTTTACAGTCAACTTTGAACCGATGAAAGAAAGTTTTTTTAATTATTTCCGCATATACCAGTCATCGTTTGATGATTTATTTAACAAAATAAACTGAGAAATAATACTTGAGAAATTCTTAATTATAATATGGTACTTATCAAGGATCGAAAGAGTTCTGGAACTTTTTTAAAAAGAATTCTTATTTTATAAGTTCCACGGGACCGATAAAGAAATGACCTTGAAAATAAAAGTTTCAGTTGGAATAGAACTTACAAAAAATAAAAATAATTTTTTTTACATAACAGGAACAGGTATGTTGATCATCAATATTAAAAAAGTTTTCAATCGTTGTAACAAATACTGAATACAATTCAATGAATAGTACTACAACAATATTAAATTATTATTAGAATTAAATTAATATTTTGAATGAGTTATTTATTTGTAACATTCACCTATGTCAGCGCTGTCCAGCGTAGGGGCCCCTCACGCGCCTGCTTCCCCTTCCAATCTTTCTCTCGCCCAGCGTGCCATCGGTTGTCAAGGAGATCGCGCGACGTTACGAAGGCTGTCACGACGGGCCAGCCGGGCAAGCGTCTTCGCGATTAGCGTCGCGCGGTATCCCTGGCAACGGGGACGAGAGTGGGAGAACCCCGGGCTCACGCGTGAGCAACCTTGAACAGCGCTGACCTATGTAGATAATTTCTATTCAGATATTATAGAATTTTTATTTATTTCGGTTCATGTAAGTTATAAAAAAAATGTTATTTAGGTATTATTCTTGGCAAGATCTCTTTTCTGTGCAAAACTTCTTATGCGCGTATCACACTAGTTGCTGCCATCGCTTGCGACTACCGCTGCCGCTGAGGCTGTGTCCCAATCACAACACGGGCGGCGCATTGTAGCCAGCAGAAGACAAAGACACTCGATTTGTTTGCTAGCCGT
Organism: Andrena flavipes; assembly: GCA_963971345.1. Classification (NCBI taxonomy): domain Eukaryota; kingdom Metazoa; phylum Arthropoda; class Insecta; order Hymenoptera; family Andrenidae; genus Andrena; species Andrena flavipes. The sequence goes on along the minus strand of OZ020479.1, from coordinate 52,757,913 downwards.
TTTATTTACATTCATTCTTAACATTATTTACAAAAGAAACTGCTTGTGTCGTATTATGAAGATAATGCGATTAAACGAAAATTGGCAACTGCTTTTTTCAGGATGGTCTTGGTGTTTTATCATTCTCGATGCCCTGCACGAAGTGTCTGTATAAAACATTGTGTAGCACGTAGGAAAAAGCAAGGTGCTCATCACAACCAATTTTGATACACCGAGCATTATGGCGGATACTGCTGTCACTTGAATATTAATTTAATCAGGGCTCTCCAGCGTAGGGGTCCCTCACGCGCCTGCTTCCCCTTCCAATCTTCCTTTCGCGCAGCGAGCCTTCCGTTGTCAAGGAGACCGCGCGACGCTACGAAGGCTGCTATGGCGAACTAGCCGGAATATATATATGAGGTATTTGATGGAAAAAGGGCACATACGCCAAAATGCCATTTGGAGTAAATCGATTTCAAAGTTTTCATTATAGTATAACTTAGTGAAAAGTAATGCAATTAAATCCAATTTTTTTTAAGGATGTAGTACCATATCCTTGAAACGTTTCGTAAACAGAAGTCATGATTTGAAAATGGTATGTGTCTTTATTTAATAGTTTTATGCAAGTGGTTTATGTGCCCTTTTTCCATAAAAGTGGTAAATTCGTAGAAAATTGCTTCTTTGTTTATTTATTTAAATATAATTTTGTTTACTTACTTAGTTACACATGTTTTATACTTTGTTTAAATAAAAATACAAAATGAATCGCAAAAATAAACAAAAAATGTAATGTTTTAAGTAAGTATTTTTATAGAAGTTATATACGTAATTTTTGTTAAATTTTTCCAAAACTATTACTTTCCTTGCGGATTCGATACTCACCTCAGTTTCCATAGTTCATCGCTTACACAAAATAAAACGTATTGCACGACTCGACAATAGACAGCGCGGTAGCGCGACCGCTCAGCGACCATGTAGCTGCATGTTGATCACGCTACATAACAAAACGTAACAAAACTAGCTACTTTAAACGCGGGAGAAGAAATGTCCTTGATATATTATATATATATAACATATATGTGAGTCGATTTAAACGATTTACGGAAAAAGGGCACATAAGCCTATGTGCCCTTTTTCCATCAAATGCCTCATATATATATATATATATATCCCGGCTAGCTATATATATATATATATATATATATATATATATCCCGGCTAGCTATATATATATATATATATATATATATATATATATCCCGGCTAGCTATATATATATATATATATATATATATATATATACCGCGAGCGACGGCCGCAGCGGCTAGTGTGAGCGCATTATATATTGTATATATATATATACTGTTCCCCTTAGGGTTACAGGATCTTCCAGTTCAGTTTAACCTACCTTATCGGTCTACGCCGCTTCTCTCTACTACTTAGGACTAGCCATGCTATTTACAATTTATATATTACATGCTATCAGAGCACTTAACCTATACCCAGGGATCGGCGGTCTCGAGCTACAGCTGATGGAGGGGGAACACCTACAAAAGCGGTGATAATGTGTGCGTGAATTGACGCCAGCGCGGAGCCAGACAGGTGGTGACAACGCGAAGTGAATGTGACGTCACAGATGTACCGACGCCAGCGGCCAGCCAAGCCAATTTACCATTATTAATGCATAAATACATATTTTCATTACTATTTTGTGTTTTTTGTTACATGCTACCAATCTTACATATATTTGAATTCTTTTTATTAGAAACAGGGACGTAAAAGACCTTATATTTTTTAATATTACCATCGTAATTCATCGGAGTGACAGGAGTGGGCGGCTTGCAGCCACAGTGATGCCACAGTGATGGAAGGGGAAACATCTACATCCCTACCTATACCTTGTCTCCAAGCATAACGCAAACGCAAATGCAAACCGCAAAAAATCAAAAAAAGAAAAATGCAAATGAAAAAGCGAATTAGGTTTGCTGCACATATCCGATTTTTTAACGTGCTGTACGTTTGCGTTGCCGGAATTACGGTTCAGGCAAACGGAGTACACATGCATTTGTTAGACTTGCGGCGACTGCTTGTTATGCAGTATTGGGTGCATCTTTTTATCGATTTGAGACTTAGACGAGGTAGATTTTCACCACCTTTTGCTGATTTAAGGGTGGAGACCACTGTAAAAAATCTGTAAAATCGATTTTTCTTTTTTACATTTTCTGAAAAAATGTACGTTTCAAGAATGCTCTCTCCAAATTTGATGAAGAAATTCGCAAAATTGACGGAGATATAGTATTTACCATGAAGCGCTGTCAAGCGCGCGACTGAGCTGCGCGGAACATTGAACGTGTTTTCCTCAGAATGACATTTTTCAACCGCGTTGACAGTCTACAGAGAAAACTATACGTACAATTGACACGAGCAAGGTCATTTATTGTACAAAAAACCCGTCTAAATATTTTCGTCTTTTCGAATACGGATTATCCATATGGCCTGGGCACTGTCAATGCGACAAGCATGATTTTGAAGCAGCGCAAATTTTGACAAAGGGTATACAGGAAACGGATTTATGAATTTAATTGAAAAAAAATGTTTCTTACCCTTCGATATGTACATATTAACTATACTAAGCAATACATTGATTTATTTGCGTTGTTTGGTTGAAAAAAATTCCCGAAACCCCCCTTACATTTCGGACCGTTACAGTGATCTCCCCCCTTAAGGGTGCCGTCTCACTGGGCCTTGAATGTGTGCGTACGCTCACACAAGCTAGGAAAATCGTGTACGTATACGCGTGTAGTAAACAAACCGTAAATTACAACTTTCGTCCTGGAATCGACACGAAGGAAGTTTTTGCGGGTACAGTTGCCTTCAGTAGACATCTATACAGGGTGGTCTGGTGCGTTTGAACGCTAATAAGCACCGTACGTTGAAATAATAATGAATTTATGACTCAAAAAGTGACAGAATGAGGCTTCAAGGCTTCTCCGTTGGTGGCGCTAATGTACTCGAACCTCAATTCTGTCACTTTTCGAGTCATAAATTCATTATTATTTCAACGTACGGTGCTTATTAGCGTTCAAACGCACCAGACCACCCTGTATAGATGTCTACTGAAGGCAACTGTACCCGCAAAAACTTCCTTCGTGTCGATTCCAGGACGAAAGTTGTAATTTACGGTTTGTTTACTACACGCGTATACGTACACGATTTTCCTAGCTTGTGTGAGCGCACGCACACATTCAAGGCCCGATGAGACGGTAGCCTTAAGAGAAAATTCAGAAAAATTCAGTAATTATTTTCGACTTAGTGTTCAATCATTTGATGAGCTATCATCAATAGTAACGGCACAATCAAATCACCAGATATATGGATGAGACTTGCTGTAACTCCTGTAGAAATGTTAGCAGTAACTCTAAGGTAAATGAATTTTGTAAATGTTTTCATTGTATTATGAAAAGCTTTTAATCTATGCAGAATGTCTTTCTGCTTACAAGTATTTATTAGGAAAGGGTAAGGAATTATTAGAACAATAACAACAACAACAACAACAACAACAACAACAACAACAACAACAACAACAACAATAATATAATAATATGATTAGTGAATAAATATATTCTAATCAATAATTATAATAATATAATTATAATAATATAATTATTGATAGAATAAATAAATATATAGAATAAATATATTCTAATCAATAATTATAATAATATAATTATAATAATATAATTATTGATTAGAATATATTTATGTCTACTTTTTTATGTATATATCAAAACAATCTTCTGTATTTGTTCGCGATGTTCGCGAACTTAATCGAACGCTCATCTCCTTATGTGCTTCTTTACACCTTGATTTTATTTGTATATATTTTTGTTTTGCATGTTAGTTCGTAAGATGCATATATTGTAAATAAACCAGTTTGTATTTGGCGCTCTAGCGCGACAAATGGGGATCAACCCTCTCGATCTCGTTGTTCCCGTGGTTCGGGTGGATCGAGTAGCTCGGGCCGCGGGCGCGGCGGAGCGGGGGGTACCGATTCGTTCCGGTGTTCTGCGAGGCAGCGATTTCCAGCTCCTTCGTAGCCTTCTTGTTCTCACGTTAAGACGCGGAACACGCGTTGTTGCTATGGTTCGACTTATCCGCGATTAACCACATTTGGCCTCAGGCTTCGAGCCACACTCTTTATAATTCGCGAGTAAACCACAAGTGCGTGTGTGCTTCGTTGAGACGAGCTCGTCTCTTTCCACTTCGATCAGTAAATCGAAATAAAGATCATTATATCTTGAGCATAACACGAGTGCGAATCGTTTTCGATTGACCCACCGCCAACCTTCCTAAATGAACACGAGCGTGATTAATATTTCATCCCAGAAATACATTTCGTTCATTTTTCTAATCCTTCGAGCCAGAGTACTTCCGAGATTAAGGGGGAACACCACTGTGACGGTCGGAAAAATGAGCCCATTTTTAAGATTTTTTTAAGGAATAACTTACAGTTTTATTATAAAATTGTTATTACCTATCTTTAGTATAATGTCTTAAGAGACTATAAAAAAAAAAGTAATAGAAAAACATACATAGATTTCCATATACAGTTAATCTCCTACACCCCTGACAAGAAAACATAGGTCGCTTATCGAAACGATATCTTTGGAACGGCAACTCTGAAATCAATTTTTTTGGGTTTAATATAATCGGTATGAGTGTAGTTTCCGTTGCACGTACGGATTTTTAAAAAAAATTATTTTTGTAAAAATGGCGCACTTGGGAAGAAAAAGTTTCGAAAACCCGCAAAAAAATGGATAGTTTTTCGAGCGTATTTCAAAAAATATGTTTTCGATCAAAAAATCGGTACGTGCAACTGAAGATACGCTTGTTTTAAAGATCCTGTAAAAATTTCAAGTCGATCGGATAAAAATTGACAGAGCTATCGATTCGATCAGTTAGAAAAATGTCGTTTCGAGAAAATCGCGTTTAAAGATACATAGCGCCATGGAACGGCATCGTGACGCGTCTCACAAAATGCACTGTATCTTCGTCAATTCTTCGAATATTAACTTGAATTTTTCAGACAATATTTTTGAAGAGTTAAACATTAAGAAAGTGAAGAAAAAAAAATCGAAATTTTTTCAACTTTCACAGTGGTGTTCCCCCTTAAGTGGATTCTTTCGGATTCTTTCGGTTCGTTCTTATGCGTGCGTCGCGAATGTTCTTTGTGCTTCCGCGACACGTGGCACAAGTGCGATCGTGAAACACCTTCCGGTTTTAAGTGGATTCTTTCGATTTTATTTCGATTAAGTGGATTCAATCGGATTCTTTCGATGCGGTACGGTTTTCTGCAACTCTGGGCGCGACTTCCGTTCGATGAATCGGGAAGCCGCGTTAATTGGGTTTTTCGCATCGTGTACCCTCGCTATTTCGAGGCTGTTCTGAATTTTACTACGTTTTAACCTTGTGATCGTGTTCGTCTTCGGTTGTAAAAATGGCGGCCACGCTGGCCGATTTGATTCACGACCAGGACGAAACCGCTGGGCTAATCGAGCGGTTTCTGATTAATCTGCGGAAACTGGGAATAAACAATATTACTTTCGGTACTGGAAACACGACGGAAGCTTCTACAGGATTATTGGAAAACATTTACCCAAGGCTATGTGAACGACAGTGACTATATTAAAAGTAATCGGTATGCGGACATTGAGGAGGTCTTTCTTCAACACTCAGCAGTGCTGAAAGACATGCTGCGTACGCTGAACAAACAAACCGAACTCGAACCGCAGAATGCCTCGACCTCTAGGCGTCTGGACGACGAAGACTCCACCCTTCCTAAGATACCTTTACCGTCCTTCTCAGGGGACCTCCTGGACTGGGAAAGTTTCCGTGATTGGTTTCGGTCCTTAATCCACGACTCTACTCGTCTTTCTAAGGTTAGAAAGCTCCAGCATTTGAAGTCGAGCTTGACTGATGAGGCCGCGACTATGCTGGAGCGGACCCCCATCACCGAGGCGAATTACGACGGCGCTTGGGCGAGCTTGCAGAAACGCTACGAGAATAAACGGATTCTCTCCGCGGCCCATATGAGGAGGCTAGTGAATTGCGTCCCAGTGACGAAAGGACGTCTTGAGGAGGTCAAACGTCTGCTCGACGATTTCCGCCAGGCCATCGACTCGTTTGCCGCCCTGGACAGACCTGTAAAGGAGTGGGACGAATGATTCATCTTCTTTTCGCGGAGAAGCTGGACTCCACATCTCGCCTTGATTGGGAAGTATCGCTTAAAGATCGTTCGATCAGCCCTACTTTCTTATCTCTTGAGGACTTCTTTGAGGATCGTGCCCATGCCCTCTTTGCTGCACACAAGCAGGAGTCGACTGCGTCATCGAAACAACGTGACATCGCCAAAGGGACAAAGCCAGCATCCGAACGTTCCAGGACGGCGCTACCCATGAAAGCGGGAGCTCTTTCAGAAAAGGGAAAACCCAATCGTCATTGCCCGCTGTGTCAAGGCAATCACAACTTGAATTACTGCTCTAAATTCAAAGGGATGAACGCGGGCGACCGCAAAGCGCAGGCTATCAAGGTAGGCGTTTGTTTGTCTTGCTTCAATCCTGGGCACGTCGTGGCTGTCTGCCCTTCCTCCTTTCCAGGATCCCTTATCCGTTGAGCTTCAACGATTCTGGGAGCTGGAGGAGATTTCGGAACCCACGCCCATGAGTCCTGAGGACAACTGGTGCGAGGAACACTTCGTGGCCACTCATCAGAGGGACAAGACAGGGCGATACATCGTCCGTCTACCCTTTCGTCGTGACTGTGCGGCGACACTCGGCTCTTCTAGGCCAGCCGCTCTGAGGATATTGCTCAGTAATGAACGACGACAGCAGAAGGACCCACAGCTACGTGATTCCTATGTGAACTTTTTGGAGGAGTATCAGAATATTGAACATATGGAGCCTGTGCCAGAGGGATCGAGTGCTTGCCTTCCGCTTTACTACCTTCCCCATCACGCGGTGTGGAAGGGCGAGGGGGAGAAATGCAAAATTCGTGTCGTTTTAACGCTTTCTGTATTGCCCCTTCAGAAGTCTCTTTGAACGACCTATTGACTTCCGGCCCGAAGTTGCAAACCACGCTGTGGAGCGTGCTAATGAAGTGGCGGCTTTTCCAGTTCGTCTTCTCCACGAACATTGTTAAGGTGTTTCGACAGATATTGGTTCACCCGACGGATCCAGACTGGCAGCGTATCTTGTGGCGTTCGGACCCCAGTCACTCGCTGGACTCGTATAGATTGACCACTGTGACGTACGGAACTGCACCCGCGCCTTACTTGGCGTTAAGGGCCAAGCGTCAACTTGCGGTGGACGAGGGCAAGTGCTTTCCACGTGGTATGCAGGTTCTCTTGCATCATTCTTATGTGGATGACCTCTTGGCAGGCGGCCACGACTTCGAGGACAGTAGGGCAGTCCAACAGGAGCTCATCGACATTTTGAAGGCTGGAGGGTTTGAGTTTAGCAGGTGGACCACCAGTCATCCTCGTCTTGAACTACAGGGTTCGGAAGGAACCAAACTACTTCAGGAGCCAGACACGCACGGTACGCTGGGTCTCGTCTGGACTCCAACTACGGACACATTGTCGATTAAGGGACCGTACTGCTCCAAGTCCCGGCTGATCATTGCTGGACCAAGAGGAAGGTCTTGTCAGAGTTGGCTCGTCTCTTCAACCCCCTTGGTTGGCTCGCCCCTGCTCTGGTGAGAGGTAAAATTTTAATGCAGGACCTTTGGCTCTGCGGAGTCGGGTGGGATGAACCCATATCTTCAAGGGTGGAGACTTCGTGGAACTCCTTTCGGGAGAGTTTGGCTGAGCTTGATGACATCCGAGTTTCCAGGTGGGTCTCCTACATTCCGAATCAGGTCCAGCTCGAATTCCACGGGTTCTGCGGCGCCTCGGAACGGGGGTTATTCCGCAATTGTTTTCCACAGGGTCCATAATGCGAACCTAAGACAGACATCCTCGAATCTTCTAGTCGCCAGAACCAAGATCGCGCCGGTAAAGATTATAAGCGTGCCACGTCTTGAACTTTGTGGTGCAATTTTCCTTGCTAGGTTACTGACACAAACACAACGAGAACTGGGTCTTCAAGATGCTCGAACCTTCACCTGGACCGACTCTTCGGTTGTGATAGCCTGGACCCAATCACACGCGTCTTGCTGGAAGACTTTCGTGGTTCATCGAGTGGCGGAAATTCAGCGCCTCTTACCTAATATACACTGGCGTCATGTTCGCTCGTTGGACAATCTGGCTGACCTGGCGACTCGAAGCTTGGACTTCTCACTTCTTAAGGACCTTGCGCTCTGGTGGCAAGGCTCGCCGTGGCTAATTCGATATGCTTCGGAATGGCCTGAGTCGAAACTGGACTTAAAGCCTTGTCAACACTGTGAAAGAAAAGCGAGAAAATGAGCTGCTAGCTCGGTTCTGCACCTTCTAGCAACTTCGTCGCATCATGTCATTGGTTCGCCGTTTTATCTTTAATATTGTTACGTCCTGAAGGGACTTTTCGATAAATCACCCTGAGCGGCTGGAATGATCTATCGGGTTCTTGCTCATTTGAAGTGCTGAAGCACACCTTGACTATACTTACTGTAATTAGGGTAGGGAGGATAAAGGGGTTGAATGAATCGTTGCACAGAGTTTGGAATAAAATTGTAGGATATAATGTATTCTCGGATAAAATATTATAATTGGAACGAACAAAACATACCGAAGAGACGGCGCTCACGTATTCGTTATCGCTGGGCACTCTCGTGTCGCTGGACCTTGAGTCGGTCACGGCCGTCCGTAGTTTCCCTAGGCGCACGGCACGCTTGCCGTCTAACGTTTCGCTATTTCTGCTGTCTCGCTGAACATCGGGCAGGTCGTGGTCGCCCGCTCGTCTTACTGCTATCGCTTGGTCACTCGATTCTTCGGTGCACGTTCTGTCGCTCGCGGTGGCTCGTTTGGTGCGTATGTGCACTCCCGGCTAGGCCGTTCTCGGTGCGTCGCACAGTGGTCTGGATGGTGGCCAAAATTCAATTTCTCAACTTCAACTTTGCAATGTCATTTTTTTTTTGTATGAGTTCACAATTCTCCAGAGCTTCTATATCCGCATACCTTTCCCTTTTCAGATGATTCTTTGATTATATATAATATTACGAAGACAAAATCATGAAATTTTATGTGAATCTAATTATTTTAATTACTCATTATAGAACAATAAAATATAGGTTTGTATTACACCAGTATGTAGGTAAGTAAATATATTTTAATTATTTATGTGTTATAATTTCTTAATGCGTGTATAAACAATGTAAAATTTATAACTATTTACACTTTGAGAAGGCTTATGAAAAAATGATTAGAAGTGATACACATCGGACCTATTTTATATGAAAGCTTAGACAATTGCTGTTCGGATCATGTAAATTTTAAGTGCAACTTCCTGCAACCTTTGGCTCTATAGGGATTTTAAAATCCGTCGCGCGAGGAGTTTTGGCGTTCTGAACGCGTGTCCCTATGCAACCACTTGATAGGCGCCTGAGGATATTGAGGGAAATCCGAAACCCTTTCATTGCGTGGACCTTATCTTCTGTTAGTATTAATTTTATTTAATATTATTAATAATATTAATAATATTAATTTAAGTTCTTTTTTTATCTTTTTAATATTGTCTACTTTTCCAAAAATGCTAACTTAACTAAATGTAATCGAATTTTATTATAAAAGCAATTAATTTTGACTTACAAAGTAGCCATAAACATGTCTAGAATTTTGCCGTGATATTTTATTTTTTTGTGCACAGTAACAATTACTATTCTTTTAATAATTCACTCTAAATAATCGTATTACATCACAATGAGTATAAATAGTCATAATAGAGCAAAATATGTGTGGAAAGAAATCGATATAAGTATTATTTGAATTTTGGCCACGAAACGCCGCTCTCCAGACTACAATGCGTGCCATATTCCATCTGCCATTTTGTATTTTAAATTTTTGATGCCAAATTCGTTATCAGCGACCTCGAAAACCCTTAATCACCAAGTTTCAGAAAGATCAGAATTTTTGCCGCTAAATGTAGATATCCCCAGACCACTGTGCGCTGCAATAGGGCAAACTTAGTGTGCATCCCTGGTCTTGCTGGTGGCAAGCTTACCCTCCGTTGAAAATTCTTCATTGTGTTTTGAGGGTCATATTGAAGACCCTCCAATGGTCGACAAATAACGGTTATGTTATATCGTTTATGTTAAACGATTTTATTAAAAATGCACTAAAAAGTAAAAAATAATTACTTTCTTATAATACAATTTTGGATGGTATTTTTTTTTTTTTACTTTAATGGGTCATTCTGGTTAGAGCGCCGATAAATTCAGCGATTTTCAGGGATTTATTGCGAAGACAAGAATTATAGTAATGGAATAATACTTGTTACTATTGATTAAACTGCATTTCTACAGTAAATGAAAAATATAAATGTAATAAAATTATTGTTTTTAAAATGGTTTTGGAGGCGATTTTGATGATATGTTTAAAAATGCATGCCTCGCTTTTTTTACTGAGTTTTTGGACCGAGTTATAGTGTTAGTGATATTTGAAAAACAGGTGACTTTATTCAAACTATTGCGATATTAAGGGATATAATATGCATAAAACTACACTATAATTTCAATGGTGCGCATACATTCGTTTTTACTTTATGTTGAAAGTGTGGTCGACCATTTCCGCGATTCTGGTATAGCTCGACCACTTTAATTCGAAATGGTTCGACCACATTGATTAACGAATATCAATAAATAGTTCGGAGCACATTAGGACACAGAAGGACGAAGGAAATACAGAGATCGAACGAACTTTTCAATTCTGAAGAGGAAAAATGTGAAGAAACACAAAAACCAGTTGCAATAATCTTCAGATCCTGGGAGGGGGAGTCCAGTCTTACAAGATAGTGGTATGTCGTTAGAAAAGTGAGACGAAAACGAATGCAATTAAATAGGTATGGCAATTAAGCATAGCACTTAATTTCCTTATTCATTATACTTTTTGTAAACTACACTTTTTGTTATGTTTCCAGGTCGGTCTCACCCACAGTGGCCCATACAGTACGTAACGTTGTCACTGCAGTATGGCAACGGTGCAGCAACAGAGTGTGCTGTGTTGTGCCCAGGCAACGCCCAAGCACACACGTCAGACATATACCGCTATATATTATACATATTATATTACGTTACGAAACGTTCGAGACGTTTTCAAGCTAAGACAGTCGCTAGCGACCGAATCTACAGAATCAGCAATATGCGAACGCATCGCCACGACCGGACATGGTAACGCGTATCACGCCCAGGAGGGACATAAAAACCAATTCGACACCGCTAATGACAAATTCTAGACCTGACTCTCGACCTGTTAACACGGCTAAAACTTGTATATCTCAGTCTAGTTTAGTAAAGTTTGAATAAAAACTTAGTTTCTGAGTTTAATCTAACTTGGTGTAGTTCACCAGGTAGATTACTATCTTTTGTTCACTCCCGAACCTACGATATCGCCAAATCCCATACCAGCCTTGCAAGCCATCACGCAGGGCACAATAGCTGTATGGGGGTAGACGCTCTAAGCCGGACATACGGGTGAGACTGGCCAGTTGCAATATCAATATTATTCTTCGAAAATGGAAACAAACAATTTTAATTTATTACAAAGTCGCAAGAAACGCAATTGTGGCGTCACCCTAAAACCGAGCAACGGTTCCCGAGAATCTAGTGTCCCCGAATACCCCCATCCCGCGATTATTACCTGGACGCGTATACTACATGACCTGGACGAGATTCCACACGGACAAAGTAGTACAAATTGTTGCCGTTCATCATGAGGTCGTTGGATAGTTTTCCCCAATAACAAACAACTATGGGAAAGGAGCCAATTACAGGAAGCAGAATATCGGTACCCCCACCCCCGCCGAAATTTCCAACATAGGACTGCGCTCCCCGTCGAAACAGAAATCAGTCACCAACAACCCCTTTGTGTCCAGACTAGTGTCAGTATGCCAATGGCAGACAGAAAATTGATTCTGCTAGTGCAACAATACGAGTGCCTATACAATCAGGCGCATACAGCTTACAGCGATGACAAGGAGAAGACGGATTTGTGGTCCACTATAGGAAAATAGTTGGGATTTTCCGGTAAGTAATAGACACAGTTATGTGATTATAAAATTTATAATATAAATAATGTAGGGTATTGACAGGAAAATAAAGATGATTACATGTTTCATAGCAGTACCGTAAATTGAGGGAACAGTGGCAATAGTGTGTTATTTAGTATATACTCGATTGTAAAATAGAGAACATCAATAACAAAGTGAGTTTAAGAAATATCGAAAGTTAGTAACATCGTTTTCTAAGAGAACGCTTGGGTTGCGGCCTACGAACTCTTCGACACTTTTTGCCCTCTAGACGAGTAGAACGCGTTGCAATAAAAAATATAACCTTCAAAAACATAGTCAAGGAGAATTTTGCGGTCCATTTTTTCAACAGACCTGGGCCGATCCAGAGGTGTAGAATCCCGCCATATTGGCCGAGACATAGGAATAATTTTTATACACCGTGTACATGCATATATTTACAACGAAGAAAACAGAATGCCCATAGCGCGCCACTTTATTTTTACACACATTCGCTCTTGCTTTCTTACATGTATGTACACACACTCACACACATACACACACACACACGTATGTATACACACACACGCTAATTATCTGTTCCACGGCAGGGCTCCCGCGTCGGACGTGAAATTTTTTTTAAACACTTCGCGTGTTCCTAGAGCTGCGACTCCTCCGCAACCCCCCCGTTACACTCTGAATTTAAATTTGAAAAATGTTGCCTTTGCTTAAAAAATTATGCAATATGCATGTTGACAATATAATTTTTGGGCAAGGATGCCAAACGCATTCTCCACAACTCTTCGCGCTCTGGACAATGTATAGCTGAATGTAGCTTTGGCTTCCTCCTTTTCTACTTGCGACCCAGGATACGGGCGCAACAAATAATTTTTTAGCGGGAAAGCCTCATCCCCAACCATTACAAATGGCATTTTATCATTCGTACCTGGGAGACATTTTGGTTCCGGGAGATTTGTTGTCCCATTCTCAAATCGCTGTCCCAGGTGTGAATGACTAAAAATGCCGCCATCGCTATTTTTGCCATAACTCCCGACGTCAACGGCGATGAATTTGTAATTCACATCTACTAATGCTAGCAAAACTATCGAAATCGTTTTCTTATAATTAAAATACAATGAGCCGCTCTTTGCTGGTGCCTCAATTTGCACGTGTTTGCCGTTCAGGGCTCCCACGCAATTTGGAAAGTTCCAAACATCCCAGAAGTCCTCCGTTATCTTCTCCCAATCTTCTTTTTCGGGAAATGGCATTTGTTCCCCCATTATTTTCTCAACAATGGCGTCGCACACGTCTCTTATCATACTCCTGTGGCGGAAAATCTAAAAGAAATTACAATTTTTTAAAAATATATAAATTACTAATTTATAACTATTTTCAGCTAGTGAATGTAAAGATCGGTGGTCTCCTTTACGGGACCAGTATAGGAGAGCCGTGAAGAATAGGAAAACCGTGGAAGTACGAGCAGCAGATGGCATTTCTGCTACCGTAATTTCAAGAGCGGGACATCCCACACAGCACACATCCGTCCTCAAAACGTCCCCGGGACGTACGTCCCGGACGTACCGTACGTCCCGGGGACGTCCCGAATGTCCCACGAACGGCTCATATACGTCCTCTGAAGGACGAATGTTAGCAAAAAAGTCATCCCGGGTACGTCTTTTAAAGCGCCTGGATTCGGACTCAACAACCGTCCTCAAAACGTCCCGGGGACGTCCTGAATTTCCCACGTACGGCTTATATAGATCCTCTGAATGACGAATATTACAAAAAAAGTGGTCCCGGGTACGTCTTTAAGCGCATGGATTAGGATTGAACAGGTGTTCGGAAGACATAATTAAGACACTTGAAATCGGGTTTAATTCATACTTTTAAATGTACAACTTAAACAGAAATAACATTGGCATAAATTAGGTAGTTAAAAATAAACATATACATACAACTTACAACAAACATACGAACAAATTAAACATAGACAGGAACATAACGATTTAAAGTTAATAATCAGACACGTTTAATGATTCCCAAAAGGCAAGGCGATTGATTACAATTTCGTAATTAAATTTTCTTTTCTCTCTGCTGAAATTCCTTTACATTGAACTCTGGCTTTTGGTTTTCATAACTTAGTTTTCATTGTTTTCGCATTAAGAAAATTTAACTCCTTAAATTCAGCAGAAAAATCATTTTTATATTTCAAGATTTTTCCCCTCTTGTGAATTGCACAGATACAAAATCATGAATCTATGATTTAGGAGAATTTCTTTTTAATTTGTGCTGAGCAGTGAAGTTTTCCCAATTAAAAAAATTATTAATGTCCATTTCACAAACGTCTACTTTAGAGGAATTTGCTCCCCGCATGGCACATTTAAAATCACTAAAATTAAACACCTTACGTAAACTTAGGACAATCTAATTTAGTAGATAATACATAGGACATTATAAACTAGTAAAACTATTTGAAAAGCAGTTAGGATGAATAAATTAGACTGTTTCTAGATCTCTACAAAGCACGTAGGGGTTTCTAACTTTACCCAGCCAGACTTTCATGAGTTAAATTCTTGATCATGCAATGAATCAATACATTTACTACATGTTTTGATGAATATTGCTATATCGTTAGACTCATCCCACACAGCACAACGTCCGGCAAAGTCTGCAAAGTCCACCGTGCTGTGTGGGATGTTAATTTACTAAATATGACTAAAATATATGTTGTAAATATAATGTAAAGTGATGATGGCAATTTGCAATCATTGTGTGCTGCATTGATTGCTATATGTTTGTCTGCCACTGTGTAGTGTATCTACTACTCTATCACTACCGTATATTTTTGTAAAATCCGATATGTGTATTATGTACACTAACATATGTTATATTTATATATTTCATGTATTGTATATATATTTTAAGTGCGTACGCGATACGTGTATTCTGTGTACACTTTGTATACTCTGATTTGTATATTCCAACCAACTACAGGTGTATCCACTACTCATTCTAGGTGCATTCTATAGTCATTTCGCGCATGCACGCACGAGCAATTTGATTATAGAAATAGAATAATTTAATTTATAATTTATAACAAATAGAATAATAATATTGTAGTATTGTAGTTTTTCAATATTTGTAAACACACATAGTGTAATGCAGTGGATGATATAATTTGTAGTGTACTGTAACGAAATAAATGGAAATACATTTTTATCAAATTTCATTTTATTTTAGTCGTATCGATAACCGTCTTCAACACCGTCCCAATGCATTTAGCCTAATTTAGACCCTACATATATATATATATATATATATATATATATATATATATATATATATATATATACAAACCCTCAGGATGTACCATATTCGGGTCCATATGACTCCTCACTCCCCGCATAGTTTTAGGAAAGAAATTCGCACACCTCTACACCTGCCGCCTGTTTCGAACTCTCGCTCCAAACATATCTTTCAACATTTCAATCCATTTTAGAGTAGTTCTTGAATTGGACGCTGTCCGTAAGCAGAGGGCGCTACGTCCAGTCTTCAAATAAGGAGTCGATAATACACTTTCGCTGAAATATCCTTTGAAACTGAAATGCACCTCATAGTATAGACGACGTTCTATAGATGGCGCCTATATAGCAGGTAGCACTCGACGTCTTAAAACGTCCCAAGCCCGTCCCAAATAAGTCCCAAGCCCGTCCCAAACACGTCCCAAGCCCGTCCCAAATACGTCCCAAACATGTCCCAAACACGTCCCAAGGCCCGTCCCAAACACGTCCCAAGCCCGTCCCAAATACGTCCCAAACATGTCCCAAACACGTCCCAAGGCCCGTCCCAAGCGCATCCCAGGGACGTATTTAGGACTTTGCACAGGTGGCGCCACTGTAGTTACACGACGTCCCAAAACCGTCCCAAAATCGTCTATAGACGTCCCAAAGCCGCCCACGGACGTCCCAGGGACGTTTTGTTACCAACCGGGACCTTCAGACCTACGGACCTAGAAGGGACCTAAAACGGACGTCCTCGGGACCTCGTGTGCTGTGTGGGATGCTCTCGAGCAGCACAATTAATGCGATTCATTATTGATAACCATGAGAAACAGCAAGAACAGACGTTTAAATGAAATAGGTAACAAAAACCCCGAAAAACGATACCCCATTCGTAATTTTTTAGATAGCATCGGAGACACAATTATGACATTTACCAAAATGGAACAACATATTGCAAAGGACAAAATTTACAACGTGATACCCGATGGAGTTTGAACACAACGAATTCATCATAATCCATTTCGGACGACTCCCCGTCCCTCTCGCCCGATCCATCGGTTTAATTTTATGGATTTAGTTTAGTTTTTATTAATTTTAGTTTATTTTAATTTAGTTTTACATTAGGGTGGAGTGAAATTTTTTTTTGACAATTTCCTCAACGCTGTATGTTTAATTTTTGATCCTATACTAAAGCATTATTCACATAAAAAATTAATAAGTTATTACATCATACTCAGGTGGCGCATGGTAAATTAAAAAAAAAATTTTAGAGACTTTATAAACTTTTTACAAATCAAGTATTCTGGCTTTCCTTATGTCCTCTCTCGCTTTAGCAATTGTTGACTGTTAGTTCTACTCACACAAAGTCAAGATCAGATACATTGTCCGGTCCGAACTTGTCCCGCGAATAGCGATCAAGGACCGCAAGCCGGCCAATACAACTTTTTTTTTTTACGTGGTGAAAATCCCTAACGGATACCCCTCACCCCCGGGGGAGGGCGAGGGGTTATGTGGGGCTTGCACCCACCAAAACCACCACGGTGATCTTCCTCCCGCGCGGAGTTGCGCGCCTGAGGGGGAGGACTTAGGCGAGAGCAAGCTAGCGATACATTCGCTTGCCCCCCCCCCCCCTCCTGCGCATGAGTGCAACTCCGCGCAAGAGCCTGCAGGGTCTTCCCTGGGGGAGTATTATATACCTCCCCCAGCTATATTCACCTGGGCTGGCGGCACGTGACGGACCACGCGTCCGTGCCGCCTCATCCGGGGTCACTATTTCAAAGCGGTGGCGTCCCCCGACACCTCACTCAGCGACCCCGTGATCGAACTCATACCCGCCGCAACAAAGATGTTAGGAGTCGCGGACGGGCCGGGCCATTGACGGCCTTGAGGCCCGCCCTTGAACCGCCCGATACCATGAGGGGCCCTAACGTGGGCACCCTCGCACGGGGGGCTGGCGAGACTTGCCCCGCGAGTTCGATCGCACACCCCGAGAGTGGCGAGCCTCGCCACTCTCCAGGGGGGGGGGGGGGCCAACATGTGGGCCCCCATTTCCATTTATTCTTCGTCCCTACAACGCCGTCGCGGCTAGAAGTTACCGCACCCTGCCACGGTGCGGTGGCCACGGCGGCCACGCGTTGCTACTGCTTTACGGCGGCCCAACGCAACGGGGGCCGCCGCCCTTTACCTCCTTCCCCACACCCGTCTGCACACGCCCCCCACTCTCACCGGGGGGCGTACGGGCACGCTGTTGCCGCACCGGTCGCTGGTGCGGCTCCTCCTCCCACTCCCCCTCAACCGAGGGGGAACGCGTCAACGAGACCCGGGGACTGTACCGGGGGAGCGAGAAGACCTTAAGGAGGTTCGATACCGGAGACAAAATAATGAGAAATCTTTGAAAAGTGTTTTAATCTAATGGTCAAAGTGACGTCCGCATTGTGTGAAAATTTCAAGTCGATTGTCTACACCGTTTTTGAGAAAATTGAAATCAAAGTTGCGCTCTTATACACGGGCTGTTATGGGAGAAGCGAAAAAATTTCTATAAAATGTTACACAGAGTCCTTAAAAATTATGATAAAGTCCTAAAATATGTTGCAATAGAAAGCTTAAGTATTCCTATGAAATTCCCCGCAAAAAAATCGGTCATGTTCTAGCCGGTTTATTAGATAATTGAATAAATAGACAGCAATGTGCTCGTATTTTGGGAACTGCCTGATGGAACTGTTTGAAACGTGGCAACGCTGTAGGCCGGGTAGTGAAGTATATACGTAGGTTAGACGTCCTTATTACGATGCCTTTTATCTATTATTGTGCTTTTATATTTAAATATGTATACAAAATAAATAAGGAAAGATTTTTTTTAATATACTTAATCTGTTTCACTTAATAAAAAAGAATTCCACGCATAAAATGTTGAAAGAATTGAATATGTATGGTTATAAATTCATAAAAGAAATTGTACTGGATAAACGTTATTTAGCATTTTACCCAGTTTTTATAATAATATTCATTTAATTTACATACAAGTTAATTTAGTGGAAATAAGTAAAACTACAAAAGGCCATAGTATAAAATATATTTATCTGCAGAAACAGTAACACTTAAAATTAATATAATAAATATTTGCTCTTTTATATATGTATATAACTTACAATGTAATTATATTTTATAGGAACTATATACTTATATACTATATTATATTCTAAACAATTGTATTTAGCATTTCATTGATTTAGCAATTTCATTGATTTTAAAAATTGTAAAAAATAGTTTAAAATTTTTTTGCTCTTTATCAATTGAGCTTTACCCATCACTCTTTGCTCAAGTAATTCTATTGTATTTTGTTCCCCTTTGTTGTAAGAACTCAATATCTGTTCAAAAGAAATATTTTCATCGGCTAATCTCTTTAGCATCGCCTTTGAAACAATTCCAATAAGTGGATTTAATGTTTCTAAACATGTTTTGCTTTCTTTTTGTTTTTCTACTGCCTTTACAATATAATTAATACTTTTTGCATTTTCAATTACTTCGCCATAAGTAAACACATGATTAACTAATTTTTGCAATATTAAAACATCAAATACTGCATCGTGTGCTTGTTCCTCAGATAAATGTAATATCTCTTTGGCAAGTGCTACTAATGTTAATCCTCCTTTCTTTTTCCTATCAGGAAATCGCTTTTTACATAAATGTAAGCTGTCACATACCCCTTCAACTATTGCATAAAAATCTTCTAACAAAAAAACCTCTGTTAATTTTAATATCAAACGCGGTGCATCAAAATTGCTATTATGTGCAACTAATACGCAGGGTTTCCCAATTTTTTTTAAAAAGTCCAAAACTTCACCCAGTACTATACGTAACGGTGACAACGAAATTTTTATTCCACGGAGATATAAATCGCCACATTCATTGGTTATTCCATGGACTAGAGAAGCTTTGGAATTGATGTTTTTTGTAGGTATAATATACTTATTCATAACCAAATCATTATATTTTAATGCAATTTGTAAAATATTATCTGTCATGGAAAAACCTCCCGTTTCAATATCGAAAAATACTACAGCTTTGGGATTACTCTCTACTGAAGAAGTCGCTACATCTGGATGAAATGAAGTAATGGCAGGAACCACTGGCATTTCAAGCAATCCTACATTACTTTCATAAGTTACTCCTTCTATTGCTTCGCGTCGATTTTTTAGCTGCTTACGTTTATTTTTAAGCAGATTACGATTTGCTTTAAATGCTGGAGTTTTAGCTTTTGCAGCCCTTATTCTAGCAGATTTGGTACTGCGCTGTATGTGTTTTTTAAAATGTGATCCCGGACTTAAATTCCCTTTCAGTAGTGTATCCTCAACATACTGTTCACCCTTATTTTTTTGTGCCACAGAACATGCCACTCGATAATCGTAAGATTCTGAGCATTCATAAGGTATAGCCTTCGGTGCTTTTTTAGAAATTATATTATTTAGGCTCTCGTTAGCTTGCGTTGATGCACAAGCCACAAATTTATCGGTATTACTACTTAATTTCAGAAAAATGGATTTTAATTTTTCAAAAAGCACCGGATTTTTTAACCTTCCATTTATTGCCTTCTGTTTATAATTCTCTTTATTTTTCAAATATTCGCACCAATTGCCACAATTGTTATGTACATCGAAGGCATGATAGGGCACATTTTTTATGGCAGCTGCCATTTCTTGTGCGTTCCTTCGATGTTGCGCCATCCCATATGTAAAACCTCTGTGCAAATATTTGATAACATCTGATGTCATTTCTCTGTCAGGATCTTTACTCTTATCAATTTTATATAAGAGACTCTTTACGCCTTTAGATGTATGATTTTTATCAGACTCTTTGATTATTGTATGGTGAGCTACTTTTCTTATGGCACAAATACTAGAGCTATCATTATCTCCAACGAATACTCCTACTTCAATATTGTTCTCTTTTAAAATTGAGCT
The DNA here is from genome assembly GCA_963971345.1 of Andrena flavipes. Lineage (NCBI taxonomy): Eukaryota > Metazoa > Arthropoda > Insecta > Hymenoptera > Andrenidae > Andrena > Andrena flavipes. The sequence goes on along the minus strand of OZ020479.1, from coordinate 52,737,498 downwards.
TTGTGTCACTAATTCCACAGCAACATCTGGCTCCATAGCTTTTGCTGTTCCATAATAATTTAACCTACAATCGTGATCATGTTTTGCATGTCCTTTTTCGCACATTCGACATTTCCGGTTTCGGGTAGCAAAATCCATAACTTTACTGGATTCACAACCTATAATATGGCCACTTGCATTCAAACTGTCATACTGAAAACCTGAGCCTCGTGTATGCCATGCCATGTCATAGCTACCAAAAACTCTAACACATTCATTATTATTTTCATCCTGAGGTAACTGCGATACTGTTTGTGTTTCTGATGCTTCTGTTAAATCTACTGAGGGTTCTGTTACTGCAGGAATATAAATATTGGGCGTAAGAAAATTTTGTTCAACTGTGTCAGGCCTAAAAGTAACAAAAACAAATAAAAAATACAAGTCATTTTTTATTACATGTTAAATTTATTTATTTCAAACATTACATTTTGTATAAGCAAAAGTATTGTTTATAATCTTTACAATAATGTGTATATGTACAAATTAAAAATTGAAAATGTGTAATTATATTGCTATTTCAATATATCCCAGGATTGGAATTAATGCATCTTTATGTAAAATGTCACTCTAATGATTTTTCGTAATACGTTAAATTTGATCTTTTATATTTTAATTTTTTAAATTTTTATTTTAATTACAAATTAAAAATTAATTTTCAATTTAATGATAAATTAATTTTTATTTTTTGTGGGGTGAATGTGCCAGTGGGTGATCGGTGTACCATTGACTATACCACTGGTGCTCGGTCACCTAATGGTACATTCACCCTATCTCAAATTATGTTAAATATGTAAATAAACTTACAAACGCTTTTTTATTTCTTCCAAATTAGCAAGTGTGAGTCTTCTTTCTTCTTCGCAAGCTTCTGCACAGCTATCCTTAGCTATGCTTTCGACTACCGGTCCAATTTCTCTTTCATATTTTTTAAAAGTACGCGCAGTCATACTTGGAATATTCATTACATGCAAAAATTTATTTACAAATGTATGGCCAAGACCACAATGAAGAGCACCTAAAGCATAAACATAAAATAAAATTACTACATGTATGCACTAGAAATATTAAAGGTTATTAACTTCTATGCATACTTTTACATGTTATTAAAAAATTTTCCTATAACATACAAATTTATTACAATACATTGTTTTAAAAATATTTATTTCACATTTCAATTTTGAACAGAAAATCTCTTATGTAGTAATTACATTGATATTTACACTTACCCAAAACAGCTTTAGAATTCACGTCAAAAACCTGTCTACACGATCCTGTTGGTCCGTCATGCATTTTTCCGGTAGAAACAGTAGTAGTCGCGAGACATTTTCTACACCTTACTGTTAGTATTGACGCTAATCCTTTTCTTTCCTCTTTTTCTACATCATCAAGTGACAGGATTTCTTTGCACAATTCACAATATAACTGTTTCGCCATAACCTTAAAGTCAATGATGCGGCGTCCACAAACGACATTCTCTTTCCCTTCATCGTCGCTTTCCACTTTTTGTTTTCCCCTCATTTTCCCGTTATCCTGCTGCTTCATCCGTAATTGGTAACGTTTTTCACTTATAAATTTTCCTTTATATTTACGTTTTTCCATCTCGATCACGAAAAAATTTGAATGGTTACAAACGTTCAAAAGGATGCCACAAGTGTCAGATGGAAAGAGAAACAAGATGGACGCAAAGCGACGTTGCCGCATTTCACTCGCATATTTTACGCTACTTTTAATGAAAATATTGTTTCTAGCTGCATGAAACATACTTTTTGTTTAATTGAATTCCAAAACAAAATATGCAGTAATAATTTTATTAGGAATAGACATGTAAATAACATTTTTGTCTACAAAATTTTTTTACCTAAGATTGGTATCACTGCAGAGCTCCCATGTATAAGCATAGACAAAGAGGAGACATAATAAGAGGCGTCACTCGACAAGGACAGACATAATCTGGGGAAATCACTAAGACAACTAATTTAAATGCCCATTCGGCAATGATCGCTGGGCTTCGGCAATGACCGCTAAGCTTCGGCAATAATCGCGGTAAACTTCGGCAATAATCAGCCAATGTGGTAAGGTACATTTAGTCGATTTGAATATCCCGCTCGAAATAGACAACCAATTTAAATGCCAAGGTCAAGCAAGGACTTCAAAGGTTCCGCCCGGAGTGACGCCTCTTATTATACCTACTCTTTGGTATCGAACCTCCTTAAATCGACTAAGTCGCCGCTCGGCCTCCCCCGGCCCCGGGTCATCCATTGGGGCGCCTTCCCGCCCGAACCGCGCGACGGGGCCCCATACCGGCCCGCTCGCGGTCCCTCTCCGCCTCCTCTTTCTCCAGCATTATGTCCTCAGAGAAGGAGGAAACTGCCACCCAACAGTCCCGATCCTCCGCCATCCGACGTAGCGAGAGGTCGGGACCCAGCTGCGCCCTGAGGACCCGGCGATCGTCACTCCACTCTGAACACCTGGCCAGAGTGTGATCCGCCGAGTCCTCAACGCCCAGGTCGCAGCTGTGGCACTGCGACGACTCCTCCCGCCCTATGTGACACAGATAGTCACCAAAACAACCAACGCCGGTGATCATCTGCGTCAGGCGGAAGGTGAGCCTGCCGTACCTGCGCCCTTCCTATTCGGCGAGAATGGGCAGGAGCGCCCCGACGACGCGTCCCTCCCGATGTTCGGGGAGGGAGAGCCATTCGATCCATTTGACTCCCATGCGTCGCCGGGCCTGACTCCGCGCCTCGGGTCCAACCGGCGCCAGGGGGTCCCTCGCTCCGCGGAGATCGTGGGAGGCAAAGTAAACCTCTGCCGAAAGGAGGGGACCCACCAAGCGCCGACAGTTCGGCATGCGACACCATGCGGTAAGCCTGCACGGTACGGAGGACAGCGCGGCGGTGAACTTTTGCGAGAACCTCCCGCCCGACGCGACAGCCCTCCAAGTCGCCGGCCCACACCGGGGCTCCGTAGAGCGCCATGGACCGGACGACCGTCACATATAAGCGACGAACTGCTTCGTGAGGGTCCCCGAGGTTGGGCATGATGCGCCCGAAGGCAAACACCTGCCGCTCTAACCGAGGGCCCAGGACCCGACAGTGGCGCGTAAACCGCCAGTAGGTATCCAGGGTCAGGTCGAGATACTTCAACGATCGGCCGACCCTGACGCAGGCTTCCCCGACTCGCAGGGACGCTCTATTCGGGACGCCTCTGCCGTCCCTGTCTGCGAGCCATATCGCCTCCGTTTTATCGAAGGCGATTCGCAGACCAAGCGTCCCTATCGCAGGGATAATGAGTCGCAGTGCCCTCTCAGCAAGGTCGAGTGCCGTTCGCCATGTCCGCCCGGAAGCCACCACCAGCGTATCGTCTGCGTAGCAGACGAGCGACACGTCCGGCGATGGCATTAACACCCGCAACACAGCGTCGTACGCAAGGTTCCACAACAGGGGTCCTAGAACGGACCCCTGTGGAACGCCGCGGTGTACATGAGTCACCCCGTCACCGTCCCGGCTGATGAAAGAGACCACCCGGCCGCGGAGGTAATCCCAGATCAGGCGGCGAAGGTAGAGCGGGACGTGATGGTAAGCAACCGCCCAGGAGACGGTGTTGAACGCGTTGGCGATGTCTAGAGACATCGCCACGCTGACACCGCCCCCCTTGACCGCCTGGCGCGACAGCTAGATAGCTGTCAGATGACCAACAAGATGGCATCCACCGTTGATCGCTGCCGCCTAAAGCCAAATTGGCGGTCGGATAGATTCGGGACATCCGCGGCTCTTAGGTGGTCCAGGAGGCGGGCAGCTAGGATCCGTTCCAACAGCTTGCCCGCCTCGTTCAGGAGACAGATTGACCGATATGCCGAGGGTGACTCTGCGGGTTTTCCGGGCTTCCGGAGCAGCACCAACCTCGCTTCCTTCCACGCAGGGGGGAATCTCCCGGTCCTCAGGACTTTGTCGAACACGCGCCTGAGGCCGTCCCCAAGGGCGCCCATTGCGCAAGCCCATGCTCGCCCGGGCACTCCGTCCGGTCCGGGTGCAGCGTTCTTAGAACGCATTTTCTGCACCGCGGACGCGAGCTCCTCTGCTGTGACCCTCGGGGCATCCGAAATATCGGTGCTCCATGTCAGCTCCAGATCCCCCGACCCGTCGACGCCGCCCTCTCCCAGAACTGGGGGAGGGGGAAAGAGCGCCGACAGAACGTCGAGAAGGAACCGGTGCTCGAGGCCCTCTGTAACGGGGGGCGTCCAGGGACCGAGTTTGATGGACACGGTCCTATACGGGCGCCCCCAAGGGTCCTCGTTGAGGGTCGCAAGGAATTCCTCGCACGAACGGACTTTGGCCCGGGCAATGGCTCCACGGAGCTCCCTGCGCGCCGCAGAAAACGCGACGCGCAGATCCAGGAGCCGGTCCTCCGTGATCTGCCGTCGAACCCAACGGCGGGCCTTGGCATATTGGCGTCTCGCCCACAAGTTCGCAGCGCGGAGATCCGTGATCTCCATAGACCACCAATATACCGACCGTCGACCCCCACCCGGCACCGTGACTCTCGGCATAGTGGCGTCGCAGATGGACTGCAACGCCCGCCGGAGCCAGAGGGCGCCGGCAACGGGATCGTCGAGGACGTCGCCCGGCAAAGGAGGCCAGGCGACGACGGAGGACGCCATTTGGACTGCACCAGCATCAAGCTGTTTGAGCGCCCAGCGTGGTGATTGCCTACCGGCTCGAGGGGCACGAGGCAGGGCAGCGGAGGTGGTCAGTATCACATACATGTGATCGGAACCTGGCTCTGAATCCTCCGCCACCCAGCAGTCTGACGTCAGTACCGCGGCCGCGGGGTCAACCCAGACCAGGTCGATTACCGACTCGCCCCGCGGACCGCGAAACGTCGAAACTGCATAGGGGTTCTTTAAGACGAACCCGATTGCCTCCGCCCACTCGAGCAGCGCCTCGCCCCGGGAGTCGGTCCCGGGGGCACCCCACTCACGAGCGTGGGCGTTAAAATTCCCCATGAGGACCACCAGCCGAGCTAGCTGGGGCGCTAGAAAGGCCCCTATCTCGCTCAGCCGGTCCTCGAACTCCGGAACGGTAAACCTAGGCACTAGATAGCAGCCAACCACGAGGAGACCCCCCCACGTGGTGGCCATGTCGGGCGATCGAACACGACGGGGCGCCTCTTTCCACCTCCCACGTCATCGCCACCTGCCGATCCGGGTTCGTGGACCGATAACATCGGTCCCCCAGCGGATACGGCTCGGCGATGACGGCCAGCCCGATTCCCAACTCCACGCGAGCCTGCTCAAGCAGATCGTGCGTTCGCATGGAGTGGTTAATGTTCGCGAGGAGTAACGGAGGGCCTCTTGACATTACGCGATGTCAACGTCGGCCTCCTCCGATACTCTCGCGGTTCGGGCCGCCCCCCCCCCCCCCCCCCCCCCCGATGGCGTTGGGGGGCTCGAGGCTCTCCGCCTCGTCGCCTGGGAGGTAGGAACCACCTCCATAGGAGGCAGCGATCGAGGACGCTAATTGCAGCGCCTCGTCGCTAACCGCCTCCACCGTCTCGACCCCCCCCCCCCCCGTCCCCCAGTCGGTGGGGTCTTCTTAGCCTTTAGAAAGGCTTCCCTCCCGACCGGCTGGGTTCCTCTAAGGGGGGGGGGGGGGGGGCTCTGGGGTGCCCCCATTCTTCTCCCTCCTCTACCTCCTCCGCGCCCTCGGGAACCCCTCATGCGCCGACGAGGAAGGATCGCACGCAGTGGATGGAAACTGGGATAGACACTTCGGGAACAGTGTTTGTAGCGGAATAAAACAGGTTTCATATTCTAGAGTGCGCTGATGTTTGGCTGGAGTTGTATGAGTGTGTATCGCACACGAGCGGCATCCCAAATACAGTCAAATATTTCGAGCGTGCCCAAGCGTCATCGCGTCCTCGTTATTCATACGTGTTTCAGAGCATTTCTGAGAATTTCGTAGAGTTCATGTTAGAAGTTTAAAGAATTTTTCGAGTGAAAATAAGTGTCGAAATGAACGTGTTGGAGAAAAATCCATCCAGAAAAAGGGCTTTAGATACTGCAGGTAAAAAATGTTGTAATATCTTTGGAGGTTATATTTTAGATATTAGTTTATATTAAGAAAATCTTTAATAAGCAAATCAGAATAACTAATAAAATGATTGTTACAGGAAAAATTCCAAATGGAAAAGTGCATTGGCGATGTTGCGTACCAAGTTGCAACTCAAAAAAGTACATTTTCAGATATGCCTTTCCAAAAGATGAAAGACTTAGTAAAGCATGGCAAGAGATTATTAAAAATCCGCACCTTAATGGTCTGACAGCAACAGAATTGCGGAACTACCGAGTTTGCCAATTGCACTTTTCAGAGGATGCTTATAGTCTTACTACATATGTTCGTCAGAGATTACGAAATGATGCTGTTCCGACATTATTATTGTGTACAAATATGTCAGATCCTTCAATAAATACTGAGTTGAAGGACAACAGAGCTGGAAAAAGTGCAGTAGAATCTGAGAACTTGCAATATCTAAATAACAGACTTGAAAAAGTTGTCAGTGTTGATCTTGAACAGGATATTGCAATGGTCATTGATGACACAAACACTTTAAGTCAACCCAGCAGTAGTAAAAAAGATTCTACTGAAGAAAATGGACAAACTGTTTCATGCTCAACACCAAAAACAAAACGACCACTTCTTGGGTCAATCACCCGTAAAAATAAGTTGACTCCAGTGGCTTCAAATTTGTATAAAATAGCGTCAGATCTAAAAAAACGCCAGTCGAAATATATTCGAAAATTGGGTTCGTTCAGAAGAAGACTACGCCTTGCTGAAAAGTTCGCGAAGGGTGTTCAAATGAAAGAACTACAAAGTTTACCTAAAGATCAGTTAACATTCATAGAAATGCAGATTCGTAATATTCATAAGAAAGTTAAGGCAAGTACTGAATGTAGATCATCATGTAGGTTTCACTAAAACTATTCTATGCTTAGGGTAAAGACACCAATGAATGAATACAACTTTTTCAATTTAACAATACCTATATAATCCCTAATAATACAGTTTTAATTTTCTTACAATTTATTTTAGATTGTTTTATTATATTACATTGTATATTTTGTTTACTAATTCATTGCAAATTGTACATATAATAATTGCAAAATGAAATTGTATAATCCAATTTTTACTATAATACGTATGAATAATTCTCTACACATATTTTTTATATTTATTATCTTTGTTATGCAACACAGGCTAGACGATTTACTATAGATGACTACGTGTTAGCCTTAGCTATTTTTAAACAGTCTGCTCAGGCCTATAGGCTACTAAGTAGAATTTTTATTTTACCAACCTCGCGCTCCTTACGAACATTTTTATGTCGTATCCATCTGAAACCCGGAGTCAATCAAATCATCATAAACCACCAGAAAAACCAAGGCGAAGGCATGAGTGATATTCAAAAGGTGTGTTACCTGATGTGGGACGAAATGTCCCTAGACTCCCAAGTCTATTATGACGAAAAGGGGGATAAGATAACTGGCTTTGAAGACTGGGGCAATGCCAGGTCTAATAAATTTGCAGACCATGCATTGGTTTTTACATTACAAGGAATTCAAAGGAAATGGATGATTCCGTTATCTTACAATTTTGCTAAATCATGCACAAGTGCTAAGCAATTGCGGCGGTGCATCATTGAAATTGTAGAGGCTGTGACTGCAGCAGGTTTTGAGATTGTTGCAACGGTTTGTGACCAAAGTGCAACAAATGTTGCCTGTATTAATAACTTTCTTGCCGAAAGTGAAGCAATCTGTTTAGCAGAAGGGAAGCAATTCAGTAAGTATTTACATGTTTTTTTTACTTCATTCCTTTTATAAGCATGTAATAGAACGAATTTTTTCAGTGGCAATGTCTGGGCAACATATAATTCCTCTATATGACCCCCCTCATTTACTGAAAGGCATGAGGAATAATTTCCTGACCAAGGACATAAAAATCATTTTCCCTAATGAAACGAATGAAGAAATTAATGCAAACGAACAGTACAGGAAGATTAAAAAACTTGTAATTACACATGATTTTATTAAGGAAATTGAAGAACTGAAGAAAAATCGGCAAGTTCCCTTTTTGAAAGAGGAAGAAAAATATTTTGCGTCATGGAGCACCCTAGAATTGGTATATGATATTGATAATACAAGCATGTATACGACCCGTAAGCAGTTGACAAAAGTGCATGATGGGCACATTAAACATACTAAAATAAGAAAAATGCGCGTAAATGTAGCAGCACAAACGCTTAGCGCAACAGTGGCTGGTTTCATTCGGTTTTTAACTTGTATTAACGGTTTGTATATTTTGTTAAAAAAACCTCTTTGTACAAGTAGATTATAGGACTGAAATAATTAAAAATTCTTTACAGGCTCAATAACAATCATCCACGGCCCCAAATCGGTACCAATTGAGGGCTCGGATGCAATAAGGGGACTAGCGCTCGAAAATGCGAAAAAGTATTGTCCAAACGGTAAGAAATATTGGAAAGTTAAATGTTGTTAAACTGTATTTTAAAAAATATAATGTTATAAAGCTCGTCTCGACACACATTTTTTCTATTTACAGTTTTTTTATCGAATCATTAGTATTCGAGATAAAAATTATAAACAAAAAAAATTTCTTCGACCAAAATCATTATTGCGTTAAACATAAATTGCGATAACTTGAGTAAATATTAACGGATCGTTATGAGACTTGAAACATAAAACTCAGAAAACTCTAGCGGAGCCGTAAAATATATGCACAAAACCCTTATGTTAAAAAATGTAACAATTTTTAATTAAAAAGTAACACTGGACATAACCCATGTTTTCCAACGTTCGCCGTTAAAAAGAATCGAGGCAATTTTAAGGTACATATAACTTGCAGCGACAAAGTTTTTTCTTAATATACAAGGAAGTTTTTCACCAATTTTCACACTGATTAATAAATAATTGTACAAGATATGACGATATATATAATTCTCGCCCGGCGCAAACTGTCAACGCGAGTGCTAAAACTGCTAAATAGTGCATTATACGTGGCGGTTGACTGATGGTTGCGCACGAGATTTATATATATCGTCATATCTTGTACAATTATTTATTAATCAGTGTGAAAATTGGTGAAAAACTTCCTTGTATATTAAGAAACAACTTTGTCGCTGCAAGTTATATGTACCTTAAAATTGCCTCGATACTTTTTAACGGTGAACGTTGAAAAACATGGGTTATGTCCAGTGTTACTTTTTAATTAAAAATTATTACATTTTTTAACATAAGGGTTTTGTGCATACATTTTACGGCTTCGCTAGAGTTTTCTGGGTTTTATGTTTCAAGTCTCATAACGATCCGTTAATATTTATTCAAGTTATCGCAATTTATGTTTAAAGAAATAATGATTTTGGTCGAAGAAATTTTTTGTGTATAATTTTTATTTCGAATACTAATGATTCGATAAAAAAAAAACTGTAAATAGAAAAAATGTGTGCCGTGACGAGCTTTATAACATTATATTTTTTAAAATACAGTTTAACAACATTTAACTTTCCAATATTTCTTACCGTTTGGACAATACTTTTTCGCATTTTCGAGCGCTAGTCCCCTTATTGCATCCGAGCCCTCAATTACGGACGGCATCAGTACTGCAGTGGTTGTACAATTTTTAAACAACTTGTTCGATTCCGTAAATGGCAGCAAACACCAAAATAAAAGGGACAGAAACGATCTGCGAAGGGAAGTTAATGCTACAAGTGTGCACATGCTTTTCTGGAAAGAGGCTGCTGCGTGCCTGCAAAATAATCTACAATTCGTAGATCCTGTGACCAAAAGAGCAAAATCCATTCCTTCTCTGCGAAATTGGATTCTAACTCTGAACGGCTTTCAGAATTTATGGCAAATATTACAGGAGAAAGGTTTCAGAGAATTTTTTCCGGGACATGTTAACCAGGACAGCGTGGAAAATTTCTTCGGAATGGTGAGAAGTCATGGAAGAAGAAATATAAATCCCACGTGTAGACAGTTTGAAGCCTCATTCAAATCTTTACTGATAAATAGTTTAACATCTGCAAAAACAGTAAAAGGGAATTGTAAATCGGACAATTGTGAAGTGCTCTTCTCACTTCGTGATTTCGCCTTATCTGCGCATAACATTGCAGTAGAAGAAAATGAGAAGATTGAAAATGAACAATATATGTTGTTCAATGATACTGAATGCAATAATACAGACACTTCTCTGGATAATTCGAAAATTTTAATGAAAATTATCCACAAAATCAAACACAACGCTTGCTGTGCCTGCATTTCAAGTATTACAAATTTTCCCAATGTTGACAACATTATAAAGGAGGCATATTATACTTTACAAGAAAATATTCCTTTTTTTTTGTTATAAGAAACACCTCATAAACAATTTAAAACTGCCACTGCCACTCCTCATTGATTATTCATTTATTACCTGTGAAATTCACAGAGAACAATTAATAAATGAATTAATCACTGCAATATCAGTGGAATATGTGATTTGTTGGTGCAGACACATAAATATGTTGCTGAAGGGAAAAGATTCGGGTGAGAGAGCAACTTCATACTTATCTAAGGAAGCAATTTTACAACATAAAAAAAATTGCGCATTCGATTTGGGTGAAGATTCTTTGACTTCTTACCATTGTAATGAAAAAAAATGGTATTATTACTGAACTGAAGCAATTCAGTCACATTTTGTTAAATGTTTTGAAAATAAAAATATGACATTGAAACTTAACTTACTGTGTTATCATTATTTTCTATATAAATTCTTGTTAGGATTAATATACTTTTTACTATACTCGAGCTCATTTAAGAAGGAACTTGCCGACCGACGAGTTTAGATCGGTTCTGCACATGTTGGCGACGAAACAAGTTACTATTGGCTATACCACAAACAAACGCTCCCTCGGAGCGAATGAGCGCATTTTACATGCGCGAATTAAGTTCCTTCTTAAATGAGCTCGAGTATATATATTTAAGTACACAAAACTTATATAAGTTCAAATTTCGCGGTATTTGGTCGCCATATTGAGTTTTAGTTCCAATTGAAGGTTTCATATTTCAGAGGGCGTTGCAAACACTGCTCCTGTAGGGATTTTGGTGGGTGAAGGATGTATATACTTTCTTCCCCAGCGGCCCCACTACCGCGTTAACAGGAATGGACTGGATATCAATTGGCACAACCGTATGAGGTATATATGTCTTTAATAATCAACTCCTTCCCAGTCATGGAAGGTGGTATAAAACGTACTACACACTAGAGTCGTACAATAAGAATGTGCCGTCAGTGCGGACACGTAGCACGTAAGAGACGTGCTCTGGAACGTTACCCAGATTGTTCTGGCGTCGCCGAACGACGCTCGCCGATGAGCGGACTCTCCCCACTCCTGAACAGAACTCGAGGAGGGGGAAAACGCCGAACCCTACACACTCCCCCCCGAGTGCTAGTGCTAACACGCACGAAACTTATGCTAACTAGATAAAGAAATATATTATATACTATGATGTGTTATTTACAATATTTACAGTGTGCTGCGGTTGCACCGCAAGGGCGAGAATGACGCAAGTATTGCATTTTGTGTGTGGTTATGTACCAGGCGCAATAGCCACCTTTTTTCGCGCATAGGTTTTTAAAGGCGGACGTGACGCTAGTGGGTCGTTAGACGGACCAGCGCTAATTGACGATGTTTCGTCGTTATCTTCTAATAAGAAGAATGCCGGTTTGAGCAGATCAGTAGATACCGTACGGCTAGTGCCATTAATGATTATCTCGTATACTGCATCCGACACACGTTTTTCAATTTTATATGGGCCAGAATAAGGACACTCTAAGGCCTTTTTTGCTACGTTTTTCATGAACACATGCGTACATGTTTTTAGTTCTCTGAAAAAGAACGCTTTTTTTTTATATTTATGAGCTACGGGTACCGGTCGAACCATGCGCATGAACTCGCGAAACTCCTCAATAAAAATGTTGGGATTGGGCGATACATCCTCGGGCAGGAAAAATTCCCCCGGCAACCGGATAGCCGTACCGAATAAAAATTCCGCTGGAGACGCTCCGACATCGACACGGACATGCGAGCGCAGCCCCAAAAGCACTGTTGATAGCACCTGAGTCCAATTTTCACTTGTGTGACACATTATTGCCGCTTTAAGCACCCGGTGCCATCTCTCAATCATCCCATTGGATGCTGGGTGATAAGCGGTCGTCCGAATACGCTCAGTACCAATTAAATTTAGCAACGCAGTGAACAAACGCGATTCAAACTGCGCGCCTTGGTCTGTTGTTATTACTTTGGGCGCCCCATATCGAGAAATCCACGTATCGAACAGCGTTCTGGCTATCGTCTGCGCAGAGGTTTCCACCAAAGGCACAGCCTCCACCCAGCGGGAAAACCGATCTATCATCGTCAAACAATAGTTGAAACCATTGCTAACGGGCAATGGGCCTATAATATCAATGTGTATCTGATCGAACCGACCGTCAGGCTCGACAAAATGTTCTGGTATTCGTTTCACATGGCGTGAGACTTTCGCTTGTTGACAAGGTATGCATTCTTTGCACCAACGCGCTATGCTCTTGCTCATGTCTGGCCATACATAACGTTGACGAATTGTACGATCCGTAATCCTCGCGCTTGGGTGTGCCGGCCTGTGGAACATCTCAAAAACTATACCCCGTAACGACGCAGGAATGTACGGACGGATCGCTTCACCAGTCATTTCGCAAAATACCGAAGTGTGAGCTGGACCCCACTGTAGTTTGATTAATTTTAATTGCGGATTAGGAGTTTTCCTGAGTTGCAATAACTCTCCGTCTTTATCTTGTTCGGCAGCTAGATCCTTCAAATTTATTTCTAACGGAAGTCTTAATGATTCAACTCGAGATAATGGATCTGCAACAACATTGCTAGTACCAGGTAAATGCTCGATTAATGTTGTAAATTGTGCAATGAAGGATAATTGCCGAATCTGACGTGGAGATGCCTTGTCAGAACGTTGTAAGAAAGCATAAATAAGTGGCTTATGATCCGTTAAAATTTTAAAAGTTCTTCCTTCGATATAATATCTAAAGTGCTTTACTGCCTCAAAAATTGCAGTTAGTTCCCGATCGTACGCACTATAATTCCTTTGCGCGGGGGATAATTTCTGAGAGTAGAAAGCCAAAGGTTCCCAAACCCCTGACACGGATTCCTGCTCCAGGACTGCACCCGACGCAACATCCGAAGCGTCAGTAACGATACGCGTCCCTGCCCCGGCACGAGGATGCACCAATAAGGTTGCGTTAGCCAAAGCTTCCTTAACCTCGGCGAAAGCCGATTCCGACTTGACATCCCACTGGATTGGCCTTTTGTCATTCTTTCTTGAATCTTTTAGGAATGCATTTAAAGGTGCTTGAATTTTAGCTGCCTGTGGAATGTTCAGGCGGTAGAAATTTACCATTCCGAGAAAACGTCTGAGTTCTATGACTGTTGTCGGTTTAGGAAAAGAAATAATCGCCTCCACTTTTCTTGAGGTAGGCCGAATACCCTTTTGATTTATTTTGTAACCTAAAAATTCAATTTCCGGTACTCCGAGAACGCATTTGCTTATATTTAATCTGAGATTAGCATTTTTAAGTCTTTGAAAGACGGTTTTCAAATGTTCGGAATGTTCTTCCGCAGAGTGAGAAGCTATTAAAATATCGTCTATATATACAAACACGTATTCCAAGTCTCCAAGGACTCGATCAACATATCTTTGAAATGTTTGACTTGCATTACGCAGACCGTATGTCATGTATAAGAACTCAAAAAGACCAAACGGTGTGATAACGGCAGTTTTTTGTATGTCCTCAGGTGCCATAGGGATCTGATTATACGCCCGATGTAAATCTAATGACGAGAATATCGTCCTGCCCGAAAGGTTCGTCGCGCAATCATGCAAATGGGGTGTTGGATAACGATCTGGAATCGTCACCGCATTTACACGTCTAAAATCCCCTGCAATTCTCACAGTACCATCCGCTTTGGTTATTAAATGAATAGGACTCGACCATGCACTAGATGATGGGCGACAAATACCCGCCTCTACCAGGGCCTTCATTTCAGCCTTCGCCGATTTTAACTTCTCCGGATTCAGTCGTCTAGGGCGTTCTGAAACCGGAGGACCCGAGGTTATTATGTGATGGTAAACATCCATTCCAATAGGAGGATCGATTCGAGAACTTCCGGTTATTTCCGGAAATTCTGACAATAGCTTCGCGTAGTTCGACGAATGGTCTATCGCGTTTGTTGACACGAAGTCTACACTCTTTAATAATGCATTAACCGTTAATTCGGTTAGGGAGTCTACGAGGCGACGTTTACGCAGATCGACCGATATCCCGTAGTATGTGAGAAAATCCGCGCCTAGTATAGCGAATGGAACGGACGCTATGGTAAAATTCCATTTCAAAGCGCGTCTGAGGCCTATATCTACTGATCTCAGTGATTCTCCGAAAGTGTCGATTAAAGTGTTGTTTGCCGCGAATAATTTGAACGAACTGGGCTCGCCGCGGTTTATTTTACACGCCGGTAATAACGAAATATCCGCGCCGGTGTCAATTAGGAAGGTTAATCCAGACACCCGATCTCGAACATGGAGACGTTTTGACGCATTTCGACCCTCTACTCCCGTCTCCGTTATGGAGGGTCGGGCTAATTTCCCGACTTCCACGTTGAATATTTTTCGCACCAAGGCTTACATGAAGTAGGATTATTCGGATACTTAGTATGCGCTACACACAACTTTTTTGAATTTTTTTCGCCTGCCGGAGTACGGCTACGACTTGAATGCGACTGCGAACGCGGTTTTCGCGAACCGACCTTTTTCTCTATCCGAATCATTTTGGTATTAAGCGTCTTAAATTCTTCGGCTAAACGCTTCACCTCGCTACAAAGTTCCGTCAAGACCACGTTTGATTCTTCCACCGAACCGGCGTTCGCTGATTTTATGGATCCGGCGGAAGATATTACCACCGACTCTGGACTTGCAGAGGTCTCCGCAATCTTGTCTGCCAATTCGGCAAGTTTGTTTAATTCTACGACACCACTTACCGATAATATGGCCCGCGCATTCGCTTGTAAGTGATCCAAAAAAATTGATTTTATTATTACATCGTCGCATCTACCGTCATTTAATGCACGCAAGCGATTTAGGATTAAAGAAGGCTTTCCTTCTGTAATCACCTGACCTTTTAATAACTTTCTGAGGTTGGCTTCCTCAGACGACGCAAATGTCGAGATTATACGTTTCTTTAACAATTCAAACACGTCTGTAGGTCGGGGTACCTGCAGTATTAAATCCTTTACCGCCGAGGCCACCTCGAAGTCTAATGCAGCAATTACTATTTCTGCTTTTGTCCTTTCAGAGGATATCTGCGCGCTATACAACGATGCCTCGACTTGAGCAAACCAAAGCGCAGGGTCTGCCCTAAAAAATTGCGGTATTTTCGGAACGCGGTAATGATCAACCCGCGGTTGATCTATCGATAAGTCCCCGCCCGAATTGCCCGACATTTGGTCGTTACGCGACATGTTAAAATATATTAGTAAAATTACTATAATACAAAGGTTTAAAATATAACTGATAAATATGAATATTATTGTATAATAATATAATATCGTGTATTAATCTAACGTATACGTAAATTAACAAGCTATGAAAACACGTGAATAACCTTGAGTATTCTTTGTATTCACGAATCAGTTTTTTCGGTCAACGAAAGCCACAACAATGTTGCCCTTGAGACGCAACGTATATGAACGCGGCGACCGAGCGCAGCAATTCGCAGAATGCGACGTTGCCACCACCTCGGTGTCGAAATACTCGCGCCGAACGTGCGCAATTCTAAGAATTCTCATATGATCCGGCAAATGTTGGATTCCTTCTACACGCTGTAGATATGCGCAACTTCAAATGACCCAAAAATTTATATCGACCAATATAGGTACATAACCACCACAATGCATAAACTTTTGACACATTTATTGCCATTCTCGCTTACCGAAGTTTTTTGGAACCCCCTTCTTCGTACGGATGTAGACATCATCGGGATCGACGAAAGGTGAGGTCGCAGTACTGATAAGACGCCTGAGCTCGCAGATGGTCCTTGGAAGCATCGGTGAACAATGACGATGCCAGCGTTAGCCTAGCAGCTCGGCTCAAGGCATGATCTTCGCAGCCTGAAGAGTGGTGTAGTGTGTGCTGGGCTCGTGTCTGCACACCCTCAGGATGGCAGGAATACAGGCAAAATCAGCAGCGGCAAGAACTTCCTCACGTTCCGGGTGAAACAGTGGACTGTTCGCCGTATGATATCCCGGACACTAATGGAAACGTGCCAGGACGCCAGACGATCCCCTCTGATCCAGTTGACCACAAGGTTTTACCGACGGTTAGACCTTTTTGAATCCGGCCTCCACGTGGTGTAGAACATCACGTCGGGGTCACCAATGTAGGGATTTTGGTGGGTGAAGGATGTATATACTTTCTTCCCCAGCGGCCCCACTACCGCGTTAACAGGAATGGACTGGATATCAATTGGCACAACCGTATGAGGTATATATGTCTTTAATAATCAACTCCTTCCCAGTCATGGAAGGTGGTATAAAACGTACTACACACTAGAGTCGTACAATAAGAATGTGCCGTCAGTGCGGACACGTAGCACGTAAGAGACGTGCTCTGGAACGTTACCCAGATTGTTCTGGCGTCGCCGAACGACGCTCGCCGATGAGCGGACTCTCCCCACTCCTGAACAGAACTCGAGGAGGGGGAAAACGCCGAACCCTACACTCCCGTCACTTAACATTGAAGCTTCCACCCACTGATCGCACGCCAGGGAGTCAGACTCCTCGCGATCTTTCTTTTTGCCCGCGCCCGCCCCGGCCATGGAAGACGAGGCCAGGGGACCGGTCTCCATAACCTCCGACGGGGTCGCAGGAGGCGGAGACACGGGGGGCGCAGGGGTATCGCCCGAGGACGGGGTGGTGCGTGCCCCGGACGACGTCGGGGCGGGCTTCCTCCTCCGCGTCCCAGGACGAGTCGCAGGAGGGGGCCGGGAAACCGGACCACCCTTCCTGTGGCCACCCGGAAGGCCGGCCGCCGTGCACAGCGGGCAGCCGGGGTGTGCCACACAGGAGCGGGCCACGTGTCCCTCGCTACCACAACGGTAGCAGAGACCCCTCCTGTCAGTGGGGCTGCTGCACTTGGCATGCACGTGGCCGAACTCTAGGCAGCGGAAGCATTGAAGCCTCCGCTGCGCTAGCGGGACCGCGCGGGCCGTAAGCGCGTCCACGATTATCGTGGACGCCCTGACGAGTTTGGCAGCAGCCGCCACCGGTGCGCGAACCCAGAGGGAAAAGAGCCCGGTGGTGTCGCGGCGCCTCTCGCCTAGCGAGATGTCTTCCGCCGCGCAAGCCCCCTGGGCCGCGATGGCCCCCCTAACAGCCCCCCTTGACGCCAACTCCGTGAGGCCACATATCCGGAATTCGGCCAGCTTCTGGGGGCAATGGACCTTTATGCCCGTGCCCCGGAGCTGCTCAGCCAGCTTCGCCTTCAAGGCGGCAGCTTTGGCCGAGCCTTGAGATCCTGAGATCTCAAGGACCAGTCCTCCGGTCACGGCGCGCCTCGGACGCATGGAAGCGATCCCGAGGTCAGCGACCTTAATGGCCGCCATCGCGCCGGCGACCCGCGCGGAGAAATCTTTCTCCTCGCCGGCGGCGGCGGTGATGGCCACCACCGCCGTTCTCGGGGTGCGCGAGATCGCGACCGGGGACAATCCGAGCGCGCCGGCCTGCCGTGGAGTCGGCGCCGCTACCGTGGTCGCCTTATCTGTTCTCCGGGTAGCCGTCCTCGCCCTGCGGCCGACCACTTGGGCCCAGCTGCTCTGCTGGGCAACCTGACTCGCCGGGGTCGGGGCCGCGGCTCGCACACGCGATGCGCCAGGCACACCAGGCGGGGCTGGCGTAGCGGCCACCTCCGTGGCGGCCTTTGCGGCCCTTCTACGCTCCCATATGGTCGGGGTGGGGGTTAGCTGGGACGGAGAACCCGTCCCACTCCCCACAAGCCCGGTCGCTGCGCGAGTGGGCTCCCGGGGGGAAACCTCCGGCGGGCCCCTCTTCTTCCCAGCACCGCTGAATCTCGGACCGACGCCGCCCGGCGGCGACGCCCTGGGGGGAGGCAAGGGACTAGCCCCTCTCCTTCCAGAAGAACGCAACACAGGCACAGGCGGAGGAGCACCCTCCGTGCGTGCGCCCGCAGACCCACCGACGGGTCCGCGGGAACCCCGCTCCGCCGCTCTCCTCCTCTGCTCCCTCCCCTTCTCTTTACGAGAAGGGGCACGAGCTCCGGCCCCGGCAGCGCTCTTCCCGCCGACCGCCACGCTCCGCTCAGCAAGGGCCGACAGCCGGCTAGCCGAACCTGGCGCCGGTCCCTCGCGCGCCATGACCCTTCCCAGAGACAGAAGGCACGCACCTACGCACCTCTCGAGCTCCTCCATCCAGCGCAGCACGACGTCCCACGGCTGTTCCGCAGCTGCGGCATCGTCGCCCCGAGATGGAGGGCATGAGGCCGGAATCGGGGGTGGGGGAGACGCCTCCCTCCTCCTCTTCTTCTTACTGCTGGCGGTCACGCCGCCTCCAGCCGACCCGTCCGGCAGAGGGCCGGGCCTCGCGGCCGACGAAGGCCCAGGGGTTACCGGTGACTCGGCGCCGGTGTCCGTCCAGGGGGGCAAGCAGGGCGGGAGGAGTTCCTCACGGGTGGGCAGGGGGACGGAAGGATGGAAGGACATGGCCTCCGTCTCCGTCATCTCCACGCCCTTGAGAGCCGCCCGCGTCTCAAGGTGGGCGTATTTCCCGCGAAGGGATTCCAACTCCCTCTCCCTGACGTGGAGGCACCTGCCCAGCGAGTGCGCCTGGTCCGTCAGGGCCCGCACCTGGTTCGCCAGTTTGTGGTACTTAGTCTCCCACATTCCCTGGCGGACCAAGACCTCCCGCGCCGGCCTATTGGGGTTATCGCCCCTCTCCGCCCTGCCCGTGAGCTCGTCCGCAACGGCGGAAGCGCGGCGGATGGCGATGCGGATTGCTCGCATATCCGTCGTCTTTAAATGCTTTGCAGCACTGACGGTTGCGGCGACCGCGTTCAGCTCTCGCTGGGCCTGACCCGTCAGGCCACCCACCGACATGGGTTCCGCCCAATCGCGGAGATGCAACCTCGTCGGCAGGGCCTTCATTCCAGGGCCCAGACGCTTGGGGTCTGTCCAAACCCCCGGGTCTCGGGCCCTTCTTGCCCGGCACAAAGCTGGGCCGAACAGGGTCGGTCCCCCCGTCGGTCGACGTCGGCAGGGGGGCATCCAGGCAGGCCCCAGCGGCGTCCTCCCCATCGCGGGCGTGGTCCTCGTCCGAGTCGGACGCTACTGTCGGGCGCACCCGACCCACGCCCCGAACAGCCCCGACGTCAGAGCTGCCGCCGCCGCCTTCACCACCGGTAGCAGCGTCAACCTCTATCGTGACGACGGCTTCACCCGGGATCCTCTCCCCGGCGTCCATGTCTCGGGGCACCGAACCCGCGGTGCCCATCCCCTCCCCCGACTCATCGTTGAAAGAAATCGTCGTCGGGTACGAGCGCATCGCACCTCTCCAGAACGACGCGCGGAACGCTCGCCGCCGCCCTGTCGCGCACCGCCGACGCGTCAGGCCGGACCAAGCCGGCCGGCGATCGGCCCCGCGACGACACGGTGACAGACACGGCGCCTGAATCCAGACGCCCCATCAGCTGCGCCACCTCCTTATGAAGTCCAAGCAACGCTTGGACTTGTTCGAAGGTTTTATACTCCACGCAGCGCACGTACGGCACACCTCTGGTGTTCATCGGTGCCGCACGCTCCCCCCCCCCCCCCGGTTGTCCCCTCCACGCGGCGATCCCGCAGAGGCGGGAAGGCATGGAGCCCCTCCCCGCCCGCTTTCGAGTCGCAATCCGCCTCTTCGTCGTCGGCAAGCACCTCAGAAGGAGGGAAAATGGCTGGATTGCCACCCCCTGCCCGAGGCCCTCCTGCTCGACGTCGCCAGGTCTCCTATCCAAAACCAAGTCATGTACCTTGGTGAATGCCGGGTCTGTTTCTATAACTGTTTCTGGGTGGGGCGGCAACATGCCCTCCCCAACACCAGTAACGTCGGTCCGAGGCACCAGCACGACGCCGTCAGTCGAACTTACTACAACCTGGCTGCTGACAGGATCAGGTTGAGTCGGGCGATCCCCCAATAGCGGCGTTTTTTTCGAGGCTATTCCATTTGACCAATCCATCATTAATAAAAGGTGTCTTTAAGGGCGACGACCCCCTGCCCGGCAGCTCCTAACTCTTCTAGTCCTCTCTCAGATGAGAGAGGATGCCGTGCCCGCGACTATGTCGTGTAGGGACCCCGGTAGCACCACGAGGAGGTGTGGTACATGGACTTGCTCCAATAGGGCCTTCAATTTCGTCCAAATTCTCCGTCGTGGGCTGCCCCTGGATCCTCCACCCGCAACCAGAAGGCCCGGGGGTACTACCAGAGGCGACGACCCAGTTGAGAGAACATGGAACCCATCGGAGTTCCCCATCAACCATGTGCCGGCAAGCCGACGGTTGATGGAGTGCCCCATCAGAGCTTCGAGAATTAACTAACCAGTCGGGGACACCCGTATCGGCAAATACCGCAAGTACGGACCGACCGGCCAATCCCGAACGCTACCGGGCCAATACATCTTTTTTTTTTTTTTTTTTTTTTTTTGACTTGGTGGAAATCCCTGACGGATACCCCGGGCCCGCGGGGGCGGGCGGGGGGTTATGTGGGGCTCGCACCCACTAAAACCACCAAGATGACCTGCCTAGAGCGGAGAGATCAGGCGAGGAGAGCGGCCGTTCTTATGTGAGAGCAGACTAGCGATACATTCACTAGGCCGCCCTCCAAGAGCCCCGGTGTCTCCGCTCGATTGTCACAAGTTGACACGTTTCCAAGGGGGAGAGAAGCTCCCCGGAAGTTCATCTTCCGTCCATCTAACACCGGGGCGACGTTGCGGGTCATTCGCCAACGTCGCCCCCCGTCTCTGGCTGCTTCTGCTAGGCCCGGCGGGCCCCCGCCCGCAGGGCCCACAGCCCTCCGGCGCCGCCAGCCGCTCTGAGGCGCACTGTACGGGGCAGTGAGGGCCCGAGAGAATAACTCCTCCCAGGCCCGCACCGCCCCACGGACACCACAACACCGAAAATGGGAGGGAGGTGCCAGCGACGGACGCCCGGCGGGACCAGGTGGGGCCGGGACGAACCCGGAATCCCACGAGCCCCGCCGACCGCCCGCCGCGAACACCCCCCGCCCATAACCCCCCATCAAACCCCGATATTGTGCGTGGGTGGGGCCCAGGAGGGGAGAAGTCTCCTTTCGGAGAAATCTCCATCCTCCCCTGGCCCTCTAATCCCCACGCACCTCCCCCCCTCCCCTCGCCGACGCACACAAAGACACCGGGTGGCCTCCCTTAGAAGAGCTTAACGCCCTTCTTTAGGAAGCTCACCCCAGTGTCGCGCCTTGCTAAACGCCTTCCCTCTAGCACGTCATGCTCTTTATCGAAGGCGCTCTTGGCGAACTCTTTGTACTTGTCGCACAACTTCTTCCAGTGGCCGCTGTTGACGACATCCATTTTGGCAGCCGGGTCCTTAAGGTCGGATCTCATCTTCGGCGGCACTGGGCCCGCCTCCGAGATGACCACACCTCGCCCCTTGAAGTGCTCGGTCAGAGCTTCAGCCAGCCTCCTGGCTCGTCTAAGGCCGCCTGGAGTGGGGCAACGAAGCACAGCACACCGGGTCCACGTGCCCGGGGCCAATACATCTGACCCAGACCTTAGTAGCCCTATTTTGGTTTGCAGTTGACGCGCATATCGTTAAACATCACTTCCGCGTAATTGCTTTCGTGACGAACTTGTAACAAAAAATGCCTTAAACACGTAAAAATATTTGTTGTCCTGTGTTTGGTGAACCGCAAAAACTATAAGACAATATGTTGCCGGCGTATCATGACATTATATAATATTATTTGTGGGTAAGAAACGATTTGTTTTGTATAAATCAGGCATGGAACTAAAGTGAACGCAGCGGCCGTTTTTCGGAGGCAACGCCACCTTTTTCGCGGCGCGCGTCTTGACCCCCGCGGCGGGCCAAGGAGCTTCGAGCACCTCAGACCCGTACCATATGAACCGCGCGTGGCGCCTTGGGGCGACACCCGTATCAATAGATTTCCGCATCACCCATGGGGTACTATTATCGATGCGTTTTTTTTTTGTCAGTGGTATCCCCTGTAGGCCTATTCCACTGTGTCACGCGATAAAAATGGATAGGAAAAACGCGTTTTACTATCAAAATTTTAAATACGTTTGGGAAAACTTAATTTTCGCACACATTTAGACGTGCTGGGCATATCTAAAATATCAACTTTAATACGTACAACGTCGACCAGCCTCCCCATTGATATTTTAGATACGCCCAGCACGTCTAAACGTGCGCGAAAATTAAGTTTTCCCAAACATATTTAAAATTTTCCATTTTAGAAAAATCCATTTCTATCGCGTGACACAGTGGAATAAGCCTACAGGGGATACCACTGACAAAAAAAAAACGCATCGATAATAGTACCCCATGGGTGATGCGGAAATCTATTGATACGGGTGTCGCCCCAATGCGCCACGCGCGGTTCATATGGTACGGGTCTGATGCGCTCGAAGCTCCTAGGCCCGCCGCGGGGGCCAAGACGCGCGGCGGGAGAAAGGAGGCGCTGCCTCCGAAAAATGGCCGCTGCGTTCACTTTAGTTCCATGCCTGGTATAAATAATGGAAAAGGCCCATCTACAGGGTGATTGGCTCGAAACGCCTGATCCGCCTGGCAACCGTGTTGTTTAATAAGCGTTTAATGTGGCCTGGATGAAAAATTTTGAAAAAATTCAGAGGTATGTCTATTATCGGTGCACATATGAGGGAATCGTGTCAGATTTTTAAATTAAAAAACCAAGCTGTGAAAAATAAAAAACGCCAAAAATGCTAAAAAATGCCGGTTTTGTATCGAAGCAGTCTTGATACTATAATTATATTTTTACTGTAAGTAAAAATTTACTGTAAGTACGTATCATTGTTACTATTGTCCTGATTTTTTTTCAGATTTTTCAATTTGGTGCGCCGCACAGTGGGGTATTTGGCCCGAAAACCCGGACATAAATCAATTTCAAAAATTTTGCGTAAACCGTAAAATTTTTGGGGCTCGAGACAGTTCAATATCTGAGGAACAATGTATGAATACGTTTTTTTTTTCATTTGTGCACTCATGAAGCAGCAGGCTTCGTCGAAAGTTAAGAGATTTTAGAGTTCGCGATTCTTTCTTAACCGTCCTTTGAAACATCGTTGGCTTATTAAAATTTTCTACAAGTTGTAAAGAAATGTTGTGAATTCTTGCATTATGGAAGCTTTTCAGGTAGGTATATACTACATTTTCCCAAAAGTTTTGAATAACTTGTATAAAATTGGTCCAATATTAGATCCATACGTGAATATACATATATTTCTATGTATAATTTGTTAATATTTATTAATCGTGGATTCATTTTTCTTCAATTTGAAACCTTGATTATTCCGTCATGAATGATGTATTTCTGAAAATAACTGATTTTTGAACGTTCTCGTTATCTCTCGTTGACAAGAGTTGGTAGTTTTAGAACACCCTCGACAGCTAAATAATCGCTTGGCCGCGACCGACATTCACAGCTCCGTCACTATGTGCGTCAGCGATCTCAAGGGGTGGATGACTCAGGCACCTGGATACGGAGGATTAATTGAGATTTGAAAAATGTTTAAATTTTTGTATGCAATAATAATAATTTTGTTCAATGTTATAATGATAGCAGTAAGAAGGGTTTAAAAAAGTTCGTGACAGTTCGAAAACATAAACCGCAAAATTTTTCTAAATCTATATGAGTGTGGTTATCGCGTAAACTAGAATGAAGTAAATATTTTCGAAAATCCAATTTTGCAACACAGAAATCTAACAAATACTTTTCCAAGAAATTAGTGTTTCCAGTTGAAATACAACCATTTTTGTGCTTTTCAACATTATTCATTCGACATGAACTAAAGTTCATACGATAACCACACTCATATAGATTAAGAAAAATTGTAGGTTTTTTGTTTCAGACGATTACGACAGCCAAAATCATGCTCGCCAGCAACAAACTTTTTTCTCAAACTCCGCTTACTACTACTATTATAAATTTGAACCAAAGTATTATTATTGCATACGAAAGTTTGAACTCATTTTTTAAAATTCACTTAATAAAAGTACAGAGATTGGAATTATAATACTCAATACTTTTCTTTTAAAAATTCCCCAAAATGTGCCTTATTTTCGGAGTGTCAAACTCAGGAAATCTCTGCGGCAGCCTGTGAGGCTCCGCTCCCACTACTCCAGCCGCTCCCCACTCCGTTGCCGGACTCGCTTCTACCTGAATGAGCTCGGAGCTCGAGCTCGCGCCCGGAATTGGGGGTCCTGTGCATGCCTGTTTTAGACTGTCGACGACAGTACGATAGCGGATATCCTAGGTCGCATGTATTTCTAACCAATTTTATAATTTCCTGGTACTTCATATTCGTGAAATTGAGCTTTCTTGTCGTTGTAAATATTTATAATAATTCTCCTCTGTCCAGCGTTTTATAAAAATATACCAATGTTTTATAAATATATACAAATTGTACTTGTTTAAGTTTTGTATAATAAAATTTATTTGTATATGTCATACTTTGTTGTTATATTTCATAATATTAACACCGTAAACATTTCATTATAATACGACTAATAAATAAATTCGTAATATGGCACAAATTTAATAGAATACACGTTTTATTTGGTTACCCGGTATATGAAAGAGAATCGGAACGGTGCATGGCACAGTGGTCTGGGGATATCTACGTTTAGCGGCCAAAATTCTGATCTTTCTGAAACTTGGTGATAAAGGGTTTTTGAGGTCGCTGATAACGAATTTGGCATCAAAAATTCAAAATTCAAAATGGCGGTTTCAATATGGCGCGCATAGTGGTCTGGAAAGCGGTATTTTATAGTCAAAATTAAAAATCATAGCCTTACTAGAGAAAAAAAGAGAAAAAAGAATCAGCTCTAACATTATTTTTGACTTGAAAAAATAAAATATTAAAAATACACGTGTCCGGGACGCCCAAATACCTCGAGCGTCATTTCTAAAAGTCTGCATAAAAGTGAAGCTTGCAAGAGATTGCACTTGAAATTTACATGCTCTTGTTAACAATTGTGTAAGCTTACATGTAAAAAAGGTCCGATGTTAATTTCGCTTAATCATTTTTTTATAAGCCTTCTCAAAGTTTAAATTCATATAAACATTGCACTATTTGTTCATGGACTAAAAAATGCCTATGACACATATAAATAACTGAAGTATACTCCTTTACCTATATAACTGTATGATATAAACACGTATTTTGATGTTCTATAATGAGTAATTAAAACAATTAGATTCACATGAAATTTCATGATTTTATCTTTGTAATATTATATCTAATCAAAGAATCATCTGGAAAGGGAAAGCTATGCGGATTTAGAAGCTCTAGAGGGTTGTCAATTCATAAAAAAAAAATAACATTGTAAAGTTGAAGTTGAGAAATCGAATTTTGGCCACCACCCAGACCACTGTGCATGGAGAGAAGGAAGTCTGGGTGGTAAAGTGGGGGAACAGAGACCTCGCGACAGTTGAAGAGCCCATTCTACATGCGCGGAATAAGTTCCTTCTAAAAAGATTTCGAGTATAGTTTCCTCGCTACTCTGGTTCCCATAGTCCCACAATCGTATCGTAACAATCGTAACGTAATAGTAACGTAATCGCTCGGCGTTCTTATTTCTTCTCAGCCAAAGTTGGGCAAAATATAATGTAATTACAAATTACGATTCAAATGTAAGTGAAAAAAATACTGTGTAAGCAATCACACAATTACATTGTAATCGTAATTTGTAATTACAGTACATTTTGCCCAACTCTGTTCTCAGTACACGACATTGCACTCAGTGTAGTGCATTCATATTAATTTATATCAGCGAAATTGGAATAGCCAGGTACAATAATAATACAGATATATTATATATATTATATATATATGTATATATGTAGTATATATATTTTTATATTTTCGTTTAGATCTATAACTTGTACATATTTTATTATGCATGTATAGCTTTATTGTCTCCTCTTCGAGTTGCAAGAACATCCGTTTCCCTTGTGTACATATTTTACTTTTTACGTTATATATTAACATATATATATATGTCACGTTATATATATATATAAGAAGTGGAAGGGATTGTATTCGTTAAACAAATTATATATGATAATAGCAACAATGTGGTACAAAATGCAAATGAAATTTTGTGTGAAGTACAACAAGAATCAGGTGACACATAGTATACACATATATATTATACATATTTGTGTATTTTACTATCAGATGTGTGAATACATATTAAATTTAAGATATTTAAAAAGGAACCATTCTTGTTTTACAAAGTGTATATATAATTAATATTGCAGATGCTTTAGACACCAATTTTATAAATAAAGACGAACTATGGAAAGCTGGATCCGATATACCTGAAAAGTCTGTTGCTGAGGAAACGGAAACAGAAACACCCAAAGAAGTTGAATGGACCGACGCAAGTACAGCATTTATATTCGACAAATATTCGGAATACCTAAAACTTGTTGGACCAATGAAAAAATATAAAACTAAGAAAATTATGTGGCAAAACATCTCTGAGGAATTAGAAGAAGTTCTTTCTGTGAAGAAAAACTACTTACAGTGCGAAAAGAGGTATAAAACGATAATCAAAAGAAAACGTGTATGTGATAAAAACAATTCATCTTCAGGAGCCAAAAGAATGAAGATGAATTTTGAACATGAAATACAAAAAATTCGTGCTATTGACGATAATCTTGAGCCGGAATTATTGCAAAGTTCTAGCAAAACTGTAATTAACAGTAAAGAGGGCCTAGAAACAGTCAAAGTTAAAAAAAAATAAAGGTTTAAGTGTACCTGAAACATTACTGAAAATTCATACGGAAAAAGAAGCCAGAAGGAAAGAAAGGCGCGAAGAGAAAATGAACTTAATAAGAAATGTTCTGGAAAAAGAAAATAATAATAATAATAATAAGTGTTAAAGCGTTAAGTTGTAAATATATGTATATTATAGTTTGTTTAAGGGGGTACATCGTATCATGGCGAAAACACTGTTATCACTTCGCGTGAACTCACGTGCTATTGCATGGACTCGCGTCACGGCCGAGGTGTGTGCGGAGTTGTTTTACTTGGTTTTTGTAAAATGACACCGCACACATCTCGCCCGTGACGTGGGTTTGTTTAGTGGCACGTGAGTTTACGTGACGTGATAACGGTGTGTTTCCGTCTTCAGCATATGTACCAACTGATAACTACAGGGTGCAATTAGGAAGAAACCAAAGACGAGCGCTTATTTTTTTATGTTTCACAAAACAGAAAGAATGTATTTGTTTAGTTTCATCATAAATACATTGTATCAGCGTATGTACTATCTGATAACTACAGGGTGCAATTAAGAAGAAACCAAAGACTAGCGCTTATTTTTTTATGTTTCACAAAACAGAAAGAATGTATGTTAGCAAATAACGGATAGCGCACGTCGTTGGAATGGGACACTCGCGAAGGCTTCGTTTAATTTCAAGGTCTTTAGTTTAACTCTAATTTATTGTTAAATTTAAACTATTTACAGTTTTACAATAAAGAGCGAGAAGTACAATTATTATTAAGCGTTTTGTTTGTAGAAGCAACACTAGTTCCTATACAGTAGGCTGTTTCGCACAGCAATACGCTGCACGTGGAATCGGCACGATTCTCGAAGCAAAACGAAGCGCGTTTTACAAAGCAAAGCAAAGCAATTAGCATGCGGAAGCGATTAGTCAGATGTTACCTCTCGGACGGCTCGTCAACTATACTGCGTCAATCCTAAGAATAATCCTACGCCCAGACCGTTTTGTGACCGTTCTGCGCAGTCCCTACTACCGCCTACGGGCCCGACGCAGGCGATTGCTGGCGGTAAGACGGAGAAAATCGTAGGCGGTTAAGTGGGGGT
Source organism: Andrena flavipes (assembly GCA_963971345.1). Classification (NCBI taxonomy): domain Eukaryota; kingdom Metazoa; phylum Arthropoda; class Insecta; order Hymenoptera; family Andrenidae; genus Andrena; species Andrena flavipes. The sequence continues at coordinate 52,709,194 of OZ020479.1, read as the reverse complement.
CGGACCAAGCAGCGCCTCCTCAGAATCATCCCTGCGCGGAAGAGGATTATTCTTAGGATGGACGCAGTATAGTAGATCTGCTCTCCCGGTATCTATGATTCACATGCGTAAAAAGATCCAGAAAGTCGGCCCGACTTCCTGGAGGAAAGAAAGTCCCCCTTCCATCGGTTGTAAGGCGATGGAAGAGGCCATGATCAACGCTCCACACCAGTCAGCGCGCCACAGCTAAGGCAGCCACACACGGTCCAGCCGGCCTGTCAAGTCTGCCTGCGCAGACAGGCCTGTGCAAGTCTGCCTGACGCCTGTACTGCCTCCACACGCTCCGTCAGGCCTAGCAGGTTGGCCGGATGGTGCATCCACACGCTCCGGCCGTTTCAGAAAAAAATAATTATTTATTCTTTATCGTATCAATATGGAAGTGATGCCGATGGATTCCTTATGTTTCTCCGATGAAAATCATACCAAATTTCATGTAAATCAGACTATTATTAACGAAATTAGCTTCAGGTTATGGAAATGAATTTTTCATACAATTTCCTTCATTATTTTCCGAATTACGTCATTGTTGGTGTCACTTTCATCAGCGGAACATAAGGAATCAATTGGCCTCGTTTGCGCAAAGATCTGATGAGAAATGCGGAAGTCAACAATTTTTGTGACTTTCCTTTGGTCGAGGGTCCCGAGGCCCCTTCCTCAGTATCATATGGCAGGCAAACCTTTGGTCTCCACTACTCTAAACACTCTCTGTCCTTCAATCTTTAGCTGTCGCGAGCCACGAGTCTCTGTCTAAACTGGTGACGATCGCAAGAAATATAGCTTGGCATTCGGGAGAATAGGGAGTCTCAAGTGGCATCCGGCCTCAGGCCGACCGAATCGTTTTTCGATTTTGCTCCGGCAAGCCTGCACAGTCTGGATTGCGCAGGAAAAATATACTTTCTGCTACCAAAATCTACTGAATGTATACTACAGGGTGATTCTCCAGCGACGCCTGTCAAAGAGATGCCGCCTGGTACCCCGAGGCGAGGACAGGATCCTCCATTGCTTCACCGAATTTGATGGCTTTCGATCTTCGAAAGTGTTGGAATACCATTAAAAAGTCAGAAATGTCCAGGATTTCTTATGTTTCGCCTATCGATTCCTTATGTTTCGCCGATGAAACTAAAACCACTAACGACATAATTCAGACCATAATGAGGAAAATTCCATGAAAAATCGAATTATATAATTTCAAGCTGAATTTATTAAAAATAGTCCGATTTACATAAAAGTTTGCATGATTTTCATCGGAAAAACATAAGGAATCGATCGGTATCACATTCCATATCGATACAATAAAGAATAAGGAATTTCTTAATACGCTGAAATGAATAATCCGTTGAATAAATGAATAATAAATGAATACTAATGTTTAACTAAACTGTAGATTTCGTTACAATTTCTAAAATAGTAGTATTTGGTTTTTCCTTATAATCGGAAACTAAAACTTTTCCCACCAAGTAATTTAAATCGCTTAAAGAGCATTAAATAAACTACTAAATAAACACTTTTCAATTTTTTTTTATAACAATTAGGTTGAAAAAATTGAAAAAAAAAATTAAATGGACGAACAATATATTAAATTATAAATCATTAGAAAGGAATAATTTTTTCATTTTATGTGTCTTGGCGCCATTCCGATATCTTCTGTAGTTTAAAAATTATACAATATGAATGTCACTAACTATCCCTACCCCGACCACTGTGCGGCGTCAGGCCGGCCTGCGCAAGTCGGCCTGTGCAGGCCGACCTGACGGTATAGTGCATCCACACGGTACGGCCGGCCTGCACAGGCAGGCCTGCGCAGGCAGACTTGACAGGCCGGCTGGACCGTGTGTGGCTGCCTCTATTGTCTAATTATTGATTGATGGACCTGACAGATGGCGTTTAGATGCTATATTTTCTGAACAATGTATTTGTTTAGTTTCATTGTAAATACATTGTATCAGCGTATGTACTACCTGATAACTACAGAGTGCAATTAGAAAATACAAATACAAAACCAAATTGTATAGATTTCTCCTAATGTTTTTCAACATTCCAGAAAACGTTGGCCTCAGTAATTCGGTTAACGATGTTAACCACCTCGCGTAAATTGAATTTTAAAAAAAGGTACAAAAAGAGCGCCAAGTATATAACCCCATCAAAAAGAATCCCATTTAAAAACATTGTCGTAAATTAATAGTTTTACAAAACTAATGATATACATAAATTGCGCCAATTATCACAATGGCTATTTTTACAAATAAAAAAATGTATTATATAATATTAAGGAGATATATTTTTATACAAATAAATATTTTAATACGAATAAATATTTTATTCAAAATACTTGGCGCTGCGAAACCAAAAGAAGGTTAATTGTCTTGGTTAATAAATAAAATAAAACAAGACAAGACACCACTGAGACAAGAAAGAAAAAGATTTTAATGCAATTTATACATATTTATTCAGTTTAGCAACACCAATTCGGAGAGCAGCGCCAAGTATTTTGAATAAAATATTTATTCGTATTAAAATATTTATTTGTATAAAAATATATCTCCTTAATATTATATAATACATTTTTTTATTTGTAAAAATAGCCATTGTGATAATTGGCGCAATTTATGTATATCATTAGTTTTGTAAAACTATTAATTTACGACAATGTTTTTAAATGGGATTCTTTTTGATGGGGTTATATACTTGGCGCTCTTTTTGTACCTTTTTTTAAAAAAGGTAATTTGTGGGGATTTCACACATTTTGTAGTGTTTATGTATTTACGGAAATCGTGAAGCGACTAGCGACCCGAACCTAGCGGCTTTTTGTCTTTATCGCGAGTGGCTGATTTCAAGTCGTTTGAATTTATGGTTATGGGTTATATATTTATTATTATGTATATCAAAAGTCATTTTAGAATTTTTTTATTTGAGAAATAAAATGAAATTATAGGAGAAATATTTAGAATCGAATCTGGACAAATGGAATAGAAATTAACGGAGATAGGTGATCGCAGCCAATCGGCTCGTATTACTTGTCATGTATTTAATATCGAAGTCCTGTGGGTCTCCTTCATTTCTACTATAATATAATAACATTTACATAAAATAGAAACTCTAAATTGCTGGTATACAAATACAAATATCTGGCAATTTAAATTCAATGCAATTTTTTACTACAATATATTACTTTGTACCACCATGGTACAAATTTCTAGAAACTTATACGAAAGAAGGTGCTTCTCTGTCGAACCTTCTCCGGACAACTTCCAAGTCTGTGACTCTACATAAAAATCTATTAAATAAATTTGGCAACTTACCTTGTTAATTGAGACAATAATTCCGTCTCCTATTTAGTGTAAAAACTCCCGACATCTCAAATTCGGACAACTCACTTTATTTGACACTTAGCACTTGGTAGGTTATTTATCTGTCTAGCTGTCAGGTTACAACAACTTGTTAGGCGATTGGCCGAAACCCGCATCCAATGAACGACGTGCCTGAGGGACATTTCCTCACCCTTTCATACTCCCCTCTTGCCTAGAAGTGTAGGACGACGACGATGACGGGGACGATGCTGAATTTTAATAACATAAAATTCAGCAAATTGCAACTTTACATCGAAATATCTCAGCTCATAAGGCCCGTAGGAACAAAACGAAGACACTTTTCTTATGTAAATCAAACCCAAGCTATCCATTAAGACCATTCAAAACCTAATCGGATCAGCCGTTATTGAGATTCGGAAATCTCAGGGTTCTTGATAGCGAGTCGTGGCGTAATAGATACACTCCGTGTTCGCGCTGCGCATATATATATATATATATTATATACTTGGCGCGAGACACTACCGTGTCTCTTGATCTTGTTCTATATCGTTCATCCCAATTATAGCCGAATCTCTTATGTCCATCGCACATTCTTGCTTATCCATAGTGGTGTGTTACGTATGTGGAATTTACCATAAGCCGCTTTCAACCATTTTTCGAGCTCGCGTCTGCGAAGGGAAAACGCCCTAAAATCCTTTCGTTTATCAACCACATCACTTAAGGGGTTTTCTTATATGGAATATTCCTAATGAACCCCCACTCATTTTTGGGAGTATATAAACCCTTTGGTTTCCACCCTCGTCGGTTCAAAGCTATAGAGTCACGCGTAGAGTCACGTCGTGTCACGCTCGTACAGAGTTGGTTAAATTCAGTAAGATCGAGCTAAAGTCCTCTTCAGAATCACAGTTAACCTCATAGAATCCGCGAGTCCGGTTTATATTCTATTTTGGCACTTTGAAATAGCCACTCGTACGCCCCGCATCACCAGTGCGTCAACACCGTGCAACTATTGGTAATTTGTACACATTATTTAATTATTAATGCGACACTTACATTTGTATTATAATTGACTATTCAATATTCGAATGGTGTTCACGTGTAAATCGAGTCGATTTCGTTAAACCCATCTTTTACCCAGCGATCCTTATAATATTAGTAGCACTCACCCACTGATGCAACTTTACCGCTCGATTTGTATCAACTTTAAGGCTGCCGTCTCACCGGGCCTTGAATGTGTGCGTACGCTCACACAAGCTAGGAAAAGCGTGTACGTATACGCGATGTAGTAAACAATCCGTTTCAACCAACTTACGTCGTGGAATCGGCAAGAAGGAAGCTTTTGCGGATATAGTTGTGTTCAGCGGACATCTATACAGGGTGGTCTGGTGCGTTTGAACGCTAATAAGCACCGTACGTTGAAATAATAATGAATTTATGACTCGAAAAGTGACAGAATTGAGGTTCGAGTACATTAGCGCCACCAACGGAGAAGCCTTGAAGCTTCATTCTGTCAGTTTTCGAGTCATAAATTCATTATTATTTCAACGTACGGTGCTTATTAGGGTTCAAACGCACCAGACCACCCTGTACAGATGTCCGCTGAAGGCAACTATATCCGCAAAAGCTTCCTTCTTGCCGATTCCACGACGTAAGTTGGTTGAAACGGATTGTTTACTACATCGCGTATACGTACACGCTTTTCCTAGCTTGTGTGAGCGTACGCACACATTCAAGGCCCGGTGAGACGGCAGCCTTAATTAAGAGCAGAGTGAATGGGAAATGGTTTGATCAGTCCGGACTACGCTCCGTGACGCATGCGCAATGATGCCGTGATGACGTCAAACCAATCAACGCCAAGATGGTAAACGAAACGGCGCCACTGTCAAGTCAAGCCAAGCTAGCCAAGCCAATGACGTCGCTTGGCTTAACTTGACGGTGGCGCCGTTTCGTTTACCATCTTGGCGTTGATTGGTTTGACGTCATCACGGCATCATTGCGCATGCGTCACGGAGCGTAGTCCGGACTGATCAAACCATTTCCCATTCACTCTGATTAAGAGTTACGAGGCATTGTATTTCCCGCGACTCCCTGATTTCGTATCAGGTTCGTTCGCAAACCCTTTACCACAACAAACCATCTTCTCCAACCCCGTGGCTCCCCGATTTAGCATCGGGTTCGTCCACGTAACCTCACCCTCCTATGGCTCCCTGATTTCGCATCAGGTTCGTCCGTATCCTACAGCTCCCTGATTTCGCATCAGGTTCGTCTGTAAATCTACCAACATCCGAACAGCTCCCTGGTCTCGCGCCGGGTTCGTCTGTGAACTTTATCCTAGTGACTCCCTGATTTCGCATCGGGTTCGTTCACGACGTTTCACCTTCTTGCGGCTCCCTGATTTCAAATCAGGTTCTTCCGCGCTTGACTCCATTCCTAGAATCTCCCTGATTTCGCATCAGGTTCGTCCGCGCACCTAACTAACAAATTCATAAACTATATTTCTTGGGAAATACCCTTCTCGCCGGCCCACAGTGGTCTGGAAACCCGCTTTTTGTGGCCAAAATTAAAAATACCTTTAAAGCGACGTTTTTGAACAAAAATTGACTTTCTACAATACAATTTGATTATTTGCAGTAGCACATTTAAAAATGCACAATTATTTTGCAAAAAAAAAAATTCGTATTTAAAAAATAAAACCCCCTTAGTGGCGATTATTTTGAAGAAAACTTAATTTTTATGATAAAGTTGTTTTAAAAAACCACAACTAATTCGTAAAAAAAAGAAAAGAACCATCTTAACGCTATCTTTACAAGTAAAGATCTATTTGTTAAAATCCATACAGAGCTAAAAGTGGCAAAAGGTGGCACCTAAACCTTGCATATTCCTTTTAACAGATGTTTAAACTTTCTTATAAAATAAGTCCGAGGTTTAGCACTTTTAAGCATTTTTTTAAAACCTTTCTCAAAGCTTAAATTGTTATACAGTTTGTACTATTTGTATATGAATTACAAAGTGCTCATAACTGGATTAAATACTTGCAATACACCTGCTAACACGTATAAAACTATCATTAAAGCATGGTTTCTGATATTGTATAATTGGTAACTAAAACGTTTAACTTTACTTTAAATGTTATGATTTTGTCTTTAGAACGCTGTATCTCATCACAGATGTATTTAAAATGAATAATATCTTGGATTTGGGAGCTTTGAAGGGTTGTAACTTTATAGCAACAAAAAAATTTTCTGTATATTAAACTTGAAAAATTGACTTTTGGCCACAAAAAGCGGGTTTTCAGACCACTGTGCGGCCTCTCGCGTTGCCGCAGCCCCAGCTCGTAACAGGTGAATAAATCTCCAACGCCAATACTTTACCCATCTTCTTCATTGCGTCGTAGTTGCTTTGGTCCAAGCCGAACATTTTCAGAAATGAATACACTAAACGTGCAATAATAGGCACTACGTCCCAATACAATAAAGAAATACATGCATACATTAAATATTACAGTTAACACTACTTACCACTATTCCACACGAAGTATATAATCTTAAATTATTGCAATATTTCGCATAATACATCTCGTTTTTCTTCACCATCTTGTCTATTTTCAATTAGATCTTCGTCAAAATTGTCTTCGTCGTTTACTATTTCTTCTATGAAATCATCAAAATTATCTCCGCACTCAATGCATAAATTATGAAGTGTGCAGCACGCAATAATGAAGTTACAGCTGCGCGCGACTGTATTGAAATCCAAGCGCTGCAGTTGTCTAAATCGTACTTTTAATAGCCCAAACGCATTTTCGATTTTTACCCGACAAGCGGAAAACTTTTAATTTGAAGTTTTGAAGTTTTTTTGCATTTCTGTCAAATTTCCATAATCTCTATATGGCGTGATTAAATACTTTTTAAAGGGATGAGCAGAATCCCCTAAAATATGACATTCATCTCCACACGCTTCGGGCAATATATTGCTGATGAATGATAATGAAAATATGCGCGCGTCGTGGGATTTACTTGGTGGTCCCGTAAAAACGTCTAGGAACCTTTTATTCGCATCACATATTGCTTGTAGTGTGAGCGAAGGAGTATCGGGCCGATTCACGTACGTCGATTTTATTTTACGCGCTGGTGTACGAATTGAAATATACGTCCCATCAATACACCCCACAATACCAGGGAAACCATTTATCTATGAATAAGACAACAAATAAATAGAAATATTATTCCAACCATGTTTTAAATGTAGCTTTCAATACTAACGCATACGCGCTATTATTTTTACACTTTGTGTGAAATGTAGATTCTGCCATGTTAAATCTGTTTGATACATCTATAATGCAAGATTTGTTACCTGCATACCTTTAACACACAAAAATTTATGAAAACAATGAATTTGATTTAAATATATAAATTTTTAGTAAGACTATGTGAAATTATATTTCATATTATAGTGTTACAATTTCATATATTTGCGCAAGAAATATATTGCTGAATTATTTCTTACCGTAAGAATCCTAACAACACCTGATCACTTGAGAGTCCACTATCAAAAAATGCTGAACTTTCATACAGCTCCTTGAGTTTATTACATGTGGTACGTTGTAGCCTAAAATGTCTCTGAAACTAACAGATATCTATTAAAAATAATTATTATACTTATAATATACAGAAATAAATTTATCAAATACAATAACATACTTCATTCTCAGAATATTCATTTACAATTTCACTATAATTTGTTATTTTTGGCCTTTTTTTCTTTACATGTGTTATTAGTATTTGTTCGATTTCATCGTCACTGCTGCTGCTATTCGATTCCAATAACAATTAAGTGCCAATAACTTTGCGACCACTTTGACAATAGGTATTCGGTGTTGTCGCATTCCTGTTTAATGCCAATAAATTGTTGTAACGAGAATTTCGGCAACAAAAAATTTTTACGGGCAATGACTTTCACACAAACTTACACAACAACAATATATTCTGTTAAAGGAAGAACGTAACAAATAATAATCTCAGCGTAATAATTAAATTATATTTCTGAAATACATACTGCGTAGCAAGCGTTTGTAGGGAATGCCAGTGGTCCTGTAAGTACCAACTTCATATATTCCACAAATGAAAAATTCGCGCGCAAACCAATCACACATGCGCACTCATGCAAAACCGCAATACATGCGCTAGTCGCGCCTTTTGCGCCGAGACTTGCGTCATCTTCCCCATTGGTGTGAAGTAGTGTGAAGATCATTTCATGCGCATAGTTTTTTTGTAAGTTGCTACACTGGAGTCTGTCCTGATTGCACTGCCAAAAATCGCAGTGCGAGAAAAATTGCAGTATTGCGGTGTATTCCGTTCATCCAAATACGAAGTTTGCACTACACCAGGGCAGTTCATGGCCGCCGAATACGATACAAGATTGCTCGCATGTAAAATCTAATGTAATCGGTGCCAGAAAACCCTAGAAATCATGCTGCACTGGCACTGTACTGGGGCAGCACCGGCATAGCGCGAAACTGCGCCAGTGCAGTGCCAGTGCAGGTTTGCCGAAAGTGCTATTAGATTATTCGAATATTCGTAACAGCATTTACCATAAGGCGCAGTAGGCGCAAACTGGGGCCTCACTCTTTATGTGCCCATATTTTAACCTTCACTCTGTGTACTAACAGTTTAACGTTAACCGTTGTTACGATATGCGCCAGGCTGGCGCCAAAAGACAAGGATCATCCCAAACCCATGACAAAGGACCATCGCATAGCTTCTCGTTAGGTCCACTCGATACACCTTTACCGATAGATCCTAGCGCTAGATCTCTCCGGACCTTCGCAATAGATCTTAGCAGTAGATCTCCCAAGAGGATTTTCCCGCCAAGCTTTCCCGCCAAAACCCGAGGAAAGCGTCGTGCCCTCAAGGGGTATAAAACCCCTGGATCTCTACCGACGTGAGAGAATCTAGTACGAACCACTGACCGGAACACTTGTCAACGCGTAACCTTAAGCACAGTTTTCATTCTTGTAAACAAAAGTCTATCTTGCAATAAACTCTAAAGTTACTGAGAAAGCACGAGTGTCTTCTCTACATCGTAACACCGTATATAGGTATGCAATTACACCCCACTCATTTTCAGTCACAAATGTACAGAAAAAACTTTATCTGCGTAAGAAGATAAGTGTAGAAAGAATTATAACACAATTTAAAAGTGAAATACAAAAATTAAAAGTTACACAATTTCTTCGAACGGTACAACGCGGTACGAACCTAGTATAAACTGGTACAACCAGGAATGTTTAATTTTTCGGAAATTTTTTTTCTCAGTAGTACGACTCGACACTTTGGTTATTTGAATTTTTCTCGGAAACGAAAAGAGTTAAACAATTTCTTCGAACAGTACAATCACTAAAAATCATAATTTCCAAAAAAGGGGGGCCAGTTTGATTTTTTATTTTTTGATTTTCTCGAAAACGGTTTCGAATTTTTGAAAGTTCGGAACGGTACAATATTCGGTACAACTAGTACAAAGCAGTACAATCGCTAAAAATCGATATTTTAAAAAATGGGGGGCTAACTTCACACAGATCTCTACAGGGCTTAGTTTTAATTTAATAACAATTTTGACCTCGGAATCAGATTCTGCGACCCTAAAAACCCCTGGAATGACCATCTTCATAATGATAAAGGGTGAAATGCGAGAGTGAGGATTTTTTCACGTTTTCGGCGAACCGGACCACTGTGCAGCGTGGTCTAACCGCTGCTGGAGGATTGCATACATACAGGGTCATCCATTAAGACTGCAACCAACGCGCGCGCGAACAGGTACATTTGGCAACACCGCCTCACGGACGCATTCCACTACAACCATGCGCCGATACTTCTGCCAGCGACCGCTGGACAGCGGTGGTGCCTAAGCTTCGAAAATTTTAGGATAGTCTCTTTCAAATTAACGTCACAAAGAGCTAGTCGGTACTTCCCGGCTCGGGCGGGCTATTCTAATACTCCTATTTATATTGAAAAATTAATTTTGTAATTTTGAAAATTATAACCAAAGTTTTATTTTGCAAATTTCACGTACGAAATATTCTGCTTTCGAGCATGAAATTTTGAAAATTAACGTCAGCATGAGCTATTATTAACCGATGAAGAGTTTCATTAACACAATTTAGTTTCATTGCATAATTCAAAGTCCTATATTTTGTAACCAAAGTTCAAAACCCGTTAAACAATGACTCAAACCTTTCCATAATTTCACGTGATTCACAAAATACATATTGCATTCTGATTAAAGTCTCTAAAAATGTGATGGATTTGGCATAGAGTGACTTGTAGATGAAGGAATCTCTTTTATCGAACGCGTGAGAGAGACACAGTTGCGCTTGAACATAGAAAGAGACGTCCGATCTGCAAGAAAACGTGGCAACGTCGCACGAAGCACGCAGCAGGCATTAGGTCTCTACCGAGCCACGTGCAGGCCGCCCACGTGCCTTTTTCGTTAATTCGACTATAAATGTCATGCAAATTGGACTACATTTACATCAGCAATACAATCATAAAAAAAGTAGACTTTTTTACCACACTCTCTTATTTTAGTGAGCAGGGAAATGATTAAATATACATCAAATTGTATGGCAATGTTAGAGGGGTTAAAAAATCAAATAAAGAGAAGTGGTAAGAAGAAAGTGCAAAAGCCGGAAAAGTCGCGAACAGGAATGACCTGAAGGTCGTTTATGATTTTATGGGTTTATGATAAGCCAAGAACGTTACTGTTAGGCACATAGAGAAAATTACAATAGTGAACGAAAGAAAACGTGCGACGGTCAGGTCAATTGCTGCGGCCGCACACGAATCTACTGTTACGATGTAACAGCTTCGACGAAGGTCAATTCTGTGACGAACTAAATAATTTAAATTTATTAAAGGATAATGAGATACAATCTGAAAGTTTGATCGATCCTTCGAATACCTGATTAAGATTGTCCGCCCGCTCCCCTGTTACGCATCCGCGTCGCACGCGGATTCGTTGTATCCCCTCTCCCTCACCTGTGCAACCAAATTCAACCTCATTCTTATTTTCATACTGTCATTTTTAATTCAACCATTGAAAATGGTCAAAACCTGAATAAATGAAACAAAATCATCCGCCACCACAAATTTGTGTTTAGTTAACCCTTTCACTGGTGACTAAAATATGAAAGCGTGGTAAAAAAATACCTATTCTTTTTATGACTTGCATTGCTTGTGTAAAAGTGGTCCGTTCTTGGTGCTATTTTAATCGAGAAAACATAAGGAATCGATCTACTGCGGTCGGCTGAGAATGCATACCTGATTTAGAAATGAAGTAATTCTTAACTCTTTGTCATATTGATATAGAAGTGACACCGATGGATTCCTTATGTTTTTTCGATGAAAATCATATCAAATTTCATGTAAATCGGACTATTTTTAACGAAGTGAATTTGAAATTATGCAAAACATTTGTTCATAGAATTTCCTTCATTTCCTTAGGAGAAACATAAAGAATTGATTGGCGTCGTTTTCGCAAAGATCTGACGAGAACTTAATGTTATACCAACCCCTTCGAGGGTTGAAAGCCATAAAATTCGGTGAGGTACCGCAGGGGGTTGACGCCGTCACGGGGTGCCAGACGGCATCTCTCTGAAAAACGTCGCTTCAGAATCACCTTCTGTACTCTGTAAATTCTCGAGTATCTCGAGTATCTCGGGTAGTTTTCCCGGGTAGCGCCTATCCAGGAATTTTCCTCGTCCCGAGTATCTCACGGGTACTCGGTCCACAGCTACAGCTCTACGCTGGACAGCGCGGGCATACGTAGATAATGGGATCAGCGCGGTCATACTCTTAAAATGGCTACCGTTTTCTTACCCGTTTGCTACGTCAAATTTAATATTCTCTGGCGAAAGCCAAAAGCACCCTACGTTCTCTACTGGCACCTAAAAGACCCTACACTTTCATCATTGGTTCATAGATGGCGGAAGTATAGGCGCATGGTTGTAGTGGAATGCGTCTGTGAGGCGGTGTTGCCATTTTACCTGTTCGCGCGCGCGTTGGTTGTAGTCTTAACGGATGACCCTGTACATACGCCCACTACAACCGTGACTCCTAATTCTGCTGCTTCCAATTTGTTACACGAGCAATGTTCTCGAAACGATCAAGTAGTGGTTATAAAACGTTTACGGACTGCTTGCGAGTATTATTTGCGAACAGTGTTCGTAAACTGTTCGCTAGTGAAAACGCACCTCAGTAATACATTTCGAATATGTATAATTGGCTAGCACATTCACAACACACGGCATTCGCCGTACATATTCATGTGTTGTAGATCTAGACTCCGAATTCTGAATACATAATGGGTATCTTAGAACGAAGAGACTGATTTTTTGCCAAACCGTATTGTTGATGCCAACGTCTCCTTTTATCGAGAATCCAGAAACAAAGAATTTGCCTGTTGTCAGACTAAAAATACATCGTAGGTACCTAATACCTACAGCGGAAAATTCAATTTCTGTGGAAATCATGATGTGTGTGGTAATCACAGATGCTTATATTAAACTTATCATCGTTGTTTAATACATACGTGCTAGTAAAATATGGATGTTTGTAGCAGTCGTGAATGTGTGGCATCTTTCGTGTAATAATAAATAATTCCACACATACGGCCAGTACAATCTGTAGTACGTTCTTTGCGTCGTTCTTTGGATTATTTTTATGTAGAGTAAATATTAATGCTACGAAGCAATAAAAAACACGTGAAATTGCTTCGACAATTACATGACAACCTATGATCGACTTGTTGTTGAAACGTGCTGAACAGGGCTTTACGGATCATTACTATATTATTTGAAGAAAATGAAGCCACCGTGATAGGGTACAGGAAGTTGAAACACTTGTGCTCGCAAGCACGTGTACCGCTTCGTCGAACAGTTCGAAATCTAACTAAATATAGAATACGAGCGGCGCTATTGTTAGGTTACTTGCGTTTTCGTACCTACGTCTTTCGTTCTACGCTGTCTGTATAAAGTCGTCGTAAAGTCTGTAGCGCATTTATGATACCGAAAATATTCGCTAATCGAATGGTGAGCGAGATGTCGCGAGACTCATTTACAATGCTCACCATGCTATATTACCAAGCACTAAAGTACGAATAACACATGAAACTGTCAAGAATTTTTCTCGTAATAAAACATTTTTCTACGTTAGGAAAACATTTTCTGATACTACTAATATTGGTAATGCTATGTATAATGTTATCTGATAATGCTGACAAACCTCAAATCAATGTAGATATTATGTTATTCGGAAATTTGTAATCCATAGGTATACTTCAAACAAAGGCATCTCTGTTTTATATATTTCTTATTTGTATAATGAAAGTTAGAAAAAATAATAAAAATAGCAGAATTTAATACTGTTTACTAAATATTTTTATTTGAATGAACTACCAGCTTGAAAGTATCCGTAACCGTTCTCCTTTATCAATTTTATAATGTTTCAGATGATTTCATACACTTCTTCAGCCATAGTCCACAAGCTATCGCATACTCTGAGATCAACAAAATCGTACTATATATTAACAACAGTAGTAGTAACACTCATGTTATACGTAAAATCTTATATTAAGCTTATAATAAATATTTATACAATCGATAAAAAGGCTAAAAATAGTTGTTTTTCAAGTAAAAGTCAAGTAACTACTGCAGATTTGAGATGTAAGTATTAATATTACGGTATACAACAAATTGCATTGTAACAGTAATCTTTGTAAATTAAAAATAAGAATAGATGAATTGAAACAAACGAAAATATACGCACCTATCCATTTTGGAGGAATATAGCATTTCTTATTATTCGACTCATAGAATAAGAATTTTATATTTCAGTTAAAAACCAAATCTAAGCATACCATAAGTCTTCTTAAAGTGCAAAGATGAAAAAGGGTGCTTAAAGTTAATGCATCAGCCCCGGACTATCATTTACTAATTACTTATTCAGTATTTATGGACTATATTGAATGGAAAATTTCGAAGGAAAAAAGAACGCAGTCGAGACAATAAAAAATAACTCTAGAGATATTTATTGTAAGCCTGAGACGCAATACCTACAAATTGTTTATAGAAATTAATGAAAGGGATGCCAAAAATCTGTTGGACAATAGCTCCTGTAACAAGAGAGTGTTATTACAGCTTGTATAGTAATATAATTAACGAAGTATTAATTTATAAATCATTCATATCTACTATTCATTATTATTAATATATCCTTCACACCACTTGCTTGAAAGAAAATTAATGTGCATCATCTTTTAAAAAAGATAGTTTAATGAAACGCTTCTCAATAATTTACTATGTAGCAAATCTAGTCATCAGAGGACTGGAATATTTTGACAAAATAATGCATTTCGAAAATGAATGGTAAATGCGTAACGAGTCTAAGGTTTCAACTAAATGGCCCGGCGATTCACGGAATTTATTGAGCGACCGAATCGACTTCCTGGATCACGGGAAATCACATGGAAATGTGGACCACGATTGCGCGAGATCTCTTCCAACCGAAGGCTTCGTCATCTTCGCGCACGCGGTCTTTCGAAACGGTATTTTTAGAGAAGTGAGTCGCTGGCCGCAAGCAACGAACGGTAGTCAAGAGTCGTCGTTGACCCTAAGAAAATCGAACGCTATGAATTTTCGACGATTCGCATGAACATAGGTGAGTAATCGCTATAATAAACAACGAAATAATCGTTATCACTGCAAGCGTGAGCAAGAACAGTTTCATTTATATCGAATTGTGACTATTTCTTTGTGCTCTTCCACAACTTTCACAACATCTGCTGATTTTCGTGGAGCTCTTCAACGAGACGTTCTGATTATTCAATGATTACGTGATTTACGACACATATAATTACTGCATGTGGTTCAATAAGCAATTTATTGAGCAGTTCGTACAGATATAAATTTGGATTGCGTACTCAAGTGCTTGGTGCATCTATTTATGATGTATTTATGGCATCACGGAAGCGTTTGTTTCAGTTGTTAATTCGGCGCCATATACTTCTAGTGATACTTAGTGTACATTAGTTACACTTGATTCCGTTGTATCTCCATTTCAATTTGTTAGATTATTATTAACCAACTTTCGTTTGTGCGTTTCTCTGTAATTGCAAGTATTTCAAGTTACGGAGTAATGTTTCTTTCTTTCCGAGCCATTATTCCAACAATTTGTTTAACGCAGATATGCAGGTCCATTCGTTCATCGGCGTTTTGTTTTCGTTTGTTCACGTTTGAACCGCGGTGTCGTTTTCGATCCGAGATCGAGTTATATTTAAGTGTATTTACATCACGCCTCGTGGAGCGAGGAGAATTTCGGTGGCACGCGATTCATAAATCTTCTTCGAGAATTCCCTGCCATAAAAAAGTATCTTTGATCTTCGGCACAAGAGGAACAAAAATATTTCAGCTATTGAAAGAAACAAGAGGAAGTTTCAAGCTTGAAGTTCGTAGAAAAGAACGAGATAACAAATTTCTATTAAAAACTTGTGACAGCATTTTTTTCCGTGGCTAGCCTTCCCGTCACTTTTCCACTTTTTAACCGAGAGTAATATATATTTAAAAATAAAGAATCTGGATTGATCTATCTTCTAAAAATACAAGTTGACCTGTTCAAGTTTTTTTCGCTGTGCCAACTTGCTGCCCCTCCCCCCTACACACACCCCTCTCTTTCTTTTCGCGACGCTAATCGTAATTTGGTAAATCAGCGAGGATTAACTTATATGTTTATAACACATTTGAGAAAATTTGATGTGGAAAAAGGGGGTTGAATGGATGGAATGCAGAAAAAAGAAAGTGGATGAACAATGAAGTATCGTTTTTTACGAATTATTACTTAGAGCGAAAATTCAACTCCTTCATTTAAACTTTATTTTCTTTGCTTTTCTGTATGTTGCTAAAAAATGAGCTGCAGAAAAGTGTAAAAACGTGTTTGTAGTTTAAATTTTAAAAATGAAAAATCCAAAGTATTAAATATTGCTTTCATTGTCGTTTCAGATAATATACCTGCTTGTTTCAAAAAGGCAATCGAATCCTAGTTAAAGAAACAAATTATACGTGGGAATTTGTAGTTTAAGTACAATAGATACAGCATGGGTGCAGCAAGTAGTAATAATAGTGAAGCTCCACCTGTCGCATCTTTGAGAGAACGAAGCGAAGAAACATTTAGCTGCGGGACAGAGAAATCCTGCTGTCTAGAATACACGAACGAAAATATACGTCAAAGGACGAGGACCAGCGCATTGGACGTGGGTGAAGAACCTCAATCGCAGGTTAAATTTAAAGCGAATATTTATTAGTCTGGAGAGTGTCTCCACCGACCAGTTATTTGCGAGAAAGAAATTCACGCGGCTCATATAAAGGATTTAGGGATCTCTCTTAAACCCATTCTCTATGAAAACAAATGTTGCAGGCACCAAGTCCTTACTCGACATTTAAGGACGAGGAATCGTGGGCTCAGCGACCATCGGCGCCAAGTTTATCAAACTTGCGGCCACCTCGTCGAGAAACTTTGGTAAGCAATATTTGTTTTTGCCGATTAAAATTGTCGGAGACATTTGGATTCTCCATTTACAAAAATACTTGGTTTTTCATGATTCATCTTTGAATCACGTGATATATGTCGAAGCTCTGAATTTTTCGAAAGCGGACGTCTGCGAAATCAAGTGTCTACTCGCGTCACATTCACGTGGTGGAACGTTGCTTTGAATGTAAACGACCGAAGTCGATAGCAAAGCCATATCTCTGTGAGATGTCTAAATTTAATCAATCTCGAATGACCGAATGGAGTAAGAAAACATCCCAAGGTTTTGTTAGAATACAACGGTAGTGCGCACATGCTTATTCAAAATTTTCCAACCGGAACGCGTTCTTTTGTCTCGCGGAAAAGCGAGCTGCTGGCTGATCTCCAAAAGCTCCCGGCTCGTCGTGATTTCGGGAGAACACGCTGAGTCACGGTCACGAAGAAGCGACTTTGCAGGCATCGATCGCGATCACGTGCCCTCGTGTCTCGAGTTCCTTCAGAAAACGCGGTAAGCCTTGTGCCAGTGCACTTTCGTGGATCATTGGGCGTGGATCGAGCTTTCGAAAGCTTCATAGCAATTACAAAGGCGTGAGAACAGTGAACATTTTGTCTGCGACTGTTTGCATAGACGCGCGAAGCACAGATTGTTCAGAGATTTGAATTGGCCGAAGCAAAGTTCAAGAAGTATTAGAAAGGTCTCCTAACGCTTTCGAAAATTTTGTAGTACCCTCACGGTTTTTTATGTAAATGACTGTATGTAATAATGATCATTTACATCAAGATCCATTAAACTTTCGTATTTTTGTCTTTCCTTTTATATTCTACAGTTGAATACATATTCTACAATTGAATAAACGTGGAACCTGTTGACAGCAATGCTATTTAATATGACGGAATGCTGTCAATAGCTAATGATGAATCTAAATCTCTCGAAAAAAATTGAACTTCAAGATTATAATTCTCTCTGAGAATTAAAAAACTGACTTTTTTATTTGTACTGAAATCGTTGTTGATTTCAGTTGTGTCAAGATAAGTCCTTTACTCTGACGTAAAAGTAATTATTCACATTGCAATGCAAAACGAGCACCAGGCCACGTACCCATTCCTTGATCCAGAATTCCGATCGTTGATCAGCCGGTCAGTTCAATTAGCATCCCTGAAATGAGTCCATTTATTTATATTGCAGTTGACGTATGCCGCACAGATGACAGGTTGGCAGGCAGCCGAGGGGCATAGCCCTTCGTTCTCTCAGCAACACCAAGAAGCCATGGAGCTTTCAAGAGTAATCTCGCAGCTCGCTATGGCCAATCAGCAGCTGACGTCCGCTTACACCGCCACATTGGTTCATTTAGAGGCATTGTATACAGAGCTTAGAAAGGAAAAGGAGACAAAGGGACGAGAAGTTTCAGTTAAGACTCAGGATGAGGCACTGAAGGCACGATTGATAACTGATCAAGAATGGGACGACGACGAGGAAGAAGAGAGATCAAGGATAGAGTTCAGGATCGGTCGATTAGAGAACCTATTGGCGAATACTTGGGACCCATGCCGCAGGAGGGAAATCAAACTGCGCCAGGAAGAGGATAAGAAGCTTCGATCTAGAATCGAGAGGCTAGAGCTAATGATGAAGTATCGAGGGCCCGAGAGGGAAAAGGAACAACAAGGGTGCACGAATGTTTGTTGTCCAGTGGAGGATTGGGGCTCGTCGATGACGGTTCACCGACAGACAGACGATATCGCGTGCGATGTCATCCACGATAGGATTCTAAATAACACTGACGTACCTGAACGCGAATTAAAAACTCAGCCTTCGGTGTGTCGGATGGAGACCACGGATGACGAAGGTCGAACGACGTCTATTCATAGAATACGTAGCACACATGACGCAGACACGGGCGATTCTAAGTCCAGCAACGAAACGAGTCGATCGATAATAAATTTGCATTTAGAGAAGTCTAAAAGGAAAGAAATCGGGGTAGAAGGTGAGGAGGGTCTAGCGGAAAATACATCCAGGATTGAGGTGATGAGGCTGTTGGAGGAAACCGAAAAATTAAAGGCGGAACGGTTAGAGTATCAAATTGAGAACGAAAAGCTGGTACACGGCTTGGCGGAACAGAAAAAGATGGTGGAGAAATTGACGAAGGATTCCGAGGTGTGTTTTCAAATACTTATCAATATTCTTCAAGCTCAGAAAGTGACTTTGTGAAAATGATTCCTAGTAGCAATAATTTTATTAACAGCAACCAGTGGTAATAATTTAATCGCTTAATTCTACGAAATTGATCATTGTTTCTAGGACTCAAATGCCCACCGCGTGGGAGTAGAATCGATTTTGCAGGAACACAGAGAAGAATACGACAAGCTTATAGCAAAGTTCGATGCAGCCACGAAGGAAACAGAGAGGCTACTGAAGGAAGTTGATGCTTCCAACTTAAAAAAGTACACTGCCGAGGCTAGAATCTCTAGCCTGGAGGAGGACCTGCAGAAGTTATTATTGGAGAAAGAACAAATCAAGAGCATAGAAGGCCAGAAGACTTTGAAACTAAAGGCGCAACTGTCCGAGGAAGTCTCGGATAAGAAGAAACAAATAAAAGCTCTTGAGGACGCTTTAGATGAGATTCAAAGACTAAAGGAGACTATCAAGACTGGCAGGAATGGCGATAGTAATGATGCTTCGAAAGAAGATGTTGGTATGTCTACTCAATTTAATTTAAATTGAAAGAATTTTAAGTCTGTAAATAAAAAACTTCAAAGTTCAAACCGTTTAAAATATATCTTCTAGAATTAATGTGATCGCTCTCATTCTCCGTAGACTCAATGGGATCAATAGATAATCCGCAGGAAAGTCCACCAACAGATCGCGCGCCCAACATAGAAGAATTCAAAAAAGAGTTGACACT
Organism: Andrena flavipes; assembly: GCA_963971345.1. Lineage (NCBI taxonomy): Eukaryota > Metazoa > Arthropoda > Insecta > Hymenoptera > Andrenidae > Andrena > Andrena flavipes. The sequence goes on along the minus strand of OZ020479.1, from coordinate 52,689,376 downwards.
GAAGAGGGAAGCTAGACAACGAGCAATCGCAGCTGTTTCATCAGAAATGGAGCGACTCAGGCGTGAATTAGACGCAGAGAAGGAGGCTCATTCCGAAACATCGAGGGTGTTAGATCTACTGAGATCCGCCCATAGCCATCCGCAAAATCAAGGGCAAGCAAGTGGAGCAGATGGAAACTTGAGGAGGTCTAAAATAAAAGACCAGAAACCAGACGAACAAGAGTTGACAATGAAGCGCATGGAAGCTCAACGATTGTCGAGCATTTTGAAGGTGTGGAGAATAAAATTGGAAGAAAAGGAATTTTGCTTAGAACAATCTATTTTGTTGCGTCTTAAAATTAAGTAAATTTAAAGACCTCAATTTATATAGTTAAAATTAGAAAAATAATTTACGAACATCTACTTCAAGCAGATACGAAATAAAAATAGTAATTTTCCACTGTTTGAAATGTATTCTTGTTGAACAATTTAATTACTGTCAAGTAATGATTAAAAATTTAATATGTGAATGATAGGTGTCTGACGAACTTAGGAACGACATTCGTTTCCAAATCGAGAAAGTGGACGACTTACGTTATCAGCTGGAAACTGAGCCCGATCAGCATCGTTACCGCATTCGATGCTTGACAGATATTACCAACAAGACACGAGAAGCTGTTCACACCAGAGAATCCCGTGCCAACGAATTGAAGGACCATCTCGCGCAGATTCTGGTCAGATTGGGGGACAGATGTTTCTTGGATGTGAAGGACGAAGTTGGCCTAGAATGCGAGCGTCAGCTGGAAAGCATCAATAGCTTGAAGTGTCTTTACAACGAGAGACTGAAGATACTGTTCGAATTGAAAGAAGCGGCTATCAGAGAACTCGTCGATATAAAGGAGAGATTGGATCATTCCTCGAAAAAGTCCGAGTGTTTAGAGGAGGACCTGAAGAAAGCTGACGAGAAGGTATGAAGGCAGCTCCGCCAGGAAAATACAGGGTGCGGTCGAAATAGTGGTACAATCAGAATGGAAATCATTCCTAGTGCCAATGTAAGCCAAAAGTGCAGAATAATTTTTTTTTCATACGAAGAGAGTCATTCTATAATTTTGACTGATTTCTACACGAGGTTTCGTTCCATTCTCGGTTGTTCTGTACTTACTTAGCGTTTATTGAAAGTCGATTTCCTCAGAAACTAGGCCTTGCACTTTTGACTTACTTACTACCATTCCATGTCTGCTGTGCCATCGTCTCAACCGTATCCTCTATAGACTTATGAAATTACTTTATATTGTGTTATTGTAACTTTTTTTTGTGTCTGTATCAGATTGATGTCCAGGATACCCAAATATCGAATTTGGAGTCCCAACTGGGACTTACCAAAGCAGATTGCAGGGATCTCCAGAATCAAATGTCGCTCATCAATGGATTGTTTTCTCAAATGTTGATTGGTGCTTCCTCTGCCGACATGGACCTCGATCGACTGACTCAGTTACTCCAGGTATCAGAAACCTGATTAATTCTCTTTTTGGCACAAATTTGTAACACTCCAATTAATCCTTTGAAACCATTCAAACAATTCCAGAAATAGTTTTGCATTGTATACTACTTGTCATCAATGTATTGAGCCAAAGATAATCTTTTTTTGCCTCAGCTTTTACCGTCGTCAAATTAAATTTCAGATTATGAGTATATTACTATAAATTACACAATTTGTCTGCTATACAAATCAATTTGACTATTTATCAGGAGAATCATGATCTAATCAGTGACATGGCGAAAGAGCAAAGCACCGAGGCAGCAGCGCTTCCAAAGCTTCTACTTGATTTAATAGAACAAGTCGAGGGTGCCAAAGGAAATCAAAACCGTGTTGAGGGAGAAACCAATGGGACTGACGATGATGCAGAGAGGAAGGAAGATGATCTACAACAAGAAGACATAGCTCATAATTTGCCTAAGGTAACGGCATCTCGACAAATAAATGTTCATGGAATACAATTTCATATAGTGCTAACATTGTATCTCGATATATCTTATTCCAGGTGTGGCGCGTTTTGTTGGAATTATTGAGTTGTCACGCAGACGCCAGTGCATCCACATCTGCAGCATCTTCCTCGGATTCTAACTGTTGTTACAAATCTGTTGATACTCCTGCTGGTCCCAGATTAGTAATATCCGTCAGCAAAACGTACATTCGTTTAAAAGAGTTAATCCTGGAGAAAAAACATTTGGAAAAAGAAATGAACCGGATGAAGCAGTTGAATTCTCATTTGGAATGTAAACTTAGTGAACAGGTAAAGTAATGGTGCTATTTCGAATACATCAGGCTCGTAGGCACATTTTCGACCAAATATCCTGGAATATTTTATTAGGAAAAGAGGCTGTCCGCGGTATCAGCGGAGTTGAGCAAAACGTGGACCATCGTTGATCGAATGCAGGCTCAACACCAGCAGCTACACACGCACGAAAAGATTTTGCGATACGAATTGCAGCAAAAGCGGAAAATGCTGCAGGAGCTGAAACAAGAGTTAGAATACTGTCGCGAGAAATGGGAATCGGCCAGACAGAAGAATACCAACACCGAGTTAGAATGGAGAAGCTTGCGACGAGAGTTCGCTGCAAGAAAAGCGCTGGTTGTTCAAGACTCCTTTAACAACAGGTAGGCCATTGCTTCTATTCTTCTTTATTCAAATTCGTTTGAATTCTCTTCTTTTTTAATTGCATTTATCATTAATTTTCCGATATAGCGCCGAAAGTGGTTTCAGCGACGAGCGGGGGGATGACACGGATGAAGAGGATAACGCTGTCGGAGATAGAATTAGACCAGGCCCACGGAGAAAACCGCGAAAGGTATGATATTTTTGCTCCTTTAATTAACTGTCGAACAATTATTTCGATTATTATTCGCACTATTCTGAATAGCTTTCAAAATTCTACTTATAATAACAATACTTCCAGGAGAATCCTCGAGCACCAACTCCTGATACAGAATCAGAGCAACCAACTGACAATGAACTGTCAGAGTCGAAGACAGGTTCCTCGACAACGCTGGAGCAGCGAACATCTACCCCAGAGACAGAATGTGAACTGGACGAGACTGAAGTAGCGGATGCGACTTTAAACATTGATTCTGCAAACATAATAAAAACAACAGTAAATAAAGAATTAATAAAAATTAAATTCCCTGTCAATCTTTACACTCACAAATTATGGTATTTTTATAGCAGGTGATAACAGAAACTTCACCAGACTCAATGGATTCTTTGGACCAAGCTCTAACAAATGTCATCCAGAATCTCATAGGCGTGAACGAATCAAGTGCAACTCCACCAGTCCGCAAGTCCGCAAGTCCAAGCAGTGAAGTAAACAATGTGGAGAACGTCGAGAAAGATTACTCTTCAAACGATTCCCCTACGATAGACTGCACTCGCGAATCATGGATCGAGTTGCATAAACCGGAGCCGTTAGAAATAAATAATGACAATTGCAAAGTGCTCCCTGTGCTTGACGTTCTCGAACCAGACGACTTGTCATCGAACCTAGGGGAAAATTTTCAGAAACCAGCGGACATGGAGGGTGAGAAAGCAAAGACTGAAGCACGTCCAACATTATCTGTTTCTCACGTATCCGCCGTAACTAGTACAACTAGCACGCCGTCTGTTTTCTCTATTGGTCCCTTTCTCCCGCCCATTGTGACACCTTTGACCGCAAAAAATGTTCAGTTCAGTGATCCTCTGATCGTTGGCCCGTCTAATCGAATTTTTGCTCCAGTTTTCGGTCCATCGTTGTCGGTCACCGAAGAGCGTTCCGTCAGCGATTCATTTACCTCCTCGTTGGTTCAAGAATCGGAGGCGAAAGATCTCGAGAAACACAGACCTCGGTCGGTAGAGAGTGTGATAGACTCGGACAGTATTTCCGTGGACTCATCATCGAGCTTGGAGACTGTCAAAAAATTCTCCACCGCGGATTCGGTTCTCACGTGTCCCCTCGTTGTAGATGGAAGAGTAGAGAGCTCCTCGGAAGCTGGCTCTTCCAGGCAAGGAGAGAGTAAAGTCTCTGGGGGAAAGTTTCGAACACCGGAGGAAGCTTTAGCCGCGCGGGAAGATAGATTAAAGAGATTGGAAGAGCAGGCCAAGTGGCTGATGAACAAAATGAACGCCACAAACAGAAGAGGTTCTGCGCTGAGTATCAGACTCGAAGAACTTCACGAGGTGTATAGAGAGCCACCTGTTCCTCCTCCTATGCCTGATATTCTGCCTAGTCAAAGACTACGAACAAATATGACTGATCTACCTCGCCAGGTAAGATAATTTTCACAAGCTTTTATTTAGCTTCACTTGTGAGTTTGTTAGTTAGTTAGTTAGTTAGTTAGTTAGTTAGTTATACTCGAGCTCATTTAAGAAGGAACTTAATTCGCACATGTAGAATGCGCTCGTTGGCTCCGAGGGAGCGTTTGTTTGTGGTATAGCCAATAGTAACTTGTTTCGTCGCCAACATGTGCAGAATCGATCTAAACTCGTCGGTCGGCAAGTTCCTTCTTAAATGAGCTCGAGTATAGTTTTTGAGGAGGAATTCTTATAAGCTAATTTTGACCCACTTCCACATGTTCGATCGACTTGAAATTTGGCACACATACGTAGTTCAGATGACAATACAATGATTATGAAATCAGAGAAGCAAGTAAAGGGTTATACAGTGCGATTCTCTCGCGCCGCCAGTCAAAGAAATGCGGTTGTCCAATTGACTTGAAATTTGGTACACATACTAAAACGCATAAATTTAATTAAAAAAAAATTAAAACAAGCTTTTATTAAAATGTACTTAAAAAAGAAAATAATTTTGATACCGGCCTAAATGACTGCTTTAAAAGAATTCCCACATATGACCAATAATAAAAGGGTGGGGCGTAAATATTTATATTAAAGGACATTTCAATATTTACGCCCCACGCTCTTGTTGTTGGTCATATGTGGGAATTCTTCTAAGACAGTCATTTAGGCCGGTATCAAAATTATTTTCTTCTTTTTAGTACATTTTAATAAAAGCTTGTTTTAATTTTTTTTTATGTTTTTGGTCCAATTCTATAGTAATATAGTATTATAGTATTATGATAACAATACTCGATGGTATAGAAGACTATTAATACGTTTGCAACAATTAACTCATAGACATTGATCTGTTCGCGTTTTCGTATGGATAACGATGAAACAACTTTGCCTGTGTCTGTACAGGGGAAGTATTACCTCACTTGATTTATTTACACAGTTTATTTGTAGTTTGAAATTTTTTGTTACAATCTGAAAAATTTATGGGAATCTACTTAACATCTTCTTAATGACATTGCTGAATAAATTACTTAAATAAATAATTACTTAAATTAATTTTTTAAATATAGAAAGAGTTTATAACAGTATACGTATATGTAGGTACCTTCGTTGCATTTCAACGTACGAAAACATGGTAAGAACGAATGTTGTTTGAAAGGGGGGGGGGGGGAATACAATAAAGATAGAACTAATTTTCTCAAGATCATGATTCCTGACATTTCAAGATCATCAAGGTCTTTATTTAGTACACCTACAAAGGATTAAGATTCAGAGTGTTACAATCTAACATACCTATGTATTTAAAGCTATGCAAGATATGATATATATTTTTATTTCTTGGAGACCGTTTTGTTTGGGGACAGGTCCATCATTCTGAATTCTTCCAAAACGTATCCTGAATTTCTTAAATGCTCAAATGTGCTTTTAAATACCTACGTTTATATCCCCTTTCTTGACGAGTTAAATGTGTCGATGATTATGAAAGTGGTGTAAGTCATGTATTTATTGTTTCGATATATGTTCCACTTTCATAATCACGGGCACAAATAACATGTATAGTGACAAAACTATAGAGAAAAGAGGAAAACAATTTCTTTGTTGGCACTCTGGATCAACTCCTTAATTAAACCAATAATATGTAAAAATGTCTAGTAAGCGGTAAAACATAGGTACAGTATATCCCGGGATTTTCGGTCAAATTATATTACCTAGTATGATCTATGAGCAAAATTAAATAAAATTCTATACAACCATGTATAAGTACTGCAGAAGATGGATATAGAGAAATACGAAATCCAGTTAATATTCGTTACCAGCCCGACGATCGGGGCTGGCGGCGGGCTCCTAACGCGTGTGGACACTATTCCGTGCAGCCACTGGTGCGAGTAAGAAAACCCAATGAGCGAGCGAGAAGAAACGAAAGAGTCTCTCGCTCGTTCCCGGGTTCCCCACTCCCGTCCGAAGGATTCCAAGAAATAGTGGGAATAGTCCAGGGATTGAAATGGTTCCGAAAATAACTGTTTCAAACAGTTATAGGGGAGAGTAGCCTATATTGGACCGGCTCCTTAATTGGACCATTTGTGTATTTCGATAAACAAATATATTTGCAGTGTTTTTTTCGGCTACACTGATTTAGGAAGTCGAGATGAAGCATGCGAGAGCAGCTTCCTAAATCAGTGTAGCCGAAAAAACCACTGCAAATATATTTGTTTATCGAGATACACAAATGGTCCAATTAAGGAGCCGGTCCAAAATAGGCTACTCTCCCCTATATCGGTTCTGACTGAAACAGTTATGAAGAACCGATATTTGGAATAACTGTTATAAGGAACCGAAATTTCTGACTATATCGATTTTGGTTACGGTTCTACAGAACCTATATTATATTGGTTATAACGGTTCTAGAACCGTTATTTTTTCGGTTCTATATCATTTCTAAAACGGTTCTGGAATTGATTTTTGCACTGATTTTACAGAAATTGAAATAAGTAGATATTACGCTTACAGATTACTGTATATTAAGAATTTATTTTGAAGAAATATTTCTAAGAAATTCAATAATCTACAGTTTTGTTACTGTTTAAGGGGGTAGATACGTCACGTGACCTGGCCGATTCGGCAGGTCGGTATTACAGCAGGTTTTTTGTGCACAGAAATGGTAATACCGATAGATCGACGATTGCCCAGTAAACGCGAGAGGGAGCTGTTTGCTATTTCCGTATTCTATTCTGAATAAGGAAAGAAATTCTCAGCTGTTGCGTTGTACAAAAATTTAAACGGAAAGTCGGCTGGTACTGCAAACGTAGAAACTTCATTGTACATTTTAATTACTTGAAATGTGCTTATGCTACAATATTCTACGTTAGCAGTTAGGAATTATAAGTGAAAAGGGAAAGTAGATGAGGGGATGTCCGCAGAAAATGAAGTTTGTTAGGTTAGACATTTTTTTACTAGCGAAGCATCGAAACAGAACATGAAATACACTTATTACACGTTTTATGCAGAAAGCAGTTATGAACAAACATCATATATAAAATTGTAAGGAATCGATTGACGTCTCTGTTGCAAAGATCTGATTAGAGATTGCAGAACTTCAGATTCGTCACTGCTTAGCGTGCAACATTGTATAGTCCCGCTGGTTTCGAGCGTCGAAGCCCACGAAACTCAGCGAGACACATGATTGTTGGTGAGCATCGCGTTTGACGACTCTAGCTAGAGAATCACCCCATATAAGTGCTAAGAAACGATAGTGTGAAGCACATTGACAATATAGTAGATTCTAGGGCCTAGAGCAGGCCTGCACAGCGAGCCTTTTTCAGCGCCTAGCGGCAAGCAACCAGCCGTACGCCGTTACTAAGGGTAGAATTGGTGAGGTGAACTGCAGTAGCATAAGTATATATGCTTGGGTTCCTTCTGGGGCCCCAGTGCAGAGCATGTCCCGCAATATAATTCGGTAGGGTCATTGGGGCCCCACAAGGAACACAGCCATATATACTTATGCTACGCGCCTACGAGCCCGCACCTTCACTACTGCAGTTCGCCTCACCGATTCTACCTTTAGTAACGGCGTACGGCTGGTTGCTTGCCGCTAGGCGCTGAAAAAGGCTCGATGTGCAGGCCTGCTCTAGCTGAACTAAATTTGTCACGTGACTTGCTCTGTATTATCGCCAATATGGAGGAGCTCGTATTTGGGAATGCAATCACGGGCTTACGTTGTTTGTCGTTATATGAGCAGATTTTGGGCTGGATAATGTCTCATTTAAAAGAGGAAAGTTGAGTGCAGCGCGCTCTGCTCATCGTTTGAGTCACAAAACTCTTTTATTGACCTAATAATACTTGGATTCTTGCGGGTGTATTTTGTCGACTTTTGCTGTACTTTGAACACTCGTATTATTAGATATCAACATAATCTCGTCGAACCATGACCAGAGCGCGTTGCACTGAACCTGCCTCTTCCGAATGAGACCCGCCCAGCCCAAAATTCGCTCATATAAGGACAAACAACGTAAGCTCGAAAACCCATGTTTCGGGCCAGATTGTGTCGGTATACAGTGCGCTGCATTACTCGTCTCTACCCCCTTAAGTCCTCCTTTTATACGTACAGTAAATCCTCGTTATGAGCCCGACGAACGGGACTGACGGCGAGCTCGTAGCACGTTGTGGACACTATTCCGCGCGGCCAATAGCGCGAGTGAGAAAACACAAGAGCGAGCGAGTGAAAACGAAAGAGCCTCTCGCTCGTTCTCGGATTCCCCCACTCTCATCCGAAGGATTCCAAGAAATGGGGGGATACTCGCTGGGCTTTAAACACGTGCTAGAAACGGGCTCATTACGAGGATTTACTGTATTTTATTTTATCGTTTTCTTTGATATACTATACATATTAGATAAAAATATACCTAGTGTAATATATTCAACATGTAATCTCCAAAGGGATTTTAAGAGAAAATATACGTTTAGTTACATCTTTTCGCGTTCACCTCCTCAAGGGATGTTTATTTTTTTATTTTTATTTTTTTTTTATATGTTTATTTTTATTCATTGCTCTACTCTTGCTACGTGCGTCGTCTACTACTCTTTAATAGCTATCAATATAATTTAAAAATTTACTATACTTTCCGTTTCATTGTCCTTGTATACAAAACGATGTGTCTATTAACTGTGTAATTTTTTAGGTACCTGAATTATCGTCCAAGGAGGGTACTCAAAACATCGAGAAGCCTGTCTCGAGCAGTGGTTCCAATGAATCACCGTCTGATAACGCGCCTTGAGACGCCTATAATTTTTATTGTTCCGAAGACATATTACTCGACATTTATTTCTGTCTAATTGTAAGATAGAAGCATGTACATACATATCTATACATTTCAAATGCGGCCGGTGGGTCAGCGGAAGAAATGTTTTGGTTCTTATTACAAACAGATATTATGTAATTGAGATGAGTCAGTACGTTTGGACTCGTCTCGGAAGTCAGTTGAAACAATAACGAAAATTATTTTATGGATTGTATGTTGTTTTCATATATAAAACGATTTTGCTTCATTTCTTCATAATATGGAAAAGACTTTAAACCACATCATTGATTCAAAGCTACTGAAATTTCTATGTTTAATATTTTTTACTGCAAAGTATTTTTATTATCGGTGTGCCATCACTTTTATCGATATAAGTGACTTCTTGTTGTTCCTAACTGCAAAAGTAAATGTGATCACTTACGAATCCGTTCCTGTTTTGTACCTTCTACAATTGTACCTACTAATTTCAGTATATAAATAAATAATCAGTAAGAAATATTCCGATTTCATTAAACATGATTACTTTAACATTGAAATAGATTATTATTATTATTCTTAGTATTATTACTATTTCATATTCTCAGATGAGACAGGGTATGAGAATAAAAGTAACTCCAATTGAAGTACCTTGTTGATGGGATCGATATGATTTATTTTAAAATAATTAACAACTCTTAGGATGTAAAACATTCTTGTCATGCACCTCCCGTTCATACACTTAAACTCCCAATCAGTACTACACTATATGTATACGGTAGATATGTATAATATTCACACGACTCCCTGTAGTTCTCTATCGTAGGTTAATAAAATTCATACAAAATTATTTATATAGCACAAGAACAGCTCTAGGGACGCCAAGTTCTCAACTTCTTTACGAGCTCCATCATTTAACATTAGTCGTAAAAGGCACTGGACAGATATTTCGAAAGAGATTCTGAGAACATTTCGGTTGGTTAAATCGAACGCATCACCTAACAGGTTTACAATTAGTTTACCTTTGTTTGCAATAATTTGTATAAAAGACGCTCAAACTTACACACGCATGCACTCGATGCACCCACGCAAAATGACAGCCTAACTTTATCATCCGTGCAGTCGATAATCTCTACTTATCTCTTACTTTAAGATTTATCTACACACTTAATACTCTAGTATTGGCCGTTCAATTATACATTATCTTTTGATCGGTTAATCTCATGCGTAATAATACATACCATCATAAAAAGAATATTTTATGACGATAGTTTACATCATTGTCGTATCAACACCTTCGTATCGCAGTGCACATTGTGCACAATTTGTCGTTATGCTAACAGCACTAACAAACACAATGACGCTAGAATTAATAACTTGGCACGCTTGAAGAGGACTGGTTGTATAAAAATACGGTATAAAGATCTATCTATAAGAAAACGATTTCCTTGAAAAATATTTTACAGTCTCTGATACAAAGTTCCTTTTTTTTTGTGTACATTGTACTTTCGAACGTTACATTATTTCGTTCAAAGAAAACTTTCTAACTTTGATGGCAGTATAAAATGTTTTTTTCCTACGCACAAGCACTTCAACAAATTCAATATACAAATTTAGCATTTCAATTTTGATTACATTTGTTACTTTAAATATAATTCTCCCAAATATAATAAATTATCTTACGTACGCGCGCCGCGTGTTTAGCTCGTCTATAAGGCATTTTGAAGTTCCGTGATTTTTGTACAAATATTATACTTTATAAACAATACAGCTTTAACGACAATAACATATTTGAACTCTCTTATAATAATACGTATCACTTTAATTATGATTACTTAATCACCGAGAATATCATCCATGTGAGGTCACAATCTCCAATTTTACTAAATTAATTTAAGTATCAACTACCTTGGGCTCTTAACATTATAATATAAAATACATTTGTTTCTACAAAAATCTCTCGTTTTATATAAAATGCAACAGTCTAAACCACTTTTAATGCTTCTCTCATTTAAACGCCTTCGACGTTTAATCAATATCAATAGTTCAACTCTTTCTTCTATCCGTAAAAAAACATTATGATAAAAAATATTTATACATGCAACATTCACTGAATCATTTGCAAGTATCTATTCTCTTCGAGCAACGAGCTGATAGACGAAGTCATATCATTTACTACCATATTGGCGCTTGATGGGAGAGGTTGCGGTAGTGACATAGGGTGAGTAGAACTAGACACATTCGTTTCGTGAGTCTGTCCTTGCCCCGTCCAATTCCTACACTGTTGTACGTATTCCAGCGTCCTTCTGTACGAATCTTGCCTTAATCCTGGTGGAGGTTTCATGGGAGACCTTTGTTGAGATTGACTGATATCTCGGCATTGGATTTCAGGTATACTGGCTCCAGATTGTTCATGATAGCATTGATCACCACCGTAACTCCATAGACAGTTGCAATTATACTGCTGATGATTCGGTGGGTTAGATCGAGCCTGACAACTGTGCGTGCATGTATGCTGTTGTAGTTGCATTCTGCAATTAGTCTGTTGAGCGGTGCAGAATTGCGGGGACACTCTTTTAGGCAAATTGTTGTCAGTAACTGGGCGATGACCACTATTAAGATGAGAGCAATGACCAGTCTGGAAACAAGGAGATGTCGCTTGCTGCTGCGACTGTTGTTGGCAACCTTGGAGACCAGACGTGTTGGTCACTGGTTTTGCCAGGTTGCTCATGCTTAACTGAGGGCAGTGGGGTGACATTTGAGGACACTGATTCGGCACTGCGGTTTGTTGGCCACAATGCAAAGTGGACGCCTGACCATTGGGCGTCATCACTGTCCTCGTACACTGATTGGCTGTCTGGCCACACTGCAAGGTAGGGTGGCTCAGTGTCGGCTGATTAGGCAGAACGTGCGCCTGTGTGCAATGCGGTGACATTTGTGAACAGTTGACAACTGGACGCATCGGTACGCATTGTTGCGGGGTCATCGCACCATGATTCGATGAGGCACAAGTAGAATTCGCATGATGGTTCTGTCCATTGAAAGTTCCAGTACAGTTTGCGCCCAGCTGTCCTTGACAGCCATAACCAGGGTAATAACCGTGGTGCATATGATTCTGGGGACAGTTCCTGGTCAGTTGAGCAGAATTCTGTGGGAGATTCTGAGGGGCGTGCTGAGGTGCCAGGGCACCAGCCGCTGGTGACGTTAAAGGTTGATCGCTGATGTGGCTGGGCGCGTAATGCGATCCTGGTGACATTACTTGCCCCGCTACTGGACTGAGCATTTGGCCGCCATTTGGTTGCGACGCATAGTTAGGTGAAGGACAATATTGTGAATTAGAGTAGTTAGAGCGGGAACTGGGACACTGATTGTAAGAAGATGGAGAGGAAATCTGATAATTTGAGCAAGTTGGTTGGGTATTTGGTTGTTGTGGATAGCAGTTTTGCGGGTGCGGTTGACTGTAATTACAGAGGGATTGCAGTTGGCGCTGATAATGCAAAGGATTACTACATATTGGCGACTGGCAAATTGGTAGAGGACTGCTGCGATAGCTCATTTGGTTCCCACCTGCCTGAACCTGAAACAAAAAACACATTCAAATTTTTATTACAATCTCCTATGATGTAACTTTAAGGAAGTAGAAACAAATAAACCGTAATATTCATAAAATGTAATTCGTTAAGAAGGCATAAAAGAATACCTGATTCAAATATTGCATCATCTCATCTGGAATGACCAGCTTGTTCTCCACCATTTCACCTTCTCCAACTTCATCCAAAATAACTTCCTGATTAGGATGATGCTCCGGAAGTTGAGCTGATCTAGGCCTCAAGGGCACAGGCGGCGAGTTTCTGTGAGTTTGATGACCCCTAGACGGCTCAGACATACGACGGTCACCGGATGGTTGCGTACAGTTGTTGCTTGGACCGTTCCAATCTCCTGGTATACTCTGAATGCCCTAAATTAATTAATTAGCTTTATGCATCAAATCCAAATGAAACAACCAAAACTCCGAAGAGTAAAATAAGATTACTTGTATTTTACAAAGTCATAACAATACCTGCAGAGACATGTTTTGTGTCTGAACAACAAGATTGCTCGTCAAATATGATCCTTGAAGGTGACTCGGTGGGTTCATTCTACCAGAAGTGGTGCTCATTTGACTACTTCTTCTGGATGTACCAGCACTGATTGGATCATAGAAACTTCCCGGGTCAGCTTGGCCTATTCTGGCAGCGCTAGCACCACTAGCATGACTGCTTCTTCTACTACCGAACTCCGTGGACTTCATGCTGCCATAGTAAGTGCTCACTGTGCTATTACTGTCCCGTCGTGGCTCACTTAATGGTTGCAACCTGTGCTGTAGATCGGACAAATTCGTTTGACGAACATGACCTCCTCCTTCCATTTTCAGGTCAGTGATCCTTCTGTTCAGGTCACCGATGTTACCCTGGGGACCCACCCCACGTGTTCCTCTCATTCCAGCTACGCTGACAGGCAGACTTGGCATACCCTTAGCATTTAATCTTCCTTTCAAACGATTCCTTGAAGCTAGTGGTGGACCTTGTTGTTGCTGCTGTGACTCCATTCCACCAACCTGCAGGCAGTTAATCGTTGCATTATCATTTAGGAATTCGAATTTATATACACGTATGTTACGTTTCGTTTGACACCGTAAAGTTTAAGAACAAACAATATCTGCTAAATGACGAGACTGCTATATAATGATAGTAATAGTATTTTCTTAACGGGACACAAAAATCTTACATTCAGTAATACGATAAATGTGTGATTTTCAAACTCACCATAGCACGAAGAGCAACAGGAAGATCAGCAATGTCCAGGTCATCAGGTTCTTCGTTCCAAGGTTCTTCGGCAAGTGCTACGCCGTCACTTGTCAACGCGCTAACACCGGCAACCTCGTCGTTGCAGCCACCAACCAAAGGACTGCCTTGCTGTTGCATCATGCTGGGTGGACTATTAGCCTCGCTTTCAGATTTCACGCTAGGACTCGACAAACTCGGTGTTTTTGGATGAAGGTCCTCGCTCCTACTGGGACTGTTGCCACCAGCTTCGTCGCTCCCACCACCATCTCCACCGCTGCCTTTATGCTTCTTATTAGCATAAAATTCTGCACCATGCACGGTTTTCACGTGCTTCCTCAAGGATGAGGGATCAGTATACCTTTTCGTGCATCCCGGCGCTTTGCAGACGTAGGGTTTCTAGAAAATTATTATATCAAAATAATGTATCTCTTCTACCAGAAAATGGCAACGTTTACATTTATTTAGATCCGGCATTTACCTCATTGGAATGAGTCCTGTTTTGATGCTTTGCGCGATCGCTGGCGTTACTGAATGCTTTACTGCAACCTGGGTACTCACAGGTGTATGGTTTTTCACCGGTATGAGACCTGAGGTGCGTCTTCAGATTCTCCAATCGCGAGTACGCCTTGAAGCAACCCTCAAACTGGAATCATACGTTACAATATAAATTATCACGCACGTCTAGGGGAATTTTAATTTACATATCGGTGTACTCACGGTACACTTATGAGGTTTTTCGCCTGTGTGCCTTCTCATATGTACGACCAACATGTATTGCGCCTTGAAAGGTTTTTCTTCCCTCGAACAGTCCTCCCAACCGCAAACGAAGCTCTTTTTGTTTGCATGAATATGGTCGTTGTTGATATGTTTAACGAGATCATCCTAAAGTATAAAACAACGCAACGTATTAACAAAAATAAAAAATGGTCAATAAGCCGTAGACAGTAAAAAACTACGAAGCGTGGAAAATATTTAAAATTTACCTGAGTCGGGAACTCGAGGCCACAGTCCCTCCAGTGACAATTGGTCTCGATGAAATCACCAGGTTCGTCCCGAAGATCCTCGCTAGGACTAAGTCCTTGAGGATGAGTGGGTGGTGTGGTGGTTATAGTTGCATTGGTAGTCGTTGTCGCTGGTTCTCTTTTCACCTTGGTGGAGGCCCTTCTCGAAGAGGTGTCTGCTTCCGCGGTTATTGACCTGGTTGACGATTCTGATGCTTTTCTGCACGACTCTGCACTCTATAAGAACAAGCAATAATTAAATACCTCTCAATTTCGTTGAATACTTTTCTTCAGCCCTTGATCATAACTCCTCAAAATTACACTTAAATTACAAGTCATAGAGCACATGACAGTGCATTAAATCTAACTAAAAAGTGACTTAAGGAATCCCAGTTCACCTAAATTCCAATTTATGTGAACGCAATTACAACATTAATCGAATCGTAAGTGTATGATAGGAGGTTAGTTAGGATACTAGATAGCGGTTTATATTGGCGTATCACCTTACTAATTTAATTGCTATGGCAATTCAAATAGCAGTATTAGCGATCTTTGACTTGAAGCGAACGACTTTCGAAGCCAAGCATGCTTCTTATACACGAGTGGGAAGCGAGCATCACAACACGAGGTCTGCACGCGATCTAGCAATTATCGCGTATCCTGCGGTGTATCAAATCGATCGATTGTAGCAGACCGCCCATAAATGATCCATCGCCCCGTCCAAGAGTTGCATTTGTACGCTGATATAGACATAATTTTGAATACGTCCACCCACATCGTGCCTCTAAAATACGTTTGCTAAGGGTGGAATACAAAAAATAAACGAGGAACACGGAGCGTGTTGTTATATATTTTGAATGCATTTGGTGCAGATTGTTAAATCGCTTAAGGGACAATATCTTTGCGATAGTTATTCGGATGAGTAACAAATACGCCACAACGATATCATTAAAAGGGATAAATATGAGTATTACAATAAATTGCAATATTCAAAGAGTGACAAGTACATCTGCCCGGGCTAAATTTCTTAAAAAATATACATATACCAGTAGGGTGGCCCTTATTTATACGTGTCAATTTTTTTTTATATTTCTTTGATCCTACACCCTAGAACATTTGATAAAAAAAATAGTCCCTGAAAATGTTTATTGCAATCGGATAATAGGAAAGGGTGCCCACCAGGCCTTAAATAAAGAATTTATAATTTCGACCGTATTTTTAGAATATTAAAACCAAAAAGTGATATCAGCGCATAGGTTCGGTCATGTAAACAATTAGTAAAAGCTATTTTGCAATTATGTATTCGACGTTTCGGTCTATGATTTAGACCCTTTTCAAGAAAGAAACTGAAACTACTGCGTTTGCTTTTATACGTTAAAACACGTTATCTAAAGACGTGCACCTTGTTAGTCGGTTGGAGAGTGACTGAGGTAAATAGTATACAAGCGAGAACATCCGAAGGGTATAGAAAAATAACGGTCATAAACATAGTAAAAAGTGAAACTGTAATTAATTATTGTTTGAATCGACTTTTAAGCAATGTTTGTTGATAATGAATTTAAAGTTTGTTTGTTTTATATTTAATTAAAAAGAAGATAAACAATTTAAGGCTTTTTTGTTTATACAGAAAAGAAATTTTAACCCGGACAACACCACGCAAAGCATACCACCAGTTATTATATATGTGGTAAGGTGACATTCAAGATGTAAAAGAGCATAATTACATATGTAAAATTTTATGTAACATTGTTTGAAACATATGAAGGAATTGTGAGGTCGAAATACTCCATTAGAAAGGTCACATCATATGTCCTTACTTTTTCAATAAGGTTGCGTAATAATCTTGTATCTTCGGTGTTTCATACTTGCTTGGTTGTTTAATCATATGTAATGTCTCTAGTAGAATTCTCCGATTCCATATGGCTTCCCTATCAACAACTTTGACGTTGTCGTAGTTAAATCTATGATCAAACTCAAGTGAATGTTTAGTTAGAGCGGTGTGTTGAAAGGGAGATAAAAAAACATTTCTTTTGTGTTCATAAATCCGTCTATCTAAATGTCTCGAAGTCTGTCCAATATAAACTGGATTGCAACCCATACAAGGGATTGAATAGATAATGTTGGAGTTTTTTAATAAAGGTATTTTATCTTTAATTGGAGGGAATAATTGCTTAAAGTTTAATTTAGAGAGAACAAGGCCTTAAAGTTTAGAATTCATCAATAATTTGGATTCAAAGAAATTCTCAAAAATGGTAAATCTTATCGAAATTTTGTTCAAGTAATATTAAAAGAGCATGAAATTTTCTACAATTACTGTGTATATAAGTTTTTCATGCTTCCAATCATTTTTTAGATAATAGCGTTTCAATATAGAGAGGTCCGCACTACGCGTGTATCTAGAGACGCGGTAGCGTCTCGACGCCAAGCACATGTCCCCCGGCTAATCCAACCTAACCTGAAACTTATTTCATTAATATCTCATTACGTCTGCAATATTTTCTAAATTTAAAGGCATTTTTCTTGTGTAAACCGCATATCAGCTTTCGAATAAGACCAATTTCAATAAAATCGGTCGACGCATGACAGAGATATCGTAATATCGTCTGATGGATCAGTCGGAAACGGTAAGATTTTTCTTTTTCTGATTTTCCTGATTCTCCAAGAAATTTTTCGTCAAATATAAAGCCGGATCCAGACTTGAATGAGTATACGCTGAGCAAGACTGAATGCGCACGAATATTCTGATGTGAACGGGAGAAACGGTAGCCAGGGCCGCATGCTTCTACGTCAGAAAGGGTGAGCGTGGACGCATATGCTAGTGTGGACGTGTCATTCATGGGGACTCGACACATGCGGCCCCACGGGCGAATGCCCACGAAGGCATTTGGCCTGAGCCGACCGTTGTCGGTTTTCTTCCACACATCAAAGGGAATTTGGAGTGCATTGCGCTCAGAGTGAATGATAGAAGCAAATGAGATACTTTTCTGAAATCCCTGATGTTTGTAGTCCATATGACATTAGAGAGGGCTAAGTGCTCATTTTTCCAAATTCGAAATGGTTTGAAAAATACAAATTATCAAAGTTTCCTGTTTTCGAATATTTTTACGAAACGGCTTCAGAAATGAATTTTAATAACCTAAATTATTGAAAGCATGAACTTGCGTCTATTTTTCAGTCATGAAGGATGGATCCATGTGAATGAATTTAATCCATTACTAATATTGTCATAAACCGTTAATGAAAAATAAAAATATTACATTTTTAACAATATAATGCATTTACCATAAGATAGACTTTAAAGCTCTATTTTAATGAATAGTTTGTTTTTCTTTTCTTCACTACACCCTGTATTGTTCTCAATTCAAACAACCTGACCGACTCGCTGTTGTATTAAAAAAACACACAAGATTACTCGCGGGGAACGGCATTACGCTTCGTGGAGGGACGCAGGAAGAAAAGGGGTAGTCTTCAATGTAGGTACAAAATAATATATTGTAGTAAAAAATTGCCTAACATTTAAATTGCCAGACACTTGTATTTGTATATATCAGTAATTTAGAGTTTTTATGTAAAGCTTATTATATTATAGAAATGAAGGGAATGCACAGCCTTGGAGGTTGTCCAAAGAAGATTAGATAGATAAATAGAACATCTTGTGTCGCACAAGTTTCTGGAAATTTGTCAAATAAGGTAAATTGACAAAACTTGTCTAAAGACATAGAATTACTAAGAATTAATAAGAAAATAGATTATGGTGGACTGCTTGCAATGTAAAGCAAGTCACATTAGTGAAGAAAGTACGCTGAAAACACATCTCCCTTGATGCTTTTCAATCTTTTGTGGAAGACATTCGTAATACTTGAACAGTTGTAAACTTTCTTTCGTCCGCCACTGTATAATAAAAGTATAATTCGTTATGTCTATAATTAATAGTATTAATAATATCTTACCACTCAGTTTTCGTAATTTGCAAATTATCGTTAAAGGCAAATGGTTAACACGTGATCATATCGAATATTTTCACAAATTATTAGAAGCTAACTCCAATTATAAACCACGCGAGTCGTGGAGAGTTCAATTGCCTAATACAATTCAACCAGTTCCTGAAAATCAGGATCACATAGAGATTTTGTACCAAAGCGATAAGATTGGAACCAATGCAGGGGGACATTGGGTTTGTAGCTTCTAAAAACATGATGAAAGAAGAGTTTATATTTATGATTCTCTTAATTCCTCGAAGTTGCGTAGTCATCATAAAATTTTTCTAGAGAAATTATACCCTTTTTTCAAAAATCAAGACGGTGCAATTTATTGAATTTCCACATGTACAAACTCAACCTAATGGTCGGGATTGCGGAGTTTTTGCGATTGCATTTGCTGTCTCGTTATTATTCAATATATTACCAGACAAAGTAACGTACACTCATGCGTTGATGCGTCAACATTTAATCCAAATGTTTCAAACTAATCGTATAGAACATTTTCCATCCACTCAGGATCAACAATTAACACATTGTGTGCACGAATATGAATCTGCAATTGGTAGTAGAATTAATAAAAATCCTTCGTGTGGAAAGGATCTTCCATTTAAAATCGGTAAAAGTTACATTACTACCGAAACAAATAATAAAATATCCCCAGTTCAAAATGAAGTACTTAGTGATAGTGACAAAGAAGTTACCATATATACAAAAAAATGTAATTCAGACAGATCCACCATTAGTTTCGAAGTCAAAAATCGGCAATGTATACCTACCAAGTAGTAGGACAGAATACATGTCTGATTATTCTAAAAAATATTATAAAAAATATAAAGAGGAAATTAATTTAAAAACAAAAGCTGTGTATAAAGCAAAGAAAGGGGAGTGTAACACGAAACAGGCAAAGATTTTAAAGGGGAGGAAAGCATAAAACTTTCTAATTATGAATATTATAACGCACACAAAGAAGGTATATTAAAAAAGAGAAGTGGATTATGATACAAATGAAGAAGTGAAATGCGAGAAGTGATAAAATTATTATCAGCTAAATAATGAAGTTATCTCCAAAAAGCAGAAGGTATATTATCATGAAATACGTAAAGGAGACGTTTATAATAAAGTAGCAAAACGTCGTGCTACTCTGTAAATAATAAAAAGTATCGTTATATTGCTGTAACAAATAACAATATAGCAACCAAAAATAACAAAGAAACTTGTATCAGAAAACTTCCTAAAATTATTAGCATGCCGTCCGGAGAAGCAAGTAGATTGGAAGCTGAGCGTATAATAAATTGGTGTTTTCATATTCGGCAAAAGTAGATTTTGAAAATGAGGAAACTGTTAAAATATTGTAAAGAACAAGTGGCAGTTTCCTTATCACGCGCAGTAGAATGTTTAGCAGTTGACAGGATTAATGCTTTGTGTGGGCAATACGGACATACATCTTCTTCAGAATCATATTAGGTGGAAAGTTCGTACCATACTTTCACCGGTTCTGAATCAATCATACTGAATTTGGAAGGGAAAGCTTATAAACTTTCTACCTGTATTGCAATCGAAGAAGACAGAAGCATGGCATTGTAGTTATCTTTGTAAAACAAAAGATGTTGAAATTCTGAATAATTTATAGGATTTCTTCAAACGATTGTTAGAATGCTCATTAAAAAAGGTACATAAGTTGAACAACCATATCAGTCATTCTCATGGTTGTTACATAAACCCTAAAGTATGTAAGTCCAATTTTTTAGCCATTGAGATTTTGGCACCTCACTTCAGAGATTTACGAAATTTTAAAAAAAAATGATATACAGAATAGCGAGCATTTATAAAGTCCTACATAATTTAGACAAAGCATTAAACGACAGTGGCCTTGAAACACTTGGACGAATAACGCTGCAAGCTTGGAAAGAAGCTAAAGCGTTACAAAAAAATAATACTGACATAAGCTTGAACGAAGAAGAGATTACATCACGATATTATTTAGCATTTAAAGCTTTCACAAAGCGGTCTATGGACACACCACGCATTCCGTGCGTTACCTGCGAGAAACTCTGTTTACAAAGAGAGGTCCGTAAGCATATAAGGGAAACATATAAGGGAAATGTGATGCAAACTTTGTTAAATCATATTGGATACAAAGTTGGTGACCTGCATTTTATTTGGCGGTATTATCACGATAAAATTCGCAACGATTCAATAGCACCAAAATATATTCTAAATAAGCTTGATGTACGTTCAGTTCCAGAAATAGCAGTGTTGAACGATTACGAACGAATTCTCATTCAAAGAGCTAAACCGTTTCAAACGATTGTGAGAATGGATAGAGTAATGCGTTAAAATATGCCACATAAACATATGTTTCCAAAAGTAAAGGGGAGAACATTTCACCTTCCTTTGCCATTAGAAGAAAATTTAAACAAAATCTGTCCTTCGACTGAACCTTTAAATCAAAATCATGAATTATACATATTGGTGCGGGGCGTTCCAACAAAATCTAAAATAATTTGGGAAAAGTTAGTTGACTTGAAGAAAGTATGGGATGCCTTAGTATGGTTGAAAGCTAATAATTCTCTATACTCAGAAATTGTTTTATCACAATCGCACGATTTATTGCTGAATACCAAATTACCAGATACAGAATTTCAAGAAGAAGTTGTTGCCAATGATAATAACGAATCTATCGTGGACGTTGAAGGTGACACATTTAATATCTATGAAAACAACAAACGTAAATGCAACGTGATTGGCTTGGCTAGCTTGGCTTCAGTTGACGGTAGCGCCGTTTCGTTTACCATCTTGGCGTTGATTGGTTTGACGTCATCGCGCATTCTCGCGCATGCGTAACGGAGCGTAGCAGCTAGCTACGGGGCCTTTTCCCGTGGACACTGAGTATATATGCTTGCGTTCCTTCTGGGGCCCCAGTGCAGAGCATGTCCCGCAATATAATTCGGTGGGGTCACTGGGGCCCCACAAGGAACCCAGCCATATATACTTACGCTACGCGCCTACGAGCCCGCACCTACACTACTGCAGTTCGCCTCACCGATTCTACCCTTAGTAACGGCGTACGGCTGGTTGCTTGCCGCTAGGCGCTGAAAAAGGCTCGCTGTGCAGGCCTGCCCTAGAGCAACTCTCTAAAGATCAGCTACAAACGAACTTGAACACTATATTTTCCAGATTACGTAATACAGCACAGTATTGGCGAAAACGGAGAAATGATTTGAACTGTATGATACACCATTATGGACCAGCTATATGGTTCCTCACGCTCAGTCCAAGTGAGTGGCTATGGACAGATTTAATAGAATATCTTCGTGAAGTAAACGGCCCATTGGTGGCTAAAATGTCCGCGAACGAACTTATATCTTCTGATCTCGTTTCAACTGCTCGATTTATAGACAATGCTTTCCACGATATGCTGGATTTCATTTGTTCGTCCGACAATCCGATTGACAAGGTCACTCATTACTTTTGGCGCAGAGAATATCAAAGCAGGGGATCACAACATTTTCATCTTTTAATTTGGATTGAAGATGCTCCTATAATCGACAAAGATTCGAAGGAAGATGTAGCACGATTCATTATGAAATACGTCACTTGCAGATTGCCATCATTGCATGTGTCGCCAGAATCATATAGTCGTGTAATTGCATATCAAATGCATAAATGCAATAGCTACTGTCTACGCAACAAAAAAACTAACAATTCCTTCTGTAATGTATGTAGATTTTCATTTCCACGTCCAGTTACAGATACTTTGATAATAAGGGATGTGGCTGTTTCTATAGGTGCTAGAAAACAATTGAAAGCAAAAGGTAGACTCTATGATCTTCCACGTTCAATAAAGAAAGTCCGTATCAATGATTATAATGCTCCCGTTTTCACGGTTTGGAGAGGTAACATGGATATACAATATATTGAGGAAAAGACTGGGTTGGTAACATGTTACTGTACTAAGTACGTGTCAAAGCCGGAAGAAAAGTTACGCTACGGACACTATGGCAGCAATAAATTCTACTAAGTCGTTGGCTAGTCTTCTGTGCAACCTTGGAATGCGTATGCTAAATCAGAGAGAATGTGGAGCGCCTGAATGCGCTGATACTCTTTTAGGATTATCATTGCATGGCACTGACTCCAGTACTACTATTAGATGGTTAGATGTAAATATACCGAGAAGTAGGAAATTGAAAACTCGCATAGAAATTGAGGAGCTGGAAGGTGAATCCACAGACATATTTTGTCCATCCCTCATAGATGATTACTATCCTAACAAACCTAAGGAATTAGAATCTATGCATCTGTACGATTTTGCTCTGTGGTATGATGTTACTAAAATTAGACCGTCTGAAAAAACTAAATATTATGAAATCCGTGCATCTTCGTTTTTGAAAAAAAGCAAAGAGGATATCTTATCAATCATTATAAGTACAATGTTCAAACCGAACCTGGGAATTATTATTTCTCATTATTATTATTATTCCAGCCTCGGAGAAACACCGACTAATTGAAAAATGGATTTAGCACATATGCAGGAACTTTTTTGTCGCTACAATCACAATTGACAGAAGCAGATCAGTGTCACAAACGAATAACGGATATTCAAGAAGCGCATGATCATATAAAGAAAGAAATTGAAAAGAACGTGTTGAATACTGTAGAACAAGAAGCAAATGATCAAGTCGATTAGAGTGTGTCCCCGTTGAAATTGTTGGTGCCATGAAAGATTTTAAAGACGCGGAAAACAAATTTGACTGTGATGATCGCAAAAAATAGAAGATAATGATATATATAATATTAAAAATTATCTGATGTCCATTCCCTATGCAAATTATCTTTGCAGAAAGATGTGAGATCTCCATAAAAAACTTCAAAAAAGTAAAAAAATTACGCCAAGTACATGAAAATCAAATAAATCACAAAAAGTAGAAGATAATAATATAAATCACAAAAAAATACAAAAAATATACAATATAAAAAATGATATGAAATCAAAATGAGCTGCAAGTACATAAAGATGCTTTCCAACTGCGCTTAAGATGACACAACTACATATACACAGCTAAACTTTTGTGTTCGTAAATTCCATTACGCATATTGC
Organism: Andrena flavipes; assembly: GCA_963971345.1. Lineage (NCBI taxonomy): Eukaryota > Metazoa > Arthropoda > Insecta > Hymenoptera > Andrenidae > Andrena > Andrena flavipes. Next base: position 52,665,395 of record OZ020479.1, on the reverse strand, counting down.
GGATATTTTTTAATTAACCATCAAAAAGAATCCCATTTAAATACATTTTCGTAAATTAATTAATAGCTTTACAAAATTAATGATATACAAAAATTGCTCTAATTATAACAATGGCTATTTATACAACTAAAAAAATGTATTAAATAATATTGAGCAGATATATTTTTATACAAATAAATATTTTAGTACGATTCGATATTTTATTCAAAACTAGCTGTACCCGGTCACGCGTTGCTGTGGTTCAGTCTGGTTAAAAAACATGTTAAATTTTTTACCTGTCACAGGTGTGACATCTATATAATAATAGGTATATAAAATCACGCGCGTATTGGAATGCAACGTTGTGTCAAAATTTCAAAGCAATCGATGAAGAACTTTCGGAGATTTAAGATTTTGAACAAACGAACATTTACATTTTTATTTATATAGATAGATAGATAGAAGATAGATAGATAGAAGATAGATACTTGACGCTGCGAAACCAAAAAAAATTTAATTGTCTTGGTTAATGAATAAAATAAAACAAGACAAGACACCACTGAGACAAGAAAGAAAGAAAGAAAAAAATTTTAATGCAATTTATACATATTTATTCAATGTAGCAACACCAATTCGGAGAGCAGCGTCAAATATTTTGAATAAAATATTGATTCGTATTAAAATATTTATTTGTATAAAAATATATCTGCTTAATATTATTTAATGCATTTTTTTCTTTGTGTAAATGGTCATTGTGATAATTGACGCATTTTGTGTATATCATTAGTTTTGTAAAGCTATTAATTTACGACAATGTTTTTAAATGGGATTCTTTTTTATGGAATTATATACTTGACGCTCTTTTTTGTACCTTTTTTAAAAAAGGTAATTTTGTGGGGTAGACAATACGTCACGCCGCACAGTGGGGTATTTGGCCTCAAAAGCTGGCCAAAATCCAAGATGTTCAGAATTTGTTCAAAGTTGGTATATAAGTGTTTTTGGGGTCGCTGGTTTTGAATCTGATATCAAAACTTTAAAAATTCCAAATGACAGCTCCAATATGGCGTCAATAATTGCTGAAAATTGGCCAAATTTTTTTTTGATGTTTAATGAAAAACAAAAATAATTAATCTCAAAAAATATATTTGTGTCATAATAAAATAAATCGATGATCAATCAGATGATGATGTCCACGGTTCCTCGTCGCGCCGGAAGTCACTTCAGCTACATCCTCTTCATCATGGAAACATGAATCTTGTGTGTCCATACCTACTAAACACTGACGATCGCAGTCGAATTCGTCCGTCTCTACACAGACATAAATACATTCGATCAGCTGACGCTGCTAAGGCTACGGCCGGCCACGGCCAGGCGTTTACATATAATTATAATTAATACGACGATGCAAACTGATATATACTTACTTTTATTCGTCTTTCTCAATGTGAACGTGAACATTGTGGCCGCGTCATATTATTGACGAGGGATGGTATATCCACTTCAATTTTAGTTGTTGCTATTCTTAACAGCGAAGATAATGAGTTGTCCGCTAATCTCGACGGATATTTACTTTTTATATGTTTCATAACGGAAAATGCACTTTCGTATCTGTACGTGGATCCAAACATTGAAGAAATTTTTAATCCCAAATCCACCAATTTCGGATACTTTTCTTCGGATAATAATTTAATTTAATAATCATTAATGAAAAATGATTGGATCCAATGTTTGGATCCACGTACAGATGCGAAAGTGCTTTTTCCGTTATGAAACATATAAAAAGTAAATATCGGTCAAGATTAACGGACAACTCATTATCTTCACTGTTAAGGATAGCAATAATTAAAATTGAAATGGATATACCATCCCTCGTCAATAATATGATGCGGCCACAATGTTCACGTTCACATTCAGAAAGACGAGTAAAAGTAAGTATGTACAGTAATTCCCCGTTATGAGCCCGGCGAAAGGGGCTGGCGGCAGGCTCATAGTGGCTTCAGGACATGATTCTCTCTTTTGTACCCGCCGCCAACTTCGTGTCTGACTCTACCGTTTCGTCTCGCTCGTTGTCCGGTTCTCTCACTTTCGTCCGTAGGCTTCCAAGAAATGTTGGGGATAGTCGTCGGGCTGTCAACGGGGGAAAAAACGGGCTCATAACGGGGAAATACTGTATATGTAAACGCCTGGTCGTGACCGGCTGTAGCCGTAGCAGTGTTAGCTAATCGAATATATTTATGTCTGTGTAGAGACGAACGAATTCGACTGCTATCGTCAGTGTTTAGTAGGTATGGAGGGAGCCGTTCAGCGTGGCAGCAAGGCGGAGGAGCTCCCGGTGGCTCGTAAGTCGCCAGTTAGTCAACCCTGATATAGGCGATGCGTGGTCACTGCTGTTCTGTCATATAAGCGATGCCGTGGTCGCCGCGGTTCGCTTCGCGGCGCTTCGGCCTAGTGATCGACGATCTTTATTTGGTTACCCGGTATATGAAAGAGAATCGGAACGGTGCAAGGAGAGAGGGAAACCTGGGTGGTAAAGTGGAGGAACATGGACCTCGCGACAGTCGAAGATCTCATTCTACATTCGCGAAATGGGTTCCTTCTAAAATGACCAGGAGTATAAATTAGCTATAAAATTTCCATCCGGACGAATCCAGAACCAATTTCTTTGTATTGTGATCCCAAATCTTTATCAATTGTAATGACACCAGAACTTTGTAACTAACTTAAATTGCACCTCTCAAAGAAAAACTTTTCAGAATCGTGAATAAAAGCTATGGGAAACATAATAGTTTTTGATAAGCTCTTAACTTTTGCGATTTTGGCAAAATTTGAGCACCGATCACATGAAAACGATAGCAAATATTAAACAATGGGGGTTACCACAATATAACACAGTAACTAGTCAGTATGTTAATAAAATAAGAATTGTAATTGGCCAGTGGCTCCACTTTTCGAAAACAGGGATCTAAATACACGGGCCTAGCACGGGCATCCGAGGATTAATATCACTTATATTAAGGTAGTTCCTAACCAACTATGCTAATCAAATTAGAGCTGGATAATAAACGATAAATATAAAGTAGTATGATACTATGGAAATAATAATAATAATTTTTAACATCATGTATATATATTTTAAAAAGTTCAATATTAATATAAATAATTGTAATACGAAAATGGAATATTAAATTGGTTAGCGTAGTGAATTGGAGCAGCAGATTTGACAACGCCGCATTCATTCGGAGCGTCTTTTATAACCAAAATGTCAGAAAAAATGTTCATATGAATCTGAATCTTCGTCTGCTATTTAAATGTCTAAACATATCGATTGTGCGACGTTGCCACGTTCACTGCTCTACGTAGTTTCTCAAAAATTTGCACGTAAACCTATTTTTCTATGGGCATTTACGAAGAAACGTTTGTTTTACAAAATTGTGCCAATTTTGGTACATTTCTTAAATATGGTTTTCCTGTTTTAGAAGAAAAACTGAAACTATAACCCTCTTTATTTGATTTCGCCATATGCCACTGTGTTAAAATGCATAAACTTTAATTAACAATTTCTCGATAACTATGCGGTAAATCGGTTTTAAACTTTGTACAATGGTTTCTTGTATTCCAAATTAGTTTTGTACGAAATTTGAAAGAATTCTGTAATTTAGTAGATTATTCAGGAACTACCTTAATACAACTTGAAGGCCGTAAATTTGCGGTTAAATTGATCCAAATTTCATTAAAATATCTAGACCAGAACACAGTTATAGATTTTTTATCTCCGTCGGGTCGTTTTGTCCCACTATGCGTCTTCCTGAACGGTTGAATGCCCGCCGGGCAAAAATTTTCGAAATCGTGGAGAAAGAGCATCGTAAACGCTAAATCACGCCTTCATGAGCAACAGTGCTGTGGTGAGGAGTGTTCGCGAGTGAAGTGTGCCGCTGAACGTCAGCAACGCATCTTACAGTTTACACGCATACTATGACAGCTAGTGGCCACAGGGTGGGGGAACTGCTCACGAGCAATCCAGAGCACCAAAGCCTACACTGCGTTCCACATTAGAGCATACTGGTTTCGCGCAGGGATACCCTATTGAGTGCTACGACCAATCGCGTGTGTCAGATCCTAAAGAGCTGCGCAGATCGGTCGCAAATCGGTAGGGGCGTCGGTATGCTCTTATATGGAACGCAGAGTATCTGTGCAGGCCTGGTTTACGACATACAAAAATGTCTATATAGCGAACGGTGTTTCAGAGACTGGTCAAGAGGGAAACGTGTACTGTGAAAACTCTTCACTTCTGAAAAATAATAACTCTTTATGAGTGAATAAATGAAAAAAAAAACAATATTAGCACATTGTTCTTCATATATTCAACTATCTTAGGGAAAAAAAATTCAGTTTAGACAAGATTTTCGAAATCGACTTTTGGTCAGCTTGTGGGACGCCGTACAGGTGGGATGTGTGAACTGAGGACCTCTCTACAATCAAACGCTATTATCTAAAAAATGGTTTGAAGCACGAAAAACTTATATATACAGTAATTGTGGAAAATTGAATGCTCTTTTAATTTTATTTGAACAAAATTTCTATTGGACTTACCATTTTTGAGAAATATTTCAAATTCAAACCATTGACGAATTCTAAACTTTAAAACCTGGCCAGCACCCTTTCCTGTTGTCCGATTGCAATAATTTTTTTCACGGACTATTTTTTTATGAAGTGGAACCATATTAGGGGGTGAGAGCAAAAGAAAATGCAGGTTGAAAATAAGGGACACCCTAGTATACCAGCGCAAATAGCTTGCTGTTGTCGCAATGGATTACAGTGGAAAAACATTCTCGTAAACGATATGTTATTTTCCAGGGCAACAGCAACGCATAAACTAAACATTAGCTTCGGTGCACGGGATAGCGTGTCTATTGCGCAGACGTACGAAATTGGTCGTGCAATTTCAACGGAATAGGTACTGCTCGTAACGTTAACAAATCGATCCACAGTTATATCTTGAGACCCAGCTGAAACGTGCGTCTGCTCCACTCTTGGGGGGACCCACTCGATTACAGCAGGCAATAAATCCATCGATCACCGGTGAGAACGAGCGTGTACGTTGCCGTGCACACATGGAAGCGACGAATCGGCAGCGGGGCACGACGATAAACCGCGAAAGCGCAACGAGCGAAATGCAAGCCGATGCAATCGGGCTCAGAAACTTTAGAGCGAATGGACACGCGGCGAGTCATGTCAAGGGAAAAGAAAATGAAAACATCGCCGCGGATGTAGAATAAATCAGAGCAACCCGAAGAAACGCGAGGAGAAGGACGAAGGACCGAGAGAGCCGTACAGGTAGGCGAATACAGAGGAATAGGGAGAACACGGTTAAGAACTAGGTAGAAAAAGAATCGAAACGTAGAATGATGGGAAGAAAGGAAGAGGGAGGGGTGGAGGAGGAGTAGGAGGAACAGGCAAGGAAGATAAAAGACATTGGTCATGTGGAGGGATTGGAGGCAGAATCAGGCAAAATAATGTGTGCGAGATTGCTTGTAACCCGAGGACAACGAGAGGGTAACCCAATCTTTTTCTCTTTCTCCTTTACCTCCTTCTCTTGCACGGCTGCGTGGCCGTTGAAGCTGAGAAGCCCTGCCTCTGAATGAGATGAAGAAAGACGAGAGGGAACGCTTATTTATTCTCGATGAATCGATGACGAGCTACCGAGTATACTTCTCTCCCAGACTGGCAATAACAATCAGGCAGGCACCTGTACGTGCCGCATCCTGCGATACGCTCGTATCGCATATCACGCGAGATGTGTCCGAAGTAAGATTGAACGCGTCTTAGCATAATCGCCGATGCGCTGCTTATGCACCGAGATGTATAAGGTAATTACCGTAATAAGTTGTTCACAGTGCTTCTGCACCCGACGATCCTCCTAGGCTATCTCAATGATTTCTGCGCTATCACTAATTTTATGGAACAGTCTATTGTTGAATGATGTCCTAGTACATTGAATGTTAATCTGGTACCAGACAACTTTATTCTGTCTAGCAGCTGCAAGAATTGTATCTTTTCAAAAAAATTTTCACTCACCTCAGTTTTTGGTGGCAGCCCTCCTCCGTGTGGCCCCAATGTCGCCGATGATGAATGCGACGGTACACCGGGATACAATTGCGAATGGGGTGATAAGCCATGAGCATGAGGATGTGGATGAGGCGGCGGAGGAGGGGGTCCAGGAGGCTGTAAAGGATGAGTATGAGGTAAAAGTGCCGCTGCCGCTGCACTCCTCAGAAGGTGAGCCTGTAGCTGTTGCAAGTGTGGTGCCATTCCTGGGTGCATTCCTAGGGCTGGACTCATTGCTGTAATAAAATTTGTTTACTTTTATTACCACATATGGGAATGTTAAATTATCGTAAACTGAATGTATCGAATATAATAAGTCATACTTTATACAGCTTCAATGTCTACATGCATTGTTAACAGAACTTATCATATTAACCAAAAGTACCAACTCTACTTCCAAAAATGAATTGCAAGGCAATCGTGTTGTTGTAGATAGGAAACCGATACTCTTGTAGTATATATAAGAAAAATCGTGTGGCAAATTTTTCGTCCAATCGTTGATAGATGTCATCGAGCGATACGGTTGTTGAACGTAACATAAACGACGAGCATTGCATAGCATTTAATAGTTAACACGAACGGAGACGGGGGTGGCAATACGAGGATAATCGATAGAGATCGATATCGGACCGCGTCTATTCTCTTGACAGTCGGAGCACGGCACGCCGGACTTCCGTCACGTAGACTAAGCTAGCATTTCAATGGTAAGTCTCTTGGTCTCTCTTACGAAACACTACGTAAAGCTGTAGTGATCGTGTAGGCCGTGACTGTGTCATGTTCGCGGAGAATACCGACACAATAAGCTACTAACTAAAAATATATTGAACAGAAACATTTGTAAAGAATGAAAGAGCTGTACATATAAGTTAAACGAATATTATCGTTCTTTAACTGTATGTTATCTATGAAGTTTGCAGAAACGTTGTATGAGCCTTTCTCTCAATTCTCATCACTTTTGTCCTCGCAACCATTGGATTCTTTGACATATCATATTGTTATCTTATAAATAGCGCAGAATAAAAAGACTAAAATATTATTTTTTTCTTCTTATTTAAGGAAAACCTTAAGTGTCCGGCACTAGGGGAACTCCGCCTACCCATAATTTCGATATTATAAATCGCTGGTTTATTGACTTGTTACACGGCAAAGTATTAACAGTCACTGTAGGCAGCGCAACGAGTTTGTTCGATAAATTACTGTGATTAAATTAATCATGGTTCAGTATGGTCTTGTCGGTGTGATACGCGACAGGCGTTCGAATCACGCTTCCTCCTATTGGAAGGTTAAACTGACACTGCCCTCATCGCTAGTCTATAAACTAGCTTCCATAATATTTATGCATCATTGACGCGTAAACTGTTGTACACGAAATAGATGACTAATCTCTTGTTCTATTTATAATAGGGTAAAGGACCCAATTACTGTCACCTTAAGCTGTTTTACGCAAAATAACGAATAAATCTTATAAAATGATGCATAAAAAAATTTAGCATACAATTCAAACTGTTATTTATACGGTACAGAAAACAGTACTTAATTTTTTCTTCGTTAATTTGAATAAAACGATAAAAAAATTGAAGCGAATATTAGGAGAATGGAAACGATGACTTTCTTACTAGCGAAAGAGAAAACAAGGGGTTAAAGAAAATGCTGTAATTATAATATTTAAGCTATTAACATAACAAAATATAATGTTTTAAATAATATAAGCACCATAGAAAGTAATAAAAATCCGAATTCAACGATTCATTAAGCCTTTTTATTTATTAATTAGGTGACAGTGATTGGTACAAGCGTTTCAAGCATTTTGGAATTACTGTCATTGCAGTAGTTGCAAATATATATAGACACGACTCAAACGATTGTGGCCGATCGAGATTCGATTGCATTCGAGCTTGCCAGGATTGGCTTTTTCTCATTGCTAACATTCTACAGCATTTCATGAACATGGTGAGGGCACTGCCAAACCACAGGTTCCTGTCTAGAACAGTTCTAATTCATGTTTCAATACAACTGTGGCGGCATCTGCCTATGATTGTCATAATTATATAAATCTGCACGATCGGTTCTGTTTGCGATGCTGTAGCGTAAACGACACCTATATAAGCCGCTCGCATGGACAGAGTGTCAGATATAGCGTGAAGTAAACGCATGATGTTTAATATTAGACACGTTCGCAGAGTCCTGTCACAAAATTTAATTTACATTGCTTCGGTTATGTTTATTTTCCCGTTGTTAACATAAAATAACGGATAGTAGATTTTGAAATAAATGTCTATTTCTTTGCTCTACACATTTCCACTACTAATGAGCGTCTTAGATTTTAATCTATGAAGACTGTTATGAATAAAATACCACAAGACTTTATTCATCTCAGTATTTTGGTTTCCTAACCCCCTCCATCTCTACGAAATACATAACTTTCGTTTCCATATTATTCCTTATTACCCCACCATCCCGCTTTATTTATTTGCGTTTTCCATTATAAATCCGTTGATTTATTTACTTTGGACATTACAAGTTTATCGTTTATAGTCAAAATTATTATGATTTCGGGGTTCATTGCAATAAAAGTCATTTGACATTTAAACTTGGTGTCATTCACGCTACAGCATCGCGAGCAGAGCCGATCATGCAGATTTATATAATTATGACAATCATAGGCAGATGCCGCCACAGTGGTGTTCTAGACGGGAACCTGTGGCTTGGCAGTGCCCTCACCATGTTCATGAAATACTGTAGAATGTTAGCGACGAGAAAAAGCCAACCCTGGTAAGCTCGAATGCAATCGAATCTCCATCGGCTACAATCGTTTGAGCCGTGTGTACATAACACGACGTAACTATAAAATGACATAAATTGTATTAGGTTAGCTGTCAGTAACTGGGGTGTCAGTAATTCAGTCTAATACATTTGAAGGGTGTCAGTAATAGATTCCCAAATATTTTTATGAAATTGATGAATTTATAAATAAAAATTGAATTCTTAAGACCCACCAATTTTTTCATCAAGTAAACATATTAAACAATAATAAATAACAAGAACAACATATACTTTTAGTCGATAAGTACATAACTATAAGATAATATCAGCGTCAACGCTTATAGCGAATTCGGCAGGCACGCACTGACATTGCACTGGTGCCAGAAAATAACTTGGATTGGTTGATTCTTATAGAGCTTCTTCGTTTCTATTAGAAACAACCAATCCAAGTTTTTTTCTGGCACCACTGCAGTATAAGTGCGTGCCTGCCGAATTCGCTATTAATGTGTCAGTAATTGGGTCCTTTACCCTATACTAGTATATTTATCCACTTATTTTCATACATAACAACTGAAGCACCAGTAGTTCCCAAATATAATAACACCCCGCTATTATATCATAGATAGATGGTGGTGATGATGAAAAGAGTTTCGGTACCTTGGCCCCAAAAATTAATCTAAAATTCTTCACGGGTAGATTGAACCTCTCATCCATACTTTTCGACAAAGAATTCTGCTTTTTGAAAGGGGCGATAGCGTTTATAAATAGTGTATTCTCGCATCATTTTACCTATGAACACATTATTTAATTGGATAATCTACACTGATCCTAACGCATTGTCCTAGATCCAATTTTTATGATTAGGTACTGTATTCCTTATCACTGAAACCCAGGGTCGCAGTGTTCTGTAAGCATACTACGCCAGGTAAATCTACATACCCCGATGCATCTACACGTTATTTCACAAATATCCATGAACCATCTTGAAGCAACTCTTTCCCATATCAAATTACCCGGACGCTTAGTAGTCTATGAAGGTTCAATCGACGATGCAATCAAGCTCCATTCAGGGTGCCATCACGTACGCGCGCCAAGATACTTAGGCGACTAGTCACGCCCATGTGTGTCCACGTTCTAAGCGGTACTTCATAAAAGCGACCACGTTGCATGCCCACGGATGCTTAACGATTAGCAGTGCAGTGCCTCGATTCGTAACCGTGTATTACCGACGTTCATGTGCATTCTGGAAAGCGTTTCGCGATTTAAAAACGCAAACCATGTCTGCGTCGTAGGTAATAGTCTCTCGTTCCAAGATACGTTTCCAGAAACGGTAAGGGCCTCTTCACCTGTAATACTTCATGTATTCACACAGCGGATCAGTGGTGTCTGGGGTTGATGCCAAACATGTTCCATTCCCTTTTCTCTAACTACGACGGAGCCATATTGTGATACGTACTGACTCTAAACAATGATGTCGAGGTCTTTTTAAGGAGTCCCTCCGGTTAAAATTTTTCAGAAAATCGATTTTATTATATGTACATTTTTGTAGTATAATATCCCGAGAATACTCGGTGAAAGTTTCACACCAAAATTGGTAACGGTATAGATTCTACAGTCAGACTCTGAACGCAAGTACGAGCCGAGAACACTTTGAACACGTTTTTTTCGAAACACGATATTTTAAAACGGTAATCACGATTTCAAAAGAACTAATAAACCGATTTAAAAAAAAAAAACGTGAGCCATTTGATTCGTAATTGAACTCGCTATCGCATCACCGTATAATATAATTTTTTGAAATACGTTTTTTTATCTGCATCTTTGTGCGGAAAATACTAACTTTGTTTGCACTACTTCGTTTAAATGTGCACCAACATCGTAGTTTGGATCCATTTTGCCCCAACAAGGTAGTGCGATAGTTATTGAAATAAATTTTAAGGAATTGTTTGAATATTTTATTTTGAACGATTCTGTGAGTAAATTTTGGGGTTAGCATTTTGGCATCTCTTTTTTGCAGCGCAAAAACTAAGCGCCACCTAGAAAATGCATGGAGACCGAAAACATGAAACAAAAAATTTTCGCACCCTAACGAGTGTATCACTAAGTGCCAAAAATATTTTTTAGGGTATGTTGTAACCTCTTCTTGTAAAAACCATAAGCGGCTTATTTTCGTCTTCTACTTCGCTTTCCCAATTTCCGCCATATTAAAATATGTATGTATATAAATGCATATGCAAGTGTACGGACACGGTATCGAAATGAAAAACTCATTCTATCGTATTGGTTGACAATCTAATGTGGACGATCTTGGGAAGGGCACGTTATTGGCTAATCTGGAAAGGCTGCGCAAGAGTACACCTTATGTCCTTACATCATGGTAAAAACTTTTTATAAATTAAATTTCGACCGTAGATCTTAACTGAAATCTGCGCCGATACAATTTCAGCTCTTCTTGTAAACATAAAGATCACCTATTTTTTAAGGGTTTTGACCCTTAAGGGGAGAAGACCGTGAAAATCAAACAAAAAATAGAAACAAAAATTTTACCATAAATCGCTTCTAAAACATTTCAAAAATATATTCACAAAGTTATAGGCCAAAATTCAACTCCGTAGCGATATTATAGCCTGGTGAATTAACGCGCCTCCGAGTGCCGAGCATATCTAAAACGCATTTTAAACGCGTCTAAACTCAAAAACTATTTGACCAACCAAATTTTGCACACTTTTAGTTTATAATATTCTGCAGAATATGAACTACAAGGTTTAACCAAATTATTAATTTTAAGCACTGTTTTTAAACAAATGAAACGCGAATTTTTGGCGAAAATCTCACGTTACAAGTTCCGTCATTTTTAAAATATGCAATTTTTTACATTGTTTGTGGTTCATTTCATACAATTGGCAGATAAATTGAAAAAAAATTATTGGGCTGTTTCACATAACTACCAGAGACGTTACAATCGGCGCCGTTTTGCATCTCTAAAAAAAAATATTTCAGATACCGCTCTATTTCTTTTGTAGGGGAGAGTGGGGTAAAACGGAACACTTAACTTTGAAGGGATTTTATAATATAAAATCGGAAGGAGAAAAACATACGGGATTTCAACAGGAGGATAAGAAAATCAAAGCCATTGTTAAGAAAAATCTTTGGGGACGAAGGAAAATGAGATTTACCGGTGGTATTGAAATCTTCGGCCTGCTCAAGTGGTAGGGTAAAACGGAACACCCACTTGAAGACCATGTAAACGTAGGAAATCTTTATTTTTACGATTTAAAATGTATTCATTTATGTTAAAAACTATAAATACATGTTTTAGGTATAACTATTGCAAATAAAATATAACAAAAATATATATTATGCAGATAAGAAAAAATATTTTACCAGACAACATAAAAATTACTGAAAATAACTAAATACACATGGGTTTTTTGATACTCGTGAACTTAAATTTTTTTTGCATATTTATTTTGTTATTTACTTTTATAGTGTCTAAGTTTTGATTTGTGGTTATATGCTGATTGTATATCGATTGAATTGATTTGATTTGTGGTTACAGCCTGATTTCAAGTCGTTTGGATTTGTGGTTACTTATTTATTTATTTAATATATATAAACGGGATAATGTCCCATTAGTGTACAAGAGAAAAACATAGAAAAAGACAAAAAGAAAAAAGAAGTAGCAATACAAAATCGCATAACAAATGAGCATACAATACTTGAAGTAAGTAAACAGTTCACACACCATAAACTCATACACAGCGAGATTACATAAGTTTATCAAGGGCTTTTTTAAAGGAATAGGTTGATCCCGTGAAAAAATCAAGAGATACGCCGAAAGCGTTTGCAACATTGCAAATGCGATTTACCGGGTCAGAGAAACCAAGATTCGACCTGTATAGCGATGGATAAAAGGATTATGGATTATATTAATTGATGATTGGGTAATTTTTTCAACCCCCGCCCCCGTTTTTTTTCAAGACAATTGGATTGGTGGAATTGGGTTAAATAGGTGTTCCGTTTTACACGAATTATTGACCTTCTAGTTTCCGCCCGCTTAATAGCTTTTGCCATCTTAAAAACGCTATCCTTGTTAATTTTTCAAAATTTGATGCCGTAATTATCCTGAAATAACGTAATTAAATCAGATAGTACTGTGAAAAAAGTAACATTATTTTATCGACATTTCCTCCCCCCCTACAGGGCTTAGTTTTAATTTAATAACAATTTTGACTTCGGAATCAGATTCTGCGACCCCAAAAACCCCTGGAATGACCATTTTCATAATAATAAAGGGTAAAATGTGAGCGTAAGTATTTTTTTTCACGTTTTCGGTGATCCGAACCACTGTGCGACTGTATCCACCACTTGTCTTGCGTACGAAATTGCAAACGAAAAGGATATGAAAAATGTGCAAATAGGTACGTCCCAAATAATAGTCGCAAGTCACTAAAGTGTCGGGTGTGAGAAGGTTCCTACGTGAAGCTCGTTTCTTGTAGAATATCTATTACAAACGTATATTGCGTCGCCATGATTGACAGATTTTACAGAGAGTACTGTAGAAAATTGGAATCTACGCACGGCTACTGGTTTTCGAGCTTGGAAAGAACTTTTTCATTGCTGTAACCATAAAATTTACGTTCCATTCTTCGTTCGACGTGCTCTTCCAACGGTGGAAAAATCACATTTTATGCGAATGGCTATGAAACATGCATCAGGCAGTATTTCTCACGGCGCGGTGATCGTTTGTCGTGATTCAAATGAACATAAACTGAGGAATTCTCGAAGCGTACGCCTACGATGCTTTATTTAAGAACATCATAATTTTACCGAATCGCTCGTATGTTGCAAAGGTAAACAGCTATTTACTCCTATACGGAATGATAATCGCTTAATCACAGGCGGCTTCCTCTGTGTGTTATCGCGAATAACGTATAAAAATTCTAATAAATCGTGTACACGTTACTACCTACAGATGGCGTGGAAAAAACTCGTAAATTTACACTTGTTTGTTTCGTTAGTAATTCCATTTCCCCGAAGAAATAATTCAGCAATTTTTTTTATATATTCGCTCCTTACCAAGTTAACTTCACAATAACGGCTGAGGAAGAAACCAGGAAACTTAAAGTAGTCGACTACTTTACTACTACTTTACAATTTCTCAACTATGTAGATACAATTCTGAACGCCAATACCTTTAACGTCTATGTAGTAACTGATTATTGCTAATCAGAATCTGTCGACTTTACGATCTATTGACTACCCCGCGAGTTTGACGTCATACAAGCGACGTGGTGTATGCTTAGAAAAGAATAAGAAATAAATTATTGTTTACTAAATCTTTTTAAACCTTGAAACTTGACAAAACATCATACGAAGGAAATTGTACGATCGGCAACTTGATCACTTTAACCATAGTATAAAATCAAAAGGGTTACAAAATAATAGAGCAGAACTGCCAATATCGTATTGGTCACCTAAATCGTACCTCATCAATTTCTCAGTAATTAATTAGCTTACACCCTATTTTGTGCGTATATCATATTCAAAAGTTATTGTGACCTGTATGTGATCCATATACACACGTATATGTAACTATATAATAATCATTACTTTATATTGAATATTTTCTACCCTATTTGTTATTAATACTATTTTTAGTGGACGTACGATTTAGGAGACCGGTTGCCTAAATCGTACCTTTTACAGTATATGACAAAAAGATCAGTAACAAATTAATTTGTTCTGAACAAACGGTTACTATGTTAAGGTAAGTATGAAATATAACGTAAAATAAAGTGCTACGATATAGGCAACCCTCCCCTATCTGTGGAAGTAAAACAGATTCAAAATGTGTCGTTTCAACTGCCACGATTCTGTTTTAATATTTTAAGGTCGTTAATCTCGCTAGGTACGTAAACACCAACACGGCGACTTCTAGCGATGGTTGTTCTATTTTAAAATTAATAAAATACCACTGATTTTTATGGGTAATTAATAAATTGATTTGCAATTTAACTAATCGTAGCAAATATTTACGGTTTCTAAAATTTTGATAGTGTTCTGTGAATTAACTCTCTGCGTATTTTCCCTCACGAGTGGGAAACGCTTTTCTCTTATTATATGACTCTTCCTACTTCCTACGACGAAGAGAGATATGTAGACAGAAGAAATGCCTACAAGGTGAAGACTGTTCTTGAAAATGCGGAAGTGCGGGTGATCGGTTGCAGTCCAGACATGAGGAATATAATCATTAAGCTGGTGGAACTGAAAGCCATGCATGGTTTTCGAAATGGTTGGAGTTGATTTGAAGGATAGTTTTTACTTGCTTGCCTTAAAAAGGACGAATTGTTTTGCCGTGTTCACGGTGTTCCAAGGGATCTACCTATAAAATCTTTACGGAATCGAACACAAAACTCTTATTTATTTTGTAACAGTCGTTTTTAAGGAGTAGAATAACCGTACACAATCAAGAGACACAGAGTGCTCTAAAACGCCACAACCAGCTATCAAGAACCCTCCGATAATCGAATCTCAATAACGGTTGAACCGATTAGATTCTGAATAGTCTTAATGGATAGCTTGGGTTTACATAAGAAAAGTGTCTTCGTTTTGTTCCTACGTGCCTTATAAGCTGAGATATTTCAATGCAAAGTTCCAAGTTGGCGAATTTTATGTTCTTAAGATTAAGAATCGTCATCGTCCTCATCGTCCTACACTTCTCGGCAAGAGGAAAGCATGAAAGTGTGAGGAAATGTCTCTCAGGGACGTTGTTCATTGGATGAAGATTTCGACCAATAGAGCACATAGAGCACATCTGTCGAGGTAAACGTAACCTAGCTAGTGTCAAACAATCAGAACATGCCAAATGTGAAATAAGGAAACATGTCAAAATTTTTGAAATGTCCGAGTTTTTACACCATGTAGGACACTGAATTATTGTCCCAATTAACGAGGTAAGTCGCCGAAATTTTTTAATAGACTATTTATGGAGAACTAATAGAAACGGAGGGGAAGCACAGACTTGGAAGTTGTCCGGAGAAGGTTCGACAGAGAAGCATCTTCTTTCGCACAAGTTTCTACAAAATAATATATTGTTTTCATACCAACAAACTATTTTTACATTTTAGTTTTTATGTAAAGCTTATAGAAATGAAGGAGACGCACAGGTTTGGATAGGAATGAAAGGTAAGCACAAGCTTGGATAGAAATGAAGGGGATGAACAGGCTTGGAGGTTGTCCGAAGAAGGTTAGATAGACAGAGAAGCAGTTTGTTTCGTACAAGTTCCAGGAAATTTGTCAAATAAGGTAAATCGATAGAATTTGTCAAATTAGCATAGCATTAAGAATTAAGAAAATTATGACGTACTGCGTGCAATGAATGTTTGTAAGTCACATTAGTGAAGAAAGTTCGCTGAAACCGCATCTCCCTTGATACTTTTTAATCTTTTGTGAAAGATATTCGTAATATTTTATTAAAATCCACAATAGTTCCCACGCTATTCATTATTTTTTTTTAGTTTCCCATTAACAATATTCCAATTCGCCAATAAACATACTAAATTAATTTTATTCCAATACCAATATATTGTGCGTTAAAAATATTGGATCTCTTTATTCATTTTTGCTAAATTACCATTAGCATTTAAATTTCCTCTGACAAGACTTTCTGCCATAAGCTCTCACCTCCTTTGGACACATTATATTATGCAGTCTCTACATTTACTATAGCAAAAGGCCACTCTTCTTCAATAAGTTCAACGTAATGTTGAAACTAAAAAAATGTGGCTTTTATATATTTAGAGATAAGGCAAATGTCTCCATTTCTGCTCATTGCATATTTTTTTTATTATTATAAGCATTATATATAAGCAAGTTTGTGTCATGGTTGCAACAAAATAATTCTAAATTATTTGAACATTTACGTGAATGTTGCACGAGGTTGGGGCTAAAGAAGTATAGCATAAGCAACGAAAAATTTTCAAAACGAGAGACTCATGATGTTTCGATCGTATTCTAGCTGGTTGTGCTAAGGAACAGCGTCTCTATTGGTATCCGATAATTGGGCAGAAAATAGTTTTTGCAGTAAAAGTTTTTATTTAATAACAAAAACAGATACTGTATTGTGCTCTGGATTTCGATTTCTTTTACTATTTTCAATTTTATTAAGTAGGAAACAGGTGGGCAGGTTTAGGGTCAAGTGAATCACCGTCATGTCCGCATTTCTATACACTCACCAAAATTTTAGTAACGGAACCTCACAATTCAATGTACGCTGTAACCTTTATTTCTATACGAAAGCATTTTATTTTTTGTTTATCATTATTTTATGCTTTACCGTTGTATTATAAAACCCCTCCACAAAGGATGTAACATATTTTAACGTGAAAATGCAACATATTATGTGAGCAGAAATTGCTACAAATGGTGAGTAGAAATATGTACATCGCTATTTTTCGTGAGCAGAAATACGGACATTTGGAGCATTGTACCTATTTAATTACAAATTACTAATAGTTAAACATCTTGAAATATCTTTCTTAAATAGTTTTCAAATTAGTTGATTAATTATTAAAGAATTAATTAATTACTCTGCAACTTTTGATCACAAACAAATTTTTTACACTTTCTTTATGACGAGTAACCTCTTAAAAGTCGTCGCCCATTGCGCCGAAGCGAAGCGCGGTGACCAAAGCGAAATGTTTGTCGGCGCTATTCTGTCATATAGACGATGCGTGGTCGCTGCTGTTCTGTCATATGAGCGATGCGTGGTCGCCGCGTTTCGCTTCGCGGTGCTTCGGCCTAGTGGGCGAAGACCTTAAGGGAAGAGGACACTGAAAAATTGCGATTTTCGACAATTTTTAAGAATTTTTTTTGTATTTTTGGCAAGTTTGAATCCTTGTTCAACCGTACACAACATGGTTTGACATTCAGTGTTGCCTTTCTACCAGAAAAATCTATTTTTCCAAACCGTTGCGAAAGAGCCGAAAACCAAGACCTTCGTTTTAAGGTATATTTCTCTATTATTTAGCTTTTTGAGAGTGTTCAACCGCTGGCTAGTGTTTTGAGAAATCCAAATTAACTGCGTGGCCTTGACATTGTTTATTTTCATCAATGGCCAAAATGCGTTTCACGATTCTAAAACGCACGCGTGCTCTGTAACAGAATCCATTTGGCTGCGCCTACTAAACTACGAACGTTTTCTTACAAAGTACAGTATGTGACTGAGCTCGTGGTCAAGCTGCGTATTCCTCGGCTATCTGTAACGGTGCCATGTACAGTAGGTAACTCTCTAAGCGGGCCCAAAAGGGTCAGTGGCTGCCGACAGAGGTCAGTCTCTCCGGGCGCTAGACACCATATTTTTTAAATCGTACAAAACTCCGGTTTACGTCAGAATACAAAGTGAGATTTTACGGTGCAGTGAAATTAGCTGGTATAAAACGAGTGAAATAGATGTTATTAACCGAAAATATCACAACAGTAAGATTAGAGTGAAGTAGAGTGAATAGCGTACCACTATTACAGGTCATAAAGCGATTGCAGAAAACATATAATTTATCAATTTGATATTTTCTGTCGAGTTGTAAAATTTACTTCTAATGTTACAGAAATGCTATTATAAAAATGTGTCAAATGTATCCTTCACTGAAGATGCTGTGATGGCTACTTTGAATCACTGTAGCTCTACAGACAGTAAACCTAACCATGCCAGATGTCCTAAGGGCAAGCAATCGTGGTACTGTTACAATTGAGCAAAAAGTACTAGGCGAAAACCAATGAGCCACATATACATGTCACTCAAGCTGTCTGAAGATGTTGCCACCAAAGTGAAACCCCTATACCAAAGACTGTCAAATGAAAATTTGATGGCACGATGCTGTAAGGGAGGCACTCAAAATGCAAATGAATCTCTCCATGCAAAAGTGTGGAGATTCTACCTGAAGACAACATTTGTATCGAACGCAAGGCTTGAAGTAGTTGTGGCACGTGCTGTTTCAGAATTTAATATGGGTTTGGCTATAGGCTCATTGACAGCGTGGAAACAAACGGCTGGGGAAGTTGTATTTGAAACAGCTATAAGTATAGTTACAGACAGAGACAACAGAAAAGAAATCTGCAGTGCGCAACAGCAATCCTTTACAAGAAAGCGCTTTAAGAAGAAACAAAACACAAAGAAAATTGCTGCTGAGAGGAAGAGGCGCAAGATTGATGAGGATGTGTATCAACCAGGTGGATTTTAGATTATACAAAAAGGAAAAATGGTCTGAAATTTACTCTTTAGATTTAAAATGCTATTATCTTAAAACTTACTTTTTTAATATATTTAATGTTCCTTGCGCAAAACTGTTGGTCTGATTCTCTTGCAGCTTGGCATGCTTCAAGAGTAACATGAGACCAAAAAATTGTGTATCGGCATGAAGAAATCTGCAAAACTCTTTGCGCTGTGCTTACTTTTCCTCAAAATTTTGATGAAATTTTGCATTTTTGACATTTAATAAATTCAATAATTTTTAGCTTAAAAAGTATGAGACGTAGATACTTCTCGATACACAATTTTTTACTTTATTATGGACCCTTCTTCGCTGCAAAACCTGGAGACTGTGGCATCACACACTTTGCGCAAGAACATTTTTGAAGTTACGCTTGATTTTTGTAACGTAATGTAAATTCTATGAAAAGCAATTATTAAAACTGGGTCCACACTGACATAAGGGCTTTACTTCAAACCTACTTCCTTCTCTTAAGAGGAATTCCGTATGTCTCAAATATTTTCGGATTTCAAAATTTCAGTGTCCTCTTCCCTTAAATGAGCAGAAATTGGGTCATTCACCTTAATCAAAGCAGAATCGAAAGAGAAATAACCATGATGCACGAGCAAATGAAAAAAAGCACATTTTTATGTATAATTTTATATTACCAAAGAATGATTCAGACGTAAAATTGATTAGTTGATTATGAAAACCTGTGTTTTATTCATCATCAAATCTTAACTACTCCGTCCTACTTCTTCTGTGTCAAGTATTTTGAATAAAATATTTATTTGTTCAAAAATATATCTGCTTAATATTATTTAATACATTTTTTTCTTTGTATAAATATCCATTATTATAATTGGTGCAATTTTTTTATATCATTAATTTTGTGAAGCTATTAATTTACGACACTGTTTTTAAATGGGATTCTTTTTGAAGGGTTAATAAATGTATGAAATCGTCTTCGCGCGCATATACTTGACACGTATTTTTGTACCTTTTTTTAAAAAAGGTAATTTTGTAGAGATTAACATTATCCTAAGATTATAAGTTTAGATCTTTAATAGTTCAATTTTTGGCCCAGAAGAAAGCAACAAACCTCCGAAATGATGTACTTGAAACACTTTATTTAATATTAAAACTGTTCATGGTTTGTAATCATTTGTAATCGAATACAAACTTTAACGTTAAATTCGTTCACAGTACACAGCGTGAAACTAATGCATGTCTGTCTGCGTACTGGACGTTTGCACTTATTCAATATTAAGTTAAGAAACTACTGAATTACAAAGAAGGTCATGGAAACCAATTTTTTCTACGTTCTAGCCACTATTTTCTGATTATAATCTTCGTGTATCAAGAAACGATGTATAGACGAAAGTACAGTAAATCCTCGTTATAGTCCCGTTTTTACCTTGCGTAGTACGCCCGGTGACTATCCCCACCATTTCTTGGAATCTGTCGGTCGAGAATGAGAGAACGAAAGAGTCGACGGCAACTTCGAGTCAACTGTTTCGTTCCCTCTCGCTCGACTCTTGGATTTTCTCACTTGCGGCATCGGCCGTACGGAATAGCCTTAGAGCATGTACTACTCTAATGCCGGGTTTACACCAAGGCAAACACGAACAAAAACAGTCTGTCCACTCCGCCGCAAACATTAACAAAACTCAACGTATGAATCGTATGTGAATGTTTTGCTCAGTTTGCGGCGGTGTGGACACGATAAGAACAGAGAAAAACGTTCGCGAACAATGTGTTTGTTCGTGTTTGCCTTCGTGTAAACCCGGCATTAGGGAATAGTGTCCGCATCACGTGCTTCGCCAGCCGTCAGCCCCGTTCGTCGGGTTTATAACGAGGAATTACTGTATTTGAAAGTACACGTGGCCATTTAAAAAGTCCAGATCACCTTAATATAAGAACTGGTTAACAAGATGTCCCCTTCGAAATCAAATAATCTCAAAACGACAGAAATTTCATATAAATAATTAATTTTAGAGAAATCAGCCCGCACCTCCTTCAATTGTACACCTATATTAAATATCAGTAACATAAGTAAGTCGAGACGATATTTATTCATAAAAAACAAAAACATACATTCCTCTCCACTTGAAATTCAAATAGGATCGAAGAGCGGGTAAAAGGCTTTATCTCTCCTTGAATTTATCGGTTCCCTCGTAGCTGTGATGTTCGAAAGAATTTTCTAATAAATCCGATATAAGAAAGGCGGCGGCAAAAGAGGCAGCTACCGGATGAGAAGAGGATATTGGCGGTGGCGTGCGTACACGAAGGCAAATTTAACGAGCGACACCGTCCTGCGGGGCATCGTACGACGCCAGGCCGACAAACGATCAACGATCGCTTCGCGCTGCTTGAATTTTAATCCGTTAATTACTTCATTTAATCGCAAATTACCGGCTGCTCTTAACTCGCGAGCAAGGAGGTCTGCCCGATTTGTGGGACGTACCGCGATTCGTGCTACAGCAGCCGGCTTTATAATGGCTTCATGCGCACCGGCACCTTAATTCGATGCTACCCAACCACCCCGCTGCCTCAGCGCAACTCTTCTATACGCCCTTAAACGTCAGGACCTGATCCTTACGTGAACGAGGCATCCGCGTTAACGCTACTACCAATGACTTTATTCGTTTCGTACAGGTCCGTGTAATTATGGTAATTCGACGGTCGGAAACCGGGTTTTCCCTGAGAAAGCACGCCGCCTCCGATACCGCGGTCGTTTTACGACTAATGTTAAGATGTTCCCTGGACAGGGAACTGATATATGACCGGACCGCCTGTGTTGGTATTATTAAAGCGAATTATGCAAGTCGCTGCAGGCACGACTTTGTGATCAGGAATGAGACTCTGTGGAGATTTAATGGAAATTGTTAGCCTGATGATCCCCAAGCTGTAAAACGGCAGAAAGTCGGGGGGGTCTTGTATTAACCAAGTTTTTCTTTCGTTTTATGTATTTGCGTACATAATCGATATAGTCTAAGGATGTTTTATTTAATTTTACCATTTGCTTGTAGAATCGTTACCTTAAATATTTTAAAACTTTTAAAATACTTTGAAACCTCTTTCAAAACTGTTACGACTTATTCTTATTAAGAATAGGTAGAGTAGATTAAGGGGGAAACCCTAACTAGGACGGTCAAAACGACATGATTCTTTGGAAATTTTTTCTAGAAAAACCGATAAACTTTTATTATTAAACATTAGTCTATTGGTAAGAGTAGATACATCTTACGGATATTTCAGTATTTCTTGTGGTAAGAAGTATTGAAAGGTTCGTGAGTTATACCTAGGCAGGCGATGCTCGAGACGTCCTTTTATTTTAAGCGCTTTGCGTTGACAACCGTAGTTCGGTGCAAGATCATCCATAATTGAAAATTCGTTTTTTTTTTTGTTGATCTTATATGAAATTATCTAGACACTATGGGTCCCGATTTTGGAACAATTATTTGGAGATAAAATTGCGGCTGTGCAAAGTTGAAGCATCAATATTTGGCAAAAAAATCGTTCGGTTTTTGAGCGTAAACAAAAATCTAGGCGAAAAATAATTAAAAGTTCCCAATAGCGCTTAGATTTTTAACCCTAAAATAAGCCTGCAAAATCTGGGGAAGTCGGTTCATTAATTTTTTAGTTATGTGTGTCACCGACTGGGAAAACGTGATTTTTAGGAAAACGCGTTTAAAGTTTTGAGTCTGAGCGCGTCACCGAGGAACACTTACCTATTTACACCCGTATAACTTTGTCAATTTTGGTCGGATTAACTTGACACATTCAGGGAATATTTTCAAGATGTTGTACTTCAAGAAAATATAAAAATCGGGAAATAGATTTTTCGAAAATTTGTAGATAGGCCTCCCCTCTTAAATGATGAAAATTTAACTTCGGAGCTACTTAATAGTTATCATGTTATTATTTCCGAATACGAGAGCCGTGAAAGTTCAACTGCTGAGAGTGAAGAAGAAATTCTTCTGAATGATGAAAGTGATTAAGAATTAAAATTATGATATAGAATGCTTGTTTTGCACAGGTCGTTAAGTGCAAGTAATAAAGTGTTATGATGGGTGTAGGACCGTGAAGTCTTCGGCCTACGAAGACTGCGGTAGTGAAGAAATAGATTTCATATGCCGACTTTATAAAAAAAAAATAAAAAATAAGTTTCAGGAAAAAATAAACTGGGTCTCATATTAGGAACCCATTTTATTTATCTGCGCATTTGAATGACTTTCGTTTTTATTTTATTATGAAGAAACTGAATCTGCTTTATAATACTTTCCAGTAGGTTGCTAAAGAATACATATTCTACTTTTAAAACGTGTATCGAGTTTTAATAAAAGTGCTCTTAGGCAAGAGTTGTGATGTTTTTAAGAAATGGGTCTCATATTCAGCTACATTACCCTACCTTTGTTGGCATTACAAAGTTACACATAAACAAAGATGGGACATTCCACGCGAAATCGGACACTTTTCGGAGTAACATTTCGGATGTTGCTGAAATTTGAATATGTTAGAGTCTTTAGTGATATTTAAACATACCTCAAATGATTTTTCAAAATTTTGAGAAATGTCGATTTTACAGCTGTTTGAAGATAAGTGCTAACTTTTTTTCAGTAAATTATAACTATGGAAGTAATAAACGGATGGAGATGAGTTTTACGGTGCTTATAGAGAAGACATTAAAGTTTTAAGAAAAAATTATTTCAGTTTAAAAAAAGGAAAATTTGAACCATTTTTGTGCAATTGTTTTAAACAAATGCAGGTTTTTAACATCGGGCGTGATTTTAAAAATCTAAGAAAAAAGGAGAATATAGTTCTATCCTTCCCCTTGATGGACGAATTTTCAGAAATATGGATATTTTAAAATTGGCCCTGTAAAAATTGCCGAAAGTTGACGCAGCGTCAAATCACACCGGCTCGACTGGTTGAGCCGTGCGGTACTATTACCCGGCCAAAAGAAGATCCCCAACAGGCGGGCTCGAGCAATGCAGTCCGCCGCTGTGACGATTGGTCGAATCACCTATTTGGGCACACTTTTAAAGACGGGGCACACGTATTTTGGTTATTGGCTGAAGTAGGCACATACATTGTCGCACCGCGCGACGAAGAGAGCGAACAAAACACATTGAGATCGAGTGGGATAGAGCGATCTGACCGATGAATTTGGAAAATCGGAAACGCTATTGCTTTGGCTTTCGTCGGTCATATCGCTCTATCCTACTCGATCTCGATGTGTTTTGTTTGCTCTCTTCGTCGCGCGCTGCGACAATGTATGTGCCTACTTCAGCCAATAACCAAAATACGTGTGCCCCGTCTTTAAAAGTGTGCCCAAATAGGTGATTCGACCAATCGTCACAGCGGCGGACTGCATTGCTCGAGCCCGCCTGTTGGGGATCTTCTTTTGGCCGGGTAATAGTACTCGTAGCGGCCAAGCGGGTATATCTGCTATTCTTATATGTACAGTGTACTCGAATATGGTAAGTATTTGTAAAAAAATGAAGAGAGATAACTTTTACTGTTATTTATATACAACATAATACGGTAACTCTATTTTTGGTGTTCGCAATATTTTCCTCGAAACGAAGGCGACCCTCAGTTTTTTAAATGGAATGCTATATATTTGATTATCCAGTATGAAAGCGACTGTCAAGACAAATTCAATCATATGGTATACTATGACCTTCAAGGCTACACATGGTTAGGAATGAAATAAATATATCGAACTATCTATCTAGTAGATTGAATTTCATCTTTCATTACTCCCTTTCATAATTCCCTATCTAATATTTTTAAATCCATAGCTGTAGAAACCTGATTTCCTTACCAAGAGGCTGCTTTCTACGCATAAGCGCGCGCTGTTTACGAGCATCGTTTCTTCGTCGCCTAGCGGCGGCAATAACTTGGGGAATATTGCAGTTACGCGATAGTCGCATTAACAACGGCTGACCCGGTACATGTGTAATTACACACGCATAATTCACGTATACCGTATATCGTGTGAAACGTTTATAGCCACATCGAGGTCTGATTGCTGACCACTACATTGAGCTTAGGTACACGCTGGCATCGGTGCTTACAAGCAATCAATCACCGAACGTTTCTCGGTGAAAATGCACCAGCACCCAGGTAAACAGCGGTGACTTACGTTTTCGGTGTGTGTCGTGCGCGGGTGATCTCTTAATTGCACGTTTCTCGCCTCTCGAGATTTACCATGATATTTATCCTCGGATGTAAATCGCTCGTAACGTCTCTCTTACGACTTTCAAGGAAGGTGGAGGAATAATTATGCGACTCAGATGTTCCACGTGGACGCATGAAGAAGAGAAATGAAAAATCCCCCGAAACGATCGAGTTAAACGATTATTAAAATTGCACCGTGATTCTGATGTCCTGATTTAACGTCAAGTCGAATCGAGACAGTTCGAATGGCTTTCATTCACACTCTTCGTTCTCAGTCAGCGTTTAATTAATTACGCAGTAAATCTTTCCAGGGAATAATTCAATAAGTTTGACGGCAGTGCTGCCACGGTAATAATGATACATAAATTGGTCGCTTACAAGCAGAAAGATGGCCGTAACTGCCACTCGCGCTGCTACTCCGGGATCCGTTCACGATGGAGGCCAGACTGTTCGGGCTGAATCTGATCATGCTATCGATGTCGAAGCGATCGGAGTACGGTGAACTACTCAAGGCCCGTTTCCGGCTCGCTCTGATAGCAGAGGCTCGTGGACTTCCAAGCCTCGATGAGGCTGACACTGCAAAAGGAACATGAATTCAATTAATTCTAATGAAGGTGAAAAAAATGATTTAGAACCATACTGGAAAAGTCGACGACTGCTTAAATCTAAATATAAGTAGGCTATCAATTGCATCTCCATATACTTACCATTTTATAAATTTAGTGTTATTATTTCTTTGTCTGCATATACATGAACAGTAAGATACCAAACTCTACATATGGTTTGTTACGTTTTCAACAATTTCAGCAATTACACCTATCGACGTGGTTACGGGCACTCCTCGGTCAAACAAAAAATTATTTTCTGCATATTTTCATCCCACAACATCTCAAGAATGACCAGGTAAAATTTTAGAAATTCCTAACCGTACAGATTTTACGGGCAATTCAGGGGGATCAACAGTGCGACGACTTTAAAAATAGGTGTTTTTTGAAGATTGATTGTGACACAGGCATAATAGATAGAAATGTGATTTATCTTTTAATTAATAATACATTTATTGATTTGAAAAAGGAACAAATTTTTGTTTTAAACGAATAAACGCATGGAAAATAGACGAACGTGCTCGGCGTCAAACTTTAAGTAGGTACGTTTTTCTGGAAATATGGAATTCTTGCCCGAATGTAACAATTCAAACGGGATTCTACCCGTAATTACACTGGCTTCCGCGCTATCCCCTATTGTGAATATTCATACACCTAATTTTTTTGCCAAACATTTTTGTGCGAAAAAAAACATGTTTCGGGGCCTTAACGTTTAAATAGGTATACCTATGGCAATCATCGCCCAGTTATTTTTTAACACTGCCTGAGGGTGGCGCGACAACCACACACGTATAATTAAGGAATATCTTTGGGTTGTTGTTTTTGGACGATTCTGTCTAAAGTTATCATAGTGATAGTCCATGCCAGTTTTTGTGCATATCAGAGGGAGGGTGGGCAAAAATGAAATAAAAAAATTGTTTTATACTCTACATTTTTAATACAATAAAGTGCAAGAAGCTTTAGACCCATACATTCTATATTTTTTTCTAGAAAAAATCATAAAAGTCACCAATGTTTTCGTGCGATTTAACCGAGGAGTGCCCTTAAAAACATTTTTCTGCTTCCTAATTTTCTATAAGTGCTAAATCTTGATGTAAATTTTCCTCTGTAATCCTTATCGACACCGCATCTTTTTCACCAAATCACTCCATTGTCTATCATAGAAATAATACCTTATTCATATACCTAACAAAAGCTATTATATCTGGTGAGCTAAATGATAATAATAATAATAATTTAGCTCACCAGATTAAATGAAGAATTACAAATAATTCATGGTTCATAAATTGTTGCAAACAAAACTGATATCACAAGACAAATATGCAATGCATGTACGAAATATGTAACATATTTATTCATCTGTCATTTATGCCAAATATGCAAAATATTCATTTGCATAAATACCTGCAGTCCAATTATCATTTTTTAAATCTCAACTCCGGAAACGTCGAATTTCTTTATGAAAAATCTATAAGAATTGAGCCACGCATATCCCACGGCCAAGCGTGCAACTCTTTGGTAGTCACCGCTCGCCCAGCATTCAAGTCTCCTCGCTTCAACATTATGCCAGGTAATATATTCCCCGAAGGCTACTATTTCGAGAGATTAAGTACCAAAGAAGCATAGCGAGGGCAGCAGGCATCGATTAGCAATGCGGATCCAGTGTGCAGCTGCGAAAATTTCGATACAAAATGGCGACGCCGCCGCGGAACCAGTTCAATTAAGCGCTACGAATTCTTGCACAGACAGGGATGTTAAAAGTCCACCTTTCGGTGCGCGCTTATAACCAGGTAGGTGTCCAGAACTATATAACCAGTGAAGGTGGAAGAGAAACGGGATGAGAAAAGAGGGGGAGAGAGGGGCGAGGAGAAGGTCGATTCTGCGGTCAGAACGTTTTAGCGGCGATTTGCCTGCGACCGCAGACCAACGACGTAATATACAAACCACTTTCTTAAGCTCGTAGTGGCGGCTTGCTTGTACGGAACATCGTTGGTTATATGGTGGCAGTTCTCTGCTCCTACGCCTCTCTTCGCTTCGCTTCCTCTTCAACATGCTACCTTCGTACATTCTGTTCTTTTGTCTTTTCCTTTCAATCGAACTTTTACTTTTCAATGGCCATTTTATCTTCGCGTCACTTCGTTTGTTTTAGTATCGCGTTTATTTTTAAATTCTTTTTCTGTCCTAAATACCTACCTATTTTTATGGTATTTTATACCAAATTTATGTGTTCTATACCATACCATTTTTCAGGACACGTATCTCAGGAGAGATAGAAGTCTTTATATTTGGCTTCTAATTAAGCAACTTCGAACTTTGCTGTCTTCTTTCTTCCACTTCACCTTTTTCTTATAACCTATACTACTTAGCAAAATACCCCACGCTACACTTCAAGCCTAAGAGATATTAAGGACTCCATGAAAACACAGTTTAACCCTTTTCACCCACTTAGGGGTTGATTAGTGCAAATTCCTGAAATTGATTTTTAGGAATTTGTGTGGGTAACCTTTGTATGCAAAAACCGAGTTGATATCGAATCGGGCCTAAGATATATTGAGAAGTCCGTGAAAAAAACAGTTTACCCATTTCCACCCCGTTAGGGGTTGATTATGGCAAAATCATGAAAGTGGTTTTTAGGAATGTGTGGGCAATCTTTGTGATTAAGAACCAAGTTGATATCTAATCAGGCCTACGAGATATTAAGGAATCCGGGAAAATACATGTTACCCCTTTTTATCCGCTAGGGAACGAAATTTCCAAAAGTCCTCCATTAGTAGGCGCCTACGCCATGAAAACAATGTACCTTCCAAATTTCACGTTCCTAGATTAAGCGGTTTGAGCAGGGCGTTGATGAGTCAGTCAGTCAGTCGGGACTTCTTCTTTTATAGATATAGATAATTAAGCAAATTTCGAAAAAGTTCTGACTCACGAAAATTCCAGCTGGATGTTCTCATCACGGTTAGCAACATTTAACTATCTTTTGATATTCCGTTCGTGCAAACCACAAAAGTTACGTTATTCATTCCCGTTTCACTTTTATCGTCCTCAAATCTAATTTTCGATACCCTATAACTATGTCTCTACGTTTACTCATTTTTCTACAGTTTCTGGACTGTTCAAATTGCTCTACAATGATTCTCTGCCCTGTTTCAACTTCTCCGCTGTTCCTCGAGCTCTTCTCTCTCCCTGTGTCGCCTCGCACGAGGAACGTGATACAGAGAGCCTCGAGGAAGTTCGAACCAACTCTTCCTCCTTGGTTTCCACTCGATTGATCGCTCGTTCGCGCACAACGAGTATAGAATTACTCGCGGTCGGAACTCCGCTTCTTCTCTATCTCCCTCGCACCTCTTGGAAACGCGGCCCTTTATCCCCTCGCTGGTTATTAATTCGAGCACTGATCAAATTTACCGTGGTCAACGAGCGAACAAAGAGCGAGAGAGACAGCCACGGCTGCCATGCGGTTTTCCGCATGAGCTGGAACGTTTAAGGTTCCTCGATGGTCTCGTAGCTGGATGGAGGCCGTTCGATTCCCTCGATTACATCGCCTCCCCCTCGTACGGTACTTTAGGGGTTCACGTTCTTGTAGCGCAAGGTAGACTTCGTTTTTCAGCGATTTAGCAGCCAATCACTTGCGGTTTCTGCAAAGTTTGTATCCTTCACGGGAAATGAAGCGAACCTGGGCGCACGAACAGGTCTCTCAGTTAACCTTCAGTCGCTCTCCTTTGCAAGGTGGCTTGTCATCGTAGTTTATCGTTCATCTTTTACTCATTTGTTCGATAGAGTAAAGGACCCAATTACTGACACATTAAGCGTTGACGCTGATATTACCTTATAGTTATGTATTTATAGACTAAAAGTATATATTGTTCTTGTTATTTATTATTGTTTAATATGTTTACTTGATGAAAAAATTTGGTGGGTCTTAAGAATTCAATTTTTATTTATAAATTCAACAATTTCAAAAATATATTTGAGGATCTATTACTGACACCCTTCAAATGTATTAGACTGAATTACTGACAGCCCAGTTACTGACAGCTAATGTCATTTTATGGTTACGTCGTGTCATGTACATGAGCAACTACTGCTATGACAGTAATAACCAAAATGCTTGAAACGCTTGTACCAATCACTGTCACCCAATTAATAAGTAAAAAGACTTGATGAATCGTTGAATTCGGATCTTTATTACTTTCTATGATGCTTATATTATTTAAAACAATATATTTTGTTATGTTAATAGCTTAAATATTACAATTACACTAACTTCCTTTAACGCTTTGTTTTCTCTTTCGCTAGTAAAAAAGTCATCGTTTCTATTCTCCTAATATTCGCTTAAATTTTTTTATCTTTTCATTCAAATTAACGAAGAAAAAATTAAGTACTGTTTTCTGTATCGTATAAATAACAGTTTGAATTGTATGCTAAATTTTTTTTATGCATCATTTGATAAGATTTATTCGTTATTTTACGTAAAAGAGCTTAAGGAAACAGTAATTGGGTAGGTGGCAGTAATTGAGTCCTTTAGCCTACTTTGCTGCCGAATGTGTTCTGTGAATTCTAAATTCATGTATCCCAGGCAGAAACTAATTTTATTCTTGCTCAATGAATTTTGTCAAGGAACTAAAACTTTTGAAATTGACTGAAACATAATTTCGTAATGCTAATGCGGAGTATTCATTAAAGATTCACCGAAACGGCGAGAAGAGAAATCTGGTACCCTTGGTGGCAGATGATTGAGGACCACTAACTTGTCCAGGTTTATCCAATCAACGTTTATGTCACTAAATTTTTGCAATATTGGACATTTTGTTCGAATTAATTTAGACCACCCGGTACAAAACCGAAAGAAGTGCAATCGAGTTCGAGTATTCTCATTGGAATCTATCCAGGATAAGGAACTCTCCTAGATAACTCTTCCAGTTTTTAATTTCTAGCAACTGTCCCTGAACAAGCTCTGAAGGAGTCTCCCTATCGGCTCATCGTGATTTCTCGATGCATTTTATCCTTAGGCGAAGCGAATCGATCTGCTTATCTGCTGGATGCTGAGGGTTGGTCTGGTCGTCGAAGAAGTCTCGATCTTTAATGAATATGCGAACGATTCTCGGCGGACCCCTTCGTTTCACCCCGAGCGTCCTCGTGACCCACGACCCTCTAGACCCTACACGCTCTGTACGTTCCATCCTTCCCACCCCGTGCCCCTCACAGGGCTAACATGGGATTGAGACATGTAAATTGGTGCAATCGGCCACTCCGATCGGTGCGGCTCACTCGATGCTACTCAGCCCATAGTACTGCACTACAGGTCGACTCAAATGATCAATCCGTGACGTTTCTGGAGGGTACGCTAAAGACTTACGGCACTGAGCACGAGGGGTATGATAGAGAAGGACTAGGAAAACTACTGATGGTCAAGGAAGGTGAACTAAATGGGACTAGTCTAGAAGTTTTTATGGTTTTGACGATTAACGTATCATTACGAGTGATGTTTATAAATAATCTGGCACTAACTGTTTCTTCTTTTCATTCTACAACTATTCGTTGATATCTTTGGTAATATTGAATATCTTCTGGTTTGGAACCTACCATCTGAATAAAACCAAATAAATCACGAAAGAATTAGCAAATTGATTACTCTAAGGATTCTTCCTTTAATGGAAGACTATTAATTAGTGATGTCTCTTTTTGCTGCTAAATAGTTTTCAGCAGTTTGAACTCATTTAATTATAGTAATTACAAAGCTACCTTGGTGATGGAATGATAAAAAAACTATATGGTTAATAATCGAAGATACTTCTTTCCTTTCGAAGACCACTTCAGCAACCTCCTAGCTGACCTTAATTTTTCGATCTGCATCACGTTTTAATTAAACTGGATCAAAAACTTAATGAAGGGTAACTCAACCAAATGCACTAAACAAGAGTAAATAAAAAAGAGAAGCTGAAAACTAAAATGAATTAGAAGAGTGGGAGGGGAAGGAGGAAGATGAAGAAGAGGAAACGTGAGACAACCTGTAGGGTAGGCGCTAAGGTGTTAATGAGGTCGTGTCGCTCCGAGTCGATTCAATTATGCGGCGGTGGCGACTAACGAGGCCCCGTTTACCCTTTCAGTCGTCTTTTAGCCTCTCGGCCTCTTAACCGGTCGATCTCCTACCTGCTAGTGCTACTACATCTACGGCTAGCCGCGCGTACCATGCATCAGAATCTTTTATTAACTTCACTTGCCGTTTTCCAACGAAAGATTAACAAAATATATGATTATGTTGATATACACGATATACAATATCTTCGACTTGGTCTCCTAAACGACAGTATCAGATTCAAGAAAATTCATCTCGAATACTCAACTTAACCCTTCGTGGTCACACGGGGTGTATTGTACCCCAAGAATAATTTTCGAGTTAAAATGTCGCACCTTTAAGACTTTCAAAGGGGATTTATCGCAAAAAATATGAAAAAGAAATTAAAAAATCGCTTTTTTCCCACAACCGTGGAAAATTGCTCATTTTCAACTACAAATTTTATCATATCAAAATTTATATTTCTAGAAAAAGACTATTAGATCATGATTGTATAAGTATTACGAATGTACAATTATCACTGAAATGTTAAAAGATTCAATAACGCCAAAATGGTAACTCAAAAAGTGACGCTGGGGTACAATGAACCCCGCGTGACCAACTTGTAATTGTAAGAAGGTGTGAACACGAAGGGTTAACTGAATACACATATTAGGCTTTAATTATGATAATTGTATTAATAAACTAGATGTTGTACAGTTAAGTTTGTAAAACTTGTGTACTGTCATTTGTAAAACTTAGCAACATAATAGAAACCGTTATTTTGTTATAAACAGTCGACAAAGAGAGAAATGTTTTGTTGAATCAACGATTTCAGATAAATTCACAGAAGCTTCTGAAATTTTAAGCTTGACCACGTAGGAGAAAATGTTCATCCTTCGAGATACCTACAAGAATTCAGTTAGTGTCGTTGGACCATGTAAACGGCCCAATATGTCTCAAATTTAATATGTATAGCGGAATCAGAAAAAATAACGCCATCTCTTATTTAAACTCTGAAGTTCTTCAAACATCAAGTTCTTGCAGATGTTGATGCAGGAAAATATACCACCCTCAACAATTTACAGTAATGTTCGTTCTATAAAACGAGAACATTAAGACGAAACAATGTTAACATCAAATAACAGGTGCACAACTTACCGTCAATCGAAAAAGGGAATTCCGAGGAGGCAAGACTACTTGCTGGTCCCGCAGTATGCAGAAGGTATTCGGGCCCCAAACCACCCAGTCCTGAAACATTGTGGAAAAGACAATTAAAACTAACTACATTGGAAAAACGGCTTGAACATAATCAACCTTTATTCCTTTATTCATGAATCGAAAGTATGTAATAAGGGAAGAGGTGGTAATATGAACCACTTTTTTGTTTAAATAATTTCAAATGGACCTTTTGCATCAACAATGATCAGTAGTAGTAGTCAACATATCTCTTGTTTTGTATTATTAATTCTTAAGATGCAAAATAAAACTAATAAAACTGTTGAAAGAGTATAATAATTTTCTTTAACACAGTGTAAAATGTGAGATCTCGAAAACGAGGTGGTAATATAAAACAGATATAAAAATTGTATTCTTTGTTACTATCTGTTATTTATTACTCAAACACTCTTTGTTCTTCAAGTTTAAAAGGAAATGGTTACGTTAGAAATGAAAATGAAAATAAATTTTATAAGTGAAGAGGAAAAATTGAATCCAAATTGTATTCACGTCCTTCGTGAACAAAAGCCGCAAATAAAGTGTTCAGTTTCACAACCACTTCTTTCTAGGCATTATTTTACTTGGAAAAGAAGGATTGGTTACAACATTTAATGATTAACTTAACTGAAAAATGTGGTGGTAACTCGTTTCGTATTATCATCAACGCCATTTTTTAAATGACCCATCATCCCTCAACAAAGATAAAACATTTTCGAAAAAGTAATCCTGCCATTTTGAACTTTAATGTTATTACTGTCCAACTCTATTATGTATAGATAATGTTTTTTTAAACTTAGAATCCTTATGATAAATTTTAATTTCTATGAAATGTAAAAGTTGTTTCCACCACCGCAAACTGTTGACGATACAGACAGCAGAGTGACAAATTAGCAACAGAGGAACCTAATGGTCATACGTACATACTACTGTTGCAAACAGATGCCAATCGTATTTTCGAGGAAAAAAACAGCCTCTTCCATATTACGTACCACTTTTTACTCTCATAATAATTTTATTGTTTCTTTACCTATAGAATACAATGATTTCTTTCATTTATAAACTCTTAACATCTATCCTTATCTTCTGGACCAAAATCTAAACCTAAAAAATGAAACCACTTAGGTTTAACTATTTACTACTTTATCTAAGCTATTTCTACTATGTACATGTATCTTTAACTGTTACTTATTATTATCCCAGTACAGTCATTTAACCCATTTTATCCTTCTTCGAATAGGAAGTAAAAAGTATATCGTGTGTCGTAAATTGCGTATGATAGATCAGATTCACAGAACTTGATTCTCAAAGAGATCCTTCCGGCGGAAATGCGGGCCCTTTTCATAGAGCTTCTCAGTGTCCACGATGAATAATATAGAGGGTACTCTCCATTTCTATCACCGCTTTTATTACCTACGTTCATCGAAGAGTAGATAACAGAGACACAGGAAATTTGAAATATTATCCACTTGTAAGTAGGTGTAGTAAAGAATAGCAAGTAGCAAATACTTTGTTTAATTGTCGATGATATTTGTTAGTAAAATAAAGTACTATCTGTAATGGCCTCTAAAAAAATCCAGAATTTCTATCCACTCTGATTTTTCTTTCCTAATGTAAATATGCATTTCTGTGTTTTCGAACGAGCTTGAATATTCATTTATCCCCCAAAATTACCGATTTTAAAAAAAGGTACAAAAAGAGTGCCAAGTATATAATCCCATCAAAAAGAATCCCATTTAAAAACATTGTCGTAAACTAATAGATTTAAAAAACTAATGATATACACAAATTGCGAAAATTATCACAATGGCTATTTATACAAAGAAAAAAATCTATTAAACAATATTAGGCTGATATATTTTTATGCAAATAAATATTTTAATACGAATAAATATTTTATTCAAAATACTTGGTGCTGTGAAACCGAAAAAATGTTAATAATTGTCTTAGTTAATAAATAATATAAAACAAGACAAGACACCACTGAGACAAGATAGAAAGAGAAAGATTTCAATGCAATTTATACATATTTATTAAGAATAGCAACACCAATTCGGAGAGCAGCGCCAAGTATTTGGAATAAAATATTTATTTGTATAAAAATAAACTGCTTAATATGATTTAATACACTTTTTTCTTTGTATAAATAGCCATTGTGATAATTGGCGCAATTTGTGTATATAATTAGTTTTTATTATTATTATTATTATTATTATTATTATTATTATTATTATTGTTGTTTCGACGGGAGAACCCTTTAGATAAGAAATTAATACAGAGTATTACAATGATACCGAGATATATCATAAAATAAAATAAAATAGAATAAACAGAAAACAGAAATTATAAAGTAACAAAACATAACGAATCAAATCTACGACGGTCTACGAGTGTTAGCAACACGCTGTGAAAACACAAGGTTTGTGAAGCCATTCATTTACGACAATGTTTTTAAATGGGATTCTTTTTGGTAGGATTATATAATACTTAGCGCTCTTTTTTGGACCTTCTTTTAAAAAAGATAATTTTGTGGGGATTTCACACATTTTGTAGTGTTTATTGATGACTGGATAATTTTTTCACCCCCTCAGGATTACTTTTTTTAATTAACAATATATTATATTGTCATCCAAACTACGCACACCTGCAAAGCTACAAGACAATTGGATTTGTGGAATTGGTTTAAACTTATAGTTCTTGAGCAAATCATTGATGATTTTCATAGAGTCTGGAGATTTATTGTTGCCAAGAAAGCCAGCGACGACAAATCGAAATGAATTGAATGTGGCAGCTTCATTTCGCGATAAATGCAATTCAAATTGTTCACTTTTTAGCAACTTTTTGATCTGTGGCCCATCGACAGCGCCTTCCTTAATCTTGGTGTCGGACAGTTTCGGGAAAATGGTCTCCAAATGTATGAATGGATCACCTGTTTCTAATAATTTAATTTGTATCGATCTTTCTGCTGTAACATGCTTTTTACTCCTTTATTGTCTGAATATAGGCGTTAACATGTCTTTGAAGATCCATTTCCTCCACTCGCATTTGGATTTCTTCCCACCAAATCTTGGTGTTGTAAGCGATGCAAATGGCGAGAGATTTAATCAGCAGATGAAAAGTATTGAGAGACACTACCAAGGATTTTGAACGAATCAATGATGGGTGACGATTTTTCGATCATGTCGATTAAACTAGTGTTATTAATATATCTTTCCCTTCCCTTTAAAACGTTCCATTTTATTGGCACATTTATATCAATAATTTCATATACAAAGTTTCATACCTACTTCTATCCAAGTAATTTAAGAAATACGTAATATGTTAGTCAATAATCCCAACGAAAATAAAATAAGACTCTTCGAGGCCTCAAATGCAAAGAGACTGAACATTAAATTCACAGTCACTCCTATTTCATCCGTCAATATTCCATTTGCTATCACGCTACGATATCAAGTGTTTCTCCCAAAAAAATGTTAGATCCGCCATTGTCAGAAGTGATCGTCTCTAATATCAACTGAATTTTAAGCTCCCCGGACGGTGTCGTCGAAATTAGGCACAGTCTTCAGTTATTATCACTCTACTTATCTGGGAACAAGGACAAGCCGAGGTAATTACCGTGTAACGAGGCGTTGGGACTGTGCGTGGAGGCCTGAAGCTGGTGGTAAAGGTGGTCCATGTAGTTGAGCCGGTAGGCGGGATGCAGGGCTGTATGGTCCGAGAGGGGGTGACTTCTGCGAAGGAAGTCACCGCCGGAAGTCCCGTTGACGGCAGCCCCGCCACCTCCGCTACCAGCGCCGCCGCCAGCGCCACCACTTGCGCCGCCACCCGCTCCACCGCCACCGCCGGTGGCCGCGCTGCCGATCGCCGTTGTACTGCTGGACAATCTGGAAAATTCGTAATTAAATTAGATTCCGTTTCTTCGCTTGAAATTTCTTATTCTTAAGGATTCAATTCTAGTTTGAAAAGATTTTATTTGAGAAAATCAGGAGAGTTATAATACTCTAAGCCAGGCCTGCACAGCGAGCCTTTTTCAGCGCCTAGCGGCAAGCAACCAGCCGTACGCCGTTACTAAGGGTAGAATCGGTGAGGCGAACTGCAGTAGTGTAGGTGCGGGCTCGTAGCCGCGTAGCGTATCTTGTACAATACAAGATTTTTTCAAATTTTATTTGTACAAAGTCGCAAATAAAATAATTAATATTCTCCTGATCTGTGCATTCGACGTGTGCCAAACCGTTACATTCGGTACACTTCATCCAAGCTTTGCCAAATGATTCCTTGCAAAAAGAGATAGGCAAAATTTTTATTTAAATAAAATTTAAAATAACGAATAAAAAAAAATTAACATTATTTGCCGAATAAATAAATTAACTTTGTTCGTCGAATAAATCCTCATCGAATAGAAAAATTAACTTCATTCGTCGAATAATCTAAAGTTAAATTAACTTTTATTTGATCCTTATTTACATAATTTTTGCCCAACTCTGCTTGCAAATAACACTCTGGGTAACATCTTCAATAAATCTTAGCTTCCTGTTTGTTAGGTTATCATACCTATCCTTATTTACTTTATTTTTCTGCGTAAAAAGGTAGAAAGAAGGGTAAATGAACATCTTATAAATTAATCTGAGTTGCTAACAGATTAATCTTACAGATAAGAAAAATCTGGTCTCTACTGGTTGACAGAGTCTGTTGGTCGGTACTGCACGATAGTTGTATTGTCGGTGTTGTACGACAAACACGGGGA
The DNA here is from genome assembly GCA_963971345.1 of Andrena flavipes. NCBI lineage: Eukaryota > Metazoa > Arthropoda > Insecta > Hymenoptera > Andrenidae > Andrena > Andrena flavipes. The sequence continues at coordinate 52,627,490 of OZ020479.1, read as the reverse complement.
AACATTTTAGATCATGGTATATTATGTATAAAATAACAGGTATTGCAAAACTAAGGTCGGGACCAGATATATTGACCGGTGAGTTTCGTGAGGGGTATTCTCCCACCACACAGTTTGCCTGCCTCGGTGTTCCTTTTCTCAATGTTTTCTGACTCGTTCTTGTTCCATCTCGCTCTCGCCTTCGCGAGAATGACTCTCCCCTACTGTTCCTACTTTTGTTAGTAATTGTATGACGATGGGAGTGTAATAAATACTTATTATTATTATTGTTGTAGTTGTTGTTATTGTTATTATATAGAAAACTGTTAGAAGAATTTACAAAGAAATAAAGAGTCACAAATTCACGAAATTAAGACACCATATATTAACTTACAATTAGCTAAATACCTACTCCTTTCAGTAGAAAAGCGTTTAAAGAAACATAAAACACTTCGTGGAAAGGGGAAGCAATTTAGACGGTAGGTTAATCTTCTTGAAAGGACAATGCAAACAGGCGAACGCCTGTTTGACGAATGGAATTACGACACGCTCAAAGCCACGACAAATGGTGTGTGTCTCTCAGTCAAAGATTCTATTTTTGCTCCCTTGACGATGGAACAGGTGTTTTCTACCAATCGACTTGTTTCCTGCTAAGTTTCTCCTCGAAAGCGAATAGAATTTTTCCCTTTATGGTCCGTCTCCCGGAGAAAGCCTACCCCGAAATGTAATAATAAAAAAATCCTTTAGTTTTAAGAATCACAAGTATTAACAAGTATTAAGAATCACAATTATTAACAAGTATTAAGAATCACAAGTAATCACAATGACGCGTATCTCGTACATTCAACCAAATTCTGACTATTTTGTTCCAATTATTTGTGATGAATGGGACATTTATTTAATTAAGACTTGAGGATATTTTTTCCGCTGAATAATTGCATACATAAACGTAAGAAAACCATGAAGCTCTAGATATTAACTTCTGCACTATCTTCTTACTATCAGAAATGAAAGATTGGATGTTATAGAGCTAGCTACACCTTTCATATGAAAATTCTAGGTTCCCTTGAAAATAAATTCTGTTCTTATATTTAATATATATATTTAAAAATTAAAAACCAAAAGTTTACCTACACCTGGTGTAAATACATTGAAATATTTCCAAAGGGCATCATTATCGCGTGTTGTAATAAAAAACATTTGTTCCTTTATGATACCTATTTAGCGTAAATAGCATAATTCGCCTGACGAAAGCAAGTTCACTACTTTCCACCCCAAAACGAGGGAGGGAACAGTTTATTATGATCCGAGATGACCGCAGCCTGAGAAGATCGGCGCTTTTGCTCTCATTTGTAATAAGACAGAGCGGCACAGAGGAAGAGACGCGACATACGGTCCTCGTGAAGGGCCACGAAGAGAGCGTCTCACATTTTGACTGACGGCCATTCGCCACGCTCGAAACATCGGGAAATGGCGCGTGTCTCGTACCTTCAAAGATATTCTCTCAGTCAAGTCGTATCGTTAGTGCCACTTTACGACGACCTGTCCCTGAGCGACCAGGATTCTTCGAAGAATCATAAAGAACCTCAGATGGTTTGAAATCTTTATTATGAACTGACTAACCCGCATGCAATTGACCCCTGAAACAGCAAACCTTGGCGGCAAACTAGGGTAATCCATTGTCAAGGTCATGCACCCGTGGAATTTCCCTGAGACGATGGGAAATTCTCAAGAGAAAGGGATATCCTTGAGAGGCCTTGAAATGAACAGATATATGATACCAAGGATGGAAATAATTCCCCAGGTTTTAAATATATGCAGAGGGCGTAAAATAACTGGACAACAGATTTTTCTCACTGCGCATCAGTACGCACCCCTCCCTCCCCCCCCAAAAAAAAAATCGGCGCGCTACACCTAGCGTCCTGAGAAAACAGTAATGTATCGACAACTGTCGATAACGCTTGAAGAGACCTAACGTGAAATATGTACATAAAATAAACTCTGGCGCTTTGGCGCCTACACATGATATTCGATATTAAATAAGATGTTATTGAAAAAGGTAGCTTTAGGCAGTGGTGTTTTTTTGGGCGGAGGTGGTTGAAGATGGTAATATTTCTTGCCAAAAATATTGGCAATTGGCAATCTTCGTGTTTACATTTGATACGAAATTATATGCTTAACCATGTAGGATTGTTCAGTGAATTTTAATGTTGCAGGAGTTCATTAAAGTCACGCAACGGGTATTTTGATATTTGCCCATAAATCAGCGTTGTTTGATACCAGCTAAGTGCTACTTAAATTGCTGATGTTTCTCAAAGACATCTTTGATATTTATGCCCGTTGCCGTTCCACCATGGATTTTTACCTGAGAAACGTTTACTTCGGGACCAGATATATTGGCCGGTGAGTTTCGTGAGGGGTATTCTCCCACCAGATACTTCTTTTCTCAACGTTTTCTTACTCACTCTCGCTCCATCTCGCTCTCGCCTTGGCAGAACAAGAGTGACCCAGAAGTGGTGGGGATGGTACCAAGCTTCTGGTGTGTAGGCCAAACCGAGCTGTCAGCGTAGAAATACACACATCAGAATAGGGGTACGTTAACTCCGAAAAAATTCAGGAACACAACTATTACTCTAAGAATAAATAACAGCTACACGGCTATGTTCAGGCGGAACCGAGCAGCGTTCCCGTTACCACACCATACCCTTCGGCGGCCCAGCAACTCCAACTGACAAATCCACGATCATCAGCTGGTGGTGGCTGATTTCTCCTCGATCGCTGTTCGCGAAAACGAATTCACCAGCCAATAAGTATATATCTGGCCCTAATCTTACAATTAGACACGACTCTTCTGTCGTAGAGAATTTTACGAAATTCTTGTTTTAAGCAATACCTTCTGATCGTTTCAAATATTTTAAATTAAGCAATTCAAACCAGTGAGATAAGTTTAGAAACACTTAGAAATTTGGATATTTCTAAAGTAATTTACACTTACAGATTAAACTGTAGAAATATGTTCTAATACGCATGAATACATGTGCTTCTTAAAGATAGGTATATATCACATTCCATTGATTTTCTTGCTACGTAATCTACATGCTCAATCAAATTACGTACTTACAGTGGGGGACAAAAGTATGTTGACACCCTTTAAAGTCGTATATCTTGTTTAAAATTGGTCCAAACGACTTGAGTTTTTTTTAGAATCTAGAAGAATTAGTTTGCAAGATAACGTGTTTCGTCGTTTTGCGAAGAAAATACGGAATGACGCTTTTTCAACATTTTTTCGGAGCCTGTAGTGAAAATTCAGAAATCCCGTTTGTACATTTAAGTAAATTGTGTACATGGTGAAAACTTCACCTAAATCGGTTAACGTTGTTCTGAGCTACAAACGCTTAAAGGTCGCAGAATAAGGTCGAAAATCGCTGCTATATGCGAAGTCAGCTGACCAATTGCATTTTTTTTTAAAACGACGAAACACCTTACCTTTTAAACCAGCGCTGTTCAAGGTCGCTCCCGCGGGAGGTTGGTGTTCTCCCACTCTCATCCGCGTTGTCAGGGATACCGCGCGACATTAACCGCGAAGACGCTTCGAAAAAGCCGTCATAGCGTCGCGGGGTCTCCTTGACAACCGAAAGCACGCTGTGCGAGAGTAAGATTAGAAGGGGAAGCAGGCGCGTGAGGGGCCCCTACGCTGGACAGCGCTGTTCTAAATTAATACTTCCAGCTTCTCAAAAAAACTCAAAACGTTTGGACCAATTTTAAACAAGTTATACGATTTTAAAGGGTGTCACCATACTTTTGTCCCCCACTGTACGTACATTTTTTGATGGTATTCATTGTTTTAAAGAACCCACACAGCACAACGTCCCTGGGACGTCTACAGACCGTCCCAGGTACGTCTTGTTACTGATCAGGACGTAAAGACGTCCCAGGGACGTTGTGCTGTGTGGGAAGGAGCAACTTAATATTGTACTATACTTAGGTACTTCTCACAAAAAGAAGCTTTAAAGCCGCCTAACATATAAAATGCATGCACGGAATGCATATTTATATATATAAAAATCAAAATATATATGTATGTTTGTTAAATAAAGGTTTCTATACCGTTCAACGTATCCGCACCAAATTTGTCATGATTATTCTTCAATACTCTAGAAAGGACACCCCCCTCCCAACCACCCCTAAAGACAACTCTCCCTTTTTGTGTTGTAGCGCAATAATTTTGATTAATTTAGAAGAGGAATAGGTATGTAAGGAAAATTGATTCTTGACATATTCCCCTTTAAAAATAAAATAAAAAATAAACAACTATGACCTTGTAAAGAAATAAAAATTGTGTGGATTGCCTATTAACTCGTAAACCCTTTAAGGGAAAAGGACACTGAAAAAATTGCGATTTTTGACAATTTTTAAGAATTTTTTTGCATTTTTGGCAAGTCTGAACCCTTGTTCAACCGTACACAACATGGTTTCACAATTCTAAAACGCACGCGTGCTCTGTAACAGAATCCATTTGACTGCGCCTACTAAACTACGAACGTTTTCTTACAAAGTACAGTATATGACTGAGTTCGTGGTCAGGCTGCGTATTCCTCGGCTATCTGTAACGGGGCCATGTACAGTAGGTAACTCTCTAAGCGGGCCCAAAAGGGTCAGTGGCTGCCGACAGAGGTCAGTCTCTCCGGGCGCTAGACACCATATTTTTTTAAATCGTACAAAACTCCGGTTTACGTCAGAATACAAAGTGAGATTTTACGGTGCAGTGAAATTAGCTTGTATAAAACGAGTGAAATGGATCTTATTAACCGAAAATATCACAACAGTAAGATTAGAGTGAAGTAGAGTGAATAGCGTACTATTATTACAGGTTATAAAGCGATTGCAGAAAACATATAATTTATCAATTTGATATTTTCTGTCGAGTTGCAAAATTTACTTCTAATGTTACAGGAATGCTATTGTAAAAAATGTGTCAAATGTATTCTTCACTGAAGATGCTGTGATGGCTACTTTGGATCACTGTAGCTCTACAGACAGAAAACCTAACCATGCCAGATGTCCTAAGAGCAAGCAATCGTAGTACTGTTACAATTAAGCAAAAAGTACTAGGCGAAAACCAATGAGCCACACATACATGTCACTCGAGCTGTCTGAAGATGTTGCCACCAAAGTGAAACCCGTATACGAAAGACTGTCAAATGAAAATTTGATGGTACGATACTGTAAGGGAGGCACTCAAAATGTAAATGAATCTCTCCATGCAAAAGTGTGGACATTCTACCCGAAGACAACATTTGTATCGAAGGCAAGGCTTGAAGTAGTTGTGGCACGTGCTGTTTCAGAATTTAATATGGGTTCGGCTATAGGCTCATTGACAGTGAGGAAACAAACAGCTGAGGAAGTTGTATTTGAACCAGCTATAAGTATAGTTACAGACAGAGACAACAGAAAAGAAATCTGCAGTGCACAACAGCAAACCACTACAAGAAAACGCTTTAAGAAGAAACAAAACACGAAGAAAATTGCTGCTGAGAGGAAGAGACGCAAGATTGATGAGGATGTGTTTCAACCAGGTGGATTTTAGATTATACAAAAAGGAAAAATGGTCTGATATTTGCTCTTTAGATTTAAAATGCAATTATCTTAAAACTTACTTTTTTAATATATATTTAATATTCCTTGCGCAAAACTGTTGGTCTGATTCTCTTACAGCTTGGCGTGCTTCAAGAGTAACACGAAACCAAAAGAATTGTGTATCGGCATGAAGAAATCTGCAAAACTCTTTGCGCTGTGCTTACTTTTCCTTAAAATTTTGGTCATATTTTGCATCTTTGACATTTAATAACTTCAATAATTTTTAGCTTAAAAAGTATGAGACGTAGAAACTTCTCGATACACAATTTTTTACTTTACTATGGACCCTTCTTCGCTGCAAAACCTGGAGGTTGTGGCATCACACACTTTGCGCAAGAACATTTTTGAAGTTACGCTTGATTTTTGTAACTTAATGTAAATTCTATGAAAAGCAATTATTAAAACTGGGTCCACACTGGCATAAGGGCTTTACTTCAAACCTACTTCCTTCTCTTTAGAGGAATTCCGTATATCTAAAATATTTTCGGATTTCAAAATTTCAGTGTCCCCTTCCCTTAACCGATGTGGACTAAATTTAGCATAATTACTCTCTAGATCCATACGGAAAATATAAGCTATCATAAAATCCGGCTATCCCACCTCGTTCCTTACTTTATAGCCTTAACACTTTGTGATAATCAAAGTTTTTCCCATGCAACGCCGGGTACGTTAAGCTGGTATTCATATATTTCCTCAAAACTCGCAATTAGTAAAACAAGCAGATAAAAGATGATCACAAATCACCACAACACTCCGCATTATTCCAATCGATTATTATACTGTTCGACAATAAATCCAACATTTCCAACCGGTTTACAAATTTGCTAATTAAGAACGAAACAGATATCAAAGAAAGTCTACATAATCTATTCCAGTTTTAGGCGTCTCAGAGAAAATACTGACTTTGATCAAACCTTGAAGAACCCCCTTGTGGGTACAAATGTTATTCCAAATGGATTCTTTTCCAATGGTTTATATTTCTATTATTTGATAGTTAATTATATGATCGTTTCAGCTATAATATCACGTGATGCATCCCGCAGCAGGAGATTCAGGAGGCGAACGTTGGGCACAGGAAATAGAGACAGCAATTGGCGCGTGTCATAACGTTTTAACGTGTATTACGATGTTTGAGCCGGTCGCTGTCTAAATATTGGTTCCGCACCGGCACGAGTTTGCTGAGCAAAGACAACCGGGTCGACTGTTTGATTACTGCCTACTCGTTACCGGTTTTACGCGACCGTTCGTGTTAACAGGTTTGTCATATAATCCGCGATGGCTTGCTTCTAAAACCAATGAGAGTCTCCTAGAATCTCTTGCTTCTTTTCTTTGTTACACAGATATAATGTTAAAACTGATGATGTCAAAATGTTGCAACTTTCCCATGAAATTCGCAGCCTTTGCGTGAATTTCTTATCATTAACGGGAAACTGTTGGGTTTCAAACGTAAAAAAAAATTATAGTAAGATAATGTGTTTATTTGGCGAATGTAATTCGAATATCCAAGTATTCGAATGCGACTCGAATATTTAAGTATTCAAATACATTAGTATTTGAAGTTTATGCATAGCATTCGAAGACTTGTAAAATCCCTAACTGAGAACGGTTAAATATTTTGTCAGTGAGTAGATAGGAAAAAATTGTCCTTACAAAAGTTTTTAATACAGAGGGTGACATTACGTGGTGTATAATTTCTCTGAAAGTACAGCGATGGGGAAGATTTCAAGGACAATTAAATTTTTTTTTAAAAACGATGTTATATATTTTATTTATAATATGGTAACGTTTCTTGAAAAGAGTTCAACAAAGTACAACATGAGGCATTTCCATACATGAGATAGAAGGTGGTAAATTGAGGAGGCCCCAAGGGCTCAGGTGAACGCTCAGGTGTTCATAATTTAATCCTAACCTCTGTTTAGGTTGACAAACCACTACCAACTCGTATTTTACTTATAATTATAGTATATGCACATGTTCTTTTTCATTAGTTCTTGTATCCTTAGTTATAGCTTTCTATATGCTAATTTTATAATAAACGAAATTATAAAAATAAACAACTGCGTCAACAAACGTGACTCTGTACTCTCCGGCAAGGCTGAAGCCTCCCTCCTTGACTGTGCAATTAACGTGATGTTGTGTACCAGGCAATTAGACACTCGTTCAAAACTTAAACGATAACTTTTATTTAAACGTAACAAATATTCCTAATTCTGGTACATGGAGTTTAACAGAGAATATATCTATACGAGCTCCAACTGCTTGAATGCTCTGTAACTGACTGCTACGAAAATGCGACTCCACAAGGCCCAGTGGTTCGGATCGCCACAAATGTGAAAAAATCCTTACACTCACATTTTACCCTTTATCATTATGAAAATGGTCATTCCACGGGTTTTGGGGGTCGCAGAATCTGATTCCAAAGTCAAAATTTTTATTAAATTAAAACTAAGCCCTGTAGGGGGGGGGGGAATGTCGATAAAATAATGTTATTTTTTTAACAGTACTGTCTGATTTGATTACGTTATTTCAAGGTTAATTACGGCATCAAATTTTGAAAAATTAACAAGGATAGCGTTTTTAAGATAGCAAAAGCTATTGAGCGCGCGGAAAATAGAAGGTCAATAATTCGTATAAATTCACACTTTCGATATTGTAAATGCTTTCATTTATTCATAAGATGAAATTGTGCATGTTTGATGTTATTGAAATATATAAAAAGTTATAAATAACAGAAATACGAGATGGTCGTTTTTAATCGCATGTTATATTTTTCGGAATCGAGAGGCATCTATGAAACTTACATTATTTAATAGTCTATTGTTTAAGGAATGTATGTGCAAAAGGAGAAGTTGCACTTTTTTACGACTTCCGAGTAATAATCAATTATGTTCAGAAATATATGTAAAAGCATGTTGGCGGGACGCAGATACTTACTTCTTCCGCGCAAGCGGCCCGATCGCTGCCAACATAATTGGTTATTACTCGGAAGTCGCAAAAAAGTGCAACTTCTCTTTTTGTACATACATTCCTTAAACTATAGACTATTAAGTAATGAATGTTCCAAAGATGCCTCTCGATTCCAAAAAATGTTACCTACATGCGATTAAAAACGATAATCTCGTATTTCTGTTATTTATAACTTTTTATATATTTCAATAACATCGAATGAATGCAAAATTTCATCTTAAGGATAAATGAAAGCATTTTCAATATCTGAAGTGTGAATTTATACGAATTATTGACCTTTTAGTTTCCGCGCGCTCAATAGCTTTTGCTATTTTAAAAACGCTATTCCTGTTAATTTTTCAAAATTTTATGCCGTAATTAACCTCAAATAACGTAATAAAATCAGACAGTACTGTTAAAAAAAAATAACATTATTTTATCGACATTTCCTCCCCTCTACAGGGCTTAGTTTTAATTTAATAACAATTTTGAGTTCGGAATCAGATTCTGCGACCCCAAAAACCCCTGGAATGACCATTTTCACGATAAAGGGTGAAATGCGAGCGTGAGGATTTTTTTCACGTTTTCGGCGATCCGAACCACTGTGCAAAGGTCCTACAGGCAGGCAGCCCTTGCGGAAAAACCCAAACAATGTATCACACCCCCAGCAGTTCGTCTTGGGAGATGGTAACGGCGATCGGAGATAGTCCCACGCTTTCTAATGGCTATCTGCATTAAGACAGGGTGAAGTGCTGGAAAGCGAGCTTGTTGATGAAAGCCAGACGGATCTCCAACAGTGAAACAGGCCCAATATTCCTGCTGTAACGCCCAACCGTCGGAAATTTAGGTATTACAATAGCTTTAGAAGTCCCGCAATTAAAAATAAATATGTTTTCTGTATAGATGTTCTTCTATGGGTAAAGTGTAACGCGAAATCTTATCATCAAGATTCACAGGAATTCCGTTAAATTTCAACCTCAAAATTCTTGTCTCTTTTCTTTTGAATATCCAAATTCAAACAATCTGACTATCTAATTCTCTTATTAAAGTTAAAAAAAACTACTATAAGCTGGCTTGAATAAAGATGCCCTTTCAGTAATTCTAATTGTATGATAACCTATCTTTATTCTGATCATCACATTAACCCTTGCTTGGAGAGGGTTCATCTAGACCCAGTTTATACATCAAGCAACATTATTTATGTTACTTATTGGTGAATACCATTATTTGTTAATAAAAAATAAAAATTTTAGACCATAGGAAAATCAGAAAAAAAATATAAACTTTTATTCTAGAGTTCAAACGAGCCCCACATCCGACGTTCAGAAGTAAAGCTACAAAGAATATTCAACTAAATGCTAATTATGATCAAGAGATTGATAGAATTGAGAAAGGATCTTGAACAACACACAGGAATTCGTGTGGAAACCGGGACAAAAATTAGGACGGTATGACAAGCTGCTTAGTAGCAAGCCCGTAAAAAGCTTGGCCAAGAGACGCCAGAGGGACAGGGGACATAATTACAATGAAAACATCGTCGGCCCCGTCGGCTTGACGTCTTTTCGCCCGTCGTTTTGTTCTCACTCCGGGAGAGAGACGGCCAACAGAGAGGAAAAATGGCAGGCGAGGGAGGAAGGAACGGGACCGATTCTATTTCGAATCCTGCTGAGTGCCAGATGACTCGTAGTATGGTTCTGCCCGTGACTTCCTTTCCTTCCTTTTCTGCTGCTTCCTCGCGCGCCGTTTCCTTTTCTCTGCCAATCCCCTTGTCCTCCTTTTTCCTCTTCATCCTACCTTCACCGCTTTCTTCCGTTTAACCCCTTTTGCTAGGTCTTCACATTTCCTTTTTTCCTTTCTTTCAATCAGTTTCCTTTTCATCTCGTTTATTGTTCATCTTTCGCACACATTCCTACGAATTTTGCATATCACGGCGACGTGAATTTTCTTTGCGTGCACGGTTATCGACTACTTTTTAGGGAAACGAATGTCCTTTGGAACGATGGGAGTTTTCACAGACACTTTTACTTTTACACTTCGTACCACTGGTTTAATTTTAGCATTTAATTCCCGCAGCAGCGATGATTGGTGAAAAGGAAAACTACTCTTTTCTTCGTCATTTATCTTCTCCATTTTCTCCCGCTGCCAATTAAGCTATTATTAATTCCCCTTTCAGAGCTGTTTTCTTCCCCTTTCGTTTCCCTTTTGACGCTTTTCAAGCCCGACGGTCGGCGAGGAACAAGGGACAAGGAGGGAGGGCCGACAGATAAAACTCGAGTCGTTAACTCGACACGCCGGAAACCGACGCATCTATCTTTATCTACGGCCCGTCTGCCAGAGGCCAGGGATCTTCATGAAATTCCTATGGCCTTCGGCTCCTGCTTGACGCCTCCCCCCCCCCGCCCTTTGCCTTGCTGAGCAAAAAGTAAATCACGTGATTTCCGTCCCCTTGAAATGAAAATATTTTCGTTTATTCTCCACGAATATGATCCTCTATACGAAGTATTTCTGAATGTTTTCATACCTTTCGACAATTCTGTAGAATGCCAGACGAAGGAAAATCTAAACGCAACGTTCGGATGAAATTTATTCATAAGTAAACCTAAAATTGAGCGACCTGCGTTTATGTACATATTTTTTATTGTTAGTTGTTTCAATTCAAAATGTGTTCTTTTTCGTTGCCGAAAAGCTACTGGAACAGATTATCCGTTAATAATGACAATACAAGTTTTACGAAACTTTTATTACTTTTTGTAAGAACAGTGTTAGTATAATATCCTCTTTATCTTATGAATTAGTGAAGTTATGGAGAAAGCTACTTTTGAATTTTACTGAAGCCACATTACAATATTTTACAACAGGAATATATAACAAATAGAAGAGTATTTCTGACTTTAAAGACAAGAATACGTCTCTTATGTTGTTAGTTGGTTTATATTGAAACAGTAGGAAAATGAGAGACGGAGGAAGCCGAGTGAAGTATCAAGGATCGCAAGCTCATTAACGTGACTCGTGGTAATGAAGCGAGCTAAACGCTGCTCAGAAACATCTGCTAGGTTTCCCTGGTGTGCTGGTGCCACAGAGGTAGAGAGGAAGAGAGAGGAAGGGGGGGGGGGGGCAGAAAAAGTTTCCTATGTTATTACCTGCACAAATTTAAGAAAAGAAGACACCCAAGAAAAGGTGTCATAATAGCGTGAAAAAATCTTTCATAAGTCTAAGTATTTTAGTATTCTCCACTTGTCCCACGGTTTTATCATAGCGTGTAATTTTTTTTCCTCCGAAATTTAATACCCAAATTTTCCACGGTCCCCTTCGGTTTCCTTCGTATCCAATTTTTTCATTCATTATGAATTTCACGTTTCACTCAAAATTTGGTAACCTATGAATTTCCATAACATACAGAACGAAATTAAATTTCTATATACGCCGATTGAGGCGCATTGATCAAGCTCCCAACAGATAATTTCGATTGCCTAATAATAAAGATCCTGAACGTTCCATCGAATGCAGATTCATCGTGGACGAAGCGTGCTGACAAAATATTCTAGGAATATTTCAAGGCCTGCTAATCGCGTAGACAAGCCGAAATCCCTGGCTGACAAAGTATCAGGCGTCGCGCGTCGGAGTGACAAAGCGACTCCAACGCACACGGCCACGAAGAATCGGGGGTGGGGGGGGGGGGGGGGAGGGAACGGACGGTCCCCGGGACGAGTTTCGCGGCTTTAACTTGGATTAAGTCGGGAGCCTAACACTTCCACGGGGTTTCAGGTTATGATATTTATTACCCTCGGCTTGGTGAACCCAACCATAGGACGATAAAGAGGGGAAGGAAACCATATGGTTGACGCCGCGCCGTGAGCGGCACGCGCTTCAAACGCGGCCACGAAACGGCGAAGAAGAAGAAAATGAACAAATGCGTTTGGGAAGGGGCAGGGGAAAATGGCGAAGAATTCTTTTCGGTGACACCCTGGGATGAGCAGCATCTATTTTGATCTGAACTCGATAAAAAAGTTTCGCGCGGAAAATTGAGAGCACAGAATTACCGCGAATAATTAGAGAGTAATGCACACTATGTAAATACTGCTTGGCAGTTTTTTCTCGTTACCACTCATAAACTTCTCCATTTCTTGTGTAAAAATGATTAAATATTTTATACACAATATTATTTACTATCTAGGCGTATTATAACGAGCTTTATATTTTTGGTGGTGTACATGCTTTGAAACTGCTGCAAGACAGGTGGTTGTAACAATTACTTGCACGAATTCATACAAATATTGGGAGTAACTGATGATAATGACTAAATGTTACATTGGCAATTAAAATTAGATGCAATCTCTGGAAGGAAATTGGTACTATTCATTTTCGAGACTGAATTGACAACTTAGAACCGTTGACAACATAAAACTTTGAAGTTTTCATTGTTTTTTTGATAATACACATTCATAAAGGCTAATAGAGTAAAATATATTTTCTACAATGGGGTACCATAAAACAACACAGTTCGACAAAGTTGGACTATTTTCGGGCTTGTAACGTTTAATAGCCGTTTCTTATAAGTTTTCGTGCGTTGAAAATGAATCTGCGAAACATCGAATTATCGCCATCATCCTCAGTTTTTCAGTAATTCGATTTTGAAAAAAAACTGCAAATTTTCAATTTTGGACATATTTTGTTTCGAAACAGTAATAACTATTCGGTTGCTTGCACCGTCAAATTATTCTATGAACTCGTCTCAATACAACGATATAAGTTATTACCGCATTATGAACATTTAAATATGTTTAATCAACGATCAAAGGGAAAAGAACACCTGAAATGCACACATTTTTGCAGATATCTTTCAATTTATTTCCAAAACTAAGGGTCTAGGAGAAAATCTGACTACTCCATGTGTTGCAGCAGTCATTTTCCGTTCGGAATGCATCAACAGAAATGGTAAGTCGCGTTTTGTTTACAATGCAGAAACGAAATAGTTTGGCAAAACGTGCGCCGTCGACAGCGGTAGTCAACGGCAGCGCGTGATCCACTGCCGCTCGGCGTAACACAATCGCTGAACGCGCGTGACTACCACTGTCGGCACCGCGAGTTTTGCCAAACTCTTTCGCTTCTGTATTGTAAACAAAACGTGACTTGCCACTTTTGTCGATGCTTTCCGAAGGAAAAATGTCTGCTGCATCGCGTGGAATGGTCAGATTTTCTCCTAGGCTCTTAGTTTTGGAAATAAATTAAAAGTTTTCGAGTGTTCTTTTCCCTTTGATCTTGATTAAACATATTTAAATTTTCATAATGCAGTAATAACTTATATCGTTGTATTGAGACGGGTCCACACAATAATTTGACGGAACAAGCAACCGAGTAACTATTACTGTTTCGACACAAAAGATGTTGAAAGTTGAAAATTTGCAGTTTTCTCTAAAATCGAATTTCTCAAAATCTGAGGGTGATGGCAACAAACGGTTTGCGGAATCGTTTTTAGTGCACGAAAACCTATGAGAAACGGCTATTGAATGTTACAAGTCCAGATGGCTGAATGCATTTCATAACACGAATATAGAGAGGGTGTCATACTTGTTAACAAATGATGTGGGTAACATAACGAAGAACAGAATTTTAATATAGCTAAATTATATAAAAACACATGTTCCACGGAAGACAATACACTTAAAATTCTACTCGATCTCAAATTGAATTAAAAGTATAAACAACTTTCGTGTCTGTTAATCAATGGTATAGTAAAGGTGATTTTCTGTTAATTTCGTGGATTCTGTTCGCGTTGCATCTTCCCGATTCTGGCGGACTGCCACGAAAGCTTTGGGAAACGAGGGTCGGAAAGCATCATGAGAAATTCTTACCGCGAAAAGTCGTGAAGCATCGGAGAACGGGGTTATTATCCTCAAACATACAGATATAGTCTTTTTATGGGATCGTGGTTCATTGGTGTACAGCTTTATATTTAGCGTCCTACGGCTCTGTTCGTATTGAAAACCATAAAACCATCTGTAATCATCTGAATGGAGCATAACTTTACGAGACTTTCTGACGGAAGTCTACATTCATTAGAATTAAAACACTGGCAATATACTACGCGCAATCTGAGAATCACCTGGTTAAATGGTTCTTCCCTGAAAAACTAAAACGTTTGTGATATAATTTATTGCCGACATTTGATAAAAGTAGCAGGTTAAATCGCTGCCCCTTTGAATATTCTCAAACCCCTATATCAACCGGATGCAAACGTTCATAAACGCTCAAATTCCCACTAAACCACCTCACTCCCGAAGAAATAGATCCATCGAAATCGAAAGCACACCCGAATAAAAAAGAAAATGGAGAAGAACCTACACGCGAATAAATGGAAGTAGAATGATACTTGAGAACGTGGCTGATTACCCGCATCGTTAACTCACCAGCAAGGTGTCCCTCGTCACGACGTTGAACCGTAAAAACGACTTTTCAAGTGACGGGTCCTCGCAATAAGTATTCTCTTAATCGACGAGTTACCTGGTGAGAACTGGTCACGGTATTTTCGTGGCCAGCAAAAGAAGGCTTCGCGGGGGTAAATGAGGGCCTCGTTAATCAAGATATTTACACGCAAGCTCGATCGCGGGCGCCATCGATATGCAAGCCATGGCCACGAATCGATCGAAGCCGCTCCTTCGTTGAAAATCCAGCCTAACGCCGCTATACTCTAACCCTCGCCGTTATTTATAGGCCATTCGAACGCTTCGTAGCGCCTCGTGTACGTGAGTCTAATTCATTTAAGGCGGACCCACTCGTCCTCGGAGAATTCGCCGGGGACACGATGACGATTATGAGGCGAGGGCTCGTTACGCTGGAATGTTTTGGCAATTAGCATATAGAATTAATATTGGGGACGTGAGGCCCGTGTTAAATGGGATGGATTGTCGCCCGCTCGAACCTGTTATGTCAACGGGCATCGTTTAACACTCGAAACGGTCCGAGAGGACAGTCGAAGAAAAGGGGGGGGGGGGTGTAGCTCGATATAATATACGAAAGCACTGAAACTTGTGATGGGACCAATCCAATTAAGACGTCCAGTGATACGTGGGTCACCAATAACTCACATACTTATTACGGATAAAGCTTTTACCAAAGCAAGAAGCGCGCGACGGAGGAAAGAAGCTGGAACAGTGTGATTCAACTTCCTTAATAGTTTTTAAGGGGTCTTTCCACTGTGATGCCCTGATAAAGCACCGCTGTTTGGAACTTTTCTGTCACAAAAAGAGTGCATTTACTAAATTGAAGTTTTTTCTATTTGTTAATGTGTGTTTTGGAAATACAAAAAAGTCATATTTTTTTAATACTTTGCTAGCCCCAACATAAGGGGGCATAATGTGCGCTTGAAAAAAAGACGCCTCGACTGTGTGGTCAATTGTGGAGGAACAATATATCTGAAGCGGTGGTATCAGGGAGGTTTATAATCAGTATGACTGTCGCTATGGTCCGAACTATACTAAATTCATCCTAAGAAAACCCTTGTTCCGCGGAGGGATAATTCTGAGGAGGCGCTGATTGGTCCGACTCCCCACGCAACCGCCTACGTTTATCTCCGTCTTACCACCTGTTCCCTCTCTGTCAACCGTTCCGCAACCTATAGTGTCCACATTGACATCGGTCACGTCCCGCCCTTGGACGGGCAGGGAAACCGGCAGGTAAAGTGCTACGAGCAATCGCCTGCGTCGGGCCCGTAGGCGGTAGTGGGGACTGTGCAGATCGGTCACATAAATGGTATGGGTGTAAGGTTTTTCTTAGGATGAATTCAGTATAGAATGAGAGATTCGCAGAATGATTAAAAAATGTTGCTAATTACGGAAGAGCAACTTTGGACGTCCGCCATTTTGTTAATTCTTCAGCAATCTACTTAATTTTATTCCCCGCCATAGCGACAGTGATACTGATTACACATATTTTTGATTTTTTGTTTCAGACACACGGTTCCTCCAAAACTTTTTATTTTATAGCGCATATTACACGCACTTATTTTGGCGCTAGCAAACGGTAAAAACATATGAAAAAAATAATTTTATATTCTCGAAGCACGTATTAATAAATACAAAAAATTTCTATTTAGTAAATACATTCTTTTTGCCAAAAAAAGAAGTTCCAAACAGTGGTACTTTATCAGGACGTCACACAGGAAAGACCCCTTAAAGTCCCATCGAGAATCTGAAATTCCATTGTGTCACTCATCGTGTTAATACTCATATGTATCAATTTCCAAGCATCGTGTCATGGTAGCATACAGATATCGAAAGAAGTTGTCAAAAAACAAAAGCATTGGAAATTGAAACTGAAAAATTATATATTTGATCAAATTTATAAATATATACATGCGTTTAATTGATAGTCACGTAGTAATTACCATGATTATGGCATGTTAATGCTTTATCTGCCCCTGTCACATACGGAATTGTGGAAAAGGTTAGCAGTGTGCGTAAGTTAGCTACAACAAGGGGACATTACGGATGTGGAAATCGCTTTTAGAATGACAGTATATGAGGGTCGTAGTACTTTGTAGTATGAAAATACCATTTCGGTTTACGAGATATTGTAATTTAAAGTTTTTAACGTATGTAGTAATTTAGATACATATACCATCCATAGTAACCTGCACCCAAGAGGGTTCCATGGACACAACGGTAGCGCGTCTGATTGTGACGAGGGCGGGCGAGGTTCAAGTCCCTGGCAACTCATCCATAACTCCCCTTTATCTTTTTTTTTAACAATTTTTTCCCATGAAAATATATTTTGTGGATATTATGTATTATATAGTATGTTCAAAATATATCAACCTGAAATATACGTAAAAATGACTTGAGAGCAGTTTTTATGCCACCGTCTCTATGGTCTAGTATTCCGTCAATTACAGTATCGTTGTAACATTCCTACACTAAATTAATATTATATATAATTGGTTGTCTAATCTCTCACCTTTAACAATTGTCATACAATTCTCTCGTGTTTCCAAAATTCAGAAGTTAAACAATACTGTAATTGACGGAATACTAGACCATAGAAACGGTGGCATAAAAACTGCTCTCAAGTCATTTTTACGTATATTTCAAGTTGAAGTATTTTTAACATAGGATTAAAACATTTGTAAATAAATATTGAACATTGTCATATAGTTATAAATCGAAAAAATACATAATTAATGTGAAAAAATATGACCCTGTGGGACTCAGAAGTTCCGAGGCTCGAACCTACGTCCAAAAAGTTCGCAGCGGTTTAGCAGTTCGACACTTTACAGCTGCGCCATCGACGCCGTTGAAAACACGTTACACATTTTAGACTGTAATGGCACAGCATGTTTAGTTCGTTTAACTCCTACGCTATTTTACTGTATGTGAAGACACTAAAGATCGTATAAAAGATTTATTTCATAAAGTATGTACGAAAATTCCACCTATAAGTTACTCTGACACGGAAAAACCGACGAAAAAATCTGAAAAAAATTCAGGACAATAGTAACAATGATACGTACTTACAATAAAAATATAATTGTAGTGCCAAGACTGCTTCGATACACAACCGGCATGTTTCAGCATTTTTTGGGGTTTTATATTTTTCACAGCTTGATTTTTTAATTTAAAAATCTGAAACAATTCTCTAATATGTGCCCCGATAACAGAAATGCCTCGGATTTTTTTTCAAGATTTTTCATCCCCTAGTATAGGAGAAATTCGGCAAAAACCTGATTTTCTATTTTTGCCCTTTACTACCCTCCGGGTCGAGATACAAAGTTGAAACTTGCCACAAATATTTCTTTTTTTATAAGCTTTCGAATGACTCAGCGTGAGTCGAATTCGGTTCAAGGGCACATTTGACCACCTTAACCGGCTATACCCTTTAAAAGTTAAAAATGCATTTATAACGTAACATACTATTCTAATCATCTCTTTCATCGGTATAATCATATTCTTGTGCTGCGAAAATATTTCATTTCGAAATTTTCGACGCCTGCGATTGTCGAGCAGCTAAAGTGGGATACCCGTTACTTTTGATCGTAAGGGTGATCTTATACCTGCTCAAAAAAATGGTCGAAAGAGATGATTAGAATAATATGTTAGGTTATAAATGCATTTTCAATCTTAAAATTTGCGTAGAGTAAAATATATCATACTGTATAATACGTAATATCCATAAAATATATTTCCACGGGAAAAATTGGTATAAAAAAAAAGTAGAGAGTAGTCGCGGACACTTGAATCTCGGCCGCCCGCGTGACAATCTGACACGCTACCGTTGCGGCCACGAGACCTCGGAATCATGCTACTATAGATGGTATATACCGGGATTACTACGTACGGTAAAAACTTTAAATTACAATATCTCGAAAACGAACGCTCATTCGACAGAAAGCCGAAATGATATTTTCATACTACATGGGTACTACGACCCTGATATACTGTCGTTCCACAAGCGATTTCCACATCCGTAATTTCGCCATGTAAAACGCAAGGTCGTATAAGCAGTGATGCCAGAATCGGGGGTTTGCGCCCACAGCTGCTACCACCACTCCACGACCAAGCGTACCCTCTCCTAGCGTCCGTACCGCACCACACAATCATACCTGTCTCTCCATCCGTGTGCCGTACGCGCTGCCTGTCCAGCGGCTCTCCAGCGAGAATTCGTTTCCCGGCATCGAAGCGCTTGGCTTGCAATCAAAAAGTCAATAATTCAAATCCCGGTGTGTTATATTCTACTTTTTTTTTTTTTTTTTTAATTATTCTCTAATTTCTCTTTCTATATTCTCAGAAGACTAAAGACTTAAAAACTGTTAATTTACAAAGCATTTTCGAAGCTTGAATTGCTGCTAAAGATGCGATTCCCTTCTGGTTTGCATCACACCACTACAAGCGTATACTACCTTCTGTCTGTGTGCCGTACGATCTGCCTGGCCGGCGCTTTCCGCCAAGAATTCATTTCACCGAAATCCCAGAGCTTGGGTCGCAAACAGAAAATCCGAGGTTCAATTTCCGGTGCGAATATTCTACTTTTTTCATTAATTCTTCTCTAACTTCTCTTTCCATATTCTCAGTCGAATAAAAACTTGAAAACTGTTAATTTACAAAGCATTTTCGCAGCTGACTAATGTACGATGTTGGTCTTCTGTCTTTTGTATACATAAACAGAAATAATTCCTTGAAATGCTACTTACAAAATAAGCTCCGTTCTAGTATGGACTCTTTAAAATTTACGTCACAATGAACAGTTACAGAATCGGTAATTTCCGTTTCAGGTAAGCGAGCCACCCGCTCCGTTATTACGGTCGGCTCCAACATCGTACATTAGCTTTGTAGGTATAAACCTGATTAACATGAAAAGAGTGCCGTTGGCCAAGAGTGGGTTAGTAAACCTCTTCTGTAGGTATAAATGACATCGTTGGGACGGGTACCAGACCAGTCGATATTGTTTTGAAACCTCATTACAGTAATCCGGGGTGCGTGTGGTAATGTGGATGCGTGTGATATCCATTACCAGCTTCTCTACGAATCACGACGGTTACCTGTCTTGTCGCAGGGATGCGTGGTCGAGCGACGTTAATGCGGTTTTTGTGTTTCAGCGAAAGAAATTTATCGCGCCACCCACTGGATTTATCGCACCACTCCCCGCCACATATTCTTCTAACCGTTGTAGTTGTAAAAGCGACACAAATGATCTTAAACGAGACTCATTAACGAATCCATATCTCTGCACGGCAAATTAACACGAAATAAGTCAGTGAGTCAATAACAATATTCACTAGAAACATTTAACAGATGTATTCTTTAATCGTTAGACTATAAGTCAAGATAATTATGCAGGACAGGTGTTTCCTCACCGATTTCAATTACTTTTGGATATGTTGTCGGGGACATGATTCTGAACAACTTTTCCTATACATGTTACCGCCGCTCGACCTTCGTTTCCGAGATATTTGCGAAAAACTTCTTTTGACTTATTCCGACGCAACGCATTACATTTTTTAACTTGTCCCGGGTATTAGCATTGGTTTGGGCTAGATTACTGCGGGGGGCGCGTAAAGCATGCTAGCGATCGATGTGAGTTGGGGTGTTGACGGGAGTCTCCACACATCAAACAAGTGCTCTCGCAGGCACCCTCTTCCTTGCAAAAAAATTATGTTTTAGATCCAGAGTGATCCTAATATCCGGCGGCGCCGACATCGCCGCCCTGAGTCAGGGTGTTGACGGGCATCCGCAAGTTTCTGGTTCAAATCTCTGAACTCACATCGGTTTCCTACCATGCTTTACGCGCCTGCGAGGGGGCGCGAGCCCCTCCGCGCTAATCTAGCCCCAACCAATACTAATACCCAGGACAAGTTGAAAAGTGGAATGCGTTGCGTCGGAATGAATCAACAGAAGTTTTTCGCAAATATCTCGGAAACGAAGCTCGTGCGGCCGTAACATGTATAGGAAAAAATTGTTCAGAATCGGGTCCTCGACAACATATCCAAAAATTATTGAAATCGGTGTATTGAAACCTGTTCTGCAATCTGCATAATTACCGAAGTCATTTTCCAAACATGAATTTTTAATATTGTGAGATAGTGTTAAATATCTTGAAAAACGGGATATGAATTTTGTAAGTTTTTAAATATGACGTTATGAATTGCAAGACATGATAGTACACATTGAAATTAACGAAATTTAAGCATTTGGTAGAACAGAATTTCTATGTCCTTTAGAGAAATTTATTTAAATTAATAATTTATAGATTACACTATTCTTTATTTAGAAATAAATTACCAATAGATATTTAATTAAATCGGAATCGTTAAGTTCGTGGCATCTGTTACGTGCCGAACGCGTCACGAACTGTCCCTTAATATATGTGGCGTCAATCTACTTAGCAGCGTGAACGATACTCTTTGATTAACATTCACGGGCGCTGATCATGCATCGGCAATTATACTGAGCGGCACGTTCGCCAAGGCGAAGGAAATTTGAAAAACTTAACGTCTCTTTGATTACCATCGAAATGGGCGGCGCGCCTCTGTCTCGCATTTCGATGCTGTCTGGTCTTTCCTTTCGCGTGCACGCCGCTTAAATTAAAGTTCACGCTTTTCCCCTAATTAACGATGATCTCCTCGTCACCTGTGTGTGTCGCGAACAGAAGAAGGAAGGAGAAACCTCCCTCAGGGCGATTTACACGCCAGATTCGACTGCTGTTTCGAAGTTTTTCAGGAATATATCCAGGGATACGTGACAGGTATACGGGATTTACCCCCGTTGGTGACACGGCATAGAAACTCACCGCCTCTTTGCCGCCTCTTCCTTTTCAGGTTTCGGTAAAATCGACATGCAAGGCAGGCAGCCAGCTTTGTCGCCACGACAGGATGCGACTGGCGGCCTCTAATGAAGTAATTCGTGCGCAAAAACGTTACGTGGTACATCGTGAATTATTCATCGGTCGCGATCGCGCTGGAAAACGTTCTACTATGGCCAATAGGAGACCTCGAGGACATTTTCCAGGTAGGAGGCGCTACCGTTTTTGCGCACCTTCATTAACACGATCTGAATTGCTCTACCCTTGGGGTCAAATATTTCATCGAGCATGTTCGTGGAATTGGCCATGGCTTGTGGAAACCAGAGCAATCGGTTGCTCTTCTTTTTATTCTTGCGCTTGCAATTAGAGAAATTAGAATTCACTGCCTTCCCCTTCTTTTATACTGAAATTAATATTTTTACGACTAGTGCCGAGCAGGTCGTACAACTTTTTTTCAAATGTGATTTAATTCAAGTATCTATTTGTGACTGAAACAATATTGTTTAAATAATATTCATAACATTTCAGACCAGTACCTAATTGTAATAAATACGAACATAAACGTAACGCGTTTTTCTACCCAAAATAGCCGGCGCACAGTGGGATATTTGACTTGAATATCTGACCAAAATTCTAGATGCTTTAGAATTTGTTCAAACTTGGTATATAAGGGTATTTGAGGTCGCTGATTTTGAATTTGATGTCAAAACTTCAAAATTCAAAATGACAGCTCCAATATGGCGTCAATAATTGCAGAAAATTGGCCAAAATTATTTTTTGTTTTTTAATGAAAAGCAGAAATACTTTATTGATCTCAAAAAATAGATTTGTGTCAGAATAAAATAATTCAAGATCAATGAGATGATGATGTCCACGGCTAGCCGTGGAGTAGTTGGCCCTAAAGCTGGCCAAAATTGTTTTTTCGTTTAAATGTAGCCAAATCTAGTTAGAAGTGATACAATGTAATTATTTCATAGAATTTTATAAGAACATACACAGGATGTAAAAAAATTTAGAAATAAGTTGATTTATTTACAAGATTTATTTTATTGTGTCATTCTCGTATTGAGATTTTGTATGTATCAAGAAATACAAGGGTTTCATGTGAGGAAATAGTGTGATCATTTGAAACGTGTACCTACCTACTATGAAAACTCTTCACTTCTAACAAATAATAACTCTTTATGTGTGAATAAATGAAAAAAAAAAAAAAATTGGCACATTGTTCTTCATACATTCAACTATATCAGGCAAAAAAAATTTCAGTTTGGACAAGATTTTTGAAATCGACTTTTAGCCAGTTTTTCAGGTCAAATACCGCACTGTGCGGCGATTGACAAATATTTCCGCTCTAAACTCGCAGCTAGTTAATCGTTAAAGTTATTTTTCAATGTCTAATCACAGACCCCCTCTGTCAGCTCTCTACCTATCGCCTCCTACGATACGCGAGTCCTACTCGGTCACGATAACAAAGAACCTCCTCCCCTAATATTTGCGCAACGCGTTAAGACGTCTTCGAAGAATATTGAATGCATCGTCGAATACATTCCGTGCCGTGTTGGCAGTAACGATCCGTGGAGATGAAAAAGGAACGTGACAGTGTTCGGGGGATGAGAAAGGGGGGCAGAAAAGGTACAGGGCCCAGGTAGAGGAGGAATGAATATCGTGGGTACACCGTGGGGCCGTGACTAATGACTCTATTGACGCTCGAAGAGAGAAGTTGGAACCAGAGGAGAACCGAAGGTCGTTTACCGCCACAGAGGAACCGACTTGCCTGCCTCTCCCTCTCTTTCTCCACCTCGCACACTTTCTCTTTTCGTTTCGCGGCCCATCGATACGTCACGGCGCGTCTTTCCACGTTGCTCGTTATCTCCGGGAGCCCGTAGAGCACTGAAAAGGAAGGTCAGAAAGTGTCGCGGCTGACCTTTTCTGTAATGAAGCTAATGCTGAACGCGACGGGTGGCAGCGGACCAGTATTTCTCACCGGTGTCGCAGCCCCTTTAGTAATTTCTTTTCCTGACACAACTGCGAGAGAGTTATGCGATGATTATTAGGGGGACTCAAATTGTTCACTTGGTCACGCTAGCGGTTGCCCCACTGCCAGTGCTAATTTGATTGAGAGTAGCTTTTGGAATTAAACCTTCCTCCCTCCTTCGACATATCTTTTGTAATTCTGGAATGACGAGAAGAGAATAAATTTCGCGTGTGTTTATTGTATCGCGGCAAAAAAGTGAGTTCATGATTGTCAGTGCCGTGTGCCTGTAAATTATGAGTGTCTGGAGTACTGGAGTAAGAACGAGAAAAATAGATAAGGAAGAAAGTCCAGGTGTGTAAATTACTAAATAATTGTTAAGAAGTCAAATATGATAGGTTAGGTTGCAAAGCACTCATACGACTTAACCTCGCTTTTGCGCTACTTTCTTTCATTTTTCTTGATCACTGCTTAGCTATCCTTATACAATAAAGGCGTTTATTAGTAATAATAATAATAATTTAAGAGGGCGGAAAGTTGCATTCGACAGTCAGTGAATTGGAAGCGAAACTTCAGGCACACTTTACTTTCAAAATTATCAAGAATTTAAAGATTTCTTTCGTTTTTCCACTATAACGTGGGTAAAGCAAAAGTTAATTAGTTCATATGTAGGTTCGAAATTGATGCTACTTTATGACAGTTTTCTTTAGAATAATCTTAAGAAATTACAAAGAAAGATTATAGCAAAAAACTGTACGATAAGTTACAAAATTTTGGAGACGAAGAACGATGGAAAAACTACAGTTCTACTGAAGCAGAAACTCCACGGTTTGAAACGATGTGCTGAAGAACAATACAAAGAGGCAATTCCTCGCCCATCCGCAAGAAATCGATTCCCAAACCGCTTGCGTAATCCTGGACCGGCAAAAAGGAGGACAGGGAGAGGAAAATAAGGCCTGAAAGTTGCGATTCCAAGAAGAAGGAAAACGCGAGTCTCATTTATCGCCCTTCCTTTGAGCTTTGTCTTCGGTCGATTCACTTTTTACGCGAGGAGATGGTCCGTCAGAAGCTTCGCCCGTGAGCAGAAACGATGAAGATTTTAGTTATGCTTCAGCCTCTTTTTTTCATTCTCGCCCGTCTTCCGCCTTCTTCCTCCTATTTCTCTCTAAATTGAAGAAGCCACTACATTTTGTCACGCTTTTTAGGCAGAACGCTGTAACGCGCTCGTGATTGCTTCGTACAATTACCTTCTGCTCTTTCTGCCCCCCATCCTGTTTCTACTCCTCTGCCTGCCTTTTTCTATCCCCTCCCGTGTGTACGCACAGCTATAGCTAATGTACAACACGGTGCGAGCAAGGCATAAACTGAGGCCTTCTTTTTGCACATACGCCACGCTTCATTCCGACCAGCGAAATTATCGCTTGCCCTTCCTTTTGGAACAAATGCCACAGCCTAAGCATCATCCTTACCGTACCGCGAAAACTGATCGTGAAATTAAGTTCTTCACCAGAGACATTGTTATTCCGGGAGAAATTTGTAAGTCTGCTCCGAGTTAAACGACTCGTTGTCGTCTTTCCGTATGAAAATTTTGAATCCGCTAAGATGAAAAGATTGATGTTTCTCGAATGTTCCCCTTATCAGGTCTGGATGAAGTTTCTTGAAGCTTTCACTGCTCATATTATTCACAAATTTAGAGGTTCTATGTAGATAACACGGCTGCTTTGAAGGCACTGATTCTCAAGTACATAGCAGTGATACTTTCGAAGGACTGACTGCACACTGGGGTGACTCTTATGTTTGACTTCTTAATTTTCTTCGGGACACCCTCCAGAATAACTCCAAATAATTAAAAAAAATCTGTGTAAAGTTTGAGCCCGATCGGATAACGGGAAAAGGCGCTTCTGGATCCTTGAGCATTTAAATAATTATTTAACAGCTCAAAAAGTCGATTTTATATAATATCCTCCAACTTATTGATTACATAAAAAAGTATGTCAAATAAAAGTTGTAGAACCGGACAAGGGGCATCATTTATGTTTTATTTCTTTTTCTCGTGCGGTAAACGGTGTTCACAAAAAGTCCGAAAAACTGAAAAAATCTTTTTTCTGAAAAAATAATGGAATTTTTCTTTTCGTAGGCTACTTTTTAAACATATAAGGGGGGGGGGCATATACTGAAATATGCCAGAAAGATAAAAAAAAATCCCCTTATTTTCAGTGTTTGATATGTCATGGATGTTTGCCGAAAATTTGGGACCGAAATTCGCAAATATATCGAAGATATATACATCAGAAGTGAGGGATTTGAAATGCATTTTTCTCGAAATCATGATTTTTAATTATGTTATCCAATGTTACTCAAAAACTATTCAAACGATTTACTTCAAATTTTGCATGGCTATACGATACACTATAACTCATATTTTTGACAGCACGGATTTTTTATTTGATTCATAGTTCCTTATTTATTGCCTAAAAAGTGCAAGATTCTATGTACGATTTTTTTAAGATTTTGAAAATTTATGTGTCTCGAAAATTTCTTATTTATGAAGACTAAAAGAAATCTGTGTTTTTTATTTTCAACCCTAAAGTAAAGGGAATGTCCTGCTTTATAAGGTCCAAAAAATCGATTTTTTTTTATTGCCTAAATCGATAGATAAACTATCCAAGAATGTATTCACAAAGTTAGCGGCGAATTCGAAGTATTTTTAAAGATACAGAACCGAGAACAGGTAAGCGGCGAGCAAATGTGCTTCACCCTTTGACGCGTCCCTATTCGTCGATCATTACTTTTAAAGACAATCGAAACGGCAGAGTTGTGCAGTGTAATAGTACAGAATAGTCGTAGAGCAGAGTGAGTTAGAGATGAGCAGGAATAGCTGATTAGCAGATCGCTGGTGTAAGTAACCAATACTTAATATTTTCTCCTACCAAAAATTTAAAGCGCGATTTCTCCAGTTTTCATTTTTACGATTCTTTAAAATTGGCGGGCGTGATAGCAAAAAAACTATGCGGCCTATTGAATTAAACCAAAGCTTATGCTCTTCAGTATTAAATTCTTTTCTATGTGAACTAAAAAGATTGTTAAAAGATTGTTTTTAAATAATTTTTATAGCACGTTAAAGTCAAATGTTGTTTTTAAAAAATAGGCATTCTTCTTATCAAACTAAAAAAAATTTATGACTTCGTGCTTTTTTCTGCTTTTTTTTAATTCACCCAGAAGAAAAATATATGAGCATTAAAAAACATTTTGATTTTTTCATTTCAGACAAGAATTACAATCAGAATCCTTCCCGCCAATTGGAGACTGCAGTGGCAAAGCGCTCTAAGAATCGTCTGATGAATCTGCCATTATTATGCTTTTATAAGAATTTTTTTTGTACTCATCGAATATACGTTTAACTATACCTAAAAGTTTACGAAGATCAATTGTTCCTTTCCCATTCAAAAAAATTCGTAAAAAAAAACTTTTTTTTGGACTATGTAAAGCAGGACCCCCTTAATGCTGTTATGTCTCTGTCACCAATAAGTATACTTCACGTCTAATGTCTGTATCTTCGATATAGGCATTTGCGAATTTGGGTCTCAAATTTTCAGGAAACATTCATGAATAATCAAATATTGAAAACATGGATTTTTTTATCTTTTTGGCATGTTTCGGTCCTTGAAAATTAAAATTCCATTTTTTGTTTGCCTTCATAAAGAAAAAGTGTTCGAGAAGTATTTAAACTTTCAACATTAATTGAGAAAAAAATATTTTTTCAGTTTTTCGAACTTTTTCCAAAACCGTTTATCGCGCGAGAAAAAGTAATAGAACATAAATGTTGTTCCTTTTACCAAGAGTAAATAAGAACCACCCTACTGCACACGCTTACGAAATCGAACATTCTTCCATAAAGGACACAGTGATATTCAGAAGTTTTAGACAGTATTAATAAAATTGTAGCCCTGGATAACATGTAATTTAATTACGTCGTTTTGGAATTAAAATGTCCCCCCCCCCCCACACTTAATACAGCTGCATTAATCATTTTCAAAAAAGTATCGTTCGAGTGTCATTCAGTCTACGTTAGTATGGAATCAGACACCCCGTATGCTCTTGCCTCCCAGTTATCGGCTTCTAAATATCAGAATTTAAAATAATCACACGTAACTACAGCGAGCGATGTTTTTACTTATACGATCCGAGTTCATGAAAACATTCCAAGAAACTCGAAGGTCATCGTTTTCTTAGAGGAACGTTTCGTCGCGCGCCACCGGCGCAATAACAATTCCGAGAGGAGCTCGAAGCAATCAGCGACGGGAATATTAGAGCGGATCGCGTGCTTAAGAATGAAATATCAAGGAACATCGAGGTTGACCGGTACGCGAAGTTCGAGGATCGACGCGCCGTCGTTAATTTCCCGGGGATCGCATGAAGCGGCGTGGCTGGCGTCGCGCGAACAGCGTGGTAATAGCGCCGCGTATGCTCACGCGAAGCAAGAACTCGACGTGAGTGCGAGCTTACAAGATTCTCCCATCCCTGGCCCTCCACCTCCGCTTTGCCACGGTATCGACCTCTTCCTTCTTCTCTTCGCCACCGGCCCCCGCCCCCTCGTTGCTCGCACGCGCTAATAAAATGCACTCGACCCGTTCCCTTCGCGCGCGCAAAGCCCTCTTTACATTTACATGCCAGGCTCCTCGAGGCCGCTACGTGCTCGGGAGGACATCGCGCTCATGAATTTATCCCGCGAGTCCTGTGCAGCGAAAAGGAGAGGAAAGAGCGAGATGATAGCCAGATAACGTTGCTGTATCATTGGACCAGTTCTTGGAGACGTTAAACGCGACCCACCGTCAATTGGAAAACTCTAGAGTTGATGGTGTACATAGGCGTTTTATTGTGTGTCGTAGTGGTATCGCTCGGAAGTGGATGTTGGCGATAGGCAACGATGCATGCCGATTGAGTGGAACGACACTTCTCCTTCAGCCAAACAATTTCTTCTTTTTAGGCCGCGCACAGACTTAACCACGAACGTGAATGAGGCAAATCGAGGCTGAACCGAATGCCGTGGGATGCAAAATTGAGATTTTTCGTCCTCTGCGTCCCAGTTGCACGAGGCAAGTCGTGGCAAGTTGAGGCAAGCTAAGATAAGCTAAGACAAGCTGAAGACTATATAAATTTCATTGTTTTGTACATTTTGTTGAGGAAGAATAACGAAGTGGAAAATCGAAGCGTTGATGGTCATCAGAGTTGTATTTAAACAGGGGACAACTGAGCAACGTGAACAACACCTTTTCATTGAATGACATGTTGATAGAAAGAAAATCAAAAATTTAGAAATTTTGTAAGAATGTTGGAAGAAGATTTCATTGTTTTTTTAAATGCTATCAAAGATAAAATATCTGAAAATGATACTACTTTACTTAAAGCTGTCTCCACCTCAAGAAACGTTGACTGCAATTTTGCGCTTTCTTAAAACTAGTGATTCCTTCACCAGTTCACAGTATTTGTTTAAAATATCGAAACAAGTGATATCATAAATAGTTCCAGAGGTGTGCCGAGCAAAGTATTGAGGTACAAATCCACGAAGAGACAAAAATATCGTGTCTCACATGAGACATTAATCTCATGAGATAATTATTTCCTTATTTTAATATTTTTTAATTATTTTGTAATTAGCTTCATGAACCTAGACTCTCATGACACAAGTTTCGTGATATATTTTCAAAAATCTCATCTCTTAGGGCTATTTCCATTATTTACATTTAGTTGTCGTTGAGATTTGTGTTATTATGGAAACGCCTCATTAATAATGCAATGGTGCATTTACCATTTGAGATTACTCCTAATGACATGCGACTGGCTGTCACAGCAGTGAATGTGTTAATTATTATAATTTCGTTTCCTATCGCATTGCCAGGTAAACATCTGGACATTCCTGGACGTACGAAAGTCAAATTTTATTCATTATCCGTGTAATAAACTTAGAAACAGTTGTTTCAGTGTGCATTTATGACATCCTCTATAAACCAAGTATATCGGGACCTCGAGTACCTACGCATACTGTATAGTCCATACTATATAACATTTATATATATGCATATATATATTTTGGCACACCTGATTGGTCCCGAGTCCCATACGAAAAACCAGAAGCATGCATCTCGCCATTTGGTGAACGCGACACAGTAAACTCCTTGGTGTATTTCAAGCAGTACGAAGTGGGAAACCCTTGTTTTGGCCACTGAATCCAACAGCCAGTGCCAGATAACGCAAGTAAACATGTATAGAAGAAGGCTCGTTTTTTGCTTTCAGTGTACCCTGTATGTAAGTACGAATTGTTTTTGATGGAACGATAAATTTCGGATCGACCGGAGGTATTGCGCCGAACGGCCCGACGCACACCTCATGCCACAGAACGACGTCCACATAAAGCATGAATTTTCATTTCTGGACTGATAGCGTGCGACGAACGGCCTGAGGCACTTCACATGCCTCCGAACGATGTCCACACTTGCATGCTCATTCGGCCCCAGCTTGCCTCGTTCGTATTCGTGCTCAAGGCCCCAGAACACCAGGGACCATGCTCACCGAACTTGCTCGTGTGAAGCTCGTCGACACTATACGAACAAATTCGACGAGCCTTGGTTGTGCTAAGCAATTTCCAGCGAGCAAAGCATCTCACGGGTCGAGCATTTGGATCGCTCGGTGATCCCACATACTAGCGAGTAGGTAGCATGCTATACTCTGTACGCGGCTTTACGTTTCGTATCATGAGAAAAGATAGGGATGTTTGTGGTGTTCATAAGTGGAACACTGTGAGGATAGCTCGGTTTGAACAGAATGAAACATGGGGATAAATAAATAAGATATATTAGATGTTTCACTTAATTTTCTAGCCTCGGGTAGTTCACCTGTTCTTATTATTGTAAGGAATTTTCAAGAGTCAACGATATTATCAGACGTTACATGTCAGTACAGAAAGACGCCCTTAAAGGCCCTTCAACTTTTCTTCTTGGAGATTACATATAAAGAGAGTAGCTTACATACATAACCCTGGGTAGGTATATGCTGTTTAAAGAATTAATAGGAATGGGAAGACACATACACAACTAGTATTCATAATGTGTCGAGAAATAAATACGTTGTTGTTTACTACTTCATTAAAATTTATCTATTTTTTAAGTTCTAGTACCTATCACAATACACCGGCTACAAGCATAAAATTCTATTTATACGTACATATATAGGAAGAAACCCCCTGGAATAAGCACGCATCTTCAATATCAATTTTTCAAATCGTCAACGTCAGATCTGGAATTCTTAACCTCCTTATATTTCAGTAATCTAATAAATCTCCACTCTCGCGTCCAGTTTAACATTTTACTCTGCAGAACATTACGCGTACTATCAGCTCGAAAGTTTCCCCTTCGTAAAGTAGGGTTGATTTATTGCTACCGCCGCTCAACGCGGAACACCGACTAATTAGTATGATTAGCTTGCGCCACATGATCATCGTACTCGAACAGGCATTTTCTGGCATGAATGGAACTTCGACTCATGCAACAGCTAATATCAGAAACCTAACCGATCGACCAGGTAACGAGCGATCACGTTGAAAGGTGAATAATATCTAGTTACCACGAGCGTTGCGCACTACGCACATAGTATTTTATGAACGGCTCTGGAGCTCGATAGACCGTAACACGGTCGATCATTATATAGAAGTTGGCGCGCCGTTGATTTTCAGCAAACCTGACAGACTTAACGAAGCGACCAATTAGCGACCCTTCAGCGGGGAGGGGTAACTTGCAAAATCTGGAGCGCCTGCACTGCAACTGTGCGACTCTTGAATTGTTATGGACTGTAATATTGAGTTACAGGGAAATTGAAGTTGCGTTGAATTCTTCGTAGTCTCAGCTTATTTCTTCCTTTATTTCATTTAAGTATTGAATCGAAGAATATACAAGTCGCTTTGACGAATGTTGTGTTTACAATTGTTATCGTGGGCTACAAGGATGATTAACGACATTGATCTACAAGAAAGGTGCAAGTACACAAACTACCATATCGAAGCTATTAGAATTCTGAATTTTACAAACAACTTACAAACCCCAAATTTTCAGTCTCTGTAGTTTAGACACTCTTCCCCTTCACGATTAACCTAAAAAAAGCCCAAGCGTGTGATACGAAAAGCTTTCAAATGTAACACCCCAGATCTGCCATTATTCGAAAATCGTGATGTCAATTATAAAACGATTTCACGGATCAGCTCCATCGCGTGGTTGGTGGAGGAGCGCCATCAGTGGATTTTCCGCGGTCGAAGATGTAAGTTAATCGGGGAACTGGTCGAAACGAGAGGGAGAGTGATCCAGAGTAAGCTTAAAGTGTGCAACTGATGCGTGCCCTTGCACGGCATGCCGCGGGATTTGTAAATAGTGTAGGCAGCAAGGGGCGATGCAGAACATCGTGAACCAAGTGCAGGGACACGAAGGGACGGTGGAACGAAAAGGGAAGACGGAGCAGAAGAGGAAGAAGTAGAATATGCAGAAGAAGAAGGGAACGACGACGACGAAGAAGAAACGGGACAGCGCAGCCAGGCCGCCGGCGCTGGGTTGCGCGTGTATCCGCCCACGTAATCTTGATTGTCGACACACCTCCACCTCCACCACCTTCTACCACGAAGTGCACCAACACGTCAGCCTTTCCAGGCACACACAACGGGGTCCATGGGCACCTATGCGCGTTTCGATGCAACCTGCGCAATCACACCAGGGGCGGATCAACCCTGGACGCGTTACTCGCTCGCTGTACAGTATCCTTTCTAATTGAATGCACCCGATGCCGCGTCGTGTAATTTAGACAGGGTTTTATGATACCTTTTTAGCAACAGACAGAGGGTGGAGCTGGCAGAGCCTTTGGGGTCGAGACGTTTGGAAAACGAGTGAAGAAATGTCGCCTTTGTCGGTTTTTGGTGATGCTAGCTTTGGCGATTTTGTTGAGTTGCGGGAGTATTCATAATCTTTCTGTCTATTTGCTTGTTGAACTTGTCATTTTTTAGGGTAGTTTTAAAATGTAGCTGAGTTACTGTCCTTAACATAATTATATCGATTTGTATGGATAAATCAGATCCATTCAGATAAATGGGATCATTAAAAAATTTTCCTGATTATAAAGTCTAATTACTCTCTAAACTTGAAATGTTTCAGTAACGTTACGCAAGTTCTCTCACTTGCTATGGTAGCTTCAGGAAAACAAAAAATAGAGAGTTGCGTTGACTAAGATGATTTAGAATGATTTCACCAATTTACACAATATTGATGCGTGTTTGTATTGTAGTCAGAAATGGCAAGTACTTTCAAAAAAAAAAAATAGAACGCCCTCAGATCAGATATTTAATACTTAAATGCGGAATTGAGTCCCTGTATCCAGACTAAAAGACATATGTGTTGGGTCAAATAATTTACGCGCATTCGATTAAAAACATAAGCGAGAATTATATCGGTATACGACTGCATAAACGAGTTTACCCTCTAATTCACCGCAACCAAGTTTGAGCTCTTTGTTGGCAGCCATTTTGCAGGAAATCGCGTGTTTACGCGAATTCTATATGAAATCTGCGTGGGTGAACCCCCCCCCCCCCCTTGTCGGTTCTCCCTCGCCGAGAGAAAAAGGGTGCTCCAACAGGGAGAATCTGGGAAACAAATGAAGGGACGAGAAGCATAATGGCGCAGCCACGAGAGGGGCCGCGGAGGTATAAGGAATTGGATAAAAACGTAAGGAGGATTGGTGTGCGCGACTAAATCTTTAGCTGTCTGCGTGCATACGTGCAGAGCCGTGGCGTAGAAAGGGGCGCGAAGGGGAGGGAGGTTGGATCCAAGGTGGAGGATTTATGAACGACCAAAACAGGCTGCGAACCCTAGTCCCCTCGCTTCAGCCTCCACCTCTTTTTGCTTCGTATTTCGGCCTTAGCGCGAGTAGTATACCTGCTCCGTAGTGGTCCACCCTTCTGCATACGTACGCAAAAAACACAGTTTCATTTTACCGCCACCCAATTTGAATTGTACATTGTTTCCATTGTGACTGTTATCCGCTATTTGCTCGTGTTCCTGCTCCGCATGCTGCTCCTTGCTTTCAACATTGTATTCATTGATGATATCGCTGATCTGCAGCAATTGCAATCAGCACTCCCACTTAGTGCTGTAAACACCAGGTGATGCGCTTTATCTGCGGCCAAATATATAATAAATAGCAAGTATAAATTGGTTTTCGTTTTTAGAAGATGAATACTTTTAAGATAAACATTGATCGACTCTCATCGTAATCCGGAAGCACCTCGGGCAGAGATTCCATGATATCGGGTGCCCAGCAATTCTAGCATCAGCCCCCATCATAATTCCGTAATTCAAGGATGCACCTTTATTGAGACGGCAGTACAAGCTCTCTTAATTAACGCGGAGCTACTCTCGCTGCAGCCCCCAATCGATTCTTGGGATCTAAAATCAATTTAGATCCCTGATGCACGATAGAGCCCTCCCCCTCATCCTCTTCCACGATACTTGCCATGAAGAGAAGGCCAGCGAGGAGCACACACAGTATGTCCCACGGGTCGTAATCTCGAAAAAGGGGTACAATGATAAACTGAAGGTGAAGCTCGGTGCTCGACGAGAACAACGAAACTAATGTTGAACGATGCATGTGCCACCATCGTTACTTTTCGCGACTCCAGACGCCTAGGATCATCTTAGATAGTACAAAAGGTGCTAGTTGCTTTTATCCGTATCAATAAGCTGCTTACAGTTATGAAGGTGTTATGTATTCATCAAAGTGTATCAATGTTTGAGGGTTTAACTACGTTCCTACATATGATATCTACGAAGCAGAACGCACTTGCTAAAATCTAATTGCTGTTCAGAGACAGCGTACGCTGAAGGGCACTTCATTCATATTTTGCGGCGTGCATTACAGACGTGGGAACACAGCTTATTCTATCGTAACTTTCTACATAGTCGTGATGACACTAGGGTTGACCTAGATTTGCCATTTCCATATTACCTGCAATTTTCATCACATTCAAGTCTCTTAAACGAACACAATATACTGTCATTTCTGATTCTCACATTTAATTACGATGTATATCCAATTAATTTTCAGTCCATGCCAGATTGAACAACATTGCAGTGACGTAGGAAATATTTGAACGAACTAGTGAAGCTTTGTAAAGATTAAATTGCTTGAGAAATCGCAAGAGAGAGAGGGGATCGAGTGCACATTGCTAACCGCGGTGTTGGTGGTTAGGATCCAGGG
The DNA here is from genome assembly GCA_963971345.1 of Andrena flavipes. NCBI lineage: Eukaryota > Metazoa > Arthropoda > Insecta > Hymenoptera > Andrenidae > Andrena > Andrena flavipes. The sequence continues at coordinate 52,592,380 of OZ020479.1, read as the reverse complement.
GGGCCTCGCGGTGCCCCATGGTAACGTGGGTAACTTAATATTCCGGGCAATAAATAAGGGAATGCAGCTCTGTCCGCCCCACAAAAAACCCCCCGCGGGCCAAAGAGCAAGACGCCTACGTTTCTCGTAGTACCCACAGTCCGGTCCGCGCCCAGTCCCTTCTTCGTCCCTGGTCCGGCGATACCCCGCTCACCCGATGCGCCTCGCGAAAAGTTTGTGGGCCAACCTTAACCTCCCGTGGCCCCCACGCTCAACACCCAAACGTTATCCAGCCACGGCATCGCGTAATTAAGTTATTACGCTCGCGGGGAACTCTCGCCGAGCTGCTCGTGCTTCCCTCTGTTTCGGGAGGGGAGTATTCCTGGGGGATCCTCCGAGGACATGAACTTTCAGCTACGGACACGGATGAGAATAACTAAAGATCTGGAATTTCTTCTGACGAAAGAGTGAAATATTCAGAGTTACATGGAATGAGAAATTTTCTTACACATTAGACTGCATTTATAAATATGTATACATATACATAGTGACATATATTCTAGGTTATGTTATGAATGTTGCACGTAACGTTAATTACTTCTGATATGTCTGTGATAAATGAGAAAACTGTTTTTACACAGGAAGAAGGACACAACGTTTCTGTTCCCCGTTGACTCGGTCGCAAAGAAATGAAACTTCTGGACTGATGTTGGGTACGACGGAGTCGAATCGTTCATCCGCGATAGCAATTTTCCGCTCACATTTAGTGCGTCAGCTTCGCCAGCTGATTATTACTGGTGTAAAATATGTATTCCGCCGTCCGAGATCAAGCTATTCTCTTTTTACACAACGAAACCCTCCGACTTCAGTCGTAATTTACAATTTAGACCCTTCATTTCCTCTGTAATCACGAAACGCCCGCCAATCCCAGCCACTTTATAAAGCGAACAGGCAGATGTTCCCTCCAACAAAATTGCACGTAAAAACACCATCCAACCGCGTTCCAAGCCGTCCCTTGTGAAGAAGATTATCACCTCATCCCATCAAGAGTAAAAAATTTTTCCACGTGACACAACGAGAATCAAAGACTTGCTTCCTCCACTCGATTTATAAGAAATGGGAAACTTTATAAATTTCAACCGAATCCTCCTCAGTCCAAACCCGAGACTTACACTGTATTGTCTTTCACTTTTGTTGCACACTAAATTCTAAAAAAATTACTATTGTACAAAGCGTGCAACATGTATTTAATGCTTCCATCTACTAATTAAGTTAGAAGAACTGGTGCAAAGTAGAAAAACGAATTAAAATCTGACTAACCCTTTCATTATTCAATATACAACCTACCACAGACTCAAAATTTTTAAAGGACTGCAGGGCGTAACAAATAAAATAATATACTTGGGTCCCTCTCATTACTTTATAATTACCATCATATTTATCTTCAGTATCCAATAGTGGCTTATTTACCTTTCTGGCAGGTGTGCTTCGACAAAAAATCCTACTCGTTCTTGTTGAACCTAAAGTCAAGGAGGTGGCCAATGGGAATAGGTCTACGGAAGAAGCAATTGTGGTGTCTTTGTGTCGTAGCTTACTCTGAGTGGACCCGACTAATATTCCAGCGACAATTAGTCAAGTTTCAGGCTTTCTTTTTCGAAAGGGTGTCTGTAGTTTAGCGGGCAGGTGAGAGAATCAGGCACAATCCCTGATACAACCGCGAGTTTTACAGCTTTGAGCGCAAAGGTTTCTACCGACTAGTATTACGTACAGCGACGCGCACACAAACTACCGAACGAGGAAGGTGTTCACCTGGTCGTTAAGCCCAGGAAAACATGGGGAGGTGTCCCGCAATTAGTGCGGACAAAAAGCAACCGCGTTTCATTCGGGAGAGTCTTGGCGAATCGATGGATGGGGAGGTAAAATCGGGGTCAATGACAGGACGCAATGAAAAACAGTTCGTTTTTTTCAGGGTAATTTCCTTGATTGCGTTTGCGTTGAGAAGACTGACTGAATTATCAATCACATGAAATATAAATACTCATCAAACTGCTTCTAGCATATTCAGAGACTTTCCCTCCTCCTTCTCAACTAGTTATAATCTACATCCAGGGCATCTAAACTTCACATCGCCAATTCTATCTGCCAGCTTATCCCAGGTTCGTCAATTTCAAAAATTTCTTTGCATCAATTAGTCGCATTACACCATGGGAGGAGCATGTAGGATGAATGTGTCCAGGAATGTCGAAAATGACAAGCGAGCCGAACAGGATAAAGTAGGCTAGCAAGAAAAGGAGAAAACAGGGAAAGCAATGACGGCAACGACGACGGAGAATATGAAGAGGAAGAAGAGGATATGGAAGAACAGGGGGAATAGAAGGAATACGAGGAATTGAAGGAAGAAGAGGAAGAAGAGGAAGAAGAGGAAGAAGAGAAAGAAGACGAAGAAGAGGAAGAAGAGGAAGAAGAGGAAGAAGATGAAGAAGAGGAAGAAGACTAAGACCAAGATGCAAAGGAAGAGGGACAGCCCGGTGCAGGATGGAAGAAGGCAGGAATGCCAGAGCGTGGGTCTGTTGCCTTTTAGACAACGTTGCCTCGAACCCGCGTCTCTATCAACCACCATAAATAATTCTCCAGGGTACGTCGGTGGCCTTTTCTTCGTCGTTTACGGAGCGGCCTCCTTGTTCCACACGCACAGCACCAGTGTTTTTCGGCCACACCGTGAATACGGTGGCATCGCTGTGTCCGTGAACCGGTTGGACTAGAAGCGTTCGTATATGCTGGACCCTTTAAAAGAGATAGCACTCGAGATGGGGGAAAAAAGAACAGGTGGAACGGTACCAGGGACTCTCTCGAAGAAGCGGAGCCTGATCGAAGCTGCATCGAATTTGGCTCCGAGTCTTAACTCTTCACGGCACCGCGTTCATCGGCAACTTTCTGTCCTTCGAGTCTGAACTAAAACTCTAAGATCCATGTTTATTGCGTAACAATGTCGTGTCGATGAGCGGAAATCTGATATAATATGGATCGTCTTTTTGGGAAGCTTGAAAAGTTTGAGAGTGGAAAGTAGATTCATTTAATCAACTGGTCGACGAGTGCCATATGATAGCATCCAATTGGTCGTTCACTGACCGGGACTTTAGTCGGAAGTGAAGAAATCGGCCATTAGTGCTGCTGTTGGCGCTCAAAAGATTCTAAGTACAACGAGGAAAAAAGATTGATTTTCGAAGGCAATGGGGATTAAAGAGGCATTTAAAGTAGACTAATAATTGCTCTGATTTCAAAGACGTTATAACGTAGCTGTTACAGACAACTGAATCACCAAGAAGTTTACTTTCACGGAGAAATATAATACTTCTAAGTAAAACGTTACTGGGGAAAATAATACAAAAACAGAACTACACCAATGCAACCTATGCCAAAACCAAAAACTAACGATCGACCACATACTATACGAGTGCAGAAGAACGGAACCATAAAGGCAGAAACCTACGGCATCAAACCCAACACATAAGAACTACATAAGAAACACAATAAACTACATCAAAGAAACAAATATGTACACCAAGATATAGACTACCCCAATCCAACGTTATCGCTAATGGCGCTTGGAATCGATGCGGCATAAAAGAAGCGTGCAAGAAGAAGAAGTTACTGGGGAAAAATAATTTTCCTTTCACGGCAACTGATAGTTCTAACTTTCATAGAAATTACACAATTTCGTTGAAACAACAAACAAGAATGAAAAGGATTCAAATATATTCCGCTTCTATTTCTAAACACTTGTATTTTACACTGCGTTCCATATAAGAGCGGACTCACGCCCCTACCGATTTACGACTGATCTGCGCAGCTTCTACGGATCGTTTGCGATTGGAAGTAGCACTTTCCCCGCCGGTTTCCTACCAATCAACAGTATATCTCTGTGCGGAACGAGTCCGCTCTAAAGGGGGAATGCAGTGTAGACCATCTGACATAAAATTTCACACTACAATCAAAGTTATACTGTTCACAGTAATCAACACATTACATACTTGAATGACTTCATCCCTTAATGTAGGGGCGACGAACTGGGGGCTCCTTCCCCTCCGTTCCTGTTCCACTGAAACGCAGGGGAACGACCGCCTCCATACTTATTTGACTCCTACACTCTACACTGGCGGCGCGTGAGCCGCACGAAGATCTCGCCCCTACATATCTGATACTGCTCGTGGTAGGGGAACCGGCTGACTGATTGAGAGAGTGGGGCTCGTGCGGAAAAGAAGTTCGTCTCCCCTGCCCCAATGAATCGAATAGGTACGCATTAGACGCATAGCATCAGTTACATATCAATTCCGTGTTTACTACTTGATTCATTTCCCTCGGTCCTCAATTACTCCAATCAGTAGTTTACACATATACTAACAATCCCATCCAAAAACGGCTAATCCCCAAATTTTCCTTTGCCGAAAAGGAATCAGAGAACAGTCGTTCAGTGGAAGATCCGCCGCGAGAAGATCCGCCTTATAGAATCGTTACAGCATTGAAGTCAGGTAGCCAGGCAGCGGTGTAACAAAAAAGGTAGGACGAGCAGCGGACAGAGGCGGCGGCAGAAAAATCGGGAATCATGGATGCCATAGCAGCGAAGGTGCACCAGTGTTACGCGCGTACGCGCATCGGCAAGAAGCGCGTCCCTCGTTAGTTGCACTAATTACGAACCAACCACTCGCCTCTCCTGCCTTCCCTTTAATGACTGCCCTAGTAAACGCACGCGAGAAAAAAATTGTAACGCCGGTGGAATAACTCGAATCGAGCGGACGCGTCGAAGACGAGCGACGAGGAGAACGGGCCCCGACCACAGGCGGAGGAGTCGATGGAGTAAAGAACAAGGAGGAAGGAGGAAGGGGGTGATCTTAAGCCTTAATTATCGATTAAGCGCGTGACGGAGATTGTGAAATACTTTGTCGGGAAGTAATTGCTCCTGCAGCCAGCGATCAACGACGTAAATTTCAAGGAGTAAACTGTCCCATCCTCTCAAACCAGGAGACTTACGATCCAGAGATGCAATCTTCCGCTGGGACATTGGTGGATCTTGAAAGTGTCTAACCTCCGCGATAATAGATCCGACGATACCGATTATTTTCTGTATCCGTCCATCCTTTCCGGATGCATATAACGGTACAACGAGAATTTCGTATTCTTGTATTTTAGGTGTTTCATACCTAAGATTTACGCTAGGCTGTTTAATTATGTGTAGTGTCTCCAAAAGAATTCTCTGGTTCAAATTAGTTTCCTTATCCACAATTTTAACATTGTTGAAGTCAAAACTATGATCAAACTGTAATGAATGTTTAGTTAATGCAGTATGTTGTAGGGGTGATGAAAAAATATTTCTTTTATGTTTCTCCTTTTTTCATCACCCCTACAACATACTGCATTAACTAAACATTCATTAGAGTTTGATCATAGTTTTGACTTCAACAATGTTAAAATTGTGGATAAGGAAACTAATTTGAACCAGAGAATTCTTTTGGAGACACTACACATGATTAAACAGCCTAGCGTAAATCTTAGGTATGAAACACCTAAAATACAAGAATATTACGCAACATTACTAAAGAAGTAATGCCTTATGCTGTTTTTTCTCTATTGTATTCATATGATCTTACTATTTCTTACATATCTTTTAATGTTATGTAATTGTTTTTGCTCTTTAACACCTATAAAAGTGTGGAAAGTTTGTCACACGAGCAAGAATGTTAGTTATTGTAGACAGTACATTTTTAAACTTTGGGCTTTATGTATTTGTATTTCTTAACGGTTTCTCCCGGCCACATTTCAGTTCACCTTCTAGATGCTCTTGTTTTGTCCGCTGTTTACCTCAGTCTTTTTCCAACCGACTCGCGGATCGCATGTCCAGTTAGAACGGCGCGAATAATTTTCAATAGCACCCACAGTATTTGTCTTTATATTGAAACTTTCCTTGAAAATGGTCAAAATGAATGACCGAAATGTCGGAAATTAATATAAAAAAAATTTTAATATTAGCAAAACAGTTGATTTATTACTTTTTATTTTAAAAAATAATTGTTTAAAGTGACCGAACCAGTGCGCCGATACCATTTCAGTCCGTTAAAAAAGGTTCAAAATTGTACAATTTCTAGACCAAACGAAATGTAGAAATTCTTATTCGCGTTCAACCCATTAGATAAAGTTTCACACATAAGTTAGAATATAAATTTCAACATATTTTGTGAATATCTGCATCGTTAATTTATCGCTTCTTATATTTGTTAATTAATCACAGTAAAAATATAAACTTTTATCTATAAAATCGCAGTGAAATAGTTGCATGTTATGCATTTGTTTCCAAGTTATGATTATTTGATGTCAACAACTTCGCATTTGTCGCTCGATCCACTATCATCCTTTTTATCTGCATTTGTTACAACTTTCCTGTCGTATTTGCCATGATTATAATTATCCTTTTATAATTCCTTGACACGTAAGTACATATTTTACGTGTCAGAACAACCATAAAATTGTATTTATAAACTTTTGATGATCTCTAAATCTAGAACAATAATCATTACTTTGGAACATTTTTCCCAACTTTGACAACTTCGCTTGGTACAAGCTTCTATGTTAAGATGTCTACAGCAACAAATATACATAAGTGTGTTGTATACATACACATTCAGCAGCCCATACAGCACACTCCGTTGCAGAAAGGTTGCAGTTATATTGCGGTGCAATGTTGCACAGGGGCGGACATAGGAAGATTCCTGCAACATTTCAGCAATGTTGTGGTGCAATATTATAACTCCTGTAACGTTTCGGCAATGGTCACGCAAGATTCCGGACATTTTACAGCAATTGTCTCGTAACGTTTCGGAGATTTTGCAGTAATTGTCCCGCAACGTTTCGGAGATTTAATAGCAATAATCCCGTAACAATCCCATACAAAATTTGTATGACATTACAAGAAGGATAAAAAATGTAAGGGAATTAATTAAATTACAATAAATACTGACAATTAAATATGCATATATTTTTCTATACAAGACGACAACAAGAACAATAATAATAACAATAAAAATAATAATAATGGCTCTGGTTGTGTGACGTCATTCACATGCGAAACGACAGGTTGCAAAGCCAAAGCACGTAAGAAAGCACAAGCGTAAATAATTAGAGCGTGATTATTTATTAACTGCTTTTAAGTAGTAAAAATGGTTAGAACGTGTGTATTTTGTGGCGCAGGTGATCTGAGTGACTTGGATGAAGGTTTGACATATCACGGGTAAGTAAATAGAACTCATGTATGTAGAATACTACAAGTATGATTTGTCGCGTAAGAAATCGATATGTGTAATTCAGGAGTGTGGTTACGAAGTTACCATAAGTATTTTGTAAATACATATTTGGTTATATTTTTTATGAAATATACTTTCAGGGTAAGCATGGTACAAATTTGTTATCACATTTGTTTAGAGAAAATCTGAATAAACACTTAAACGGAAAATTACTGTCATTAAAAATCGATGCTGCGACCTGCATGGTCCGCTCATTTCTTGGGATCAATGTACAATGTGTACAGTGGCGGACGAAAGAAAGTTTACAACTTTTAAAATCGCATAACTTTTATAAAATTAATCCAAACGAGTTGAGTTTTTTTGACATGCTACAAGGATTAATTCGCTAAGTGGTGTGTTTCGCCGTTTTGAAAAAATGCACTTATTCGGAATAGCAAACGAAAAGAGAAAATGTCATTTTTCAAACTTTTTTTTGTGAGCCTGTAATGAAAATTGTAGTATTTTCTTCAAAAGATTGGTATTTGCGCTTGTACGTACATACATACATCTTAAGGCCTTTTCAGATGGGACACGTTCGTGGCTGACGACTTAAGGTCTGCGCACACTTATCAGTTCCGTGTCAGTACCGTTCCGGCTTGCCAGTGGTAAGCAGAAGAGGGGGCGTAGAGGGTCTCTTCTTACCACTGCTACCGCGGAACGCTACTGACACTGAACGGATATGTGTGCGCGGACCTTAAGGCGTTAATATTTATATATGACCGAGGATCGTCTGGAAGGCCTCCGGGTCTGTCATGCCAGTCAGTTTGAAGTCAGAGGTTATAGTGCGTATGTCCAGAATGCCGTTTCCAACTAAATACTTAGCTTTAATAGCAATACTTTTGGATAAAGAAGAGGAAGAAGAAGTAAAGCAACAAAGAAAGAACCGATGATTTAGTGTACATCCGTTATGGCAAAACCGTAAAGAGGAAGGAGAATTTATTCTTTACAAACAATTAATAGACCACGAACAAAAGTTTTATGAATACTTTAGGATAACACAATATTCATACAATATTTTACTAAATAAAATCAAACAGCAGATATCGAAGCAAGATAAAAACTGGAAAAGACATATTTCTGCAAGAGAGCGTTTAGCTGTATACGTTAAGTGTATATAAAATTCATATCCTTTTTACAAATTAAAATATAAGTTACATTTTTCTTTATAAAATATAAATAAAACCATATTTAGTATGCGAAAAACTTTATTCATAAAATAAATACAGTTCTGAATGTATTTTTATATTGTCCATACAAATAATAGTTTAATAAAAGTTAGAAAAAGAATTTGGTTGTGAGTGTGGCGTGTTTTGTGTGTTTAATGAATGAATCTCTGAATTTGGCGCTGTGGGTGTTAAACATGGCAATATTTGAAGAGTTTAGCCAGAGTATTCGTATGTTGATTGTCCTGAAGGAGTTGATTGTGAGGAAGATGGTGACGAATTTTCATTTTTCATTTGTTCGAACTCCAATTCTTGTACTATTGCAAATATTTTGCCTTTTGCTGTGTACTGATAGTAGAGGGAAAGCTGTTTTAAAGTTAGGGCTATGCCTGACCACAATGCATCCATTGGATATGTATCACAAGATTTATGGGATTCCGCTATTTCTTTCTGAAGAATGTATTCCAACAATTTTAAAGAAGCTGTTCCTTTTTGGAGAATTGCATTTTTAATTTGTACGGATAAATGAACTCTCTTTTTGTTTCCTTGAGTTAATGTTGATGGTGTGCTCACGCTTCCTTGAGTTAATATTGAGGTTGATGGTGTGCTCAACTGTGTATTTCGTTCCTATGGAAAAAATAGTGATGGCGGTATTCTATCACACTCATCTTTTGGAAAAGCTCTGACAAACGGTAGGTACGTTTGAGTTGCCTCCAGATCAGCTACTACCCTATTCAACACAACTAGCACCGTGTGTCATTGTCGGCGATGAGGCATTTCCTTTGAAAAGATACTTGATGAGACCTTATCCTGATAGCCAAGCAGATAACTCAGCTAATAATAATAAAAATTTTAATTTCCGCTTATCTCTAGCTCGACGAATCGTAGAAAATACATTTGCCATATTGGTACAAAAATTTAGAATTTAAAATAGAAGGATACAATCTAATCCCGAAAATATTGATTATATTATAATGGCAATCTGTGTACTTCATAATTTTATCCATAAGTACTATGGCTTTATACCTTCTATTGCAGAATTGTCCTCCGAATCAGAATCTGTATTTGAAACTATAAATTTCAAGGAGGAAATGCAGCTCGGAACGCTTTTAATACCAGAGAGATATTTAAAAACTATTTTCTATCACCGGCCGGTGTTTACAATGTAACAGATTAAAATACATACGTATATGTATTATTTGGCATTTTTCATTACAAATAAGGTATTTACTAACCCGGTTGATTTAATTCCTTTCCTATTTCGTTCCACATTTTTTATTTGTACGCCGTATCCATGTATTTCACGTGTGATAAATCGTAGAGAACATTGTATTTTCCCTCACATTCGATTAGTTTCTCGTTATTCTCGTTACTCGTTATTAACGGGGCTAGGCTACTGTTCAGTGTGCCGTCTCCAAGTCAACTGTTCGTCGGTATAAAAATCTCTAGTAAAAGACCAAACCATACGAACTTTGTTGCATCGTGTCCGTGGATACGGACCGGGAAGCCGAAAAAATAGCGGAGGCTACAAATTGTGACCGGGGGACATACGTGCCATGAACGACGACGGACATGGTACGGATGATGTATAAATTGTTACATACCTATAAAAATACGGTAACCGATTCGGGTCCGAGGCACGGCTGGAACACGGAACGGACCCAGAACGGATAAGTATAAATGGACCTTTAAGGATGGCAATCGAAAGAGCCTCTGCATTGGGCAAAGAGGCGTCGAGAAATTCAAAAGGTGTCAATATAGTGTTACACAATATGTAGCATTTACTACAGAAAAGTTGAATTAATTCGCTTTTGATCACCATTAAACAAACATTGTTACGAATCAGAGGAGGTGTTTCTAGTCACGAAATGACCCAGTTAACAGATCAACACGTTTGCTATCATAGATATGTATCAGATACATGTGGTGCGACAACACGAAGGTAACGTTCATCCTAATCAATAACTTTTACATTTCTCGATATTTTTTTAACGATTTGTTTACAGTTATAAGAGTAATACTGCATCCTCTCCAAATCTTTATAAAATTGCTTGGAATATTTTCATTGAAATCGCGGAGGGGAATCGCGTGCGTGCCGAAAAGGAACATATCTGTAACAAATATGTATCTTCAATACAATACACACGACATTGGGCTCTACGATTGAAATACATATACATACATGAAATACATGTATATACATAAAATACATGTACATGCGGGGTGCCGCACGCATCTGGGTCCTACCTCCTGCCCCCAATGCCATCGAGACTCGAGAGAGCTCGTGCATCGTTTTCTTGGTTCCCGAGAGCCCACCAGCGGGTCTAACTAACTAGCGTACACGTTTCCCCTGTGCCCCGACCTACACGCCGTTTATGCGTGTGTATTCGTAGCGATGTACCCGAGTCGCGATCAGTTCTTCGCTTGGGAAAAATTGGATCGTCTTCTTCAATTTGAAAAGTGAATGACGAGGGTAGGTAATACAAATTGTGGTTAGTTGTGTCGTTGGGGTGGGAGGATGATAAAATTGCCTGGTAGAGATTTATTGAAAATGAGGGGTAACTTCGATAATTAGAAGTTTTGGTTTAAAATGAAAAACGAAATGACCGAACGTACTTGCCTTTTAATTTAGTTACTTAATCAATTATTTAAACAAATGCAGTCTGGTTGCACCAACTGCGAAATGAATTCTTTGGTAATCAAAGAGGAAGAAGTGTTACATTTGAATGGTATTACTCCAGATTGTTCGGCTTGTACGCGTTGTAAATTTATTATAATAAATAACTATTCATTGACGCAACGAAATTGATAATTGAGCAAGGCATTCAAATTCGATTTGCATCCAACTCGAGGCCTTCCCTTCGAAAAGGAAAGAGCTGGACCCTCTAACAAAGAGATGTCTGCCCCGTCGGAGTCCTCGAGAACGCGGGTGTGTGCATACGTATGTGTTCGTTCTCGTGATTACGTTCGTGTTACTTCGGGCATCCTCGTGTCCGAGTATTCGTCCCGAGAGGCCTTTAACAGGGATTAAGGGGACGCACACGTGACGGTCTCGAGGACCGAAGACGAGCCTGCTGGGGTCCGCTACAAACTATCTAAAAAAGGAGTATCGATTATCTATCCGGCGAGTTCGCTAATTATTCAGGGGAAAACGATTAAGGTCTGGGCATACATATCAGTTTCGTGTCAGTTTGGTGTTCAATCTATGTCCACTGATGTCACTGACGACTATTCACAGAGGTATTCACACTTTACAGGAGGCCTGCTCTGGCTCATTACGATCATGAAAAATAATCAGAAGTATATTACAATTTCATAAGAAAAACCCCAACGATCCATTGGCGATGCTTCTATGAAAATCTAATACGAAATACAGAAATTGTCATTTTCTTTACTCAGTATTGCTGTCTTTGTCTTTATGACTCTAGGGTTTAGGACTCCCGAAGCGCGTGGTTTCTAGATCTTCGACCCGAGAATCCATTAGAGTCATAGAAAAGGTCCCATTTAAGCGATTTCAACACACCGAAAGTGCAAAAGCTAAAATATTGTTGCCAACGAATTTTAGTTTCACCCTACGAATACGTTCACACTGACGTCCCTGGCACGAACAAGTCTGAACTGCTCTATATTAACGTAAGAACACGATATTTTTTTAATACTGTCATTGAAGATACGGAACTGGCGCGCACGGAAAGATATTTATAATTTCACTGTACGGATACGGAACTAACAAGTGTGACTGCTCCATTCCGGATCAAGCAAACGACATATTTTACGACGGCACTGACGACACGGAACTGATATACGTGGCCAGACCTTTAGCCTGGCAAAAGATTAACGATCGATTCATCAGCGGCAAAAAATTCTTCAGTTTTGCATTCTCGCCATTATACTGCCGTTTGTACAGGCTGCACACATGGCTAAACTAAGCGTATTAACTGTCACTTTTAATCTCTTTCTATGAAAAATAGGGATACCTTACGAGTCAATAGCCATTCCAAGGTTTCGGCTAAGATTTACTTTGATTCAAATGAATTATTGAGAGAAACGCTGCTGTATATAAAGTTCGTTATCTCTCAGTTAGACACGGCTCTTTTTCCTTTAGTTTTCCACGAAGATGTCGTCTGAGCAGCCACGTTAGAAGATTAAGTGAGATAGAAACACGGGAACGTAAGGTGAGAGAAAGAAAAAAATTTCGACAGTAAAACGAGGCCCAGCAGGGGTCCCTCCTGTACCAGGGCCCTACTTACTCGGAAGTCGTCCTTAATTCATGCCACAATGTCTTTTCTTGTCCTGGCCCTTCGCAGAAGGTCCACCGATTCGGTAGTCTGGATAGGGCTACCGCATGATCTCTATTATGCGTGCAGGCCCGTTTATAAAAAGCTGAAACGTTGCCTATTTCGTCTCATCTCGACGACCAGAGCTCATTCTTCCGTTTCTCTCTGTGCTTGGCTTTCCATTTCAAGCTTGCTGAATACGATTGCATCCAGAACCAATAATTCATGAATAAAATTTCAAACTTTATTTAGAAGAATCAAATTGTTTCTTTTACTTATAATCTTAAATAACTTCATAATTTCGCAAACATTCTTGTAATTACCGAATTCAAAATTCGTTTCTCTCCATTACAAATATTTGTAGGTACTATTATTCCAACAGATCTACATCGTTGAATATTGGATTACACTCAAATATAAACATCATATCAATATTTCCAATACCATCTTCTTACTTGACCTTGCCATTAAATTGGTTGTCTATTCGAGCGGGATATTCAAATCGGCTAAATGTACCTCACCGCAATTGGCTGACTATTGCCGAAGTTTACCGATCATTACCGAATGGGCATTCAAATTGGTTGTCTAGTGATTTCCCTAGGTCATTTCTGTCTTTGTCGAGTGACGCCTCTTATTATATTTCGTCTTTGTCTCAGCTACAAGTAATAGTGTTCTTGCCGTAAAAAAGAAAATAAAATAGTCCATTAGGTTTGACTCTACACTGCAATCGAGCATGATCGCCAGTGTGTGAGATGACCGATCGGTTAAAATGCCCGGTTCGTGCCATGCTCTGCTCGCTGGAAATTGCCTATGAGCCGAGTGTTGAGCTTAGAACAAACGAGGCTCGCCAAATATGTTCATATGTATAGCATGTGGACAATCGCGAGCATGTTGACGAGCTTCACGCGAGCTTCATGCGGGCACGCTCGACGAGCATGCTCGCCGGTGCATGGGGGCCTTTACAGTGGTCGTGCAAAACGCAACTCACACCGCACCAACTTGGAACAGCGGATTTGCTACACACGACAGCTTCCCATTCCCAGATTAACCCTCGCCTGGCGGATGCAAGGTCTGTGTGAACCCATCCTGAATAACAAACTACGTTTTTTACGTACTATTGATATTATTCTTGGAGAATATAAGCATTTCAGACTATAACGAAATCTGATTTATATAAAACCTTATTCTAATGTGTACTCGAGTTAAATTGTGGGATCAGATTCACCCTGCTTGAGACGAGTGGCGAAATTACCCGCCATCCGAGGGTTAATCGAGAATCACCAACAATCAATACTTGATTATGAAGATCGATGTGTTCTCTGTCCCTTTTATAACGAAAGCGCCGTTCGCGTTACAACAATGAGGGTCGCGGATCGTCAACCTCCGACAAGATCTGCACGTGCTCGCTGACTCGCTGGGCCCGCGCGCTTCCTCTTCGTTGTCATCCCGGTGTTCTTTTTTTAAAAGACCGCCGACAATGTATCAGCCGCTATAAATACGTACGCACGCGTGAATACGTCGCGACTGTCGCCACGTGTGAAGCAGCTTGAGGGCTTTCCCGTCTCTGTTCGTGCGTTTCTCAGCGTGCGCACGCACGCACGAATCGGTTCCTTCCTTCTCTTCCTTCGTTCGTGACGCGGCCCCGCCAACTTGCGCGCCGCTTTCGAGAAAGACGAGGATCGTGCCCAATGAAAGAAACAGAGAGAACGCAGAGGAGAGAGACCGAAGGAATATTCCCAGTCGACATTTTTCTTGTCGGAATGCGGAGTCGTTACGTTCGCGAGGCGTTACGATCGAAACGCTCGAGATGTTCTTACCGGTTTCACGGGCTCGAGAAGCACCTCGATGCCCCTCGACAGGATTCAAGATCGAGAGCCATAACAACGTGAATTTTTCAGAACTTCGCCGTTAGGACGATGAGATAAGATTCGGCGGCAGATTGATCATTGCGGTCGTCGACCGAGAATTATTAAAGGTCTGCTTATGCGGTCAGATTTGGTAGCTTTCTGGTAGGAGGAACATTATCTGAACGATTAAAAGTCGATTTTAATCGAGTGCAAATTTGGAGTCGACGTGATAATGTAGGACATATTGTTTATAGAAGATTCAATCGCAGAAATGTTGCGTTATGAAATTTCAAATACATTCGAAACTTTAAAAGCAGAAATCCAAATTTTTGTGATTGCTAGTGGTTCTTCGAAAATCCAGCGAACAAGGTACAAGCTATAGGAACATAGCTTAATATTTACTACCTATCATTTACGAAGTAATTTCTTCTTGACTGTCGTGAAATAAAATAGATAATCCCTTCCTGCGCCCGTAACATATAGATTTAAGTTCACCCACCTCCGCAGACTCTCCCACAAACGCCATCGTTTATCGTGATCGCCGTTCCTCATGCTGATCCCATTTTAACCATGTGCGTTACTTACATGTCGTGGCGCGTTTCGCCGGTTCAGACCACGGCTGTCTCTAGTATAGGCCACCCTCTACGATGTTGCAACACCGCATTTCAGCAACCATCAGTCCGATGACTATTGGATGACTATGTTCCGACCGGTACCAGAGCCGACCGTGGTTGGTTGCGTTTCATTCAAATACGACTGATGACAGTGTTGCCATTTTGACTAGGTGGTGGCCTGTACTAGAGACGGCCGTGTTCAGACTCATACGGGGTCAGTCAATTAACGATATTTCGAGCGGCAATAATAAACAAGTCCGTTTCAACACTCCGCCACCCCCGAAATACTCGCTTCCCTTCGGCTAAGCCGACGCGGCGTGTCTACCTTGGCGAGCTCGTCTCTCCTCCTTAGCGGATGAAAACAATGGCTGATTGTTTCTCATTGTTTTTGCCACGGCGCACACGCCAAGCAGTGCCGATTGTTTGGCAAACAAACGGGCCCAGTCGCGGTTCATTGTTGCCCGTCAACTTGGCACACGCCCGGCTTTACTTTTCTCCTAATCGCGCACACTCGTGAACCGGGCGGCCGCGGCCCGTTCCCCGTCGTGGCCCTGAGTATCACGCAAAGTAATTATATTGTCGCGCAATAAAGTCCGCGGGGTATGTCAAGTCGATTTAGTCACGGTCCAGCGAGCCTCTTTGTGGCCGGAAACACGGCACAACCGCCTCTCTTCCGGGCAAGAAAGGGCACCGATTTGGGCAGGGGGCGAGGGAGCCCGTGTTTGTACAACGCAAGTCGGAAGTGTGAAGAAAGAGTTCTGACTGCTTGCGCATGAAATCCATCGTAGTAATTGAACACGGGAGGGTCGTCGAATCGCGACCCCTTCTGTCGTGTTATTGACGTATTAATAATCGTTACCCTCCTTCGAGGGCCGATTAACCATGCTTTGTTGGCAAGGTGGAACGACATTCTGCACCGCAGCGCGGCACACGCCCCGCTCTTCTCAAAATCGGCGGCGCTCATTGTCCCGCGGAATGAAGAAACAATACTGATCCTCGAGATGAGGTTCGACATTTGCACACATCGCTGAACCCTTTCTCTGACGTCGCGCTTAGAAAGGTTGACGAATGTTGTGAACACGTTCGATTTCTGCGCGTTCTGTGGCTTACGGACAATGGATTTAATTTGTGATGTAATATTTGCCTTTGATATCCAGGAGAATTCAAGCGAGGAGATTGTTTTGTGTTAACCTTTTAGCTACCGCGGGGTTGACCGCAGAGTTATACCTACCCCTGTGTGTACATGCAGGGAGATTTTCCGCGAACGATGACATAGACGGAAACCACTATAGCGGCGTATAGTAACTAAAATGTTATGGACCTAGTAGATATTAGCACTTGAGGAACTTTAAATATATTATTTCCCGCTGTTTTTAACTTACACTTACTTATTTAACATAATGTAAATATGTATAAAGCCAATACCTGTGAAACGTATCCTGCGCAAGTCAATTTCATTAATGAGTAAACGCGCAATTTCAATAATTTACAAAGCATACCAAATGACTAATGAAATGTAAGTTGCTTTACAAAATAAAATACAAAACAAAAATGTGAAGCGACTCAGTAAAGTGTTATACATTAACTCTATAAGGTGCGAACGAAGTGATGTTCAAAATGTCAACCCATGAAAAAGTGAACAATATGCGTTAAATCCTTCCTGCTCTAATTTCAATAATACTATTCGAATAAACGTGCCAAAATTGGGAAATACCCTTAATACCATCAAATTAAACAATTAAAGTGAGCCAAAATCTGTTTACAAAAGAGCAGATCCAATAATCAAGTACACACACTCAAGTACCGCGCTCCACATCTTCGCTCAGCAAGTGTGCCCGCGTACAAAACATCTAACGGCCTATTTCACCATCCCTCGGTATTGAACTCCGCAGGTCGAAGAGAGTCCACGCACTCGCCGCACGCACGATTAATTGTTTCGATCTGTCGATTGAGCGGAACCGCGTGCGGTCCGGAGTGTCCCCAGCGAAAGAGTGTCCTGGACCACTGGCGAACGTTCGACAATAATCGAATCGTGTACGTTTCCACTTCGGTGGCTACGTAGCAACCGATGAAAGGAGGGATTGCGGTTATTTTTTGGAAGGTCGACGCGTTAGCGGTGGCTGTTTTCATACAACACGTGTGTTTCATGCAACACTCCCCTTCGTTTTTCATTCAACACGGAGGGACACGACCACAAACGGGGAACAAAGACGATCTGCGGTGGCGCGCCGCTGAGAAATCTTATTTGCATACAAGTCCGGAGTGCGCAACACGGCTCGAAATGTCTTTATATCGCCGCTGACTTTCTGCTTGACTTGTTTCATTCAGCCAGCCCCAACGAAGATGGAATTTTTTTCCACGTGACTTGAAAAAAAGCGGTCACTGCATTCCCTGAATCGGTGGCAAATTAACGACTCGACCTGTCGGACGTCCTCTCAATGACCTTCCGTGTGGATTCGTCCTTTCTGCCCGTACATGCTGCGGAGAGCCGTTGGCGGCGTATATACAGGTGATTGTCTCCTGGGTACGGGAATAATCAATTCTCCAACTTCAACCACCGTTGGCCTGTTTGGATTGTTTTATCGCTTCATTGAAGCGTGTTTCGTGCATCTGGGGGGTTGTAGAGACTCTCGAAGAGGACCACCTTCGTTCGCGAGAATGGCACACGTCAGGATTAATTCTCGATCGCGTATGAAGAATCGGGTCGTTATTCCGCGAAACTTACGGTCATAAACAGCTCGTGGATGTCGTTTACGGGTCGATGGATGTTTTTTTGGACCTCGGAGGCGAGAAAGGTTTAATAATGCGTTAACGCTCTGAATGCCGCAAGGTTGGGAGAAATGCCCATTCATGTCGGTCAGACATTTTTGAGCGATCGCTTCTACCTATCGAGAAAGTTTTGTTTAGCTTGACCCGTGCTTTAACTACATGCCGAAGTTAATGAAAATTTAAACTTCTATATTGTTTAGTAAATCTTTGTGAGTAGACTACGAATGGGTAGATGAGGATTCTTTGATGAAAATAAGTCAAAATATGACCTAATTTTTGCTACTTTTAATTATACATAATTGTGTGGACCAGTGTGGACCAGTTGGGCCAAGTTATGTAGAAAGCTACCAACCCTGAATTATCCGTAATTTAGTAAAATTAATTTGAAGATTTTAATTGTTAAAGAAAAGTAGCTTTATTTGTATTCTGTATATTTTATTTTTTGTTGTTGTTTTGCAATGTTTTTTAATGAGTTATTTAATAGCGAGTAGTTTTTGTTTTTTAAGCCTCAAGTGGAACTATGGAGCTTGGTAGTTTTAATAATTCTATAATGTAAGAATTGTTCTATGGGTTGGTAATTTTTTGCAAAATAAAGATCACAAAAGTATGAGATCCGTAGGCGAGACCGAGGCTATCCGACTTATTTTTTACATTTCTAATTTTTATAAACACACCATTGGTATTTTATTGACTTGTTATAATACCAAAAGTTTACAAAATTCATTAGGTATACAGGTTTAATTTTGAAAATCCTATTAATTGAGTCTAAGTTGTAGTTTTTATTATATTTAGAGTAGTGAAACGAATAAGTCAACAAACCCCGTCTGCGGGGTTAAGGGGCCATGGGTTGTTGGATCCTACAGAGATGTTGTCAACTCGCTAGATACATGTATCTGGGGGTTGTTGCTCGGTCTATACGTACCTTTTAAGAATCGTGGCTCTTGGAAAAGCACGAGGCGGGATCAAAGCGGATTCTGCGTCTGGGAACCTACATGGAGGGCAAGTATGCAATCACGAAGATCTCTAGTTTACCAAAGATAATTGCCGGTTGTCCATCGGCCATGAGTATGATTCGGCCGAGACGGAATCAACGAGATGATGCCTGATACAAACTTGTCCCGTCAGAATTAAGAGATTCGCATTCATCGCGAAATTTCTTCATCGTATTCACGAGAACAAGCTGTCTCCCTATTTCTGTTGTACAAAAATCCTGGAAAGCTGATCCAGCTTGAAAGGTGAACGTTTCATCCACTGTCGTGTTCGCTATACATATAGCTGTTTCAGTTTCTATACGGTAGGGTAAACGCAGGTAATATGGAACGGCACGTAATATGGAACTCCGTCAAATTTCGATAAAGAAGTAACGAACTCTTCAGGCAGTCGTGTATATTAGGTCCCTAGACACAATAGATGACGATACTGACAATTGAGCACCAGTCAGGCATCCATCATTAAAAGGGAAATGTTTATATTTTTCGTGGGGTGTAAAAGTATCTGGAAAGTGCATTGAACAGTTAAATACTGTAGTGAAGGTATGTTACAAAGTATTATTTTGATACAATTTATCATTAAATATGTGTGTTATTGATTATTCAATAATAGTTTACTAATAAAGTTACTTTCTTCTTAGTATAATTCTTAATTTCTTGTCAGGACATGTGTGTAAGTAATATGGAACATACCGAGTAACATAGATGAAGTTGATAATGATAATGACGACGATGATGCGGAAAGCTTATTTTGGGATGGTAATTATAAAAATAATGACAATGAAAAGTAGATCCAATGTATTCGCTGCTTTCAGTGGGCACACGAAGAATGTGGGGTTTCCAACGTATTATTCATGTGCCCAACGTGTAGGAGACGCAGAAAACAAGAATAAATTCCAAAAACGAAGTAAATTTATTTATTTGTATCTACTACTTAATAAATCTTCATTTTTAGTAAAAAAAAAAAGTAAAGATTTTTGAGTTTTTTTTACAAATTACCTAGGTGTTCCATATTCGGACAGTTTTTTTTACTATAATTGCACAACAATGGAATTTTTTTACATTTGACTATGTAAATCTGATTATGCATTAGTTCCTTCGTCCTCTCGTGAGAGTTTTATTAAGAAAAACAAATTCCCTTACTTTTGACAAGCTTTTGAAATCAGATGTTCCATATTACCTGCCTTTACCCTACTTATTTTGGAATACATATCATAATCTGTCTATGATTCAGGCAGTTGAACTGAAAGAGCAAGAAAAGCTCTAGAAGCAGAATTAATTCTTTTTGGCCATACGAGCAATAGCCGACGAAAGGAACTCTAATTCCTTTAGCCTGGTAAGCCTATGCTTATACATGGGAGCTCTGTAGTGATACTCATACTTTTGACAAGAGAAGGTCTCGAATACAACCTCCTGAACACAACGCATTTTGTTTGCTGCCCAAATTCACTCCAGGAAGGTGCAATTAACACCTGAAAAATTTTCACTATTTCATTCGCCGACATTTTGAGAACTAGTGAATTGAATTCGAACATTGAACAAGTATAAATACTCCAGCTATCATTTTTCGCACTCACTGTAGACGAATCATTCGGGACGCGCATTCCAAGTGAAAAAGTGTAAATTGCAACTTAATACTTTGCCATTTGACCCTAACATCGAAAAAAGCTTCCGCGATTCGTGAGAAACTTGGAATCTCGGACAAAGAGTTAGAGCGAAGAGAAAATTAATCCTCTACGACTAAACAGAAGAGACGGGGGAGGTCAAGAAGTCTAGGTTACGCATGTAAATTTATATGTATTATAAATTTCTGTAGGGGCACAAAGATCGTGAACAGGAGGATCTTGTCAGTCTTCCCGCAATTGCCTTCATTAAATGAAATATACGACAAAAATGGCTGTGACATCGGCTGGCATAAAAGCGTAAATTACCGTCTCGCTGCATTAATGTCGAATTAATGAGTAATTTAGCGGGATCCCTTCCTTCGTCCCTCACTCTCGAGCTCTTGTCCTCGGAATAATTGTCGGTCATAAATTGAAACGATGAGCTACGAGGGATGAGAGTGTTGTCTATACGGAGGGAAAAGTCAATATAGACGGTGCAAAAATAAATATAGAAATCGGTGTGCGTGGATGGTGATTCTTAAAGTGCGCAGTTGCAGCTGCCGATGGTCGCAATGCGGCCGCGGACTTTTGCGATCGCTTTACCCGTGCAGTTGGAGAGTTTAACTACCAGTAATTGTCCAGCCTGGCCTGTCGGAGCCGTAAAATCCGAGCGAGAGCAAACAACCCGTCGCGATCTCTTCAGGGACGGCTCGCGGCGCTTTGACGCCCGGTGGATTAAGCTTTGCCCGGGAACCGCCCACTCCCCAACCCCTTCGACTCCCTGAGATCGTTACGCGCCGGCGAACCGTGGCGAAAAACATAATTCATTAAAGTACTATTGCTCGATGAGAAGATGAGCCACTACCCACAAGCTGAAATGTCACAGGGGCAAGGGGAATCGCCCGCTCGCTCCACCTTATCCCCTCCAAGAAATTCTACTTTTCGGTTCTTAGCGGCTGTCCATATCCGCCGATTGTCGCGATTGGTATCGTTCGCGTTCTACGTGACGGGACGAACTGTGTTGGAGGGGATAGGTTGACGCGAGTGGACGATTCCCCTTGCCCCTGTGACATTTCAGCTTGTTGGTAGTGGCTCATCTTCTCATCGGGCAATAGTATTTAATACTGCGAGCGAGGAATATCGATTGAAGGTCGTTGAACGGACTCCCCAGCAGATCACGTGGGATCGAATTGACGGACGGGTTCAAGGAGGTAGCTTTTCTTTAGTTCTTGGTGATCAACGTTGGCGGCGAATTGAGCATCACTAAAAGATCAACGAATTATATCCGATGGAGCTTTTCATAGCGTTTCAATTACAGGGATTACGTTAATCCTTTGATGATCAAATCGTGTACCTTTGTACATGGGTTAACTACGATCTGAAGTTTTAACTCATGTTTATTATCAATAAAGGTGATTCGAGAATCATGAAAGAGATCGACAATGAGCGTAAGTTTGCGCCAAAATATGCGAACTGCTACGTGTTTAAGTTTCATAGGTACCTTAAACTCCCCTTTATATAATAATTTAAATTATATTAAATATATCAGAGTTTCTCCGTGCAAGAGTATAAAGTTTACACCAATAACAGCTAAATGTAAGTATTGCGATCAATTAATATTGTAATGTCAAATACTTACATTAATTTTTATTAAATATTTCCATTACGTTTAATAAATCTGCAGGTAATTAATTTCAGTCTACCCATTTTAAAATAATATTAGAAAATAAAACACAACATTGTTCACTGACAATTGTTCACTGTTCCTGACAAATTTCTTTTTTTGCACGCGTTTTTGTACAAAAAAAAATGATGCCAATTCTCATATTCAATTCATTATTTCTACTTTCTATAATTAAGTATCCACAACCTATTATATTCAATCTGCGATTTAATCTGAATGTAATAAACTAACCCTACTAACTGCACACAATAACTAACTACATTCAACAGATGTTTCCAAAAGCTTAAATTTCGCAACCGCTAGTCTTAAAAAATTACACGTCAGTCTTTTTCTGAAAAATATAAAAAATAGAAAACAAAAATTCACTTAAGTCGCACTTAAATAATGTTTCAGTTGCGTTAAAGCAGGTAGGTATACCTCAATAACTATCGCCTTCTGCAATCTTCTATTCAATCCAAATTACTTTCAGCCTATCATTCGATTAGAAGTCTTAAAGACTCCTGCTTCGCTATACATTTCCCACGAAATATTGAATCGTTGCTTAACCAACCGTGGTAAGTATTCAACGAAATAGCGGTTCCGTCGGTTCGATTAGATCGGATCGATTGGCTACCAGATTGTAGCCGCCATGAAAGATTGTTTCGGTTACGTTGCTAATACCCTCTACCACTCGTCCTTCTTTCTGTCCGTCTAATCGTGACCGAGATTTAGACTCGATCATGCCCCTTTTCGTCGGTCTTGCTGTCCCAATCACGAAGGAGCTAGAAGTTTATTAATTCTAGACTGTGTTGAAACATTCTCTTCCACTTCATAATTTCGCGACGTGTACACTCCACAGTTCACTTCATCTTACCTCTTGAACAAGTTGTGTCGATTAACTTGAATTTTTGTTTACTCGCTAATTGCAAATCGTACAGAAAAAGATGGATATAGATGAAGTACTCTTAATGTTTATAATTACTGTCAAAGAAACCGTGACATTTGTCAACTACGATCGAGTAAATGAGTAAAATTTGCAGCTTCTTCTACAGTATCCGATTAGGTTAAAGTGCAGGCATCTTCGGCGCCGTAGATACCATAGATACCAACAACCCAAAAGATATAAAGTATTCAAGACTCTGGATACCTACTACATACTAAACAGTTTTGTGTTAGAATCAGAAAAGTTTATTCTCGTGTAAGTACTTCGTTGTTTTTGTGTTTCAATGGAATTGCTATTCTGACTCGAAAATTCGTTAAAAGATCGAAAAATACAATTTTAATATTTAATAAAAAAAAATCTAGTTTCTACTCCTGACAGAGTTCTTCGTTTCAATTTTATCTCCGACAATGAACGATATCTTTCAAAAGAAATTCAAATAAGAATAAAGCAAACAAGATATTATCAAAAATAAAATCAATTTTTCAAGTGAAATTTTTGCAAAAAGACATAGAATCTCCGACTTTATTATAAATTCACACGAAAGCTCAGAACAAATCTGATCATAATTTAGCTTTGAAGGGAAAATACTTAGGACAGAAAATTATTATAACAACGAAAACAGATTATAACTCAATCTAATCACGAACTCATTGAGGAAAATAATGTCGTTATCATATTAGAAGTTTGTGTTTATTTACATTTTTTTCGTTATTTGTTGATAGTTGAATTTAAAATTAAAATGGCAACAAAAAGTGACAAATATTTTTCAGGATAACTTTACATGGTTTGTTTTAATTTCAGATTAGTCTTTTACGATAATAATAACAATTTTCCAACCATGACACCTCCTTCCTTACTAACTATTGATGATGATATGCCCTCACCTAGTTAATACACTTAAGTACTGCATCACTCCACACGCAGATGCAAATAAAGAGATAAATTCTAACTCCATTATCCCGCTAATAACAATGATAAATATCCTTAACTATTTGGACAGGCAAATCTTTCAACCATATGCTTACATTCTATTTATTTATTTAAAACACCTATGATAAATGGTACGTGCGCTGGTGTCGCCACGGGTGGCAAAAACTTGTAGACAGCTTCCCTATTGCTTAAATTTCATTTCTCGGAACCCCCGATCACTCCACACAAAAACAATGAAGGTAACGAATTGTTACAACCTCAAATAAGAACTACATAGTGAAAATTACTATAAGAGCCACATAATTATATGGCAGTCGAGAATTCTTCGAGCAAATACACTGTTATCGATATGATCTCCTTATCCTGAGAATCCCCGTTCACAACCCTGCTGCAAATGTAGAAACGGATAAACTAAATCATCCATTACCATTCAAGCGGGATATTTGTTCAAAACCATAAGAGGTTCCGATATAATTTTGCCTCGAATTACCACGCGGAAACGCACCTAACCTTCCTACGGTACATACGTGATATGGTCCCATACTGAATGTATCATTTCAGATTGTCGCGATGCTTGCGCAGCCGACACTGATAATTACAGTGGCAAAAATGGTACCCGTCATCGGGACATGTCCCGATCATCGACATTAACCAATTGTGCCCCGAAATGCGCTGCACGACAGAACACGACGTTATAAAAGGCCGTTCGGCACGCACGGTCATCTGCGATATTTATCGAGGCGATCCTGAATCCGCGGCGGGGCATAATCGCCGCCGTTTAACATAATCCTTAGACACGTCTATTAACGTCTACACGAGCAGACTGTTCGCTAATTACTCGAGCGTCCCACGACGACGATCACCGCCGCGCGTCTCACGCGACCAGCAAGGAGGACGACGCGAGGCTCGCTCGTTTGCACGCATGCACGTACGCACGCGTGTACGCGAGGGGCCAATCCCGACGTGCGTGTACATCAACCGCTTATGTAAGGGGGTGAGGATAGTCGCATCGCGGCGATTAACATGTGGTAACAGGTAACTCGTTCGTACATGCGCTCGGATACGCTCGCGAGATCGATCACGACGCGTACTCGTTTCCTTTTATTTTTCTTTCCTCCCGTTTTTTCTTTTCGTTCATTCTTCCGAGACAGGCCGGGCTGAAACCGGAATGATATCGGGGTACCCGGTCGACGATGAAATTAATGAGTTTTTATTGAACACCTTTTGGCCATTCTTTGCCGTGCAACCGTATTATGGATGCAAATAGGATGTAATTTCATTAAAGGGACATTACTTCGAATTACTTATGGCTGCACGCCAACCGCCAGTCGAGCCGCGTATCAGGGATTACGTTGGTAATACAGTTACTTGCGATTTTAGTAGCCACCTTGCACACGAATCACAATGCATGCCCGGGCCAGATTAACGCTGCGCATGCGTGCCAAGCGAGATTTCTTCGCTGGAGCAGTTTGTCTCCCAGCTATCTCCCCTATTATTAACATGCTATCGATTTTATCAGGCTATAATCTGAGATTGACGTGTTTCGTGCTAGGTAGAGGTAGGTAATGTTTGCATAACCATGCGGTTAGATAAATATGTACGAGCTGGAAACCCGTTTTAAATTAAAATTACACTAGGGTATCACTTGGAGGATGGGTCAGGTAAGAGCGAAGTGAATTTCAAAATGAGATAATTTTTTACTTTTATTTATTAAGTTCACTGCTAGGCGAATACTTTCAGTTGACTAATATGGTATGTTAAGCCGGGTCCACATTTGTTACCGTATCCTGTTACCTAAGAGCTAACCGGTCATGGTAACAAATGTAGATAATGTTCTGTTACTGAATACTGTGACTCGGTACTTGGTTTGGCCGTTCTGAAGAATGTAGGTAAAATGCCCCGTTCCAAAGGTGCAACGCGTTACCTTTTAGAACTTAGTTTGGACGTCTTTGCGACCCAAGGCTCGTCATGATCCGCGGAAAACGCAAATATAATTTCATCTGCGTATAAGTTTTTATATAGGCCGCTAATTGTTTGAAATTATAGGTCCAATAATAACGTCGCAACAACTGTAAACATTTCTTGTAGCATACATTGTGTTTCCCAGCACCATCGCAATTTCTTTTATAAATATAAATTTAGGCTGCTGCGGCCACTTTTAAATCCATGTTTTCCACTTTGACAGTCTACAGACACCTGGAACGCGATGAAGTAAGATTGGGGAGTTATAGGTAACAGTGAACAGATTCAAACCGATTCAGAAACTGGTTCTGCACCGAACCACGTTACCACTAAATAAAGTATTGTGGTAACAGAGTGGGGTGTGGTAACAAATGTGGACCCGGCTTTACGTTGCTGATTGCAAGGCCAAAAAGCCATGCGCAAGTTAAAGGTAAATTGAAAAATAAAAGATTTTCTTTTATTGAATGTAAATAATGAGAATAGTCGCGAGAGATGAGATTTTTGAAAATATATCGTGAAACTTGTCTCTGTGAGAGTCTAAATAGTTTCATGAAACTAATGACTCATCGTGTAAGCGTAATAAATGACTAAGGACGGTATCAGAAATACCGTCGAATGGGATAACTTTGACCGCTGGGGTAACTTTGACCACTATTATTTCTTGGCATGAAATTGCTGTCCGTTTCCTGTTTGTAATCATCGGCCCATTCTGATGCGGTTCGATATGTTTAGCCGTTCTTGGCCGAGACTGAAGTTACTGAGAAGACATCGACAGATGAGATTAAAATGACAAGAAACAAGACTGGAAATGAAGACTTAAGAGAAAGAATGAATAATGTCGTTGTTAATTATTTACAGAATTTGAGAGAAAGCAGTAATAAAAAATCGAATGCTAACAATGCAAAAGCGAGAAAGAAATTGGATATAATAACTGGGTGATCTGTGGCTGCTGATGACAGCTCAGTAAAAAGGACAACAATATAACAACAGGGCCTTCTTCAAAAGAACAAAAAATGTGTAGGAAGAAATGTCTCTTTTCATCGAATGAAAAGTTCACTGGTGACACAGAGATGCCGATAGTGGTCGCAAAAACAGGAAACAATGCAAAGTGGAGTATGGGTTGTTGCCAAGTATAAAACCTCAATAAAAAATACTAGTCAACAATTTTTGTTGGGCAAGTTCTGGAAACAGATGATGAAGAGGTAAGAATAAAATTCGTAAGAACTGCTGGAAAATGTTCGTTTTTCTGGCCACTAAAGGATGACATTGACACATTAAAATATAATTAGGTTACTTCCGGAATCTAACATTGATCGAAGAAGGTTACATTTTACGGTGGATTTCTCAGGATTAATTCTACATTAATGTCTTGCGCTTTTATATTTCATTTTTCATGATTCCACTTGTAAATCCGAAATAAATATTAAATTTTTGTACAAATGGCTTTATTATTCTTTTACCTTTTCTTTAGCATTAATTAGGTTTGTAAAAGTTATTACAGTGTCAATAATACTCATAAAATCAAGCACTTAAACAATGTTTACCCCGCCGGGGTAACTTTGACCACCTTTACGTCATTTTTTTTTGTTCTTTAAAAATGTCAACCTCATCGACTGGAAATGATCTGTCCCAGTGTATTTTCCCCATTATAAAATTTGGATTAATTAGGAAGTTACAAGGAAGAAAAGGTGAAATAGTACGGTATGACCCAACCAACGGAATGAACTGAAATTTTGAGGGGTTGGGCCGGAGGGGAAGAGAACCTCTAATATAAAACTTCAGCTGCGGGTACAGTTAACAGTAATGCCTCGTTAGAATCACGACGACGATGCTCTAAGACTATTCCGTGCGGCCGATGCCGCGAGTGAGAAAACCCCAGAGCCGAGCGAGAGCGAACGAAACAGTTGACACGAAGTTGCCGTCGTCTCTTTCGTTCTCTCACTCTCGACCGAAGGATTCCAAGAAATGGCGGGGATAGTGAGCGGGTAAAAACGGGACACTAACGACGAATTACTGTATTTGTTAGTTTCTGAGATATTATTAAAAAACTTTCGGCATAATACATTGAAAGTTACCTATACAGACGTTACTAACACAATCATCTCCTTCGTTTTACAGTCGACGATACAATGTACGATATTGACCTCATATCGCGGTGCTTGTAACTGCATCAGTTTTTATTCCCAACATTATAGTATAGTAATACTAGAGTATTCCCAAAGTCACATTGGTCCGCTACCATGCTTTACGCGCCCGCAAGCGGGCGCGTCCCCTCGCCCCCTATCTAACCCAAACCAATACTAATACCCGAGAAAAATTGGAAAGTCGAATGCGTTGTCTCGGAATAAGTCAACAACAATAGTGTATGAGTTCGTTGGCAAAACCTAACTGAAAAGTAAATCTGACAGATTTTGGAAATGATCGACACGTTTTGATTATCATACATTTATTTATATACTTGGCTTGCGTCCAGTTTCTGTTACCGTATCCCTATACATTATATCGTCGACTGTGAAACAATCGACGGCGACGAGAAGATGATTGTGTTAGTAACGTCTGTATAGGTAAATTTCAATGTATTTTGCGAAAGTTTTTTATTAATATCTCAGAAAGTAACAAATACTCGCAGCTGAAATTTTATATTAGAGGTTCTCTCCCCCTCCCGCCCAACCCCTCAAAATTTCAGTTCATTCCGTTGGTTGGGTCATACCGTAGTACAGCCGAAATATTTACCAAAGGTGGTCAAAATTACCCCATTCGACGGTATTGGCCGGTGAGTTCCGTGAGGGGTATTCTCCCATCACACAGTTTGCCTGCCTCGGTGCTCCTTTTCTCAACGTTTTCTGACTCGCTCTCACCTTCGCAGAACAAGAGTGAGCCAGATGTGGTGGGGATAGTGCCAAGCTTCTGGCGTGTAGGCCAAACCAAGCTGTCAGCGTAGAAATACACACATCAGAATAGGTGTGCGTTAGCTCCGAAAAAATTCTGGAGCTTTATTGATCAGAACATTGATTCTTTCTCGATAGCTTCATCTCTATAGCATCGTAACGTACACAACTATTACGCTAAGAATTAATAAGTAACAGCCACACCGCTATGTTCAGGCGGAACCGAGCAGCGTTCCCGTTACCCAACTGTCCCGACAAATCCACGATCGTCGGATGGTGGTGGTTTATTTTTCCTCGAATACTCATCACATAACACATTAAACTTATCAACAACACGTGATATTTATCATTGTTTCTTGAAACATTTACCTCGTGCGAATTTATTTTATGGTAAATAATATTTATATTTTATACGTATATGCGTATTGCTAATTAGACACTATTATTATGATTTGTTTGAAATCGTTTTGAGTAAACAATTCGTTTCACCGAATTTTCATGTCAATTACATTATTTTTTGTTAGAAACATGGAAGTTAAAAATGAGAGAAATGGTATCAAAGGTATCAAAAGGTATCAAATATCCCACTTTGTGGTATATTGTATCTAAAAATTATAAAAACACGAAGAACTCCGCGAGACAAAACTCTCACATGAGAAAAGAGCTGATGAGAGATAACGTTAAAGGTGCTAATCCACGATAAGATTTTACATGCGACTTTTCTATCATGATAGAAAAATCTCAGCAACAACAAAATGTAAATAATGGAAATAAAAGAATTATAATAATGGAAATTAATATTATTTTTTACTTATTTTGTCATTACTTTAATGAAACTAGACTCTCGTGTGACAAGTTTCATGATATATTTTAAAAAAATCTCATCTTTCCCGACTATTTCCATTATTTACATTTTGTTGTTGCTGAGATTTTTGTCTCATGATAGAAAAGCCTCATATAAAATCTCATCGTGGATTCTCAAATAATTGTCTCATGTGAGACATAATATTTTTGTCTCGTCGTTGATTTCCTCCTTAATACACGTGAACACGATTTATTGTTCCTATAAGACGAAAGAAGATTCACGTATTTTTAAAAATTCCAATTACTAACCTCGCGATATCAGTCCATAATACATAAGAAAGAATAATTTCATATGTCAAACATTAAAAATTGGCGCAGTATAAATTGAAACAGATATTTCTGTTTGTCAACATGAGAAAACATGAGTTTGTGGTATGTGTGGAGGTCGTCGCTAGAGAGTTCACAGGAGTCTGTCTCTTATAGGACATTTTGGGAATTAGCGTTCGTAATATGCACGAAATATTTTGGGAAGAGGTCGAGGTCGGGGGTAATTCTGAATGGGTGGCAAAACGTGGGAGGACCAGCGACGAAAACTCCCCGGTGATGTTTGCTTTGGGTGCGTTGCCTTTCACACGAGCTTTTATGCGGCATGCCGTGCCATGCTGTGCGTCATTATCGGACAACGAACGCAATAAAATGAGAGAACTGGTTCTCTCGTGTTATGTCCATTCGTCTGTACGATTGCCCGCTGGCATCGGTGGTTCCTCCCGTGGCAGACGAACTTCTCTCATTTTCCTCTTTGACGCGTTCCCTCGGTTTTCGTCATTTTATTCCTTGATTATTCGTGCTTTATCACCTCCCTGGCGTTTCTCACATGTTCGTCGCGTAGACGCGACGTAAGATTTTTCAACGATCAGAAGTTAATCGAGGGACACTATAAAAATGGTTTTGAAGGAAGTAAAGCTTGAAGGTTGGGGTAACTTCAATATATAAAGAACCATTTATTTGAAAATCTTAGGTAAGGGATATAAGACGAGAAAATGAAAAATTTACAAGAAACTGTGTGTTGGAAATGATCCGTTTTCTTACAAAAAAAAATGTAAAAGTTGTATTTAATAAACACCGCTATCCAAGAGTGGAGATCATCATCTCTCTACACGCTGTACCCGTAAATATGGAGAGTAGCAATTGTAGACAATCTGATTAATCAAAATATTCGTAATTTATTTTAATCAATGGTTCGTTCGTAACGCATGAATTCTTTCTAACTTTTTATTCTCTTGTGATATAGAAAACACGTTAAGAAAATTATCAGATAAAGATGAATGTTGTAATGAGCTTTATTAACGAAATTCATCGATCCAAATGCGTAGATTGATACACGAAAACTGTGTCATCATTTTACATATCATACATATTCTGCTTCAAAAGGAAAACCATTTTTAAACCTTTTTTCGTTAGAATATGAAGACTATGTTGCACTTTTCAATTGGGTTCATATGATTTTCTTTTACGTAACATTGTAGAGAATGTTAAGCAGAGACAGTATTTTTAGAATTATCGTTACTCCATTTCTGTTATTCTTTCAAAATAAGTAAACTGTTATTTATAACATTCTTATTACAATATTGCCGGCATCGGAAAATTGAGTTGACTATTGGGATGTACACTTAACTTTTCACTGTTTGTCTCAATAGAGTCGTTTTCAAACGGAGTGACACGAAATTCACTTCGACTATAAACGTTATTTTTTTCTTGAGAGAATGATATAATTACAGAAAAGATATATCACAACTTTTTATCATCTTGGTGAGTAAAATACGTGAAAGTGAACAATATGACGTGTGTGATAACTTGCTAGATATATTCTGCTAAGATCATACAGGAAATGCAATTTATAGCAAAAAATGTTGAAACATACTTAAAAGATTATTACTATAAATAAATATCGCTAGGAAGTTTGCATTTAGACTTCTTCGATGTTTTGTTATAATATTTATACTTGGTATAATATGATCAAACCAGTTATCTTCCAACTAAGTTCACCCTGTGATTGCAATCGTACTCATTTCAATATCTCAATGACAACAACATATTTTTTGTTCATAAATAAAAATTTGACAACTTCCATGCTACATTGGATGACGAAGGAAATCGTATTAATTAATGTGCAACATATGCGAAATCTTTCTTGAGAAAATGTTTACTTAAACTTTTTATTAAGAGTCTCATTCAGTACCTATCTTTCGTGAGAGTTTGCGTTCAAGGTTCCAAATTGAGATTAGAATGCTTTGCAGAATCATTATAGACTTAAATGTTGTTCCTTTTTAAAGTGGCAACCACAATACCGGACAAAATCGTAAATGCAACTTATTATCAATTTTTTTAGATTGCATCAGCTCTACAATTAACAACTTTCCATAAATATCAGTTACTCCAAAAGTGATCACTGAAAACCGATCCATTCTTCTGTTACACATTTCTGGAGTATCGAGAAAAACAAATAACGGTCATTTCGTTGTCTCCATTTACCCCGGTTTCCTCGTATAAGAATGCAGAACGTTTCTAATAATTCCTTTCTTAACGACTGGACGTTACACGTTGGCTAGTGAAATGTTTGGTCACAGTCTCTGTCGTGAAATTCCCTTGGTCGGCCTCTTCTTCCCGACCGGTCATCTCCATGACAATAATAGAGATATTTCTCGAGCTGTGGCCAGTGGATTCGAACAACCGAAGGATCTTTTAGCCACGGCGAATAGAAGCGAAGAAACATCCCAACGGCACCGGCAAGAATGGGAATTAGGTATTAGGCGTTTCGTGGCCATCGAAGAAGCCCGGAGTCCCCCGGTGAAACTTCCGCGGAAAGAATAAGAAAAAACGCTGAATGGGCTCGCCATGGTCGGTGCGCATACCTGGCCCCGAAGGGTCAGAAACGAGAGGAGTCTTCCTTTCTGAGCGTGGACCACGAATATCCGGGAAATTTCGTGAAGGAACGCACCACGCAATAGGCCTACGCAGTATCTTCAACAGAGATCTGTGTAATGGATGTTTTGTAGAGTCATCGCGGGTTTGTATTAATTTCCGAACGGCGTGTGTGTGGGTTTAGGAATCGACAAGGCTTAGGAATGCTGATTGCTGTTGGTAATGGAAGGTAAACGAGTTGCCTTTGCGAGATATTGGAATTCGTCTAATAAAGTATCTATTATCGCTACTTTCAGAGTAATATTTCCTTAATTTTATTTTTTTCATACCGAGTCTGAAGGCTACGCCAATTTGTTTCTATTTCTCGTCTCACCAGAAAGACAATGAAGTGAATAGCATTCAAACTCACCCTGTTTTCAAGCTAACACGATAGTCCTCACATATTCGAATCCATCCTGTGTGTTGTCCAAGATGTACGTATTGACAGGAACTCCTATTTGGAACGTATAACAATTTCAGGATGACCGTGATCGGTGAGCAAGTCTGGGGGAATAGAGAAATAGAGACGATCTACGAATCACGTGGCGCAACATCAGCACCAGACGTCTTCATCTCGGGCGACTGCAACAAGCCTCGATGGTCGGTCCCACTCGCTTGTCTTTTTCCTTCCCGTTCCTTTGCTTCTTTCTCGCCTTTTCTACGTCTCTCTCTTGGCTCGCACAACTCACGTCTGGGCAATCAGGTATGATTGGCTCGATCCACGCTTTCGCACTAACCACTTTATCAAACCGTCCGTTCTAAATAAACCTGCATTTGATTACAGCCTGTGCCATCTTGTCGTTATCGTCCCTTATACCTCCTCCTTCCTTCGCACCTTCCGATCGAATCGTTTCACTTCACCGGCGAAGAATTATCTTGTCGTTTATCCGCCGCAACTGATCATTGTCTGGCTTGCAGCGTCTTGAGAGTTGTTCCCGAGTCACAAGAACAAACGGGTATTCTATCGATCAGGATCATTCAACTAGTGACTAAATGTATCTCGCAACTGTCCGCTACGTATTCGTGTGGAAACGCCAAACTTGATTGTCAAGTTTTCTGACAGTTCGATTATCATCCACCTTTTGCAAAGCGTTACAAGGTGTCGTCCCCTCAACGATCGCTTCGACCAATTTTCAGCTTGACAGCCCCGCGCTTCTGACAGACGTTCCGTTGCCCAGATCCTCCCACGAGCTTTCTACTTCGGATACTTTCCACTTCCACCGATCAGCTTCAACAACACCGATATCTCAGTACCGTGGAGTCGTTGATCCAACCATACCCTACCACGACTAGTGTGATTCTCACTCACGAATCTCGATTCGAACAGGATGAAACACGGTCGCGCCTGCGACAGCGTGTCTCGCTGAACGTTCACGGCACGCTTCGACTACTGTCAAAGTTGAAATCCTTGATAAGCGGCGTGCCGAATGATGCGGCGACGATTTGGATGTCCGGTGGTATCCACCGCGGTAGCACTCGCGACAGACAATTCCGGCGTCTGAGCAGATGTGCGTTGGACAACGACACCGCTGGATCGAAATAGTGTTCGTAGTGTTAGCTTGAAGCGCGTCGGAACACAACTGAAGCGGTAGGACCACCCAGTTGGTCGAGGGCCCCTGCCCCGTCCGGATACAGTTCCTTGACTATACCGTGCAAGCTCTCCCACTACCGTCCTCTGGCTTCTCTCCACAACGCTATACTCCCTGATTGAGCTGGACTCTAGCAGGTGCCTCAATGTCTTACTCCGGGGATGGAAGATTGGTTTGGCAAGGGAGAAAGGAAGGGAAGGAGTCGGGCCGAGGGCAAATGGAGGAATCAAGGAAAGGAAGGAAGGAAGGAAGCGAGGAAGCAAGGAAGAAAGGAAGAAAGGAAGGAAGGCTAGCGGACTACCTCCGAGGATGACGTTTGCCGGCTGATTGGGGGAGGGACGTTCGGTGAACGCGATGATGGAGTTCTCTCAAGCTATGGTGATTTATGCTTGCATACAGCTGAGACTGTGAGTGCTATTTATGAGGTTGATGAAATTTGTGAATTGACCTGTTCTGAGCCTTGTTGTGCTCTAACTGAAACTGCTTTCTTTTTTCTGGACTTTCTGGCAGGTGCTTTTGGTATTTCTGTTATGTAGGTATGTATCGTTTTAAGGGAACTTCTATTTCTTGGTTCAGGGTAATATTCAGTTAGTCAGTCTTTATAAGTCTTCATTTTGTCAACTGTTCAGGCATGTTAACGCAATGCAGGTTATAAAATCAAAATATTTTAACAGTGAATTAAGATTATAGTTGCTTTCAGTTACGAAACATGTAAGTGATTCCCACTTTTTAACATTTGCCATCAAATTAGTTAACGATCCTTCTCCAGAAACAAAATATCACTAGTTACTACGCTTGCAGTTTTACTTGACGAACCAAAATGAACTTCTTACTCTTAATCACTACACTTTTATAACCTAATAAATCATGCTGTAATCACTTACGTGATCACTGCAAATCAAAAATTTATTAAATTTTGAAAGTGATAAAAATATGTAAGCATCCTCTTCATCATGCAATAGTTTGTTTAGACTTCGCTGTCTTTTCATCTGCAACATTTCCACACGGAAAGCACCACAGAACGGCACGAAATTCGACCAGTCCTTAAAATCTTCAAGAATGCAAGCAAACGTAATTATCACGAGAATTTTATTCACCGCGCGGCCCTCGCTATGCTGATTTATGCTCGCATGGAACTCGTCGCATCCACCGTAAAATAAGTTCGCCATGAGTGTT
The DNA here is from genome assembly GCA_963971345.1 of Andrena flavipes. Lineage (NCBI taxonomy): Eukaryota > Metazoa > Arthropoda > Insecta > Hymenoptera > Andrenidae > Andrena > Andrena flavipes. The sequence continues at coordinate 52,556,891 of OZ020479.1, read as the reverse complement.
TGTTTCGCATTCTTCGTACACAGGTACTCATATTAATCATCTCATACGACAGATTAACTCATAAAACGCCATGGTACTTGAAACTGGACGACACCTGCATTCTTCAGATAGTTTCATCAATCAAGGAGAGATCACACAAGGCAGAAAAATACAGAGACCGATCAAAATTTAGCATTCTTCAACAATGTAATATTAGTACAATAAAACAGAAGATTCAAGACGAAATTGTTGACAGTTTTACTGAAAGGAAGCGAATTTCACTTAGTGGTAAATTTGTCAAATCGGGCTGGGAAAAAATATCTATCCATAAGATTGGAATCATCTATCATTTCATAATGTATGATTTTTAGAAAGTTACTAAGTTAGAAAGATCTGCGCATTGTCAACTAGCATATATTATACTGTACATACAAGGAATAGACGAAGTGTAATTTCAATTGTTAGCGCAAAGATTACAAAAGAGATTATATAAATAAGGTGTTTGTTATCAACAAAACCGTTATTAGTTCTTTCAATGCACGCTTTGGCACTGGTTATGTTTTACCTAATATCTCCTCGTTACTGTGCTTGAAGAAACTTTGGCAATTATTTGTTGAATTTTTAGTTTCATTGTCCAATTTTCCTATTAAGAACATTCAACAATAATTTGGCAGGACTAAACTTCGATATCGTATTGTCTATATCATCCTTATTTTGTCGTAAAAATACCTACAAACTTCATCGAGGATTAGGACTACTAAAACATTTCGCTTCGAGTGGAACGTAATTTCGCGAAGAATAGTCCATATGTGTACAATAGTCTGACTTTGATTCCCTCGATCTTCATGCGTTAGATATACACACGACAGGCGTTAGAAAGGAGGATGGTAGAAAATTATCATTTTGGATACGACTTACCAAATAAAAAATTGTACAAAAAGTGAGAATGATTAAACTGGCGTAGATGTTACGTCTCATTTTGATATTCTTGAAATAATCATCCGTATTCAAAATATGCAGGTAAATCAGTCGAAAATATACATCTTATCTAAAGAGTTCAATTACTATAAATTATATTCGATGAAAAACAGAATTAGTATGGAATAGGTGCAGTTGAAATGTATAGAAACTAAACTACGCATTTAAGTAAAAAGTGCAATAAAATAAAATATTAAAAAACTATATTCCTTATAATTCATAATATTTTATGTAGGTACGTATGAGTGGATAAAAGTGAATTAGGACTAGAATCACATACTGGTCACGCATGAAAATACAACGTCCTAAATAACAACAATCTCGTGATGTAGGTACGATTTTAATCTTCGACTGATTTAAGTGTAGATTTTCTCTATAATCACTTTAATAATGGATCACGATGTGGACGCGTTTTATGCAGCATTTCCATCACATTTTAGATAAATGATTATGCTTCTCAGAATTTTTCTTTTCCAAGTGGTGTCCAAAGTGGTAATTTCCTACCATCTTTCTTCCACGAAGGAAAGTAAAAATGTCCAGCAATTAACCGGACGAATTGTGATCGGATCTTATCGCTGGCGGGGCGATCAGCTGAAGCGATCTCATTCCCCTGTGAAGATAACAGAAGGCCTCACGGGTGTCGAGGATTTAGGGGCTGTCATTAAGGCGCCTTAAGCTGATGTCTCCGTTAATGGGGGTCGTTTAATTTGCATCGAACTGATCATGACCAGCTGTGTTCAGATTAAAACAGACGTGGAAAAATCGCTGCGTAACGTCTTTCTCGAACACCGACCCTTCACGCATTTAATTAACGCGCCTCGCAATTAACGTTGCATCCTAAATCGCGAGGGAAGCCGACCGCTTCCCTGATCGCGTTGAAAATTACGCTACCACGTCGTGCACGCGAATTTATACCGTTTGAATCGATAAAGCTGCTTTCGGCGGTATTCTTAAGCTTAAGCGAGAAATTATTTCGTGGCCTCGTTTAATTGCATTTTGTCGAAGGCGCGTGTAAATTTTTGCGTGCCCATCCAGGGTTCAGTGCAAGATATGACTGCACGGGTTTCACTGGATGCTTGAATATCACATCACGTACATATACGTTTGTTTTGTTTCTTCTTTGAAGCCGACAGCACTGGTACTCGCCAGGTATTTAGCGAACAACTGAATTTTTTATTATTAGTACCAAACTCTAGTAGCATTTCTCGTTGGCCCACGGTATCCCCAACTTGGGAATTAGTTGGCCATCAAATTGACAACAATAAATGCTACTAGGGAACTCTTTAAAAATGACAAAATGAAGCATACAGACTTTGTTGAATTGGTTATTATTAAGTAAATGATTACAAATACAAGGAAATAATAGTTATTTTGGTGGGAATAAACTTTCTGTAATTTTGCGTACTGTGCACTTTCCTAAATGCGGTATTGTGTAATTACAAATTCTATTATCCTGTTTTGACATTTCAGTGATCAGCGAAATATAACGAGGTTGCTACCTGCGTCGTGTTTAGAGGGAAGAGATATAATTATTTGTGCTTATCGTTGTCTGACGGACGAATCAGTTGGAGTAGAAATTTTCTTAGGTTTTGAAATACGTATCGAGGAACACGGTAGAAGCTAATTATTATGGTAGGGGACGTTCCTCGCAGACGAGGCAACCTAAAAGGAACGAGAAAGTCGTTAAGCAGAGGTTCAGATTCTATCCTCCTTTTTTAAAGTTATTACTATGCATGCGAATTCGTCAGCATGAGAAATCATAAAGAAATTGTGCAACAATTTGCACAGAATATCCATTTACAATTAATTAAGATGCGATCAATTAAGAACGCTCCTTTCTGACGAGAAGGTTAACGGCTAACAACCGGAACGAATAAACGTATCGCTATAAAAAGTGTTGCTACGGCAACATTGTAACACATTGAATTCCCGCACTCGATAAATAATTCAATTAAATGTGCCCCCCTCACACGAAAGTAGTAATCAGGTACAGAATTTCTGCCAGCAGTTTACGCGTGTAAAAAATTGTGTGCCTCTAATTACCCTCAGCATGCAACGAAATTTTTTTTTACCAAATTAAAAGTACTGTAAATAATTTATTAATTAAATTATTTAATCACTAACACGAAGCACTCAAGAAGATTTACCGATAACATACCTTCTACCCGTATAAAGTTCTCAAGATTTATGTCAAACATTGCTGTAGCAATCTGAAAACGTGGTGGCCCATTGGCGTTTTACCAAGCAAGATCTTCTATCATTCAAGCATTTTTTCCGAACGATTACTGCCACGTGTTACTATCCACTATTGAGATGAAGTATGTACACGAGGAACATCCAACCGCCCCAGCATGGAAACGTTTGAAACTGATCGTGAAAGAAACGCTGAGACACAGCTTCATAGAACACGCACTGTAAAATCTTTCCCTTCGATGGTCAACCAAGTAGGCAACGTATCTCAGTACTCCCATAGGCAGCAAATTGTTCTCACGGCAACTCAATATTTCTCGGAGTCAAGTATCTGTCTTGAAGTGCCACACGCGAACCCATCAAAAGCCGACATAAAAAGCGGGTCCACGGCACAGTTCCCAATGGTAAATCACGCCACACTCGCACGGGCCACGTAGAACGGGGACGTTTAGTCGCGGTCATCGGACGGGAAGGGGGGTGCTTTTCCACAATCTCGATCGGCCATGTGCAATTTCGTGCGCGACTTACGTGCATGAGCGCGAGATTTAAGTATATACCTGCTTACGACGGGGGTAATTCCACGTCGTCGTACCGCCATAAAGCCACGGCGTGCAGAGTTCACGGTTATGGGGTCTGTACCTCTCCTCTCTCCCTTTTTCCAACGCACGCGAGCTCGGTCTTCTCTCCGCGCCACGTTTCGCCTCCATTCCACCCGTGTCCCGTCGTTTTCGTTCTTCCTCTCGCGATGCAGAACTTACGGGGCTTTATGGCCAGAGTCATGGGATCGTGGACTGGCGGGATCCCATGATCGATGGGGCTTCGGCTTAACCCCTCTAGACTGGACCGTACCCGTACCTGTGTGCCTGCCTCCGGCACGCGGTTGCACACCGCACCTCTCCCCGTTTACTTCGTCGATTTCTCTTCGCGTCTACTCTTTGGCCCTTTATGTTTCCACCGTGTATTTCTTTCTGGGATTTTCAAGTCTTTTTGAGAATGTCGCCTCACGGTCGGTGGACGCATTATCTGGGGCGACTTTCGAGTGTTCAAACGGGTAATGGTTCAGCATGAGCGCGCATAGTTGACGGGGGATCGTTGTTATTTATGCGGCCGCGTCGGTGCACCTGAGCTTGAGATATTCGCGATTAGCTGGGCGCAGCCACTGAGAATGGAGCGGAGGTTGACAGCGTTGGGTAAGTGCTTGGGGAAGAAAGGATAACATGTTGAAGTAAAAATTGTTCGAATAGTGGTAGAAGACGTTGTTTCATTATGCTGCATTTTGTAGGAAATTGCGTTGTATTGATTATACGATAACTTGATTTATTTCTTTTATACTTTTCAGTTTTATTCTACTGTAGTAGATGCAGCTCTGTTATGCCGGGTTTACACCAATGCGAACGCGTACAAAAACATTGTTCGCGAACGTTTTTCTCTGTTCTTGTCGTGTACAGACGAAAACGTTCGCGAACGCCGTTTTTGTTCGTGGTCTTCTTGGTGTAAACCCGGCACTACTCTCTGTTAGAAATTGCGATACTTTATTATATTTGGCGCCAAACTCCTAAGCGTCTGAGCGGTAGGTGGCGCGCAAGAAGAAGAAGAAATCTGTAAGTCTAAGCGTCACGGTAACAACGCCCTGCATCTCGTGACAAAGCCGCATTCAATTTACGAGAATATAGTTTATTCATTTTACAATTCAACAGGACACATGGTTTACGAGAATAAAGCATATTAACTTTAAAATTCAATTGCTCTCTTCTAATTGCTAGCTATCCTACGAAAGAATCATTCAGATGTTGCCACTTTTCAGGTAACAGAGGAATGAAAGCTAGAAAAATGATAACAAGTTAGATACAGCGAAGCATAGTGTTTCATAATAAATTCCTATCTGATACTGACGCGATTATGAACTTTCGTTCGTATGATAAAAAGAAAAGTTCATAGATATGATCTGTGTCGTGCTATAGAAACAGTAGCTAAAGTTCTTGTGGAATTGACATTATCATAGATACCCATATCAATTAAAACAAAGAAGAAAAAGATTTGCTCGGATCTTGTTCCATTCTACCAGAATGGATCGTGAGAACGAAATGATCTAATTTTAAACGAAAAATCACGAAACACAATAACGATAAGATTTCTACAGATGTTACACGAAGGATAAACTTACACATGCTGCCGATTTTTTTTCAAATTGTCGAACTATGCATTGATCCTTAAAGACCTTCGCAACAGTATCTTGTAAACAGAAAGGCAGATACAACGGTACAGTTTTATCGTGATAAATATGCAATAAGATTGATTTTCTGTGCTCACGTGCGTTAATAAATCGAAATCATGAAATCGCGCACACATAAATTGTTAAGAGGTCATTCTACTTTGATCCGCTGAAAAATGAGGCTATATTTAAAGATTTTTTTCTCAATAAATACAACATATAACGAAATAAATCTTTTTGGAATTTATTAAGCTACTCTTATATTATACAAAAGATTAAAAAGATTTTATTAATTTGTTGCGAATGTTTTTTATAGCGTCAAAGTGACACCTACAAAAAAGAGTTCGTGGCGCAGGTGATTTCCCGACGCAGGCTTATCTAAACCAAAAAATTTGAAAAGATTCTTAATCTGTATAAGTGTCGCTGACGTAGCTAAGAGTAGCTAAATAAATTTCCAAAGCTTCATTTCTCGGCCGATCAAAGTAGAGTGACCCCTTAAACTTCCCAATTTACCTATATCCTTTACTCATTCGATAATTCGCTATAATTTCCACAAAATTGTAAAAATCGATGTGACAGCGACAAAGTCCAGAATCAAAGTGAGATAACGAAACACCATTGTGACCATTCCGGAACCATAACTAAAACTTCGTAGAATCCTCCCTAGCAACTGTAGCAACAATGCCCCCTCCTATTCCACGAATAAAGATCGAACTTTCGTCCAGCTTCCTGTCTTACCGGCCCGATTAAAAAAACGTGCCCGTTACGAATACGCCGTTTCTCGCGGCCTCGCCAATGCCTTAATTAAAAAATAGCGAAATCATTGGCGGGCCCAACGAGAGAAATGATTATTACGAGGCAATCCTTTGAACTAATTGTACGATTTCGATATGTTTCTATGGCCGGCGGAGGCCGCGAGGCGCACGGCCGATTTCTTGCCCCGCCATGGATATATGCCAGTGTGTGTGCGTGTGCGCGCGTGCATCCCCTAATAATATGTGGACGGAAAGATCGTGATGGGATCGAAGGGATTATTACGCTCCACGAGGAGGCACAAGCAGAGGGGAGGGTTCGGATCGAGATAAAAGCAGGAAGAAACCGCAGGAAAGATGGAACGAGAGAGCTAATAGCGCGTGAGCGAGAGTAACGAGGACAGAGGGAAGAACATGGTAGGGGGGACGGAGCGAGAGATTTGAGAGTAAAAGAGGCAGATAGGCGGGTACGAAGCCCAGAGAGGATAATTGAGTTATTACTGCAATTGTAGACCACCTTGGAGGCCTCGGAACGACCATAACAGGTTCTGAAAATCGCATTCGTATCTGCCTACGATTCTCCGGCTCTTTAGCGATAAAGGATTATCGTAGGGATGCACACAACGGGGATTACGTCTGCGGAGAGACGACGGACTGCGGACTGCGGATGCTAGCCACCGTACAATGTCCTAAGAGCTCCTTCACACGACGCGACGTTACGCGTATCGTGATTCACGTATTCGATACGCGTCCGACAACATGCGATACAGTATCCGACTAATTTCGTAGCTAGGTGTCGATAATTTCTTTCTTAGTTAATAATATTGTTGCGAGCACTAGCAGGCTATGCACAGGCCTTCTTGTAATCAGGTGCTTCTTATCTGCAAAACTCACGCTACGGAAATAATTTAGCGTTCTTTGGGAAGGAATTATCATATTCCTCACTAGCAGACTTCTCTTAACTGGTTCAAGCGGAATTGTTCCCAGTATACCAGTTCATATATCGGTGTTGATGCCAAAACAAAACCAGGAGTTAAAAGACGGTTCTCTAATTTCGCGGGGTCACTTTGGGAAATACATAATGACATAGATGTGATAACCAAAGTAGAATGTTGAAGACTAAAAATAATCGATCAGTAAATCAAAGTCACTTCGTTGATGTATGAAGGAACTGTTTCTGGGTACTTGGGCTACTGACTTTTTGTGCTGATAACAGCAAACCTTTTGCTATTGAAAGAACTGTACAACTTTCTTTCTAAGAATTCTAGGTGTACATGTCAGTCATTAAACTGGCATTAGGCTGAGCTAACTGTTCTTTAACAGCAAGTTGTTCAATAATTTTAAAGATCCTTTTGATTGTAAAATAGTTTCAGGCAAAGAAAGTAGCCATTGCAAAGGGGCTGGTCTCGCCCCAGGTGTAAAACTAATTATTCTAGGATTAGGAAATTCCTAATCATAGTTTTCCTCGCAGTACTCACCGTCTGCGCCTAGAAATGCTACCTTACTACTGGTTGAAGGATGGAAACACGGGGTACTCACCTGAAACAGAAAACGAAAGAGCGATTAGTTGAGGTTACAGTGGATGAGAAGTTGTAAAAAGATGAGAAGATGAAGACGATATTGTTCATCATCGTATGTTCCCAAATGATTATACACCGATATCAGTGGGTGTATAACACGTTACAATAAGGCTCAATGTCATTCGTCGTAATATCTTTCGTAAATACCCTTCGAAGCCTGCCACAGACGGTGGTCGAGCTGTTATATAAATTTTGAAACAGCCAATCCTTGAAAATTGGCTTCTTCCATGAAACTACGCGCTCATCTCCAAAGTCTTCTACTTTCGTACAAAGAACACCTGACACTACATATTGCGCAACTGTTCACAAAGCCCGTACAACTTCATAATTTTTTTTATTAAATAACAGATAGAATAATGTTGCATGCGTTGCGTGCGATAAAAGGATGTGACGATGTTGCCAGTTTCCCGTTGCCAAAAAATTGCGTCAGTGGAATCCCACCTCAATAATCCACGAATGTTTACGTACAGAGTCAAAAGCATTATATTAACCATCAAGTTCGTGTCATATCATCATCTATGAAACTTTCATTTGCATAGGTAAGTAGAGCGAGTTGTAGAACATTCAGGTGGATTCGAAAAGAGGAATCAGAAAGGAAGAAGTCCGAGAATATGTTTCGTTTCCAGCTATCAAATTCGATTTCGTCGCGACAAAGCGTTTTTACACGGACAGTTGAGGCTGTCAACTTTCATCTATTTAGCTGGATCTATCGCGCGGCGTAAATACCCATACGCATTCAATTCTGAAGGCACCTTTAGATGCAACACCTCGAACAGAAGTAATGAAGAGTGAAGGAGGATCTGATGACCTATAGAGGTATTTTCGATACCGCCTGCTTCCACAGTTCTCTCTTTAGGCATGCGCGTGGAAGTGTACGACTCGCTCTGCTTACCTATAAATGAAGCGAGTATTTTTTACATGTCCAGAACGGCAGCGTTTTTCCGCAACGAACGCTCCTAAACATCGATCAGCGGTTCGGTTTTACCAAAGTTTTTCCCGTCGTTAATACTTATTGTTTCGATGCTTAATCTTTTCACCGCTTATACTGCGTACCTATAGTAGCACAGTGACCCACCGTTTTCGCCGTTTATGCCTAGGTGACGCACCGGTGGGTCACTGTCATTACAATATTTCCTCGCTGAGGGCTCGCTGGTCGGGAACGGCGTTGAACCCATATCACGAACAGAGCCCTAATTCCGAGTGATCGTTTCTCGCTTCTTTCTGGCCGAAGGAGGGAGCGAGATGGAACGCTTTACGTGCGCGGCGGACGTGTGCGACGGGTGCGAGCGCTGCGATGCAATCATGACTGCTCGACGCATGCGCGCGACGGTCAGATAGCCAGGCACGGTACGAGTCTTTTTTGCGCCCTAGACGAACTTGTTCAATAGAACCCTTTATTATAATACATTTAATTGAGCTTCTTCATGTCCTTACTCTTAATTTTTACTCGTAATTTAAAACCGTTATAGTACAATTTGTAGTATTTCATTTAAAAATTTATTTTCAACAATGCCAACAAGGAAAAAAAAATTTCGCGCCTCTTGTCAACCTTATGTCCTAGTATTTGCCTAATTTTGAAGAGTAAAGTCATAAATATTCTCAAATAAATGTATTACAGTAAAGGGCGCAATTTGACCTGTTCGCCTAGGGCGCAAAAAAGACTTGAGCCGGGCCTGCGTCAAGATTTTGCGAAGCGGTTCCCGTGCTCACTGTATGGGCTTGCGACCATTGTGCACGCCCATCGCGCACGCAAAGAACGGAGTGTCACGGCGTCCGACAGACGGAGCGAGACAGAATATCAACGCGCCGTCTGTCTCGTACCGCCCTTGCTCCCTTCCAGTGCCTCTCGCTCGTTCTCGTTCCCTCGTCACCCTCGCCTTTGCCGGACAAGAGTGAGATAGAAGTGGTGGGGATAGCGAAAAACCCACATCGTGTACACCAAACCGAGCCCATAAGGAGACAATACTGTATCTTATTTCTGCTGTTCCTAGCTTTTTTCCTTTATATTTTTTCCTCCTATGTTGTTCTTCTTGTTTCAGCATATCAGAGTAAAATTAATTGCCGTGGCTTTCAGGGGCGAATCTGCACCTATGGATCGGAGGATATTTGTATATTCCACATATTTTCCACATATTTATTTCCACATGAACGGGCCAATACCCATTTATACAAAAAGAAGATGAAAAAGGCGCAGAGTAGAGACACATCATTTACAACAACCACCAGACCCAGAACAGAAGAAACAATACAAAACTGAAGCAAAAAAGTAACGAAATATAAATATAAAAATATAAAGTACAAAACGAGAAAAGGCCCTATATAATGTTTATCGACGTCGCTCTGTAAACACTGGCTTTAAACGCAGGAAGTGACCCATGGAACAGATCGATCACGGTTCTAAACTGGTTGGCCAGATTAGAGATCGTGTGAAAGGTGTCAGCATAACCAAACTTGGAAGTGTAGAGAAGCGGTCTAAATAGTTCGGCATGTCTGGTGGGCCAACTAGTGATTATATATAGGAATAATATATTGACATATTAATGTTAAAATCTTTGTTACATCAACGTATTCGGCGCGTTGAGAAACAAAATTTTTAAAAGAAACTAATATATTAAACGAATCATTTAGCCAAGAAAAATTGTTAAAGATTTCGCAACGATTCGATTGTGTAGAGGTACATGTAGGAGCATGGGCCTACCACTACTCTGCCGCTTGATAGTATCTATCTACCCAAATGGTGGCATCTGGTACAGTGGTGTGCAATGTGCATTAGGGTGAACTTTATTGCTCTTTTCGAAAAATAATTTTGGGATTTTTTATGGAGACACCCCCCAGAATTGTTCCATTGAGAGAAAAAATAATGTGTGCAAAATTTGAAATGGATCGGAGAACGGGAAACAGTGGTTCATCTCGTTTGATTTTTTTTTTATTTTTGTAATTCATTTTTCTCCATTGTAGTATATCGTTAATATATATTTTTATATATCGTCAAATTTCTCTTTTTACGCTCTGCAATAATATATAACCAAAATATGAAATCACCTAAAAAAAAAACATCATAACCTTGAAATCTCAAAAATTAACAATCAAAAAATACTTTTTTCGATGACATTATATTTACGTTGTTAAACAGTATAACATTCGTCTAACTTTTTTTCATATAATTATAAATAACAGATTGAAGGGAAAAGTACACTCGAAATGCATTAATTTTTGCAGATATTATTCAATTTATTTTAAAAACTAGGGCTCTAGAAGAAAATCTGACTACTCCACGCTATGCATCAGACACTTTTCCGCCGGAAAACACCAACAAAGGTGGTAAGTCACGTTTTGTTTCCGATACAGAAGACAACAGCGGCCGGGGCGTACCCATTGCCGCTCACAATTAGTGACAGAATCGCTTAAATCGCACTGTTGCACAGTGAGCCGTCTTCACTTATTTGACGCCATTTTGGTCTTTTTTAAGATATCTGAATGAAATTGACTCAAAAAATTAAGAAAAAATTATTCTTTTCTGATGATGTGTAATTTAATATTTTTGACATTTATTTATTTATTTATTTTTCATTTTTCTAACATAATTTTGAAAAAAAGAATTGAAAACTATTCAATTGGTACTTTATTTAATGCCCTTTTCAGTGGTTAAATCGAATGTTCGGGAAACTTTTCGTTTCCAACTTATAAGGTAAAGTCGAAAAATAAAGGAATGCAGCCAAATATCATTTTGTTGAAATTGAAGGCCAATCTTTTGCGTTGAACATCATTTTCTATTAGTAATTAATGTAAATAATCTATTAAAAAATAATTCTGAAAACAATCCGGAAAATTGCGACATTTTTCATTTTTTCACGACATTGTCTATTTCATTCCAATATCTTAAAAACAAGACCAAAATTGCGTCAAATAAGTGAATCCGGCTAACTGTGTGTCGGCGTCGTACGTTTTGTCAAACTATTTCGCTCTGGTATTGAAAACGAACCGTGACTTACCACTTCTGTTGATGTTTTCCGAAGGAAAAATGTCTGCTGCATCGCGTGAGGTAGTCAGATTTTCTCCTAGACCCTTCATTCTTAAAATAAATTGAGAGATATCTGCAAAAATTGGTGCGTTTCGGGTGCATTTTCCCTCTGATCCTTGGTTAAATATATTAAAATGGTAATAATGCAATAATAACTTATATCGTTGTGTTCGCGAGAGTTCATAGAATAATTTGACGGCACAAGCAGCCGAATAACTATTCTACTTCGACACACAAGAGGTCCAAAGTTGAAAATTAGCATTTTTTTTTTTAAAAAACAATTTTTCGAAAACTGAGGGTGATGGCGAAAAACGGTTTTACAATTCGTATTCAGCGCACAAAAATCTATAAGAAACGGGTATTGAATGTTACAAGTCGAGATGGCTATTGAATAGTTACAATTAAACTCTTGCATGAGTATGCCTGCTCGTTCGGCCGAATGGTTTACTGCTAAATTATTTACTATATTTAATCCAATATTATAATTGGGATTATTTTCTCATTTCAGAGAATCCATATTTATTAAATCTGTTGGAACAGTGTACTCTTAATGAAATTATCGGTTATTTCATTCAAATTTTTAAATCTGTTATGTATAAATATATGAAAATATTTCTTAGACAAAAGTTGTGCTGCTTGACATGGTAAAAATAATGCCAACGAAAAAAGTTTTTTCTGAAGATAAATTTATGAGATTTCAAGGTCATGATTTTTTTCAAGTAATCTTATAATTTGATTCTATATTGTTACAGAGCGTAAAAATACAAATTCAATTATATATAAACATGTATATTAACGATATACTACAATGGAGAAGAACAAGTTCGATTTCAAATTTTGCATACATTATGGTTTCCCCCAATGACACAAGCCTGGGGGGTGTCCTGAAAAAATTTGAAAGTCGAAAAATAAGGTGCATACCCTAAACAAACAATACGACGTTTAAAGGGACGAGAAGGCCGAGCAAGGTGCATAGACCTAACTAGGCCCGAATGCTACACGCAGCTTATTGAATTTAATAAATAAAAGTGTTGTACGAAACATTTATCACAAGTAAAATTGTGTTTATTAACCAAACGCATTGAAAAAAGTTCTGTAACATGAAATATAAAATCTCATCAAACGATTCGTTTATATAGACAACTAGAGTACATTAAACATGTCAGTATTAAAACTACTATCATTGCAAAATACTATCGACGTTTGACACAATCTTAAGGTGAATTCCCACAGCGCGTGGCTCGGGACTTTCGCACTATATTCGTCGGTCACGCGCTGTGGGACTTCACCTTTAGGTAAGATTCACACTATCCGTCTAGCCGGCGGCAGGCTGACGGCCGTCCCACTAGCGCAACGGAGACACAGATGCATACTTCTCCGTCGCGCTAGTGGGACGGCCGTCAACCTGCTGCCGGCTAGACGGATATGTAAATCTATCTTTATACGTTCACGATTGCCACCGTAGTTTCCTAGTTCCCTGGTACCGAACACTTTACCTCATCCCGTTATCAATTCCCCTGGGGTGCGAGATAGAACCACCAGATTGTGATAGGGACAACATAATTCCAAGTTGTGGAACGGTAACGGGACACGTCCCGGTAGCGTAAAACGAAAGCGCCAATAGTATCGAAAACGTCAAAATGTGCTTGGGGCCCGAGATTTTAATCACGAATTTCTTCGGAGTGCTGCTGCTCTCTGTATCCTTAGCGAACACCGGTGACTCGGGAACGCCGCGCTGCGGTAATGGAGGCCAAACGCTTCTGAGAAATCGACGAGGTCGCCACCTCAGCTGGGGGCTAAACGAGTTTCGAACAAATTAAGTCGTTATTTCAGCAGATGGCCAGTTTTCGGAGATCCAGCACGTAATCGTCGACTACTGACGCTCAGTGCACGTGTAACGAGCGTCAACGTTCGCATCTGTCCGGGTCCTGTTGGCGATCGTGAATGGGGTTTAAGCAGGACTCGCCTGGATTTTTGGCAATTAGAAGCAGGCAATTTTTGGGAGAACCTGATTGTTGTTTTTGAAAAAAGCAACTTAGCCAATTATAGTAGACAGCGTGGAATAGCAAAATTAACAGTTATCGATACGTACTGATAAAGTCAATAAAATTCGAAGTATGATAGATAAGAAGTTGGCTTATCTACGACAAGTCTAATCGATGGCGCCAAATACTATTTTCAAAGAAATATTTATAAAACGTAGTAAGAACCCGTGAAATTGGAAGTAAATACTTTGGTAATTAGATACCTATAAATGATTTTTAAAACATTATCTAACTAGAGCGAAACTAACGAACTCGTTTCATCCTAAAATGATTGCTTTCTGGATCTACAGCAAATATTCAACAGCTTGCGAATAAAAGACGGAAAAAGTTTAAGCAATTCTGGTAAAAAGCCGCGGCAAAAAAATTAATTATCCACAGAAGAAGCCAGGTAAATTTAGATCTTCCATTCATATTAAATGCCATACAAGTATCACATTATTAACGAGATCCAACCCCGTCAACGATTGACTAGTCAATATTATTTCTTTGGTAAACAAAATTAATTATCGTTTCTTTCATAACTGCGTCGAGCAAATGTCTCGCAAAATGACCGCAACTCTCTTGAAAAAGTTACAACTCAAGCCATTCAAAACAGAGCAGTTCGTTTCACAAGGGGAGCCAAAGATTTCTCACTTGTTAATGGTATTTCAAACCCTTCGAGGGTCGAAAGCCGTAAAATTCGATGGGGCACTGCAGGCTGTTGTCCTCGCCACGGGGTGACCGCCGTAGCTAGAGAATCACCCTGCGAGTTTTTCTCGAGGTACCTAGCTCGAAGTTGCTTTGGAATTTTCCATGTCCAGGTAGTTTCCGAAGACTCTCCGACCCGCGAGGCGTGCCTCGCGCGCATGCCGCGCAACGTCTGGTAGCACCTTTAGTCTTCGGCCGGTTTTAGCCACGAATAACGTCCATGTTCGCTTGTGTGTGCTTCTAATCCTGAAAACCTACACCCCATGCAAATTGCGAGAGCGCCTCAGATGGTAATCTCGCTGCGGCCTAGGAAAAGGGTGGTTCTCGCGTCAAGTAAAGCCGGGCTCGTGACCTGACTAGCGACGTTTTAATTATTTGGAGTATGCCTTATGGTGAATTAATAAACTTTGGAGCTGTAGATCTTTTATGAGCGTTTGCAATGTTTTCTGGGCTGTAAGAGTTTCGCAATCTTTTGTGATTTTCATTTAGAATGTCATGGGAACTGTCATGAACCGATCAAATGTTTTTTGTATGACGCTCAGAAGATCGAGTGGATTAATTGAATTTAGACATCTACAGTTCCATAGCCTTCCGTTATTGTTTCGTTCGACAACTTTATGGCTTTTAGGCTGCGAAGAAACATGGCACACGAAAAACGTGGAAGGCCTTAAACGTTGCAAGGTGTTCAATATATACGGCAACATTCGTGTTCCATGGCAGTTGGAATCCTCTTCATCCCATCACTACCCTAACTGCCTCCGGCGATGAATTCATAATTGAGGCGTTAAATCTCGAACAAGCCGTCTTGGCTCCTTCGTGAAGATCTGTCCGTGGAAGGAAGAGCACGCAGAACGTTGTCAAAAATCGAAATCCTCTTGCAATTGCCTGTACCTCTGACGTCTCTTAAAATGTCACATTCCAAGTATCTTCTTCGTCCATGTGCGACGAAATGTTCCGAGTCACGCGAATTTTCTGGATCAAATTCTCGACAATTCATATTCATTCCGCGATCCTCGTTTCGTTTTCTTAGATAGAAACTTTTAAATAATTATCAAATAAGTAATTACATAACCGGTCATTTATTCCAAAAGACGCTCAAAGATACAACAAAATATTTATCCTTTAACATAATCCCATCACATCCTATCCTCTCCCGATGGATAATTGTTACATATCAAATGTTCTAGCAATTATCAAATAAGTAATTACATAACCGGTCATTTATTTCAAAAGACGTTCAAAAATACGATAAAATATTTATCCTTTAACATAATCCCATCACATCCCAATGGAAGAATACTCACCACCTTCTCGTGGTTTCCATTGAACAATAGCAACTTAAATGTTTCAAACAATAAATGCCATCGACAAAGAGTGAGTTTCCACTAACTATTAACGGTATTAAACCTTGCAGCGGTCCTCATTAATACCCTATATAAAAGTAGCAGGTATAGCCGCTTGGCCGCTGCGAGTACCGCACGGCCCGAACGACCAGTCGAGCCGGTGTGATTTGACGCAGCGTTACATTCAATTAATTTTCATTTGGCTAATTTTAAAACGTCCACGATTTTCGAAACGTGTCCGCAAAGAGGAAAAACAGGGCTTTATCCTTATATTTTTTCCAAATTTTTCGAAGTTTGCCTTCACCCATAAAATTGCATTTGTTAAGAACAATTGCTAAATAAATGGTCAAATATTCGTTTTTATTAAGTGAAATAATTTTTATTAGGTACTCTTATATCTCCACTGTAAGCACACAAAAGGTCATTTTTATCAGTTTATTAGTTCCAGAGTTATAATTTTTGGAAAAATAGTAAACACTATATTTCAAAGAGCTGTAACATCCACAATTTTTGACATTTCGAAAAATCCTTTGACATATGTTTATATACCCCTAAAGACTACAACATATCCAAGTTGCACCAAAATCCGATATGTTACTCCGAAAAGTGTCCGACTTCGCGTGGAATGACCCGCCTGCAGAAAGCGGTCCAAAAAAAGAGACGAAATTCAGAATCAGCATAGCGTAAAGGACCCAATTACTGCCACCTAACCAATTACACTGTCACTCTAAGCTGTTTTACGTAAAATAACGAATAAATCTTATAAAATAATGCCTAAAAAGAATTTGGCATACAATTCAAACTGTTATTCATACGATAAAAACAGTACTTCATTTTTTCTTTGTTAATTTGAATGAAATGATAAAAAAAATTAAGCGAATATTAGGAGAATAGAAAGGGTGACTTTCTTACTAACGAAAGAGAAAACAAGGCGTTAAAGAAAATGCTGTAATTGTAATATTTAAGGTATTAACATAAAAAAATATGTTTTAAATAATATAAGCATCATTAAGTCTTTTTACTTATTAATTGGGTGACAGTGATTGGTACAATCGTTTCGAGCATTTTGTTATTACTGTCAAAGCCATAGTTGCTCATGTACATGACACGACGTAACCTTAAAATGACATAAACAGTATTAGGTTAGCTGGCAGTAATTGGGGTGTGAGTAATTGAGTCAAATACATTTGAAGGGTGTCAGTAATAGATCCCCAAATATATTTTTGAAATTGATGAATTTATACATAAAAATCGAAATTTTAAGATCCACCAAATTTTTTTCATCAAGTAAACATATTGAACAATAATGAATAACAAGGACAACATATACGTTTAGTCTATAAGTACATAACTATAAGATAATGTCAGCGTCAATGCTTAATGTGTCATTAATTGGGTCCTTTACCCTATATCCCCCATCCCTCTAAAAGCTCCGGTCCGTGCAAAGAACTGGCGGACGTTCAAGCTGCAACTTAAACACAAGGGCCAAAGAGGTGCCCATTGTTTTATTCCGCGTTCATAAGACAGGCCGGTATGTGGTAGAATATTTTGGAGCTTCTTATACAGTGCGTCAAGACATGATCAGGATCATTACTCTAAAGTTATAAGTACATTGAACCATCGATTGGAGCTGTACCTATATTGTTTGAAACTTATATCCCTTCTCTATAAACAAATGGAGTTTGAATCAGAAATAATGACGCATTGTTTTGTTATGATGTTTGGCGTCACAGTCTAAAAAATTCGGTGTTTTGCAAAAACACCATGGAGCCAAGAGTTGTTATTACATTTCATGCAAAACTTGGTACAACCGCTACAGAAAAGTATGAAACGTGGCAACAAGTTTATGATGATGAGTGTTTATCAAGAATGCGTGTTTTTATTGGAATAAACAATTTCGGAAGAACCGGGAATTAGTTGAAGAGGAAGATGAGTTGTTGGCTCAGACGCCTAAAATGATAACAAAATGGAAAATAAATAATAGTAATGATAAATGATCCGTATGCGACCAGTACACAATGGGTAGCCACCGCTCCATAATTGTGGGCGAGTTTTTAATACGAAAACAAGTCACCGTGTTCCGTCACCCGCCGTATTTGCCAGATTTGGCTCCATGCGACTCCTTTAAGTTTCCGAAACTCTTTTGAGTTGACACCTTTGCCACTGAAAGGATGTTACTTAGACTACGCAGACCCCATTCAAAAGGCCGTGTCGAGTATTGTATGGACAGATAAAGATAGATGAATATTTAGAAAATCTTCAGTTGTTTTTGTTTTATCGCTGTAGTCCCGGCCATATCTTGGCGCACTATGTAGCGTGTATAATTATATCCCTCGATCGGCGTACAGATTCAAGCCGCGTTTTCACGTCACGTACGTACACATTCGTGCCTGCGTTCTGTATACATGTATACATATATGTTCCAGAGGTTTACAAGCTACATAATAGTCGCGCAGGAGCAAACGAAAGGAAAGTGCCAAGGATCACGACGTCGACGCGAGCAGGAGTACGAAACCGAAAGATAGGAAACAAACACGCAGAAGCGAGACCAGAGGAGGATACAGAGAAGGGCATGTAACGGGACGATACGGAGATATATAAAGGTACGATATATCGAGGTATACAACAGGCCTAGTAAGTTACACCTTCTGCCCTTATCTGTGAAGATCGGTTCAGGTACTCGGATACCCGGCCTTTTTCAGCCTCCCTTTCGCTCCTTTCTTTCTCTTATCTCCGTCCTCCGACCCCGCTGCCTCCCTACCCCTCACTGAATAACTTTACTACCGGTTTCGTGCTGCCTCGCGCCAGCTACTAAACTTTCGGGATAACGCGCGCCTCCTACGCCTCCTGCTCTTCGCCACTCTTCCTTTTGCTTTTTCATCCTCTGGGACGCGCTTGAATCGCGTCCACCTACCGGCTATTGGCGTACTCGTGCTTGGAGGAAAGTGTGTTACTGGAAAATAGTAGGTCATCAGCGAAGTGGTATTTTTCTTTTTGGACCATGCAATAGGAATAGGGTGACAGAATTGTATGGTATATTTTACTATTGCCTGCATTTGACGTCTAGGATAAATAGGCTGTAATAGTGTAATAAGGTCTCATGAATTTGGAACGAATATTTACTTCGTTCCCAGCATGTGATGTTCACGTAAATAGAGAGTGTAGTTGACACTTTATGCTATGCGACTTTGGAGAAACAAATAGTGCAACTGTTACGGCCAGAAAAGACAGTAAGTATGTACTTAGTGTGAATACAAATCAAACTTGGCTTCAAGAATTTCAAACACAAAACTCGCATTATATTTTGGGATACTGTATAATAAAGCTAATAACGAACTATGTAGCAAAGGTATTTTGATGCATTTTCGTAAAGTGGTTGATGATGATTAGTATTTGAGCGGTGTTTGGTCCGTACATACCAAATAAAGATTTCATCCATCTAGAGCCGTGCTAATTCGAAAGTTGTATCTAATTTTATGCTGCAAATGAAACCAAGAAGAAAAACTGGACAATAGTAAAGAAACTGAGAAATTAATATTTTACAGTTTAGTTACGATTATTTTCAAACGTGACCCCATATGGTAAAAATGCATCTTTTTTGCGTTCAATGTTAGTCGATTTGTATTCCGAACTTTCTTTCTCTATCCTTCGGTACTATTACCTGGCTTAACCAAACAGCGGAGTCATGAAACGATGCCACCAGAGAAGATTGTGTTACACGCTATCGTTGGTAACTCAGATTATGTCTAGTCATACTCAATTAACCAAGAAAACCTCGTCGATCTCGGACACAATTCGTTGATAGAACTGTTTCTAGTTTAGGTGTTGTGTTATCTGGTACTTTCTTCTTGGAAGTTAGCATCTTGACACTTTTCCCTCTCTCGGAAGCCATTCCCATTCTTACCTCTTTCTTCAACCTGAAGGAAGCACAACGGAGAGGGAACATTTGCATGGAGGTGCATTTACACAGTAGCTGTGACGGCTTATTAGCTTGGAAGCAGCTGCGTGCCGATAATGAGGCCCAGTCTCGCGTTTCTGCATAATGCTCTCTTTTAGTTAGGCCTCGCAACCCCATCGCAGACTTCCCCATTTTCAAACCTACTCCCTCGCTCGCCTCATGTCTGGTACTAGGATACTTATTGCTTTCTCGTCCGTTCTCTTTCTTTGTGTGGCGGGAGTTCAGATCAGGAAAATGAAATTGGACACTGCATACTGACATCACTATCAGATTAATATCATATGATCGATCACCAAGTAGGTGCGTACGTGCAATCGATTCACCTGCTTTTTACAAATCTGTTGTGGATATGCTTCGCACGCAAATCATCACGTGCGTTCGTCCACATTTGGCTCGCCTCGCATCCTCTTTTTCTCATTCGTTTATCGACGTCCCCTTCAAATAAACGCCCCTTTCGGCAACGATTCTTTTCGACAAACGTCTTAAATTCCGACGAGAGTCGTTCGCGTGTAATTTCGGATCGCTTATCCCGCGGCACGCACAGATAACTGCTTCATCCTGTTAACCTCAACCTCGAGGGGGCCGCGTTTACGCGGGAATTCAATAATTGCCACGGTAATGACAAACCACGGGAAGGGTGTACGCGAAACGGAAGGGGATGTTGACGCGATGTCAGGCGCGGCGTTTTCGAGCTGAACCGGCTGGCGGACTCGCTTTGTGCGCGATAATTTGCTTGGCCATCGAGGGCGAAACGTCGGAGATACAAAGACAAGTACAATGTCTTTCTTATGATGCCCGGCCGGGACCGGCTGGGCAAAAAGTTGATCAGTTATAGAGAATCGGCCTGTGGAACGTAATGTGGCAATTTAACCAATTTGTAGGGAATGAAGTGTCGTTCGCGTTTGATCTCCCCGTTGCCGGCCCGCGGAAATTGTACAATTGCGTCGGCGATGCCTCGAGTTTTACGTACGGCCCGTTTAACGGCAATTAAACCATAGTAGCCGCGTCACGTCGCCGCAAATTTCGATCGGCTTGTGCGACGAACATCGTAAAAATATAATCTTCGTGCGACGGAGGAGTAACAGTTTTTACTAACAGAGCCCCCGAGTTTTTTCATACGCTAATGTTGCAGGTGACTGAAATGCAGACTCTTCCCGTAACTTGGGCGCAATCAAGAATATCAAAAACTCGTTTTAGATGAACGACAGACGCTAGAAAACTTAGAACCTTCATGTTTTTCATATTTTCCACTGCTTCCATTGTACACTGTGAAAATAAACTAAGTTCCATATAAGAGCATACCGACGCCCCTACCGATTTGCGAGCGATCTGCGCAGCTCCCACGGATCTGACACACGCGATTGGTCGTAGCACTTTCTCTGCCAGTTTATCACCAATCAACAGTGTATCAAAAGTGGAACGCAGTGTAGAATATATTTTAGACACGCTACCACCATTTTACCAATGCTGCAACGTTGTTCAACCTTCACAGAAAATAGGCACTTATGAATCGAAGTGACAATGATCTGGTTGCGCAATACTCTGCAGCCTTACGTCGTGACCGAGTCTTCCTCGACTTGTTTGGGAAACTTCGGCAATGTCGTAACATCCCGAAAAGAATGAAGCTGTTCGTGGCCCTTTCCCGTTCCTTCTCTTTGCATACCATGTAAACGTTACACCTATAGGAACTATTCGGCTTGTAGTACATTCGTGTTTTATGGTGGGTCATCATAAAGTCGTACCGTATATGTACTTGCCGTATTCGGTATCTCTGGTATGCAGTGAATATGGCGCGATCTGACCGCTTTTTACCGGCTATTTATGACTTTTCGACGCCCCACTACATAGTAACTAGCCACAAAATCGCCGAGGGATGATCCTGGCGTGTTACCTGACCACGGCAGCGATGAACAGTAAATTTCCACCATACGACACACGTTTCCTTGTGACGAATGTATTCTAGGGTTTATGGCACTGATAACTAATGGCGTAATTGAATATTCATTTGTATTAACACATTTTAACACGTTCGTGCTGCGTTCCGCGGTTCTGACGAGGGAAGTTTCCCAACACGGAAATTCGAAACATTATGAAAATTTGGGAATATGTAGATATGTATTACACAATTTTTGTTCCTGTCAAAGTTCACTTTACGGGGGTGAATAAAATAAGATATTTTTCGATTTTGTGCTATAAATTTGGAATTTAGAACATAGAGAAAAGGTTTTTAAACAAAAGTTACTTGTTTTAATTAGGACTATCATTTGGTAACTTGAAGTTCTTGCAGTTCGCGAGTTATAACACAAAATCAGAAAATAGGCAGATTTTCAGGGCCAATTTTTCCACCACGGAGTGAATTTGGGCAGCAAAATATTGCGTAATATATACTTACATATCCCCTACATATGCCCAAAGTTTCATAATTTTTTGAATTTCTGGTTTGGGGATCGTCCCTTCTGAATCATAGAAAAAAATGTTTCACGTAGTCTGAAGTGTCACACGTTAACATAATTATGGGTAATTATATATGTATTCTATATATTGTATTAGAAAGAGTGTTTTATTGTTATATAATGACAGAAGTGAATTTAACGCCCCAAAATAATATATAAAATATACACATATATATATCTGTATTACGTGACCTCATCTTGCTAGTCAAAATGAAATGAATTTATCTTATATTTATATAACAGGAAACCATTCTAACATTATGATATCGAATTTCAACTAATTAATTATCATTCTCCTACCTTATTTCAGTATTACTAGATTTAGTACGCATTAATCTAAAAAATTTCTTATTTTACTTTTGTCCGACCATTAAGCTACTTGAGACATTATTAAAATTGGATGTACAAATTCAAGGCTGAAACAAGAGGGCACAAAAGTATTATGTACCCATGCTACAATTGTCAAAAACAGGTGCCATCATTCTCCTCGAAGAATTACGATACTCTCGTCGTCCTCGTTGTCCACGTCGCTTCCGAGAACAATGATCGAGTGAAGGCGGGGTGGGGGCACAGAAAAACGACAAAAGGAAGAAATCTCGAGCAAACTGGGCGGGTTGTGGGGGTCCGAAAAAAAACTCGTCCCGGTCCCCTGGACATCGTGGGGTCGTCTGCGGAGGCCGCAGCGTCGTGGACGCACGCGCTGACGCGACAAGCTCATTTGTGCGCGACGGCTTTCAGAGAGGATCAGGAGAAGAAAGAGAGGAAGAACGTGGAAAAAGGAGAACCACGCGACAAGGGTAGAAAGGACAGAAGCGGAACGCTTGGGAGGGGAAGGGCAGAGCAAGTGGTCAGCTAGACTGGAACCTGGAACGAAGAAGAGGGCCCCCGGAGAAATGGGGTGAGAGCTAGAGCGAGTCCAAGTGCATGTGTGCCCGGTGAAAGGGAAGGCAGAAGACAGAAGTCAACGATGGGTGGACAACGGAGGAAAGAGGAAGTACCGATGGGAGCGGAGGAGATAGGTGGGCACAGGGAAAAGGGACGAAAAAAGAAAACGAGAAAGGGGAAACAGAGGTAGGGAACCGATGGACGGTCCAATCAAGAGAGCAGGGTACCGCGCTGACGTGATTACAGCTGCTGCGCGTGACTGGAGTTATTTAGTTCGCCGACTCGGTCTCGACCGACTCAGCCGCCCCCTTCAGTTCATCCCGAACGCCGACGATCAGTGGACACGTGTGTGTGTCCATCGATTTTAACACTTGGCGTTGTTTGGTCTCCTGGGACGATTGCGTATGTGGGACCCACTCAAATGGGTAAGATTCCTTGCCGATGTACCTATACTATACTCGCACACTGAAATTGATTTTTCCATTTTAGGTTTCGTCAGATTTCGTAAAACAATGAGTAGGATTAGATGGAAGTCTTGATTAAAATGGATGTAGGTAATATTGCTATGAACAAGAAAAATAGCAGGTATCTATTGGCAACAATTTTCTCCCAACGCTTTCAACGTCTAACATGAGCTCGGAGAACGAGTTGTGTGGAATCGGTAGATGCATCTCTGCATCCGAGACGACTTTACAGCGGTTCGCCGGGTATGTTTTTGCGCCAGGCCAAAGTCTTCAAGGCCCAGTATGTACTTCCCCGCGTTCCTTGTACGCTCGTATAGCTGGTGTAAATCGACGGTTTCTTAATCACGAAAGAAAACAGCGGCGCTTTAAAGTGGATCACGGACGTTTGAGCAGTTTGTTCACTTCGACGCTGAGAAAAGTTAATCAACGGGAGTTGGAGTATTACTGTTTCATTCATCTCCCTCTTCCGTCCCACTATTTTTCGCGTGGTGTTATTTAAAGTCTCCTTCATAAATCACTCCAAAACTCCACCAAAATCCCTAAAACTCACCTCTTACCCCTTTCCCCCAATCACTGATCATTTTTGACGATGTACCCATCTCGAGATGGTCAACTAGGAAATCCCCTTCCCCTCTTCGGCCTACGAGGCACGATCTCCTCCCTCATATCTAAATTTTAACCCCTCAACGACCTCGTCAGTATCTGGTACGAACCTTAAATTTTCCACTGAGCGCCCACCTCCGGATCTCGTACGGATCCTCTGTTTTCCACTGATCGGCCACCTCAGTATCTGGTACGGACCCTAAACTGGTCGCCCACCTCCGTATCTCGTACGGACCCTGCTTTTTAAGCCCCAGATACTCTAGAGGCTGTCTGTACAGTGATGTTTCAGTTCCGAGGTCTCAGGGAGCAAAGTGACGTTTTCGTTCCGAGGGCTCGGGCCTCACGGTCAGTTTTTCGTTTCAGGGGTGGGTCGTTGAGGGGTTAAACAAGTCCCTAATTCCAAAAGAATCTCCTAACTCGAGACCAGGTCTCACCCCCTCTCTACGACCCATCTAATCAAAGTCACTCTCACCCCCTTCCAATCAAAACACCCAAAATCAAACCAATGGATTGAGTACCCCCTTTCAGAAGCCCAAAATAAAAATCCCGGAAGTCCTATTGCGACGCATATTTCGCGCATGAGTCATCAACTCGTTCTAATTATAGATGCATATTTCGCACATGAGTCATAGTGCATACCGCGCATACCCCTCACACCTGACATTCCGACGAACCATATAAATACAAAGGCCTCAGGGGCTGCAGTCCTCTTCTACGGAAACAATCCCGCGAGGGATATTGTGTTATACAAAATCGAACTTGCTCGACTACTCATCGACATTTACTGTAAGAAAAAGTAATCATTAATAGTAATTAACTATTGCTCAATTGAATATCATTTCCATTTATATCATTTTTTTCAACACCTACATGAAAATAGGTGCTTTTTCACGCCTGCTGAGCGGGAGCAAAATGACCAATTTCAGACGTATTCGCAATTTCTTACTTTTCCATCCAAGGAAACTGGACTACGCCTATTTTCATGCAGGTGTTGAAAATCATTTTGTATTGCTTGCGCTTTTCATATTTTACATTACTACCTATTAATTTATATTATTATCTTTGCTAACGCTTATTTATCTATATTATTATCATTGCTAATTCTTATTGCTTTTCCTACTATTATCTGTGGCTTATACTCATGTATTTCATGTTCATACATATATATTGCTATTAATAACCATTTATGTAAATGTTCATGTGCTAATGCTTAACGTCCAACGCATTATTATATCAACTAACCGCTATCGCATTGACAGTGCATGGTATATTTTCATGCTTCTAAATAAATGAACGTTTTTACTTTAAATCAAGCTGAGAAATATTGTATCTATCCTTCAGTTACAAGGATTCTTACAGTGTTTACATGACTTACTTTAGCATAGGTCCTGCACGACCAAACGGCTAGACGTATTTCACGGAATTATTAGTTGTGGCTTCTTATATCTATGCAGTGGTAAATCCAATTACCAAGCCTAAATACAAACCGCAAGTGTTCTAACGGGTATCACCCAGGTGCGTGATTACATTCTAAATCTTCCCTGGTCGATCGGTGCTACGAATCTGGCATTCGCGACTGACTTCCACCTATGATCGGTGCAACGAATCTCGCATTCACGACTGACTTCCGTTTACGATCGGTGCTACGAATCTCGCATTCGTAACTGACTTCCACTTACCCCCAGGTGCTACGAATCTCGCATTCGCTACTGACATCCAATTAACCCTCAGTGCTACGAAGCTCGCCTTCGTACCATAAACCTCCCATACAACCCCACAATGTCATTGTCCTAAAGACCTCCACCCGGGACGTGACAACATGCGCATCAATTTAATCAGTCCTGATTGTGAATTCAAAGTAAGTATTTTAAAGCTCATGTTTTCGAAGTAAAATGGGGTAGGAGTGACATGGTGAAACCTCTGGAATCGTTAATTGAGATAACACATCGAAAAGTGACCGCAGAAATTGATCTTGGGGAGAAAAAGGAAGGACAAAAATGTGCCCGTATTAGAACCTCGAAGGGAACCGCTCTATTTGGCGGACCGTTGCATTCCATGTTTGGGGTACGGGCAACCCATTCCCCCCGTCATCGCGGTTCTCTTGGACCTCGTTGTATGTTCGCCCTTTTACGTCCTCACAGTCGCCCAAGGGAGTGGAACCACGCTAGGGAGAGACAGTCCCAGTGGACATGTTTATTATTTCAACGTCGAAGCCTCTCCTGAGATTTAGTGGTTCGGACATAGTCTCATGTGCCCTACCCATCTCACTGCGCTCTGGTACAATCCAATAAGATCAGAGGGAAGATGGGACTGGCCAACAACCGCGAGGAATACGCCGAACCTTTTCGCTTTTTCGAGGGACAAAGACCTTTTCAACGTGCGATAGCTCTGTTACTCCTTACAATCTGAAATCTAATTCTGGATAAATATAACTTGTACGTTATTTTCTGATGCTTGCTTGCCAGTTAAGTACTGTTAATCCAGATGACTCCTTTCGATGTTGCATATTTTGCGAGACACTCTACGTTTTCGGTACGTGGTTCCATTACTTTAACGCCAAAGTAACAGAATTGTTAAACAAAATTTTGTCAAGAAAAATCTGGGATTTTTTTAGATGCTGGGAACTTTTTTGGATTCTTGGTAGTGTTCGTTAAGTTTCTGTGCTGGGCTCACAATCAACAGGCAAAAAGGATCAGAAACTTTCAATACCGAATAATTTAATTTCTGAAAACTGATACAAGAGTGAAATGTACGTCGACTGGTTTCCATGCAGCGGCTCGTACTTCATCCGGTAGTCATTACACCGTATATAATGAGGCAATTAAGTAACACGTAACGCAACGGTACTTAGGTCCGAATTAATTTTTTCTTATCTATCGATCTCGACGTTACTTTTTGCTCGCAAAACACCTTGCCAGTCTGCTGATTTCACCGACTGATTATTTAAATACTTTGCATGCACAAATTCGCTGACGTATCAAATTCGAGGCAAACGCGTTTCGCAAGTCTTATCAAAACTGTATCGCAGTCTTGAAGTTGCACTTTGTGGAAAGCAGATGGAATTACTAAATGTTGTGTAAGAAATTGATTTCATATGCAAATTAATTATACCCAGAAAGCAGACCGCGTAATTAAATATTTTAGCAGAAGTAATCCTGCCACCATCACCAACCAAAAGATATCCCTACAATCACATATTAAAGAAACTTTATGTATTGTATGTTTACGGTGTTACTGGAACTGAAAATTTACTTGCATGGATGTGTACGGATTTCGGGTCACCAATTTCAGTGTTATATTGTGTATGATTGATCCGTGTATGGCAATGTATCCGAGGAAATCAAGTTCAAAATTTTGTTTCATACGAATCCTGTGTATTAGATCGATGTCAATCCAAATAACTAATCGACAAAATAATTAAAAATTGTGGAATGCTGAGACTTCGGAAAGGAATAGAACTTTCCCTAGAAGCATTTTTGGTAGGCCAACGGTAGCCAACAATTGTGAATTAGTTGGAATATAGTTAGTGTTTCTGCCTACAAATTCCCAACATAGGGTCTACGGGAAAAAAGTTACGACAGTTTAATATTAGTTGCCTACGCGTTTCAAAGTTGGGCCTATGTTGGGCCTACAATTACAATGGTTGGTTAATTAACAAAAAATTTACAACAATGTTTAAATGTCGTCTTATAAACATCAGAAAATTTTGCTACATCTAAAAACCTGTTATTATATTCCAAGTTGCGATTTTTCTTTTCGTATTCATAAATACGTAATGAAGATTAGGGTGGAACGAAATATAGGCGCAAAATATTTCTTTATTATTCATGACTTCTAATAGTGGGCAAAGGTTGCCTTTTATGATGGTATTTAAGCTGCCAAAGTTTGAACGTGATCAACAAATTTTTTGGGTGCCGCAAGCCTTTCAAAAATTAATATTTCAGTAAATATTAATATTTTAAGGGTTTGCGGCACCTCAAAAAATTTGTTAATCACGCACAAATTTTGGCAGCTTAAATACCATTATAAAAGGCAACTTTGGCCACTATTAAAAATCATGAGTAATAAAAAAATATTCTGCCCCTATATTTCGTTCCACCCTATTGGGTAAGTGCGAACTGCGGTTGCTTCGTAAACAGAAAGTTTGGGTTCGATTCTACTCACTGTGATTTTTTTTTCCTAAACCAGACCTGAAAAAGACGTGTTTACGTCTTTTGAAGTTCTTTAAGACGCCTTCCGGACGTCTTTAAGACATCTTTTGGAAAGAATATAAATAATTGGGCAACAGTAGGAAAGCCTACCTTGGCCATCTGTTGTTGGCGCAACCTGAAAAAAGTACCAAATCTAACTGTTGGCCAACTAATATTATGTGCGCGGCCCAACTGTATTCTAACAACAAATGCTACTAAAAAAAGAAAATGTGAAAAATAAAAAACGCCAAAAAATGCTGAAATATTTATATTTTATATATAGATAATTATATTTTTACTGTAAGTCCGTATCATTGTTACCATTTTCCTGATTTTTTTTTCAAATTTTTCAATTTAGTGCATCACAGTTAAAAAAATTAAAAACCCATTTCTCGCCACTTTTTTAAGTGTTAGAGTAATTTATATGTCGTACTGCTTCATGAAATAAGTGTTTTACGTGGTCTTCAATGTTTCTAAATACAGCAAAGCAACATAGGAATTAGAGAAACTGAAAAATACGAACCTTTGAAACGCGTAGGCTATCCATCCATAATTGTTAAAGGTAAGAGATTTGAAAATCACCTTCACATATTA
This sequence comes from Andrena flavipes, assembly GCA_963971345.1. Taxonomy (NCBI): domain Eukaryota; kingdom Metazoa; phylum Arthropoda; class Insecta; order Hymenoptera; family Andrenidae; genus Andrena; species Andrena flavipes. The sequence goes on along the minus strand of OZ020479.1, from coordinate 52,527,957 downwards.
ATATCGTGTAGGAAATGTTAAACAACACCGTAATTAACAGAATACCTGACAAGTGAAACGGTGGTATAAAAAGCAGTCCAAACTTATTTTTACGTAAATTTCAGGTTAATATATTTTTAGAATATTCTTAAAACATTTGAAAATATTGATCATTGTGTCGTATAGTTAGGAAATATATATAATTAATAAAAGAAAAAAACTTAACCTAGGGTGTGTGGGGGCTTGGAAGTTCGAGGATCAAACCTACGTTCAAAAAGTTTGCAACGGCTTAATAGCTCGACACTTTACCACTGCGCCACTGACGCCGTTGCGAAATATGGTACATAGATACTTTATAATGTAAGGCGCATAGCATAGGGTAATTATTTAGAAGTTTTCCATCCTCTCCGATTTCAATGATTTTTGGATATGTTATCAAAATCACGATTCTGAACAACTTTTTACTATACATGTTACCGCCGCACGCCAGTAGTTTCCGAATTATTTACAAAGAACTGTTACTACCACTGCATTGAAATCGACCCATACGTGCATGATACGACAGCGTGTGCGTCAGCTCGAAACTGCCGCTCATCTACTGTTTCTGAATGTACGTCGCGGTGACCGGCAGGCAACGTGTATACCGGGTAAACTAAAAGATTCGAGTTAACCAATCTCTGATCTGTCAACAAGTGTCGTGATATCCCGTCAACATCCCGCCTCACATCAGTTCGCCACCATGCATTACGCGCCCCCATACTAATCTAGCCTGAACCAATACTAATACTCGATACAAGTTGGAAAGTAGAATGTGTTCGGCCGGAGTAAGTCAACACAAGTTTTTCGCAAATATCTCGGAAACAAAGGTCATTTTTGTATTTTGTTTTGTCCCATGCTGGCGCATACGCTGCCACGGACGCGTACTGTAGGAAGGTATACGGCAGAATACATTGTGTAGTAGCAGCAGTTTTTCGCGAATATCTCGGAAACGAAGGTCGAGCGGCGGTAACATGTATAGGAAATAGTTGTTCAGAATCGTGTCCCCGACAACATATTCAAAAATCATTCAAATCGGTGAGGATGGAAAATTTCTAAATAATTACCAAAATATTGAAGATCACATAAAACACTTATTTCATGAAGCAGTGCGACATATAAATTACTCTAACACTGAAAAAAATGGTGAAAAAAATCGATTTTTAATTTTTTTAACTGTGGCGCACCAAATTGAAAAATCTGAAAAAAATTAAACAAAATAGTAACAATGATCCGGACTTACAGTAAAAATATAATTATAGTACTAAGACTGCTTCGATACACAATCGGCATTTTTCAGCGTTTTTTATTTTTCACAGCTTAGTTTTTCAATTTAAAAATTTGATACGATACCCTAATACGTGTCCTACTAACAGAAATGCCTCTGATTTTTTTCAAAAATTTTCTTCGGTTAGTATAGGAGAAATTCGACAGAAACCTGATTTCCTATTTTTACCCTTTACTATCGCCCGGGTCGAGATACGAAGCTGAAACTTGGCACAAATTGTTCTTTTTTTATAAGCTTTCGAATGATTCATCGCAATTTGAATTCGGTTCAAGGGCACATTTGGCAATCTTAACCGGCTATACCCTTTGTAAAGCAGTTTAACTTAGGCTAATGCTTCATATTATCGCCAGAATGTATTAGTAAAATAAATTTCATTTTTTTAAAATAGGTAATTGCATCTCCATCCCTCAGCCGTGTACTAGCAAATCAATCTAATCCGTAAGTAACAGGCCAGCCTGCGCAGGCTGAACGTCGAGATAGGGATAGTTAGTGACATTCGTGTTGTATATCTTTTAAACTATAAAAGATATCCGATTTGCGCCAAAAAACATAAAATGAAAAAATTATTCCTTTTTAATGATTTATAATTGAATATATTGTACGTTCATTTAATGTTATTTTTTTAATATTTTTAACTTAATTGTTATAAAAGAATTTGAAAACTGTTTATTTAGTAGCTTATTTAACGCTCTTTAAGATTTTTAAATCGCTTGTTGGGAAAAGTTTTAGTTTCCGATTATAAGGAAAAACCAAATAGCACTATTAGTAATTGTGACGAAATCTACAGTTTAGTTAAACATTAGTATTCATTTATTATTCATTTATTCAACGGATTTATTCATTTCAGCGTATTAAGAAATTCTTTATTCTTTATTGTATCGATATGCATGGCCGCCCGGAGGGTGGGGCAAAAGGGGGCAGTTGCCCCCCTGGCTTTTGAGAAAAATCGCTTATTTTTTAAAACTGATCTTTATTAAGTTTATACTGAAAAAGGGAATATTTCATTATGTTGTTCCGATGAAAATCATGTAAAATTTCATGTAAATCGGACTATGTTTAACAAATTCAGCTTGAAATTATATAATTCGATTTTTCAGGGAATTTCCTTCATTATGGTCCAAATTATGTTGTTCTTGGTGTTAGTTTCATCGGCGAAACATAAGGAATCGATAGACTTCGTTTTAATGAGAAATGCGAAAATCCTGGACATTTCTGACTTTTTAATGATTTTCCAACCCTTTCGAAGGTCGAGAGCCATCGAATTCGGTGAGGTACTGGGGGGTCCTGTCTTCGCGGCGGGGTACCAGGCGGCACCTCTTTGACAGGTGTCTATGCAGAATCACCCTGTAGTATACATGCAGTACATTTTGATAGGGGAAAGTTTATTTTTCTCTGCGCAATTCGGACTGTGTAGGCCGGCCGGAGAAAATTTGAAAAACGGTTCGGTCGGCCTGAAGCCGCGGCCAGATCTGAACCGATCGCTACTTGAGATTCCCTATTCTCCCTAATACCAATGTCCTATGTGTGGAACGTATATTTCTAGCACAGCCGACTCTACTACTAGCCGTGCTGAAGCCAAAATGGCAACACTGCGGGAGTCCGGTTTCGACACAGGGATATATCTATATATACATGTATATATAGATATATATCCTATGTCGAAATCGGACTCCTGCGGTGTTGCTGTTTTGCTTTCAGCACGGCTAGTAGTAGAGTTGGCTGTGTTTCTAGCGATCGTCGAAAGTTTAAACAGAGACTCGTGGCTCGCGACAGCTTAAGATTGAAGGACAGAGAGTGTTTAGAGTAGTGGAGACCAAAGGTTTGCTTGCCATATGATACCGAGGAAGGAACCTCGGGACCCTCGCCCAATGGAAAGTCAGAAAAATTATTGACTTCCGCATTTCTCATCAGATCTTTGCGAAAACGACGCCTATTGATTCCTTATATTTCGCCGATGAAACTAACACCAATAACGACATAATTCGGACCATAATGAAGGAAATTCTATGAAAAATCGAATTATATAATTTCAAGCTGAATTTGTTAAACATAGTCCGATTTACATGAAATTTTGCATGATTTTCATCGGAAAAACATAATGAAATATTCCCTTTTTCAGTATAAACTTAATAAAGATCAGTTTTAAAAAATAAGCGATTTTTCTCAAAAGCCAGGGGGGCAACTGCCCCCTTTTGCCCCACCCTCCGGGCGGCCATGCATATCGATACAATAAAGAATAAAGAATTTCTTAATACGCTGTAATGAATAAATCCGTTGAATAAATTAATAATAAATGAATCCTAATGTTTAACTAAACTGTAGATTTCGTCACAATTACTAATAGTGCTATTTGGTTTTTCCTTATAATCGGAAACTAAAACTTTTCCCGACAAGAGCATTAAATAAACTACTAAATAAATAGTTTTCAAATTTTTTTATATCAATTAAGTTGAAAAAATTGAAAAATCATTAAATGGCCGTACAAGATATTCAATTATAAATCATTAGAAAGGAATAATTTTTTCATTTTATGTTTTTTGGCGTCATTTCGATATCTTTTATAGTTTAAAAATTATACAACATGAATGTCACTAACTATCCCTATCCCGACCACTGTGTGGCGTCAGGCCGATCTGCGCAGGCCGACCGGACGGCGTAGTGCATCCACACGGTCCGGCCGTGTGTGGCTGCCTTTAAGATCACCCGTTGAAACATCGTGCAAAGACATATGTGCGAATAGATCGGTTATTACACATCAGAAATGCCACGGTGCCGCCGGGCGGGGGGGGGGGGGGGGGGGGGGAGAGGATCGAACGTAATATCCGAGGGCCGACGATCAATGCAGACGATTTTCGTTAGCGGGAACGTGTGGCCGTTCGAGGGGTTTACGCGTGCACAGCGCCGCGGCTTCCGGTAAGGCCGTCGCAAGGAGCGGCGTCCAATCGTCTTGGATGCTACCGACTTAACGGCCCTTACCTTCGATCCGCTTCCTTCCACCTTTTCTCCCTCACTGCCCTTTCATAAGCGCTCGCGAATCCTTTCAAGGGACATGGCAACGTTGCGTGGGCCCGAACCAGAAAACGGAAGAAACAGGCATGGGATGCGGCGGGTGATCGCACGCTCGTAACGAGATCGAGCATCATTGTCCGAAGAATCGGCCGCCAGTTAGCCGACGGTTCAATTTGTGCTATGACGACAGGGTCTAAGATAAATGTCACAATCTTTGGGCATTTAAGGTATGGCGAAAACACGTTGTAGAATTTTTCAGTTATATAAGTCGATGTATATAAAAACGATTTTGCAATTACATGATAGACCCTGTATACTTTATCATTAAAGAAAAATATTATTGGAGCGAACAATTTTGTAAAATATTGAAAATTCATAGTCCTTACAATGGCCCAATACTTGGACAGCTTAACTACTTAATGTGTCCCCGTGTCCCGATTTTATTGTCCCACTATATGGACACATGATGAAACATAAGCAATTTGTATATTTTCTAGGGAAATTAAATAAGAAAACAACATAATACCTTTTTCTTCCGTATAAATACTTTATTCAAATCAGTAAACAAACTTGAGGACAAAGAATCTATTATTGTGTCACGTCCCGGGTGAGGTCTTTAGGAGCGATGACTATAGGGGGGGGGGGGGGGGGGAAGAGTCAGGCGCGAATTTGTTATCCAGCACTCTGAGGTTTTTTGAGGGAAAGTCAGGCGCGAATTTGTTATCCAGCACACTGAGGGTTGTGTGTGCAATATTGGATGCACGCCAATATGCCATGCACCGTTATTGTGATGACGGTTAGTTTTTATAATAATGCTTTAGGCTTTTAGCATTAGCGCATAATATTTATATAAATATGTCAATATAAGAATATGAACATGAAACACATGGAAATAACCAATAAATTCTATATAAAACAATGAGAGTTATGAATACTAAATAATATGAAACGCAATAAGCGTTGATAAGACAAAATAATGTGATCGCAATAAGCGTTTAGAATACAAAATAATATGATCGCAATAAGCGTTGCTAAGACAAATATATATAGAAAGCAATAAGCAATAGTTAAGCAAGATAATATGTATGTTGGTGATATTCAATAATATAAATGGTAATAGTAAATGCTTACAATGATTGAGATGATTTTTATACACTTAGTTCAAATAAACTTTCGCAGCACTTGCACTATATGTGCACAAGGGTGATTGTCGAAAGAGGACTTTTATCTCGGTCCCCTCGTATTTATGTGGTCGTCGCGGGGGTACGCGCGGTAGCGGCCTTGACACATTAAGAAAATAAGTCGCAGTAGGACTTTCGGGGTTTTTATAAAGGTGCGTCTATTATTAGACGCATTTCTGTCACGTACACCAAATATTTGTCGCTATTATACTTCCGGGGTTTTTATGCACGTGAAAAGGTGTTGCTCGGCCCAGCGAATGGATTTTGGGTGTTTTAATAGGAATGGGGTAATTGTGGGCTTGACTTGGAGGGTCTTAGAGAAGGGGTGAGACGTGGTCTCGATTTAAGAAGTTTTTTGGGGCGAGGGACTTGTTTAGAAATAATGTGAATGAGAGATTTGTGCTTCGTAAGGCGAATAGGCGAAGGAGGTTTCGTACCGATCATCTTGAGATGGGGACCACTAAGGTACATCGCCAAGGTGATCAGCGATTGGGGAAAAGGGGTAATATTTGAGTTTGAAGGACTTTGGTGGAGTGATTTCAATATTTATGATAGAGATTTTAGTTTGGTACCGCGCGAAAAATAGTGGGACGTCACAATTGAATGAATAATTTTAAGGTTATGTGTCTACGTGTATAACAAACGAATTTTACACATTTATGAAATATTATCAGTAAAATAAGTTAACAAGAATACAAGGTAATAATTGCTAAGGTGTTAAGTAATTATTTTATTATTGTGTCAGCAACAACACGTACTAATTTTACAGTTTGCAGAACTGGTTAAGTATAAGGCCGTTCCGAGATTACACTCTATCAGTAGATCAGCGAAGATCAGGTGGGCGGTCCGAGGACGCTAGCATCCATAGCGTCTCCTATGTGCTGCGTGGAAGAGGGTGCTCGAAGCCAATGAAGTGGTGGGCATGCCACGAATATGGAAAACTCTAGTAGGGTGCTCTTACCCCCTAAAGATGAAGTTCCACGGCTCGTGGGTCGGCGAGTCGGCTCGGCTCGTCCAGGTTCGGCGAGTCGGCTTGGTGGGCGCGAGTCGACGTGCCACGCGCCGTGGAACATTACCTTAAGCATACAAGCCTACACGCACACTACTATAGGTTTCCATATCCTTGGCATGCCCACCACTTCATTGGCTTCGAGCACACTCATCCACCCGGCACGTAAAAAGGTGGAATCAGACGGCACGTGGATCGGCGAGCCGGCTCGGGTCGCCTAGGCTCGTCCAGGATGGCGAACCGGCTCGGCTCGCCTAGGCTCGTCCAGGATGGCGAACCGGCTCGGCTCGCCTAGGCTCGTCCAGGATCGCGAACCGGCGATCCATGAGCGTTCTCACGGCGTAGCTCGGCTTGTGGAAGCTCGCCGAGTCGAGCCGAGCCAACCGTCGAGGCCACGAGGGGCCGTACAATGTTGCCCCCTAAGAAGTGACAAATCGAAAATTCTACATTTCTCGTCGGATCTTTGTGAAAGTATTGTGAACCGATTCCTTATGTTTTTTCCGATGAAAATCATATCAAATGTCATGTAAATCTAATTATTTTTAACGATGTTATGGAAATCAATTTATTATGAAGATTCCTGAATTACGATCCGATTTGTGTCGATTTTTGACCACTTTCATCGGGAAAAAATAAGGAATCGATTCACACCACTTTCGCAAAGATCCAACGACAAATGTTGAATTTTCGATTTGTCACTTCTTAGGGGGCAACAGTGTATGGCTCCCCGTGGTCTCGAGGGTTGACTTGGCGTGGCTCAGCTCGGCGCGGCTCCGCTCGTGGAGGCTCGGCTCGTCCAGGATCGACCAGGATCGCGAACCGGCGATCCATGAGCGTTCTCACGGCGCGTGGATCGCCGTTCCACGTGCCGTCTGATTTCACCTGAAAACGCTATGGATGCTAGGGTCCTCGGACCGCCCACTTGATCTTCACTGTAGTAGATAGACTCGCGAATAAAAAATTATACTAATACATTAGTATAACAGTAATCCAAGATTAAAATTAATCTTTCAATCAAAAAATAATACGACAAGGTACCATTTTTTCAAAAGTGTATTAGTTATACCAATATGCTAATCATTATTCATAATATTCCCGAAAGCAAAAGTGGAGACTGTTTAGCAAATCAGATAAGAGCAATACTAAAATGATGTAAACTGGAGAGTTCAAGAAAATTAATTTTTCTATGAGCGTTACAAGTTTATTGAGAAAAATATGTATATAAATATATTTTATTAAATATTTGAATAATTGGTTAAAATAGTTATTTTATGGATAAAGCGAAAATTAAATATAATCAGTATTACTTGCACTAGTGTCCATGTACTGGGACGTGTCCATGTATTGGCGAGAGAAAGCGAGAAAATTTACAGATATAAAGTGATGGAAAAATGAATCATTATATAAATGTTTGAGCAACAATATTTTTGATAACCTTTTATAGGTGTATACATTGTTGATATACAAAATATTAGACTAGATCGGAGGTTATTTCGATGAAGAGAAATAGGCACAAAAGTGGACAAGAAATAAAAGAGGAGATGTTAAAACGAAGGAGGAGAAAAGGGGAGGTGGAATGAGCTAAACAAAATATGCCATCTTGATACTTTGAATAGACATTACTGCCGTGTATAATTCAATCCGGTATAATTAAAGTTCAAGTTGAAATAACGTTTATGTTGTAGTGCTCTTCTGACATAAAAGAAAATTTAAAAATTACTCATTCATTCTTTTTGAAAGGGCTATATTACATAAACCCTCCGAAGAACTCTTCAAAAGTTAACACTTTGCACTCAAGTATGCATCTGCTGCGCACCAGACTTTAATTTGACGTTTCATACTAATGTCACTAAACCTTATAGAAGTGAAAGCATTCGTCATCCGTGAAATTAAATGAGTTATTGATTTTAAAATCACAATACTATATTTTTTTAGGAAATAAATGGAGCGCTGAGAGTTAAAGCAACAAAAGCTCGTAACGAATTATGAATGATCACTGTCTTAAAAAAATATTTCAAAGGAATTTGAGACAATAATCCAAGTCACGACAGGTCGATTTTCTTGCTCTTATCTAAACCCGGCTCATATTCATCCACGGTAATCTACTAATCGCTTAATACGTTCCGGTGCAAAAACGTTGATGAAAAAGGTAGCTGTAACAGCGCATGCCCCGTACATCAAACCGGGGCTAAACGATCAAGTTTCCAGGACAGGAGCATCGTGCTCTTAATACAAGGCTTTCCTAATAGGTGACGTTACTTGCGTCGAAGCAATTCCGCCAGCCGGAAGATTACCAATTAAAAGAGCAGCCACGGAGAAGTTATGCATCGCTAGATGCGGCCCTGCGCCGTGCATCGTGATGCTCCTCGACCGAAACCCCCGAGGGAGAAGAGCGAGCAAAGTCGGGGTTCGGCCTCACTCCACGATGATCTATGGCTCTATCGCGTTCAGAGTCTCAGATCACAATCATCTCCCTTTATCGTATTCCTTCGTAAGTTTTCTTTCTTAGCAGGTGCCCGGCATGCACCAATATATATTACGTACCGGGTGTCCAACTTTAATTTCGCTGGGCATTCTTTGTCAATACGCCACAGATACGGTTGATGCTGGTCTTCCGTCCCGTTTATGCAGGTAGGGTGAAGGACCCAATTACTGACACATTAAGCGTTGGCGCTTTATCTTGCGCTGGTTATAGTTATGTACTTATAGACTAAAAGTATATGTTGTTCTTGTTATTTATTATTTTTTTACACGATAAAAAAAAAATTGGCGGATCTTAAAACTTCGATTTTTATGTATAAATACATCAATTTCAAAAATATATTTGGGGATCTATTAGTGACACCTTTCAAATATATTTGACTGAATTACTGACACCCAAATTATTGCCAGCTAACCTAATACTCTTTATATCATTTTAAAGTTACGTCGTGTCATGTACATGAGCAACTACTGCAATGACAGTAATACCAAGATGCTTGAAACGCTTGTACCAATCACTGCCACCCAAGTAATAAGTAAAAAGACATAATGAATCTTTGAATTCGGATCTGTATTACTTTCTATGGTGCTTATATTATTTAAAACATTATATTTTGTTATGTTAATAGCTTAAATATTACAATTACAGCATTTTCTTTAACGCCTTGTTCTTTCTTTTGGTAATAAGAAAGTCATCGTTTCAATTCCCCTAATATTCGCTTAAATTTTTTTATCGTTTTTGTATTGTATAAATAACAGTTTGAATTGTATGCTAAATTTTTTTTATGCATCATTTTATAAGATTTATTCGTTATTTTACGTAAAACAGCTTTGAGTGACAGTAATGGGGTCTTTTACCTATGTAAGTTGTTAAACGGTGCATTCGCGTTGCTGCGCAATTGGCAACGCGAGTCTGAAAAGTTGGTCGATCAACTTCTTTTTCACCTGGTATGATCAGCCTATAGAAATGATTTCATTTAAAATAACCGCAAAAAGGTTTATTTCTTTTATTCGCTTCTGTGATTTCTTGACAGATGAAGCCCACGATATTGATCAGCAGTTTCAGAGTGACACATAGTTGTTCTACTTGGTATAATAGTATCTTCAATGTTTGTATCTACTACAAATCATGCATGTTCCTGTGTATTAAATAAATTAATTTCATATATTTCCTAAGCGTTATCAGCTTCAATGTAAGATTATCAGGACCGGTACAAATGAGCGGCACGCGTCATTTTGCAGTTGAGTCGAAAGGGGAGTCGGTCAATATTTCATCTAGCGAATGACAGTGGAAACGGTAGTAGTTGACCTTTCACCGAAACAGGTCGACGACTTCTAAATGAACTGGATGAAAAGCAAGCAAAACGGTGGCCATGGTTCACAAGAGTTTTCGAATCTTCTTCCCTTTGCTCGTTTTTTCAATCTGAACTTGGAGGGTGTGATAGATACTTAGCAAGGGTATTATAAATTTGGATCCACCACCTTGTAATTATACAAGATTCAGGGGCGTGGCAAGGCTCCCTACTGTCGCTGCTATACATTATGGGGGTGTCAACGTTGTAGACCAACTTTCGCGTGATTGGGATCAAAATGTCAGCATGGGATTTTCGTCCCTTTTTCTCTTCATGCATATGCATGTATGTGTACTTCGTATAGACACCCTTTTCCAGGGTCGTTTCAAAATCGTCGTAGGCCCTAGACATTTTTAGATAAAAAACTGTTTTTGTAAGCCCTTTCAATTAATTGTTCACGTCATTCGATTGTTAACATATTTACATTATTTTTTAAATTAATTATATTTACAATTTTGTTTTGGTTATATTAGTATTTAGGATACATTCCTATTTAAAGTTTCATTTTTAAACTTTCGTAGGCTCTTGTAGGTTCGTAGGTCCTAGGTACAATGCCTATTGTGCCCTATTAGATAATACGGCCTTGCCCTTTTCCAACAATATGCGTGAGCACCGATGGGAAAAGAAAGATATTGAGGAAGGCACATCAAAATTTCAACCTATGGGTCTGGTAATCATTTATCAGGAATTTTCTTTATACCTTACTGAAGTTGATGTTACGCGACTGTACAGAGAAGTATTTTTAGTAGATACCCTGTAGCAAATTTGAACGCTTAGAACTACACCGCTGCTCAATTACAAGATTACAAATGCTACAATTTTTCTAAGATCTTTAATTAAGCAAAGTATGAATCATGCTACAAGTCTGACTATCAGGCCGCTGCTTCTATGCGAAATACCAAAGTTCTACCATAATTACCTATATATTGTTACGCTAAATTGGCGGTACCCAAGATTTGACTCATTAATCACTGTCTTAAATTTGTTGTAATTCAGCAAGTCAATCTTGGACAGCATATTGATTACATGGAACTGTTTTTCTTCTTTATGCACAAGATCTACCTTCTGGCACAGTTTGGGCATGGTTAAATGGAAACACCGCAAAAGTTCCATGAAATATAACACTTACCTAGTAGTTACCTCTTGCGACGTACGGTTCATTTGGCGATGTACAAATTGATTTAACAGTGGCGAATTAAAAAAATTTCCACCGCGTTTGGAGAACGCGATACCCCGACTGTTGTAATCTTGAGCGTTGTCGCTACTGCAGGCCTTGTAATTAAGTGAGATCAATTGCTCTTTGGCGTACCGGTAATCTTGTTAGTCGCTGCTAAATGCCGGCCTCGGCGGCGACAATAAAGCGCGCGCTTTCTGTACCGGTTATCAGTTGTATGCAAATACGTGATCAGTATTCGTACCTTCTAATCTTTTGTCCCGATTTACGCCTAGGGAAGATTTTTTACCCTTTAGATCCAAGGAGATACAAAGCTTTCTCCATCATCCAACAAAAGACAACTTTGAAAATATCAAAGATAACAATACGTGTAATTTTCTATATTTAACCAACGATCCGCTATCTCCTTTATTCCCGGTTAATAAAAATCAAAAGTTTCAGAAAAATTTGTTGTCTCAACTCTCCTTTAGTTACCACGTAAACAAGCGAAAATAAGATTGTCAGGTTGTGTCAGTAACTCAAGCATCCGTAGACTGTTTATTTTTGTATTTAAAATTAAGCGATCAATGAGCAAGATTAAATCACGAAACTAATTGGCCATATCTGTGTAATGTATATTTATATATTGTATAACGCTCATGCTATATAAGGTATGACTTTTGAAAAAAGAAAACTGTTGTGCATCGGCTGTAATTATAAGCCATTCACGTTACTCGCAATTCTTCTCTTCTTACAATTAAGGCGGTTGAAACGTTCTCTTTATAATTACTTGGGAGTGTCGATTTGCGTTTGGCCATATATTGCATTAACCTTACATTGGTAACTCTGTTTCCCACTCGGGTTACGCGGTTGTTACAACAGCGGCTCCCTGCTTCGAATTTCCTGAAATCGAATACATGTTCTGGACACGACAGAGCAGTAAACCACGCGTTCAGAGATGTGTCGCTACCTATGAAGTAACAGCGACAAGACGCGAACAGAGTTCGCCTAGCTCGACAGTTACTTACAGTAGAGAGACCAGAAGCTTTAGGAGAAATACCTAGCGCGATTAACGGGGACGATAGAAGTAGCGGTAGTGCGAGTAGAGGAGAGCTGGTGAAATAAAGGAGGGAAACAGAGGGGAAGACAAAGACGACAAGGAGGTAGAATAGAAGAGACGAGGAAGGAGAAGAATGCCCTTCCCGTATTGAGAGCGAACTCGATCTTCGACTGGCCGGCATCAAGACATTCGAGACTTCGACAGGGTAGCAAGATCGACTACAGCTCAATCACTCTTCGTCTCGTATCCTCTTCCATTCCTCTTTCTTCCCCCAACTTGTCTTCTCTCTCCGTCCGCTTGGCCCTTCCCTACCCCCATCCGTCAACTCCCTACTCCGTCCTTCCCCCCACCCTTTAACGGGCCCCATCCGACTGGGTCCAAAGCCCCTCTCCTTCTTCGCAACCCCATCGCCTATCCTCGTCGCTCTACTCGAGGCTTATCGCGGTCCGATCTCCGGACCTCTCGGCTTCACGTGGCGTGCCCTAATGATGTCTTGGAACGAACGGGTACCACCGCCATCTAACAAGAGACTTTTTCACGTTCCAATGCTAATCCCTCGGGAGTCGTTCTCTTCTGTCCCGTTCTCTGTCTTTCACCCGCCGCGGTATACATCGGCGCTCTTTCCTTCGCACGCGGAACGAGACAACGCGTAAGGAGTGCAACGGTTATTGGTGAAGTTCGATCACGATGCTTATCGCGGTATACGTGATTTGTTGCCGCGGAGCTGCGATTGAATTTCACCGGCGTGGCGGCGGGAGGTTTTCGGGGATCTGGACAGGTGTCGTGCGATCCTGCTTGAAGACTTTTGGAAATCATTGTGGAGTTTACGAAATTTATAGCGCACCGTTCAATGGACGAACATTGAACGCAAATTTCTCAGCTTGCACCTTCGCAATTCGCCAACTGAAGCATATTTGTGAAGGAAGTAGCCAATTGCAGAAGTGACAAGTGATTATTTTTTTATATTTGATACTGATCCGTTGAACAGTTGGTAGTCTTTGTTTTTGAACTCACTGAACGCGGTAATTTCAACCTTCAAAATGAACGTAACGTGTAGGGAAACCTACAGTGCTCCCTCGACGCGATCCAGTCGTCTTAATTGCCTCGCGTAGGTGTCACTCGCCCCTAATTATTCCTGGGCTCTTCATTTGCTGAAATTACACGTCCCAGACTCGATTGTCTCTGTCTTCTTCTCGGAGCCAAAGCTAAGCTTCCAAGGCCGACTTCTCGCGGGGACTCATCGCGATGTCCTCTCCCTCCCTGGAGAAAGAGAGACGATACACTCGACTGTATACGGGAGTCGATTGAATCGGTTGCAGTGCAAAAAGGGCAACCGGGACAAAACAAAGGGACTCGCCTGGAATCTCTATCGGCGAGAGAGTCGGGGTAGAGGGATCAGGGGTCCAGGAGCGGGGGGAGGTCGAAACAGAATCCAGAACCAGAGCTGCCTCATGGAAAAAAGACCTTGACTGCGGCTCTTCGAGTCTTGGATGGCTGTTGCGGGCCGAACCAACCGCCAACCGCTAAAAACCTAATTAGATGTCATAATTATACCCAGTGGTGCTCAGCCTTCGTGAAACCAAGTGTTTTGTAAAAGGATAATCACGATTTCCTCAGTGCAATCCTTTTGCTAATTGAATTCTAATTAACTTTGTTAGCTTAATACGGTCTCCTATTGGCATTGTGTTTTGTGTTTTAATTATTGTGTTCTGTTTATTTTAATAAACATATATTAGTTTGTATATTATATTGAAAATAAGTTGGATTTCATTGATCCTGAATAGCAGCACAATTTGCTATTAATATTAATATAGGAATATCTAACTTTTGCCAGTGAAAAGTAAAATTTTTACTCCGTTGAACAATATGATTCATCTGCGACAGAATTATTGGACGAAATTCCTGCCGGACGTTACATGTGCCGACTCATTCACAGATGATTTGGCGAACGATGCAACCCACTTCTTCGTCATGATAAGACGATCCTACGCAATTCTTTGCACTTATCTTCATCATTTATTGACCTCGTACTCCTTGTATCGTCTTTCGTCGTTCATTGATACAACAACGATAAACCCTTCACCGTATCGCGATATTAAATACTCACGCGTTCAAACATAACAGGTGGTATCATCGAGTTGGAGGGGTATTCTGTTTCAAATCGCATACTGCTACCCGAGAGACAGGTTAATTACACTAGAGACGAGGAGAAATTTCATTAACTCGAAGAGCAACTTCATTACTCTATTTGATTGAAGCATTTATATTATTAAAGTGTTTGCGAGTGCCATGCTGGCCACTGAACCTAGTTCTTTTATGAAGGGAATTATTCAATACCATTTAAGCGGGTTCAAAACAACATATATCAACGCATATTATTCTGCGATGACAGAATATTGATTAATCGTAGAATCAAACTTAATACGAACTTATTATACGAGGCAGTCAGTGCAAAAACGGGCCAACCCACATTAAAAAATTTTCCCTATTTTATATCATTACTAGAGCCTATTGGAATACGTTATTGCTACTAATTCAATTTCGAAAAAAATGTGGTTTAGTCCGTTGTTGGTCTGACTGCCTCATATGATGTGATGAGTTTTCTCTATTAAATTCTCTATTCCATTTTTCCATAATTACTTTTTCGAGAACAACACTAGGATAACGCGTTCAGATAACCCTAACAAAGATGATTTATTTTTAACACCGTGCATAATAAAGAGCAGTATCCAACTGATTTAGTCAGATCGCTTAAATGGGATAAACGGATGGCATTTCAAGATTGAAAGTTCACTATAAGAATCCTTTACATGGTGAACACCGAAAATTATACACGGTCCTCCACGGACGGCTGACTTTTCACAGTCGTGTTTCTCGTTTATTGGTCGTGTCAACGACCGTACAGCGGAATGTTAAGAATATTTTAACAGTCTCGCGGCGTTAATTACTATCATACGGCACGCAGTGGGCGCGTAGTACTTGAATAACAGTGTGCTGGTTGAAACGAGATGCTCCGCACCTCAGACTCGGTGATACCACCTGTTGTGCCTTAACGTCGAAGGTTTCATATCGTGAACACTCTGGAGGACGAAGACAAAGAGGAACACCATGCGTTTCGCACGAACAGGTACTCGGATTGTCGACAAAAATGCGTTCTTCCTTAGTTGCTTTACCAAGGGCATCCATTTGCAACTCTTGCGTAGAAGACTGACTTTATAATAATTTTGATCATGATATATTCCAGAAGTTTCTACTAACTTATTGTTGATTGTGTTCAATGACAAGGATTGCAGGCGTGGACTACATTGATGAAGTAACAAAATGCAATGATACATGATTAAAAAAAGTTTCCTGTCAAAAATGATAAACATTGTGCAGGAAGTTATTGAACGATCGTGGTGGTTGATAACACAGCACACGCCAAGATTCAAGAGACAAAAGCATGGCGCGTGAAGACAATAGGTGTCTCCAAACTAGAAAATTCGAGGTATTTGTGAAACGCAAGGTAGTCGAAAGCAGAAAACAAGGTACACCTGTTCTGACACGGCCGAGGGTGAAATTGGAGGGAAGCCTCAGTTTCGTTGTAGGGCCTGATTGGTGAAACCCTTGGGGCAAATCGCTCCCATACGCAACACCGTCACCTGTTGCTCATCAGCCCATGGCGTTTGCAGAGGAGAATCATTTAGAACCGTCTCCTATTAATTTTTTTCGTTTTACTACACCCGCGGGTGCGATTAGTCTAATTTCGAGTATTAACGTTGTGAAAAAAAATAACGGAGAACTGGTCGATCGTGGTGTATTTTAATTGCACGTTGCGACTTGCGAGGGATACTTGAATTGGGAACGTTTCAGTGAATTAATGCCTTCCCTGTTTCGCGGGGAGCAGATAATCCGCGGGCCAAGTGCGAAAATAATTTTCTCCGTGGATCGATACAGCTATTATTTAACTAACGTGCTTGGAGCTGGCCGATTACGCAACGCAATTACACAGATTGCTGGCTACATTACATAAATTGTTGGAGCGCGGATTACTCAAGCGATAATTGGGAAATTAATGGATCGAGCCGAGGCATTCGTAACGAACATGATGCATCAAAAAATTGTCCGAGGAGATTGTGCGATGAAGATTTAACAAGCTTCTTAAAACGGATCGAATTAATCATAGATGGCTGCATCGATGATTGCAATTGGTGAAGCGAATGGAGCCTTATAGTAAGTAAATCTACAGAATTTTTTAAAAAACATGGAGAATGTATTAGCGATCGTTGCGAAGAGACATCATTATTTTCAATTTCTAACGGTTCTGTTTATTATTGACGTAAGTTTTATAAACACAAAGAAACAGACTGCATGTTCAACTGTAGAAACTCAAATCTTCGCTACCTTTACTATTTTTATTATCAAAAACTAATAACCGAGCAAGTACCATTAATATAAAACAATCCTTTATGTTAATTAGCTTTTACAATTAGCGTTAAGCATCGCTGAAAGGTCGCTGGTTCACTTCGCTCTCTCTCTTTTTACACTTTTGACCATAGATAAATAATATATTACCATCAGACTACATGTTTGTGCATGCTGCAAAATTATAGTAGAAAGTAATTAACCTAACGTGCCGTCCTTACATAAAACCAACTGGACAAATAGTATTAAAGTCCTGTAGTTACTTTACAAGTCACACACACTCACAATGATCTCTCTCTCTCTCTCTCTCTCTCTCTCTCTCTCTCTCTCTCTCTCTCTCTCTCTCTCTCTCTCTCTCTCTCTCGCTCTCTCCGCGTCTTTGATTATCCACAAATCACGTTGAATCGTACCAAACCATTGAACCGTGTCTTGAAATCACAATAGAGATTACTTAATCAACCTTTCCAGCAAACATTTCGATACCTTTGCTTCAATCCTTTTCTCAATTGCATTCTTGCAACGTACTGCATTCTTCCTCTGCCAGCGTTCTCAGAGCTCACGAAGGAATATCGTGGAACTAGCACGAATCGTCAACGACTGGCTAACGAATCTGACGCGGGCAAATTAATTATCGCCGCGAGAATCGCAAATTGCAATCGTCATCAGGGACTTTTGAGTACAGATAGACTTAGTACATTGTGTCTCATTGCACACTTCGCCAGTAGGGCATCCTGTCGAAACAAATCGTGCTGGATATCAATCTGCAATGCATGATACAGTTTCAACAGTATACTTTAGCGTGGAATTCGGTTTTTATCAACGATATCGTCTAATAATTCGTCGACAACTGGATCGTAAGCTACGCAATATTCCGCGCCAATTGTTAGCAACAAGAAAGCGTTGTTTGTTTCACAAATATTTTATCCTAGATAACGATTTTGTAACGTACGTAAAATGCTCAGGTTGGATACGTTTAGTTTCCGAAGCTTAGCTAAAAATTGTAGCGTCTCTTGCATATTTGAAGTTGTCCAATGTCTTCAACAAGTGACTTGAGGCGAAATCTGATGCGAAGAGACTTCTGCCATCAAAGACAGTTTAAGACGGAATTATATATATATCAGTTCCGTGGCAGTTCAGTGTCAGTGGTCTCTTTGTGTCAGTGTCAGTAACTGACTCGGACACGCGTGAGCTGCTCCATTCCAAAATAAGGAAACGATATTTTCTGCCACTGACGCTGACGGTATTGAGCTGTCACGGAACTAATATTTTTGATTGTAAACGAATTTTGCGTATCGTATATTTACGGTTTATAATATTTATTTCTACAAGCTGCAATTGCAGGTATAGATCGAACTCTCTTCGATCTTAACCGCTATTTCTCCAGAAAGACGCAGTAAGTACATCAGTCGAATGTGTCCACTATTCTCCTTGTTGCGAAAATATTCTTACTGAAAAATTCCCATGAAAGGAACATGCCGGTTTACTGTGATTTTGTGAAATTTTCGACCCCGATACCCATTGAAGGGAATTTTCGACGATGCCTTCGAAAGTGCGGCCCTGAAGCAGCCTCCTGTCGTGGACCGGTTCAAAAATACCACGGATGCCCGCGCTGCGGGCGAAGGGGCGGGTTGCTGGAGCCCTCCACGGACAGAGAGAGCAATAGCCGAACAACGAGCGCGCAACGACGAGAGGAGAAGAAGAGTGAGACATAGAACGGGACGGGGTAGATCGAGGGGCGAGGAGGGAGGTGTGCCTGGAAAAGGACGACACACCAGGGGGATGCGGGTGTCGAATGAGGGAGAAGGACGAACGCGAGGACCGCTCGAATAGCGAATCTCTGAAGCAAAACGTACGACCAGACAGACAGAAGGAGGGGAGGGAGCAGGGAAATAAAAAGATCCCCGGAGGGAGGAGGGTGAGGAGATGAGGCAAGGGGAGGGTTGAAGGAGGACAGAAGGACGGGACCGAGAGGGACGAAGCGACAGAATGGAAGATAACAGAAGACCGGGAGACAAAGAGGAAGATGAGAAGGGGAAGGTAGAGAAGAGGGACAGGGTGAATGTGGAGGTAACGGCGGAACGCGTCTTTATTATACGAACGGACCAAGGAACCCAGCGACCAGGCCTGCCTCTGATGATGTTGTACTCACGACTCGCACGTTCTCTCGTATCTTCTCGTACTCGTTTAGCTTTCTCGCGTATACGGCCGTGTCCGTCCTCGCTGGAGGACCTCCAAGCCGTAGGGGGAGGAAATCGGCGCGATCGTTAAACGGTCAATTATCGCTGGCCCTCTCTCCCCTTTTCCCCATTTGGTCTCTGTTCCTACTCACCGTTCCCTCCTCTTTCGCTGAGGTCGTTTACTGTTTCTTGGCTTTACCCCTTACCTTTTGCTCATCTCCGCTCTTCGTGGTTTTCTTGCGCTTTATATCTTTGTTCCCGTTGTTCTAGTTCGCCTCGTTTTCCTCCGAATCGGGGTTTTGTTTCTGCCCTCGACGCTATAGACAGCTCGTCGCCTTTTGGGTACGTGTAGTGGAGTTTTCTTTCCGTGTACTAATTTGGACTATTTCATAGCGCCCCTTGACGTGGATGGTAGGCTTTTGTTTCTCTGGATAGGTCTAGATTTTTTGGGAGATCATGCAGCGATCAAGATTTTGTTGCAATATATGTACATATAAAGTAGTATAACAGAATAATTTCGATGGTACCTATATCTTATCGACAAGTTAATATTGTAGAAACTTCACATCCAAAAAATGATCTCTTAGAACGCATCCTAAAAGTGACTGTCATCCCATATCAGAAAAGATTATAATACTCCCCATTACGCAAATGAAGCTGACTTTGGAATTGCTCTTGCGCCAAATTAAACGTCTTTCGTAGAATCTCAACTGGCACACTTATTCAACACAAACATAGGTATGTCTATCTTCAAGGCAATTTCATTTATCACACGTACATTGGTCACTTTTTAAAAATCATTCTTTAGATTTTGAAAGAGAAATATTCTTTAAAGGTCACACCAGCATCGAGCACCAGATTGTGAAAAAGCCAAAGAGGGAACGAGCGACCATATCTTTGGCAGTGGACTCTCAAGAGCGAAACACCTCTGCGATTCCCCTTCTCGCGTCGACCATTACTCCTCGGGGTTCAGGCCGAATGCTCGCGTTTCGATATCGAAATCGGCCAGAACTTAGAGCGCATCCGGGGACTGTGACAGCGCGGTAGGTACCGAAGCAGCCATGCCCGAGAAGGTACGGCGTGGTAAAATGAAGAAGTTGTGTGGTGGTTGGTGCGAACTCAGCGGATCTGGATACACCAAGCCATTAGTCGGCCGATGGTCAAGCCAATAAAAGCTCGGTGCTGCCGTCCAGCGGCCATAAAGTTGTAGGATTCCTTGTTATGCGTCCACGTGAGACTGGCCCCGAAGGAACAGAGACAGAGCGCGCGGAGCGGTTGGGAAAACCAGAAAGATAGACCCAGAATAACGCGGCAAGAAGGAGAGAGAGACGGAGTGAGCCAAACGAACGAGGCACAAGAGGGAATATGGAGAAAAGGGCACGCAAGGATGCGATAAAGATAGAGATTGACAGGAAACGATAGGGCGGAGGAAGATAGAGCAAAAACAGCTTCCAGGTTTACTCCGAGGGAGATAAAAAAAAAGATTTTATACGCTGATAAAGAGCGAGACAGGGAACGGGGTGGGAGAACGAGAGAAGTCCACGGAGCCAAAAGGCAGAAAAAGGCGTTAAGAAGGCGCGGCTCTTATAAAATCGTGGCCAGCTCTTTTATTGGTATCGGGGCGGGAAATTATGTGTACGTTCCACCGTGGAACCTGTTTCGGGCCGTTTCTCGCGTATAATTGGAACGTTTCGGGCCAGATCGGGACACAACGTTGTGTTCGTTGCTGCGGATCATTCGTTTCCTACGGATGCGCCTCAACCTTCTTTAAAAATTCTTGGTTCTTGTTCTCCGCGGGCCATGGCCCCTTTTTTCGTTCTGCACACGCATCGGAAAGCACCCGCGGCATCCTTGCTCCTCGGCGCAAATCGTCGCGTAACCGGAGAACAGAGCCGCGACTTACGACGTTGAAATATCGCCGACGATTTATATGCTCCGGAGGGAGGATGAAAACCGCCAGTAGTGGGATTTAAAATTTCCGGGCACTCGAAGGGCGCTTCGCTTTTGGGATTTGGCGTCATTGCACCTTCGACTAATGAATGTTTCGTCTGGGATCGCGAATCGGTGTTACCTCGCGACTGCTCTCCGTTGAATTCACTGGGAAAGTTATTAAGTACACTTTTAGTATTTTGACCTCAGTACAGCGTTATGAAATAGATTCAATTTTATTGTCTCTTGTGAATTATAACCTGCGTGTTAAGACTGAGGTTGCAACTAAATTCTAGTGTTTTGTTTCCATGTGCGTTTCATTCGTTATGACATGTAATAGACGACTCTAAAAAAGAACAGACTGCAATGACAATCCAATAAATTGGGTTAGGTCTGGTTTATCTCGCGGGTTAGACAACCTAATATATTGGGTTGCCATTGTAGCCTGTTCTTTAGAGTGACACACCTGGGGGGGGGGGGGGGGGGTAGACAAGGACCCCGGCTGCACCCCCAAAGAATGAGAAAAAAGGAGATTAATGTGGACACGACTGAAGCAGTTCAAGAACTTTGTAAAATGGGAAAACTGGATTTCATTTTATAAATAAATGTTCAGAATCATCTAATGAATTTTATTGAATTTGCATTAAAAATATTTTTATCCGTTCAACTCTGCTCCTCCCGAGTTTACATCCAGAGTGCGCCACTGGTTCTCTTCGTATAACTATGCTTCAATTTCAGTAAAAGTTGCGTTGTGTTTTCTAGTACAAGGAATCACTAATAATTATATTGTTAATAACCACAGAAGTAAAAGAAAAAGCAAAAGGGCACCTTTAATCGAGATCTTTGTGCATCGTTATCAGGCGTATAAAAAAGTGCACGCATAAATATAGCAATGTATGTACATATGTATCTGGTAAAAGAAAATCACGCCGAACGGAACGCCAAATAATTATGATCGCGCGTTGACAGTCCGCGGTGGGCTCGTGTTCTCATCCGCCTACTTCGTTGCATAAAACATTATGGCCGCCATCACTTAAGGCAGAGAGACCTCGATGAGAGTACACCGGCGAGTGCTCTACGGGGTGTCCCGAAAACTCGCGTCCATCATCTTTCCGTGGCTCGGACACCCATCATTTGCTTTTTACGCAGACGGCGGATATTAATGAGAAACGATTGGCCCTTTAATTTTGCTTTCATTAATTCGGTAGGCCGGCGATTATATCGAGGTTTCGTTAGGCAGAACGGGTAGAGACAGCCAATAATGAAATGCCTGTCGATAGAGCCGCCCCCCGCTCCCTCCCTGCTTTGCTGTTCCTTTTCTCAACCAAGGAGGACTCACACCGCTCGCGATTATCATTCATTTGTATTCCGGAAATCGACCGTTTGCAATAAATGGTTAATTTATTGTTTATGGGCTATCGGACCTTTTGCGGCATTCTTTGGAGCACGAGAAAATATTCAGGCAAAAATATAGGACTTCTTCTTTAACGATACGCTTGATAAAGACACAGCATTCTCGACGTAATGGCGCTACACCAGAAAATGTTTATCACTTTTTAGAGGGGACGAGTCTGCAAGAATCTGGTCCTTGGCTCGAATGGCAAAGATTGCACGTTTCATGGTAATATTTCGGTATAGCGATTATTAAAGTACAACGATGCACGGCGGAGATCTGCTCTACCAGCGTGAGTTCGCGAGTTCATGACACTCGGGTAACCCTGCGACGGTGTTGGAGAAGAACGGCAAAAAGTACGAGAAGATGCATATAAAACTGCGCGCAGATATAGTCGCGGATGAGATTTAAATCGCTCAAGCGAGCCTCCGGGGATCATTAATCGTTGTCACTAGGCTAATTTTCGGCGGATCTTCGCCACTACGTCGGCACATTTATTCCCCTCGTAAATATACGTCGCATCGTTTCGTGCTCTATGCGCCTGCGTGATGTAAGCAGACCGGGCAAACATTTAACGATCAATCTTCGATCGTTGCGATTTGCTTAAATAAGTAAACGAAATGAACAATGCGGAGAGAGTACACTGACAAGAAAGTATCTCGAAGTGGCAATCATCAATTTTTATGAAACTTAGGTAAAATGTAGTTTTCAAAAAAGGAATTGGAACGATTTTTTTGTCGCTTAATGTCGCTGTTGAAAGAGTTACAAATATTGTCAACAGGGACGTAAAATGACAGAAAAAAATCGTTCCAATTCTTTTTGTAAAACTACATTTTACCTAAGTTTCATAAAAATGAAACGGGTTCTATTTTCATAAAAATACGCAGCTTTAAAATTTAAACCGTTTCTCTACCTGTTTTCTTTTCATAAAAATATTTTTATGAAAAATATTGGTACTCTTGAAAACTATTTTTAGGAAAATAAAACAGGTGGAAACACGGTTTAAATCTTAAAGATGCGTATTTTAAATAAGGAAACCAGCTACATAAACAGCTTTCAGAAAAATACATTTTTTAAAATAAGACCTTTAAGAATAAGAAGAATTTTAAGTTTTACATAATGCTGGGGCTGCACTAATCATTGACACTCCTGATTAAAAAAAACTAATATTAAGAAGTACGAACTTAGACAGTATTTTTCTACAATTTCTTATGTTTCTTTCACTACAACAGTGCAAATTCCAGTAGTTAAACTACACATTTTACATCTAGCAACACCACAAAAAAGTCTTAAAGGTAACGGTGGGACAAAGTGCTGGGTTTTAAGCGTTTTCTTAATATTTTGATAAGGAGTGTGAAAACAAACTGAAATAGCAGAGAAACAATCCGCAACGAGGAACAGTTAATGGTTTTCTTAAGCAATTATCCTGAATCAGATAACTCTAACTAGATCTTAATTTTATTTTCTTTTGTCCGATCTCTTATTTATTTTTATTTTTCGTTATTAATGAAGAATGAATTATTTAAAAGTGAACAATTTATATTTAGTTTTTTAGTTACAATAATTGATACACGCTGTGGCAATAAATGTACTAAGTATGTACTTTTATTCCTATTTTTGAATTTCATCGAATACATTTTTAGAATAAAAGAATAAAGAATTAATGATAAATCCATAATCATCGATAATAACTGAAAATGAAAACCATATAAATACCCCATAAAAAATATAGACATATAAATTCGGATTTCCGCTTACGGTACCAATCATTGTATAGTTTATCCTATTTGAAGTATTCTCACATTTTGTGCAACACGGAGTTCTTGTGAGCTTATAATCAAGCACGTACAGTAAACTTCGGTAGGTGGTAATCGAATGGAGAAAATTGATACCACGGATGTAAAAATACAGACGGTGTGGACCTCCGCTGCAAAGTGGTATAGAAGGCTGATGGCGCGTGCTTGACTCACTCGCGGTCATGAGACGTTTATTAACAGGATTACTGAACTAGAATCGTTAAAATTTTTTAGAAAGTCGAACCCGAGGTGTTCCACGTCTACAAAAGTGATTATACCCACTCAAGGATTCAATTTTACACAAAATACGAGAATGATAAGTATAATAACATTATAAAAATGTCAAAATTCTGTAATTGTATACACAGTGTGGTTCACCTAACATGACAGTCTCAATTTACTCGTAAATTATTGGTTGTATTAAAAAATATTTTTTTAGAGATATAGGTAATGCAATTATATGTTTTTTACTTTGTTACATTTTTATCAAGATATAACGGTCACCTTCGCCTTTTTAGATGGAATATCATATATTTTATAAGACTAATTAAAAGGATAAAAGGATGAGATACTAAAATATCGTTTGAAACGTTATATTTCAACGCGGAAACGACGATGTATTGCCGTGAACAATATTTCCACGAATCCCTCTATGCGTCACCGTCTGCGAAAGCCTCCCTTGTGTAGGCACTGGCGCAGTCCCCGAAAAAGCCTGGTTTATAGTACCCTCAAGTGTCGACCGCGCTTTCTGTTTTCCAAGGCCCTCGTTGACTACAGTTAAATGAACGTTTGGGAACACATCGAGAAGAGGTCAAAATCTCATATTCCTTACAATTTCATCTTATTATCGATAAAGTATCAAATGATGCAGAGACAAGGATTATATCGTAGGGTCGTATCGTTGTTCGATAGTTTCGTATTTTAGTCTTGTATACCTTTAATTAGCCTTACAAAATATTTGACATTTCATTTAAAAAACTGAAGGCGACTCTTGATACCATGCAACTTTTGTTTAAAAAACTTTTTATATAGCCAATAATTTACGAGTAAATTAAGGTTGTCACGTAAGGTGACCCCCCCCCCCCTGTATAGTTTCCACACACAAATATAGAAGAAAATAGATTAACATTTGCATAGAAAAATTAACAGAAAAATTCTATTTTTAATGTTTTCTTTAAGCAAAGAATTTATTCTGGAAGCTGTTTATGTAGATGGATTCCTTTTCGAAAAATACAGTTTTTCTAGATCGAATAGCTTGTGAGATATTAGACCTACATATATTTTTCACACTCCAATTCGACAGCTGTTTTGACTCTTTCAATATGGATGTTGGCGGATAAAAAATGTGTATTAAATATTTTTGTGTAATACATAGGTAGGTACTTTTTAGCTAAGTTTCGTTAAAATCGGTGATTATCACTTCGAGATTTTCCTTTGTAAGTTATATTCACTTGGATAAGTCAGCGCGAGGTTAAGAAATGTAGAAAAAGTTGCAATACTGACTGTTTACCTGCTCTAACAAATAAGTTATTACAAAGGCCCAAGGATACGAAGATGAGAGTGATACAGTTAATAGTGACATGTTTTAATAAGTTAACAGCTATTTTAAATTAAACGAATTATGTTAGGGTTTCTAAAAAAAACCTCAAGAATTTCCATAAATATTAGAAAAGCTTGTCAACATCGACTGTATGCGTTGCTCTGATAAAACTTCAATGACATAATTACCTCTAAAGTTCCCTATTATGCGACGCAGCGTGTGTCAATTATTGGTGTACGATTCATGACAGCCAACTGGAATACCTATCACAATGAAGCTTAATTTAGCTAAATCATAAAAATTGAAGAATTTTTGCTAACAGCTAATTCTTTGATATAAAATATCCTTGTATGTATATAAACTGTATGAATTTTTTGCTCTCTCTGTATAATATATGGTTACTTAATATTTATCGATAATGTTGCTCATGAAAGATATTTCAATATTAATTGGCGTATTATAAATCAATGTCACAATATATACAGTTATGTAAATTTTTCATAAAACAAAGTAGATATTGATATGGGAAATAAGAAATAACTTCTCAAGTAACGCGAACAATATTGCCTTTTGTCAAAACGCCTTTTGTCAAAACACCTTTTGTCAAAACACCAAGACCTTTATAATTTACAAGAAACTCGAATAAAATTATTCTTCAATTTTCTGAATCTAAATCATACTTACTTACAGTTAATAAAAAGCACTGCGTATAAACACGCTCAATTTAAAAAAATGTGAAAAATTTTTAAAAAATGAAAAAGTCCGATTTATTTGTAAAGAAATATAGAATACAATCGATAAATTACAAGTTGAATTATTATACACAAAAATTGTGCAACTTAATCGTTTATCCTCACAGAAGTTCACGATAAACAAGTTTGCGTTCAAAATAAGTAACTCATATTTATTCCGTGTTATGATCTGTTATAAATAAAAAATATGCAAACAGTAGATTAGCTGGCATTGTAAATTAGAAACATAATAATACTGTGGATGATAATTAAGTAATTTGCAATGTTAAGTGGTTTATAATCGATTCGTTGTTTATATCAACTAGAAGGTAATTACAGATGATTATTGTCCTTAGCTGTGAGATCATGATTCAAAGGACAAAAACAACCTTTTCAAAAGAAAAATGTCCAATTTATGGCTAAACTGTAAATGTGTCAGGCAGTACTACCTACAATTAATATAAGGAAATACTTTTTCGATTTTTAATTAGTCTGAAAAAAGCGAAAAATTTGAATCTGCATCAGCGAAATCGTAGTTATAAATAGAAAAGGCTGTGACTTCTCAATTGATGCACGAAAAGCGATTGTTAAATTGCGTTCTGAAGGCAAAACATTCCGGGAAATTGGAACTATTGATGGACAATCGGATTCTACCGTGTAACGAGTCGAAAATTATCTTTCAAGTGTGACGTTTACCTCGAAGCAACGGCAACGATGTCAGCGGATCTTTACTTTTCGCGAGGAACGGGATATTATTAAAATTGTGAAAATGGATCAAAAACAAAGTGCTCAAAAAATTGCAAATGAAATTACAAAAAGTAACAATACAAATATATGGACATGTTGGAAGAATTTTACGACAAAGTCATCTTCAGCGATGAAAGCAAATTTAATTTATTCAGATCGGAAGGACGAACAATGGTTTGGAGGAAACCGAACGCAAAATCTCATTCTAAGAACACCCGAGCTATCGTCAAACATGGAGGTGGAAATGTAATGATTTGGAGTTGAATGGCGATTAACGATGTTGGAAATTTATATTAAAGGTACCCTCCTGTCAAAACGCGTGACAAATACGTGACTTTCATAAATTAAAAAAAGGAAACCGAACCACATACAGTAAAAAAAGCTTTTTGGACTTTATTACTATATATTTGAAGAACAAACAAAAAATTATTGTTTGAATTTTATCAATTTTTGCCTTAGATATACGGCATTGTACTGTAAAAGGCTTAATTACGGAGCAATTTCAAAAACTCTTACGGCATTCTATTCATAATTAGACTCGTTATCGCCTTATCCACAAAGAGTAATTTTGGATCACCGATTTTTTTATGGACTTCAAATATGTAATAATAATGTCCAAAAGGCTTTCTTTACTGTACCTACCTTGTTCCGTTTCTTCTTTTTAATTCATGAAAATCACGTATTTTTCAAGAGATTTGACCGGAGGGTACCCTTAAACGATTTTACTTAGCTTCGATCCTCTGTTTGCTTGTTAAACGATGTTTATTTTTGTTTGTATCATGCTTGGTTCAAATCTGGCAACTCAATTTTCACCCACTTTCACCAATCCAATCATCTGGAAACTTTGCAGACGTGCGTACTTTGGGTCACAATACAATATTTAAAAAAAAAGATTTTCTTTAAAGTGACATATCACTGTCGTAATTGTAGTACAAGAAAATAATTATTTTTTAGTTTTTACTACATTTTAAAATCATTTAACTTAAAAAAATTGTTTATATATTTTTTGTTTATCCGTGGAACCATGGATAAGCATGCACATTTAAATATTTTACAGAATAATTTATAACAGAGTGCGCCATAATTGGGATTCGAAGATGATTACGCGTAGAAACAGAATAACGAAAACATCGAAACATCTTTCGTTTTTGGTGAAAGAATGGGTGTTATATAATGCAAAAACACAAACGCGCACATCTCCCCAATCACCGGCTTTGAATCCCATTGAACATTTGTGGGAATTATTAGAAAGACGCATAAGGAAACATATGTACTATGACATCCAAAATAGCGTTACAAAGAATATTAAAAAAAAAGAATGGTTTAAATAGAGAATACGAAAAAATGAACATCTTCCATCTGCAACCGATTCCGTCGGATTATAAAAAACAAAGAGTATCCAACAAAGTACTAATTTAGTTGTTGTTACTGTGTTAGGTGGATATTGTATAACAGAATCTTTGGTAATTATCGAGAATAGGGGATTTCTTGCCGATTTCAATGAACTTGAAATATGTTGTTAAGTTTAACATTCTGAACAACTTTTTCCTATTCGAGATACAGTAGTCACTCGTTATAAGCCCTACGAAAGGGGCTGGCGCCGGGCGTACGGCGCATTGTGGATACCATTCCGCGCGGCCAGTGGCGCTAATGAGAAAACCGAAGAGCGAGCGACAGGAAACGAAAGAGCGGCTCTTTCTTGTGATGGGACTGATACCGTATCTATACATACCGATACTGTTCTACAAATTTCGATCTGGTATTGATTCATATCAAGGTCAAAGGTATTAAAAGGAATCGATGTTTCTTTGATACTTACACAGGCGAATGTATCGATACCTGTGATACCTACCCGAAAATGTCGATATATGTCGATGTACAATTACAGTTACATAACTATTTTAAAGAAACTTATTTATGCAGAAAAATAAATCTTCTTATTTATTGGAAGCAAAATGTACAAAAATATTTCATTTTACTCGATTTGGTAAAAAATATTCTTGTATTATGGCAAGCCCCGCGCCTGCTGAACGCGTTTTTTCAAAGCCTGGAGAGTTAGTAAATAAAAAAAGAAATTGATTAAAGGATAATAAAGTAAACAAAATATTGTTTCTTATTAAAATTGTACAGGTAATGCACCAATTTATACACATTAAGGAATAATGTATATCTACATCATTTATTAATAAAAATTCAATTATATAGGCCACTATATTAATTCCTACTCCTACTTCATTGTTATATTATCAAATCATGATTGGTAATAAATATTATTTTCGTGAAGTACTAAATTGCAAATCGCGCCCGATACATTGGTACAAGCATGAAGCAGGTATTATATACATATTTTCAAATAGATATTAAATAGATATCATAACAGGTTTTGCCATCTGATCACAGAATTATCAAATAATGATAGTATCAGTCCCATGAAAAGAGTCTCTCGGCTCGTTCTGGGGTAGTCTCACTCACGTCCGAAAGATTTCAAGAAATGGTGGGGATAATCGCCGGGCGTACAACACATGATTGAAACAGGCTTATAACGAGTGCGTACTGTATTCGCAAAAAACTTCGATCGGTAGTTGGTCGGGACCAGATTCGTTTAGTAGTCTCGCGTAAGGAGATTTAATATTAAAAACCAAAAAGTGATATCAGCGCATTTACCAGCGTTTTTAATATTCTAAAAATACGGTTAAAATTATAAATTCTTTATTTAAGGAGATTTAAGATAACAATGTGTTTCAGAATCCAATGTGTTCAATTCCCCCCTGACCATCCATTCTTGAAACACATTTCTTTATCATTTTATTATCTTAATAATAATGTAACTTGTTGCAATTTAACATAGAGAAAGGATTAATATCGTATTCTATATTTCTTTCAAAATAAACTGCCATCTTTCATTTTTTAAACATTTTTCATATTCTTTTTTTAGTTCAGCGTGTTCGTACACAGACTTTTTTAATCCACTGCATGTAGGAACAGAGTAACTACCTACATCAAAATTTACTTTCGTATTTCTTTCTTTCTTTTCCGGAGCAGAATGTTTAATAGGAGAATATTTACTAATTAATCCAACACGAAACGTCAATATTTTTATCTACCTATAATGATATCACTCGTGGCTTATACTGAATTACCCGGTAGCTCTCTCCCACAATCGTTTAAACAACAAAAATTCTATTTCTCCAAATCCCGAACTTATTTCCCACAATGACAATACTCCTTCCTCACCAAACAAAAAACGCATCGACCACAAAGGTGCACAGTATGATGGTAATTTCGTAAACGATTTCCGAGAAGTTTCTGCAAGCTTCTGTTCCAAATCGCGTGGAGCCGATCCGCACGGTTAACTTTCATCGCCGGGTGAAAAAGCGAAAAATCACGAACAAGATACCGGCTCGTTGCTTATCCAAATGCAAAAAGGTTTAACCGCAATGTGCTGAGGGGCAGGTGCAGATAGAAACGTACTTGAATGCAAATGCAGACGCGGGAGCATGTGGTCCTGCGTGGATGCGTTTTCTTCGGGCGTTTCTTTTCGTGGAACAACCTGCTGCACGGAATTCCTCCCGCGATAAGTCAAGCAGCCTCGGGGACGCACGCGGCTTCAATTAACGCGGGCCATTAAGGTCGATTTACATCAGCGGCGGGCGCGCGAAAAGAATGTCTCGCCATTCAGTTTAATGGACCTGTTTGCACCTACCCTTCGTATGGTCCTGCCACACTAACGAGCCTCGCTTGCGATCCACTACGATGCTCTAACGTCGCGCCTGTTACATGGTCCCTTCTGGCCCGTTCCGTGTTAGCTGTCCTCGCGTCGCTTTCCTTCGGAAAGGGCGATTCGGCGGAATCCTCTCGCGCGTGTCAGTCACGTTGCCTCGGCTCGCGTAGCGACAGCGGTAGGGACAATGTGACCGTTGCCGACCCAGGCCCCGGAACTTTCCAAAGTCTGAAGCGATCGACAACTGCCGACGGGGCAGTTTCTCTCATTCATGGAAATCGTCCGAGACGCGGCCCGCAACCGGGAGACTTCGGTTAAGCATTCAAGATCGGGAGCTCAAGTCAGGTAGTTGCGACGAGCCAGCGGGCCATCTAGGAATCGCGACTTCATATCCGCGTCGATACCGCGAAGCGCGCCTGGTCGATCAAGAAAAGCATAAGGGTAACTCCATCCGATATACATACCGCGAATGGCCTAGCCGGGAGAGCCCTTACGCGCCAATTCGGACCGCTGTAAAATCGCGAAAACGTGTACCAGAGAGAAACGACTTCCGTGTGCTACCCGAGAGCACAGCGAGCGACCACGTCCTGCGCTCGGTTCGGCGACACAGCGAGCGACAGCTGAGATAGACGGCAAGCGTGTTGTGCGTTAACCTAGAAAGCACAGCCAGCGACAGCTGAGACGGAGCGCTGTCTAATGGTATGTTAATCTTATCTAACTTTCTTAAAGAATATATTTTACTTCATTGTTTTTCCCTGAAATTCCGGGTAACAATTGATTCAACACCTTCACTCCCTAATCCTTTCTTGGTAAGTATAGTCAAGGCGTGTTTTAGCACCTAAATAGAGGAAGAACCCGATAAAGATATACAGAAAGTCCCTTCAGGACGTAATACGCCTATATCCGGAGCGCATCGATTACAAGCCGTATTGCATTTTTCCATCTGCTAGAAGCGTCTTATGGTTCGTCTAATTAACTAGATGATCTTCGAGAAACTTACTCTTAAGTTGATCAAGGTATGACTCTTTTTTCTTTTTTCCATTGCGAAATTGTAAAGGCAGTAGAAATTAGATTTTGGAATCTTCGATGACCTGCTCTTTGTTATGTTTAGCAATGTCTAAGATCTTGATTGTACGTTGTATCTTTCGTACGAAGCCTACTTAATATTTCATTCTGTATCTTGTCATGTATTTAAAAGTATCTACATTTCACTCTTGCCACTTTGTGCAGTGCACCACATTGCAAACGAAGTTATTCCAAATAATTCTAAAAGATTCTCGATGGTTTTGTAAAGAACGGTTAATCAAGTTAATATGTATAGATGATGTAGATGACGATAGACGCCATTTTTCAAATAAATTCATTTCATTTCCAGAATACGTTTGAAGACTCTCACACAGGAAATGAATAATCGACTGATCAAATACAAGCTGAAAAGGCGGAACTGAAACTACAAAATAACCGCCATGTCTTTCTGATAATACCTATTTTGCTACACATTATCCCATACAACACACTCTCGTTGCAGCAAAGTTGCAGGATTGTTGCAGTGCAAGATTGAAATGTTGCACTGCAACGTTGTCGCAATATTGCTATGTCCGCCTCCTGCAACGTTTCGAGCAGTGGGGCCGTAAATATAAATAACGTCCGTGACGGACGTGACGATATTGAATGTGTGCAGAATCATAGAAGTACAAAGCCCATATTTCTTTTTCTCGCGGAAAAAATTTTCTGCCAAGGGGATATTTGAACCGGTGGCCTGTAGCATCGTAGGCGAATAGATACTTTACCGTCGAAGCTACAACCACTAATTGATAACACTGCTAATGTATTTAAACTTATACTCCTACCGTGCAAAACTTTAAACTCAAATTATTCAAAAACGAAGGCTCATTTTGACAAACTCCATTAGGGTATTGTAATACTACACTAGTGGACAAAAAGTTACAACTTTTTCGATTTGTTCTATTTTTGTTATTTTTAGCATACACTTGGGACTGTGGTATGTTTAATATGCATAGTCTGATGGAGAATTTAAAGCTGTATAAAACTCAGTTAAAGTTGAATTTATTTAATTGACAAACAAAAGTGTTCTATGACATTGAACGGGGTAACACATTTTTGGGGTCGACAAAAAAGTTACCACGTTTAGTAACTTTTTAGGTTGTCCTAAAAGCAAAAGGTGCCCCTATAAAATATTAGATTTTTTTTATTAATGTTCAAAATAGGTAAATGGGTTCGGATAAGTGGTAAGTTTTTTGTCCGCTACTGTAGGTATGTGCTACAACTTCCATCCTGTGTCATTCTACACATTAAAATACACAGGGTGAGTCACCTAACATTTAAGCTTAAAATATCTCCGTTGTTTTTAACGATACAAGAAAATGTCTCAAGAAAAAAATGATTGCTAGACAAAAAGGACAACATATTATACATAGTAGAATTTGTATTTTTATTGGCTATAACGTTACAGTAATGAATATATGTTATCACATTAAAAAATCCATTGATGATCTTGAAATTTCGGGAAATATATAACCTTGAGAAAAAAATCGTCTCCGTCAGAATAATTGTCTCCCTGAAGCAAATATTTTTTACCTTAGACATTTTCTCGTATTATTAAAAACAACGGAAATATTTTAGGGTAAGTAACGTTGCGGCAACGTTGCATCAACATTGTGGAAACGTTGCCAAACGTTGCCGTAACGTTGCAGAAATATTGCAGGAACGTTGCCGTGCAATATTGCAACGCAACAGTGATGCAACTATGCAGCAATAATTCTATGTCTGCCCCGTGCAATGTTGCACGGCAACATCGCAGCAACATTACATCGATATTGCTCTGCAACCATGCAACAGTGCAAGGTTACTGTAACGATCCTGCAACGTTGCCCCCACGAAGTGTGCTGTATGGGATGCAACTCTCTGCCCGCCAACTCATTCTTTAATAAATTGGACAAAGATTTTTTGCTCAATGCTACACCTACTAAATATGTAGAGAACTTTGATATATTTTTTCCAAAGTTCTAACTCAAAGCGTATGGCTCTCAAAATCCATAATCGATGTAATTCTACGAATTGCAACTTCTAGTCTTTTAAGGTTTAATAATTTCACGAATGTTAATTAAGGTCAGACATAGTAACAACTTACTAGCTGTGCCTCGCCTTTTACTGAGTAATAAAGACGTTCAATAATAATAATAATAATAATAACAACTCGTGTAACACCCTTTTTCCGACTTGCAGCTTTTTTGTTATTCTGATTAACTGATTCCGTTTTGTATCCTAGTTTTTGTCCTCATGTATCAGTCTCCAAAGGTCGGTAACACACGCCAAGTACCAAAGATCGTTTTGTCAGTGTCAAAGCTGTGCATGATCCTGAAACCGAATCCGCTAATCGCGGAGACGTACCATATCGTAAACGGCGCGGCGGCTGCGAAATCACGTTCATTCGTCCATTTCTCGCACGCTCGGATATCAAGCGCGAAAATATGAACGCTGGCCGCGTCTCGACGCCTCCAATTAGAATAATGACGATTAGGGGAAGAGAGATGTCATCGGCGCATCCACGGAGCCTTGCTCGTCATCGGCGACGAGACGCCGTGGAATTACGTCGAGCTATTTAAATTTATTAATTGAGCGATATCAGTGAACTCGTGCGCTAACAGTGGCCTCATTGAATTGCCTCGGGCTACGTACATTCGCAGTAACTCCCATCCGTCTGTTTCGCGTTTATTGCGTAACGGGCAGACTTTTCACGACACGTTTCTTCTCGTATCGATGGATTTCGCCGTTTATCATAGGTAGTCACCGCTTTTTCAACCTCAGGGAAGTTACAGGAACTAACTTCAAACCGGAAAACTGGTCACATTGCTTCCATTCGTGTTTGATGTAATTTTTCATTTTTGATACTACGTTTTGGAGGCAATGAATTTTCTTATAGTAAGAATTTTTGTGGAAGTTAACTGCTGAGAAGGGTTCTCACGTTTTTTAGCGAGTATAAGTAGAATAATCAACGTCGCTAAAAATATTGGTGGAAAGTTATTGTCAAGCTGGGAACGCATAAGTACAGTACTTGGCGTACTTAACTTTGCCATTCAGTAAAGTTGCCTTACTTATTCATTAATACCAAAGAGAAAAAAATTGCGACCCATTAAAGGCGAAAATGTCATTTACCCAAAATTTACTTTGATCTGTTAGGTTTATACCTGAAAATATTGCTGATACTTTTATAATTCCGGTAGGGGCGATAAAGGCACAAGTTTTTTTTTATTTCAGATGGATACGACTGGCACAACCGTGTTAACCATGACGGAAGCATTTTTAAAAGTGATCGCACATGAACACCTCTGACACGATAAATATTTATCACTTTTTTAATGTATCGGCGTGATAGTGCTAGTAAAATATTAGTAAAAAAATGTACAAAACCGGAACTATGTGGAACGTTTATTTTGGTAGGTAAAAATTTATAAATACTGCCCATTTTTCACACACTTTCGAGTGAATACCTCCTTAGCGCGCCCAGATGCAGGTTGGCCGAAACTGCGTTCGTTTCGATTCGTGTGACAGAATCAACGGCGCGCGGGTACCAGTTCCCGGGGCGACTTGATTATTGGTGCGCCAATCATTTTAACGGCTAATGTCGAGGGCGACCGATAACCCCGCACGATAAAAGGAACGTTTCTTCTTCTTTGTCAATCAGTTACTGCGGTACGATGACAGTCGCGGTAAAATATTGACTGTTCCAACGTTATATTAAGCTATCGATTCCGACTTGATTGAAGAAATTCGATTTTGCAAATTGTAAAAAGAATAACTATGTAGTATTAGACACTACACAGGAGGGTGTTAACCCTTCGTGATCACACCTTCTTATAATCACAAATTGGTCACATGGGGTTCACTGTAACCTAGCGCCATTTTTTGAGTTACCATTTTCGTATTTATGAATCCTTTACCTTTTCAGTGATAATTGTACATTTGTGATACCTACTTATACAATCATGGTCTAGAAGACTTTTTCTAGAAATATAAATTTGGATATCATAAAATTTGTAGTTGAAAATGATCGATTTTCCTCGGTTGTGGGAAAAAACGATTTTTTAATTTCTTCTATTCTTTTTTGCGATAAATCCCCTTTAGAATTCGTAAAGGCGCGACACTTTAACTCGAAAAGTGCTCTTGGGGTGCTATAAACCCAGTGTGACCACAAAGGGTTGAGAATCATTTCAGATTAAATAAATCGTTATAAAGCAATTTTGTTTCCTTTTTATTTATGTTCTAAGCAATGTACAAAAACTATTGCGATGAAAGAGTATTAGAGAAATAAATTTACACTTGTTCTAAAATGAACTTTCCCCATTTTCAAAATTTTTTATAGATGGAATCTGAGTTGGATTAATTACCACAACGTTGGATGTTCAGAACGAGGCAAATAGACGATGAGGCAAGGTCAGGGAAAAGGTTAGAGAATAAAGTTGTGTGGGATGTAATATACATTTAAATAAAACAGGGAAAGATATATATACAAGATTGAAAGAAACTAAAACTAATACAAAGTAACCGACTACAACACAAAACGACTCGACTTAACACAACGACTCAATTCATCCTCACTCTCTGCCGGTTGTTCCAACTCTAACTTCTCTCTGGGAAAAGTCCGCCTTTCCGAAAAGTACGTTACACTCCCATTACGCACGCTTTCCACGTCGCCCTCATGCCCAAATATGGGCACTCCTTCGCCGCGCACTTTCTCACCCCGACAAACCCTTGCACGCGTCGCTGGGCCCAGTGACGCGATGGGTTTTCCCCAACGGGCCTGTCTCCTCAGAGATTCTCAGCGTTCTACAGTTGAATAAATTTAAACAAGCGTTAACGATAATGTGCAGGAGGCTCAACGAATGCAGCGTGTCTTGTGGTTGGGCTTCATTGAAAACGAAGACAAGGAGGCTGTAACCCTTTCGTCGGGTGTACGTCTGCGTGACAAAAGAGTTTAAAAGTGACCCGACCAGCGCTTTGACAAATGGACAATCAGTAGCGCGAAGAAGCTACGTGTAGAAAAATAAATCAGGGGCCATAGCTCAAAAAATATCAGAGTGTTTTTGGCCAAGAATTGCCGATGACCACACGCTGCTTAATCCTGATTAATGCCCTCGGAAACTCGCGCTAATGCCGATGCCAGTCGCGCCGTGTTTCTTCGGTCACGTCCACGTTCTCCTTTCTTCATCCCCCGTCAGCTTTCCATTGCTTCTTCTTCGCCTCTTTGAGCTTCTCACGAGGGAACAGCCCTCGTAATGAGACCTCCACTCGAGGAGTTCGTTGACATTTGGCGTATTCATCGTCGTCACTGTAAACGTAAATCTGATCCTCTCGCTGTTTCGGATAGATTAGTGTAAAGTCGATTCGGACGAGAAAACGTGTGACGTGATATTTTGTAGTTATTTACTCATTTGGAAAATGTTTAAGTGCACAATCTTCTTAACCGTCGAGACTGTGATATTAAGTCTTTCTTTCCATTCACAGATGCGAGAATTAGAAGATAATAATAAAAAAGAAGTAGAAAACGTCGAGGAAAGTTATTGAGATCTTAAGGGGGAACACCACTGTAATGGCCAGGAAAGTAGAAGATAATTAGAAGATAATAATAAAAAAGAAGTAGAAAACGTCAAACAAAGTTATTGAGATCTTAAGGGGGAACACCACTGTAATGGCCAGGGAAGTAAGCCATTTCTAAGAATTGTTACAACTTGTTTACAGTTTTCATAGAAAATTTGTATTGCCTACCTTTAGTAGGTACGTTGCCTCAAGAGACTATAAAAAAAAATAAAATGGAAAAACATCCATAAATTTTAATGTATTGATTAATCTTCTACCCTCCCCCCCCCCCCCCCCACACACACATACGAGCTAGTCGAATATGTAACTATGGAACAGCAGGTTCGAAATAAAATTTCTTTTTTTTATAAACTTTATGCACGCGGTTTCCGTTGTACGTACGGATTCTTTGATTCAAAACAATTTTTTTGAAATACGCACGAAAAACTGTCCATCGTATTCGCGGATTTTCGAAACTTTTCTTCTAAACCGCACCATTTTTACGAAAATAATTTGTTTAAGAAATCGATACGTACAACGGAAGCTACACTCATACAGTTTATGACTCTTATGCCTTTTAAATCTTATATCAACAATATTGAGAGTGTTCAACACAAATTTCTAACACTTGCAGCCAAACATAGTGGCCATCCCATGTTATTTAATACTCATAACTATGAAATGATTCTTAATAAATTAAATATCAAGCCATTAAGCGATAGAAGAAAGATGTTTGATATTATGTTTGTAAGCAAAATTGTCAAAGGTGTAATACCCTGTCCTGCGATCATTCAATTGTTCTCTCTAAATGTACCTTCAAGGAGCTTTAGGAATTATTTACTGTTTCATACTGAACTTCAACGCATGGTATATGGTTATTATAGCTGTTTAAATCGAATGTCCAACCACGCTAACAGTATCCATCAGAACATTGATTTATTTGGACAATCCCTAGCATCTTTAAGATGCTCTCTTGATGATATTCCATAATTTCTTAATCTATAATTACTATATACACTCTCTTTCGTTTCTCTTCGGATTAGTTATGTTTTTTGATATACAGTGGCGGACAAAAGAAAGTTTACAACTTTTAAAATCGTTGACTTTTATAAAATTAAACCAAACGAGTTGGGTTTTTTTGAGAAGCTACAAGGATTAATTTGCTATGAGACGTGTTTCGTTGTTTTGAAAAAAATGCACTTGGTCGGAATAGCAAACGAAAATGGTAAATGTCATTTTTTAAACCTTTTCTTGTGAGTCTGTAATGAAAATTCAAAAAATCCGGTTATAGATTTAAGTAAGTAATATACGTGTCTAAAATTTCATCAAAATCGGTGAACGTTGCTCTGAGCTATGATCGCTTAATGATCGCAGAGTAAGGTCGAAAATCGCGAAATTCCCGGAAATCAGCGACTTTTGACCTTATTCTGCGTTCTTTAAACGCGTGTAGCTCAAAGCAACGTTAACCGATTTTGATGAAATTTTAGACACGTACCTATATAACTTACTTAAATCTATAACCGGGTTTTTTGAATTTTCATTACAGGCTCACAAAAAAATTTAAAAAAACGACCTTTACTATTTTTTTTTCACTATTCCGACCAATTGCAATTTTTTTTTCAAAACAACGAAACATGTCACTCAGCAAACTAATCCTTCTACCTTCTCAAAGAAACTCATATCGTTTGGACCAATTCTAAATAAGTTATGCGATTTTAATAGTTGTAAACTTTCTGTCGTCCGCCACTGTATGTATTATGTCTCCCCGTATTATTACCTTATTTTACCAAAGGGTTTACCCCGTGAATATTAATAATAAATAAATAAATAAATAACA
Organism: Andrena flavipes; assembly: GCA_963971345.1. Taxonomy (NCBI): domain Eukaryota; kingdom Metazoa; phylum Arthropoda; class Insecta; order Hymenoptera; family Andrenidae; genus Andrena; species Andrena flavipes. The sequence goes on along the minus strand of OZ020479.1, from coordinate 52,488,537 downwards.
AAAAAAATCAAATTTTATTTCGGACCTGCTGTTCCATAGTTACACATTCTTCCAGGTCGCGTGAAGGGGTCTAGAAGATTAATTAATATATTAAAATAATTTATATATATTAATTTTCTCTTAATTTCTCTGAAAGACTAATTACTAAACTCTAACTCCTGCTAAGCATTACATCACACTTTGTCTGCATAAATTATCTTTCCACTAATAGACTTCTATCATAGCATGAAGATATTATAGAATAATAATAAGCACCTAAGAGCTAACAAGCTTAAAAATGAAACCGAGATAGGCATCAACATCAACATACGAATTCGTATACGAATGTTCTACTTTTCCTAAAATAGAAATATTATACCTCACAGTCATAAAGCACCCGTTTGCTCCCTCAATTACCATGTACATACTGCCTCGTTCAAGAACCTTCGCGAACTCCCATTGATCATGTTCCATCAAGCTTTAACCTACGTGTCCAGGCGAGTTTCGCGATGAAAGCAGCGAAAAATCACTCAACGACGAGAAACCGATCACCGTTCGATGCAGTAGGCCCTGAAAGGGCCCACTAAGAGAGCCGCTTAAGGATCGTGACCGGCGATTGAGTTGTACCCAACGTTTGTTAAGACTGCTAGAGAGAAAAAGAGGAAGGAGGACGCACGGATAGACCGGCACTGCATAGGAAAGAGAGCCACGATCGAGACACAGGAGACGATGCATCATCTCCGGCCCGTGATGAATCGGACGAGGACGGGGATACGGGCCCTTCGTTGGAGAAGAACCGACACATAAATTCACGTGCACGTCCTGGCGTGTTCAAGAGAGAATAAGGGAGAGGGGGGGGGGGGAGGAGCAAAAGGAAAGGAGGAAAGAGGGAGCCCTCACGTGTGCGAGAATGCGAGACAAAGAAGCGCTCGTGCAGTAAACTCGCACGATCTTCGTGGCGCAAACCACATTCGGCTGCACGTACTTTCGTGCTTCGAGCAAGTTGCACCCACACGGACCCAGACACTCTTTGTACATACGCACGCGCGTAACTTGCGAAGATGAGCAGATTGAGGGAAGAGGGGGATCGAAATGCATGAAAATATTCTGAGGGGGAAAGATCTTCAAGGTGTAAGAAATAAATGAACTAGGGTAAAAGACCCTATCATTGACACCTAATCAATTACTGTCACCTTAAGTTATTTTACATGAAATAACAAATAAATAAACTATAGTTTATAATCAATAGTATAGATTATAGGTTGAATTACATATTTCATTTTGTGTGTAACTTTACAACGTTTATTTATTCATTATTTTAAGTAAAATAGCCTAAGGTGACAGTAATTGGTGCCTTTACAATACCTGTTCTTGTAACGAAACGTTTAATGAATTATGTAATTGCGAGAGGAACTACATACGTGCCAAAACTCCTCTGAATCGGATCTTAACTTGAATAGGAGCTAGTAAGGATCGAAGGCGATATTGAAGTAAAAGGGTAATGAAATAATGTATTGCTCCATGTATTGAAATAACACTAGACTGAGACCCGTTGAGAATTATAATTAGTTTGGGAGCAAACCAGGAAGAAATAGATAAGACTGGTATTGGATTGGAGCCGTATTCGAAAAGGGCGCTGCAATGGTTTTTCAGGATATTTTCAAACATGAGTTACAGTGACAAATTTTCAATGTAAGATTCAGTACAATTTGCATTAAGTAGAAATATCTGGCCATAATACTGGGATTAATTCATTACAAAAGGTGCCAGACTTAAGTTTGAATTGAATGTAGTCTTGTTGTAGACGGCTTCCTGATCTGAGGTTAGATATGTTTGGTATCGTAGCAACATAATGTGTTTTACAAAGCAAAATTTAAATTGGATATACATATACTTATGATTTTAATCAAGAAAATTGACGACGAAATTAGGAGAATAGCGCTGCAATTACTTTGTGTATAGGAATTAATACATTAAACATTTTTGTATGATTTATTTGCTGCTTATACGCTTAAACATTATATTGAGACAAGGTGACTACTCACATGTTTGTCACGGTTTAATATTTCAGGGTCTGAGAAAATTATAATTTAACACTGAGCTCCAATTTCACTGTAAGCATTAATAGATGCTTTATTTTATATCCAAAAAGATGCTATATTTCTCATAACATGAGCGTGTATCGATTGTTCCAATAAACTTCCGTGTGAAGAAGATGCGAGGTGAAAGGATTTAAATTCACGTGATTTCCTGTTTCAACTGATTACGGTCATATTCCTCGAGAACCAGGCTGCCTTTGACTGCACATATACATTTCTTTATGCTGGAGGCTATTCACGCCGGACTCACACGTTGACAGAAACATATGTACGTGGGTGAATGAGTGAGTATCTAAAGGTTACAACATGCGATTAAAGATATTCGCGAACTTTCTCGATTTCCTCGTTAAGGGATCGGCAAGAGCAACGTACCTTATGAACATCAATTTTAAATGAAAGCTTTGAAATACATGTGACTGATTTGATCATAACATAGTCTATGGTAGAATATATTTTGAGACTCTCCTACACTCAAACAGTCTCCATTATCATTTAATTCGTTACCAAGCAGGACACATTTCAACTTCAAAGTGCTTATACAACCTAATAGGCATTCTCGGAAATAAACTTCTGCATTCCTTCAGAACACTAATCAACCACTTTACCTACATCTACCAAAACAAATTTGAATAACCCAGATGTCAAAACAATTCTCCATCCCCACTTTATAACAACATACCAAAAAATAACACTGCAATCTATAAATCTATACATAATTACACTCACTTTCTATTTCTACCCTAAATGAGACCTCGACAAGCCACATACATATAGGAAAGATGTCCTATCTGCATCTATTGCACCAAAGACATCTCAAAATTCTCTCTGCCAACGCCTACCCTTTGCAGTTAAACGTTCAATGCCGGACCTATCGCAACGTACCCAAGAGACGTCGAAGAAGAGATCCGAGAAATCACGTGTGAGGAACAAGCCCTCGATAGTTGCGTGGATTTCACATGTGTGTAAGATATGGAGTACGTGCATACACGATTATACTCGTGGGAGTGGTGGAGGTTAGCCGAGGGGCAAGCATCTGGTCGTAATTACTAAATTATCCTTTAACTCCGCCGTCCACTCGAGGCCGCGGCGCGATCTTATCCGGCCAGAGGGTTGTGCCTAGGTTTGCTCAACCAGCCCATACGCCGAAATGATCGTCGTTTATCGTCGGTAACCCTTGCTTGGGACGGGGCAAGGGGAGAAGGGGTTGCCAGAGGCAGACAAAATGTTTCATAGGGTCTCGGAACGCAAAATCGACGGAAAACCGGTATGGGGAGCATCAGCGACGGGAGTACAACGCCACCAACTATTTTCGAATCTCAACTACGCGATTATCCGATTACATATTTCCTCGTTAGGTTCTACGAGTGATGGAAACCAGCTTCTTAGAATTCCGTTGGTATCGAACAGGCGTTCTTACAAGAATTCGATTAATTCTATTAGGAGGTCATCTAAGGAAAATTTGTTTATATGGCGGAAACAACGAGAAAACATGAGATGACCCCCTTTCATTTTGTTGCATTTTTGAAGGGTGGTTTAGAATTGAAGTTAGGTACTATGTGATGTATGCTGTTAATATTAGAATCTTCCATCCACACCACTATAGCGCACAGACTATAAGCTAAGTAGTGGTTGATATAATACTTAAGGTATCTCAGTTTGTTAAAAAAATGTATAGCCTTTTGAGATTTTGTTACTAAAACCTACTAGACTGAAATAATCCTGTACACAGTACCATATCCAGTAACGGAATTTGGAAACCTGCTGTCAAATATACTCTGAGTGTGTTTCAATTCACGCATACTGCGCATAGACTGCAGGCAATGGTAATTGGTGGTTCATACGGTGAGTGCATAGACTGTATAATCTGATTGGAGTATTCAAATTCGAAAAACTACGCATGCGCACATTATGTGCATTGGCTGCCTATTGTTTGATTTTCTGTAGTTGTTGCACACATCATGCGCTAGAAGTTGGAGGATTCTAGGGAATTCTACGAATTAGATTATGCAGTCTATTCACTCACTGTATGAACCACCAATCACCATTACCTGCAGTCTATGCGCAGTATGCGTGAATTGAAACACACCCTCTGTCTACAAGAGACAAATGGTATGCGGGAGCCATCTACAGTAAATTATCGTTGTGAAATCCTTTAAGTTTGTTCGTTGCATGATCATCTCTATCCCCTCTAACTGGAGGGATCCCCCTTGGAACCAGGCAAGCGTAAAGGTCCCCGTATGGGCCTTTAAAGATGACTTTCATTTTTTCTTATTCGCTCTCACTTCTTTCTCACTCTCTGTCCCTTTCTTCAACTGCCGACTGCCGCTATCGACGAAACATAATATACCATCAGCTCGAGCCGAAATACGGTGCTAATCGCTTGCGCTATTCACATTGTGATCTTACAACGAGAATTCACTGTACACCGAGTTCTCTTGACTCTCGGACACCAACTGCTCCTCGCATAGTGAAAGACCCGGTCCCTTCTTCGCGTGCTGCGCAAGGGAGACATAGGTAGTGTCTAGGTCCTAGATTCTAGAAGGGACCAGCTTTTTTACTGTGTGAGTGCGGTTGGTATCCGAGAATCAAGGGAACTCAGTGTAGCTCTGGATATTAATCGTGGTACCGAAATTATGAAAATGTGATGATTACCATTCGGCATCCTCCCATCTCAAATCCATCCTTCGATCGCAAATATTATAATACAACCACGTGCTTGTATCGCTTATGCTACGATACCTCGACAACTTATATTCATCAAATATATACGCAAGTTACATTTCATTTTTATCTTCCTAAAATCATCGATTATCTGCACCTAATATTCTACAAACAGCAATGTGAACGTACACCTCATTATTCTGCAACACCACGACAAAATGGGAGACAGACATCACGAATCCCTCCCTTGTATCAAGTCCATAGAAATTTGTAAATCCTCCATCTTCCTCTCGTTTTCCTGCGTTCATTTATATTCACGATGCAACCAGTCTTTTGCCCAAGTTTCCAAAATGTACATACATGTCCCTACTTGATTCTCCATATGTTCTCAACAGATTTCTCCAAGTGGGGATGTTCGAAACACTCTTCCCAATCCATTTTTCTTCATTTCTTTTAGATGAAAGGATGAAACAGTGACGAGAGGAGCGCACTGAACGAAGAAAGCCCAAAGCGAAATCCGTGTCTGATCCGGTTGCTGTTCCTACGTATCCGAGTTCGCAGCCTCGCGGATCGACGCCAGAATAAAGAGACTCCAAGCCTGAGGAGGAGGAGGAGGAGGAGGAGGAGAAGGAGGAGGAGGAGGAGGAGAGGGAGGAAGAGGAGGAGGAGGAAGAGGAGGAGGAGAAGGAGGTGGAAGCAGCTACAAAGATGAAGTTTGCAAGGGAGTAGCACGACCGAGTCGCTGATACCATGCATCATCGATTCAGACAGCTCGCTACCCTCTCCTCGAGCCGCACCGCCGCCGTGTTCCGCTCCGTTTCGTTCCTCCTTGCGATTCCTCCGGTTGGCCTCTTACCTCCTAAGAGATCGTCCTACCGCGAGCACTCGCCTACCTACCGACCCAACCTGACCACCTTCGAACCCTCCCCACAGGCTGGCAAAAATGGCCCTGCGAGGGGTCGGGATCGATCGATCGATTCCGAAGCAACATGGAAGATAGCTGGGCGATCGAGTAACGATTCAGGTGCTGGACTCAGTGGTCTCGGTGTCGATGAATGATCTTACAATTATTTTAAAACGTAATATAATGAAAATGTACTCATATTGTCTGAGTTTTAAATGGACAAATTCTCTGAAAGATTGTCTTTCTTGGACCGGCTATAATTCCTATAACTCAATGGTATTCGCACAATCCGATTGCTTTATACCACATTAGTTTGACCATATTCAGAGTATTGCTCCTTAATTTGGTCTCCGACTCTTGTGGAATAAAATCTACTTATAGAGAGGCTCCAGCACAAACTGCTTAGGTTTGCCGCTTATAAACTGCGCCGTATAATGTCACGCGATAATCATAATTAAAGACCTTGCAGCTAGAGACACTATAAAGTGTCTCTACTTGCAGCAAGGGCGCAACTCCATCTTTACCAGTTTCGAGTAAACTGTTAAAACTGTTTATAAAATTATTGCTATAACATAACATTAAAAGGAGAACACTGATTGAAAAATATACATTTTCACGCAATAAGTAAGTAGGTACTTGATCGCTAACTGCATTACGTCGTTACATTTTGCCTTTTTCATTGGCAATGGAGCAGTGTACCATGGATTCTGGGGCTCAACTGATAGACTGTACATTACTGGTTTGGTGCAAGAAGGAGGCAAATCTGGATCTGCCTCCGTATTGCACAAAACGGTAACGAGTGCAAGTCCAAAATTTACAATAAATTGGCCATTTGTTTCCGGATTTGCATCATACTTACGCCAAACGAGGTAGAATTTTTTTCGCTAATATTACACGTCATAACTAAAAAACTGTCAAAAGTGGAGATGCACCCCTCTTGCTGCAAGGTCAATTATGGCCAAATTCTTACGTCTCTGAACTTATCCATGTTATCGGAATGTAGGCGTATTGCAGATCTTTGTTTCCTATTTAAAATGGTTAATACTTGTATCAACTGTCCTTCACTTTTACGAGATATCTCCCTCTATGCACCATCTGTAAGCTTAAATACTAATCTATGTTTGGTGCTCGCAATTCTGCAAATCGGATCGTCAAGTTACTAACATATATTCTGAACATATTGATTTTTTCAGTGGATCCATACAAACTTTCAAAACCAATCTACGCAAAATTGTTATCAACTAAGGTGCAATGTTTAATTTTTAATTTTTTTACTGTTATAAGTCTTGTTTTTCTTGTAGGGTAAACCAGGGCGAATCGGATCACTTTGTGTTTGACGGTAAAAAAACAATAGTTAAACATTAAAAAACTAATTTTTTATAATATATTCGTAACCAGTACACCCTTGGTTTCAACTTGAATACATAAAAATTGAAACTAAACATAAAATCTTTCATTTATAAACAAAAAACGAAGAAGTGAGAAATATCCGATTTGCCCCAAAACTTGGAGCGAATCGGACCATCCAGAAATTTCTAAAAAAACTGAAATTTTCATAACAAAATCTTTAGAATCAACTTAAACAAATCTAATTTAATGACAGTGAAGTCAAGTGACACTACTTAGCACACAAATCGGAAGGATAGTGTCGTTTTTCGCTGTCTCTATCAGTACAATTATCGTGGCACCACTCTTCTCAGACAATCTTCTGAAAATGGACGAATTAATTTTTCACCGCAGTAAATACAATGTCATCTTCTTAAAATCATTTATTTATTTATTTTTTTCGTCATTTCTTTAGATTTAATGTATATTACAGCTTCCTTTATTGTTTATGGACACCATGATCCCTGATTGCGCTTTTTTATGTACCTACGAATCATCTGTATATAAACAATCATCATATTTATAATTATAGAAATGCTTAAATGAAAAAAAGGAGTGATCCGATTCGCCCCATATATAAGTATTTCAAAGATTGTAGATTACTTAAACATATTATAATATAATAGTCTAAAATGCATCAAATACTAAACTTGGTCACCGTGCAAACTAATAACAATAAGCACATTTGAATTTTCAAGCTTACTTTTTATTTTAAATACGAAATTGCAGATTACGTAGGTTAGATACGGACCAAAATTGTAACATTCGCTCGCAACCATCTCACTAAAAATGTATGCCAGCTCTAAGCAATGACTTAAAACAATTGACGAACTATTGCAGTAAGTGCGGGGGAGAGGGACGAGGTACTACAAACGATCGGAATAATCATTTCTATCGCGATGTAAGAAATATGGACTAAATTCTTATTTTGATCCGATTCGCCCTGGTCTACCCTACGTATACTACTGTATTTTGTATTGTGTAAATTGGGCTTGTCCCGTAATAAATATTAATAGTAATAAATAATAATATTGACGCGGTTGTAAAATGACGCGTGCCGCTCGCGTGCACCGGACCTAAGACGTCAAATGTGTATCTTGCTTGTCATTAGAACGTCTTATTGGAATTTTACTGAAAACCGAATTTGTGAATCTTGTAAATTTCGACTAAAAGTGAAATTTTTTAGGGTCTGATAAATTTGGTCAACCATCGATATTTGTAATAATCTGAAATCTTGCGGATTTTTTCGACAGGGTATTTTCATCTTTAGAACCGTTTTATTGTCGAATCAGAAAATAGCTACGTTATTAGCACGATTTGATCTATATTTCTGGAAAGTTTTAGATTTTTTGGAATTTTCCAGTTGTCGAATTTCTCTTGTAAGTCCTTTCATTTGCATTCTATTGGGAATCATCTCTGCCCCGAATGACGATGAAGGCATGCTGATCGAGAGTACCTGTTGAGAGGAAGCATTAGACGTCAGTGTGCATACTGAGGCTGCAGCTTTCTTAAGGGCTCATATACGTTAGGGTGGAACGAAATATAGGCACAAAATATTTTCTTATTATTCATGACTTCTAATAGTGGGCAAAAGTTGCCTTTTATGATGGTATTTAAGCTGCCAAAGTTTGAACGTGATCAACAAATTTTTTTAGGTGCCGCAAGCCTTTCAAAAATTAATATTTCAGTAAATATTAATATTTTAAGGGTTTGCGGCACCTCAAAAAATTTGTTAATCACGTTCAAGTTTTGGCAGCTTAAATACCATTATAAAAGGCAACTTTTGCCCACTATTAAAAATCATGAATAATAAAAAAATATTCTGCCCCTATATTTCGTTTCACCCTAATCTATATTTCATCCTCTGCGACACTCTGCGTTCAATGTGAGCCTACAGTTACGCGTAGCTCGTCGTGGCTTGGCGCGGCTCGCGTGTCGGCAATCTATGAGCGTTCTCACGGCGCGTGGATCGGCGAGTCTCGTGCTAAGCTCGCCCAGGCTCACGAATCGGCAATCCATGAGCGTTTGCATGCCGCGGCTCGGCTCGCCCAGGCTCGTCCAGCATCGCGAATCGGCGATCAATGACCGATCAGATGACGATCAAAGATCGCCGATCCACGTGTCGTCTGATTTGACCTTGACGTAGCAGCTCTGATTAAGGCTTCAGGTCGTTGTCTTCTCATATTTCTGTCAATTCATTTGTGCTGACGCTCGAAACATGTTTACTTTAAACTTTAACGCTCCACTGAGTTTACGACCTGGCTATACCTCTTCCAGCTACTGCCAGAGGAAGATCTCCAACCCGGAAATTCAAATAATTATGAAACTTTGAGGATACGTACAGGATATATACACACGCATTGCGCAATTGTTTTGCTGCTCAAATTCACTCTATGGGGGTGAAATCCACCCTTGAAAACCACTCCGATTTTGTGTTATACCTCGCAAACTGTAAGTTACCAAATGATAGTCCTAATTAAAAGAAGTATCTTTCTTCTGAAAACTTTTTTCTATCTCTTACGTTTCGCGAGTTATAACACAAAATCGGAAAACAGTCGGTTGTTCAGGCTTCATTTTTACCTCCTTAGAGTGAATATGCGCAGCAAAAGAAATGCGTTGTACATATCTATATATCCTCCATATATCTTCAAAGTTTCACAATTTTTTGAATTTCCGGGTTGGGAATCTTCCCTTGTAAATATAATACATAATTGTTTCTCGGAGACGATGCAAGTAAATGTCGACAGAAGCGGAGCAAGACCGCATAAAACTGTGGCCTGTAGCGCATTACAAGCCAAGTAGGCAAAATATCGGGACCGATCTTGAAATTGTTCGAAAGCGTGGCGCACGGTAATGCAGATAGGAGGGGCGGTTTTCAAGCACCGACCATCGAGTAATATTTATCGTGGACGAATCAAAAGTACCTTGCTGGGAGCGAGGGGAACGAATAAAGGCTGGATACCTGACGGACACGGTCGTCGAATTGGCTGGTAATGTGATCACGTTTCAATTGGCCGACTGCTGATGATTGCATAACAAAATCGATCGCTGCTTTTGCACCCGTTCGGTCATTCGAGCACTGTACGCGGAATCGCGTCGATGATCGTAAATTTTGAATCGACCATGCCGCTGTTGGAACATGCCGCCGCTTCCTCGTTGTAAATTAAGGAACGATGACGGGGGTACCGAAAGCGTTTATAGGTCGTAAGAGTGGCGAAATGTAAATATTTATCATGAAAAGTTTCGGCTGGGAGGTTTGCACATTTCTACATGATCATAAACACTCGACAACTGACCGACCTATTCGAGGAATGGGCACCTTTTTCGCGATGGGAGGTGTCAAAAGTTCGGTGATACGTTTGGACTGTTTTTGGGGGAATCATGAAGGGTAGAATACTCGATCTTCATCTGGAATCTGAAGGATTTTGTATTAGAATTGAAAGACAGTTCCCAGTCACGTGGCACAATAAGTGTAAAGAATTATTGATTTTCATTGAGAGTAAGATAATTTGAAAATGAATCGTGATAAAATTTATAAATGGGAATCATTTCGGTATTAAACTAGGGGACAGCTTCCATTTATTCGATCAATTTAAAGCAGACTAGAGTTCCAAGTCTAAATTTTGTTTTGCTACATACCTCGAGTGCCATTTTCTTTCTCTATTGCATTCAATTTCTGTATCTACATATGTATATATGTAGGCATGTTTAGCGCAGCAGACTTTAAAGACAAATCTCCATTGTGAGAGAGAAATTATCTAATTGGAAACTACCGTCGGTTGCTTGTGCATGCGTGCTACTGCCAAGTTTGTTTTATTGATTAATGAGTTACGCTATCTTAAAAATTTCAGAAAATGGAAAAAATCGATAAGTGATAGTAGGTATGAACCCTCAGACAGAATGTGGAAAATGTCTTAAAAAAAATCGAAATAATAAAATTATAGAGCCTAAAGTAAAACTGCACATAGAGCATTCATGCGGCCATCGATTTTTTCTCTTCGACTTCTTCAAACAATGCAGTGCTTAGAGCGATTGAGTTTATTTGAAGACTGATTATTGCCTCATACCTCAAACAATTGACGCATTAGTCACGTTTTTCGGCAAAGCTATATTGATTCTGCAACAGGAGGCCGTTGAGTGTATATAGATCTAAAGGGAAGAAAACATACCACAGGAAGAGCGGATCATGGTAAACAGCGGGAACGTACTATTTAATCGCTTTGAGGTGGAAAATGATAGTGGATGTTGAAGAAGCTATATGATCCGTTCATCAAGAATTCAGTAATGATGAACGTTCTGAAAGATGCTTTGGAGGCTCCGCGCAAAATAATATCGAAATTTTTAATGCGCTGACATGGAAGATAGATTCTAAACTATTTTTCCACTGGACGTGCGAATTTGTATGGCACATGTTGGTTTCGTTTAACTAATGAAAATGTATTTATGCAAAAATTATCTTTTATATTACTGCTGTGGAATGCATGAGAAGACAGGGCTGTAATGTTTATATCAGGATGTTTATAGCGATAGCATGACCAACCGATAGAGTCCGTGTGCTCGACGGATCTCTCCTCAAGAATTCATTCTGTCGAATCATTTCGTTCTATAAAGACGTTCCTTCCAAGTATTCTGAATAAAATCAAGATTAAAAAATTATCAATGTGTCTTGAGTTGCCATGGCCTAATTCCCAATACAACATAGGGTACAGAAGTCTTTGAAGGGTGACCTGTATTTTAAAATGTAAACTCAATGAGATAGTACATCGAAACTATTGGCTGCCCAAAGGCTGAGACAATCGCGTTTGTCTATGCTCATATAAATTAATAGAAATACTTCAAACGCGACTAATTGTATTTTAAAAAGATGAAATGAATTTTAAGTATTGGCTCGTTTAGTTAAATTGCTAGCTAAAAAGCTATCGAGATTAGCAGAGGAAGATGCATCAACGTCGAATGAAGGATGGACAGAAAAGAGCAATACAAGCAATAAGATAGAGAATAGGTATCTTTAAAAACAAGAAGACTGCTCAACTTTTATATTTCAGTTACTGAGAAAGTCAAAATCACTGACGCCAGCATACCACGGGACCCACATGCATAGGAACCACATTTTCTCCCATTAGAAATAAGTGCAGGCATTTAAGGGGTCATTCTACTTTGATCGGTCGAAAAATTAAGCTAATTTTAAAGATCTTGTTTCTCCACAAATGCTTATATTATACAAAAAAATTAAAAAAATTTATTTGTTTCAAATGTTCTTTTATAGTGTCAATGTGACACCTAAAAGAAGAGTATATTCGTTATGCAGGTGATTTCCCGGCCTACGTTGGTTGATCTGAAACAAAAAATTCGAAGAGATTCTTAATCTGTATGAGTATCGCTATCACTCGTACCTCAATTAACAATTTTTGTTCGAAAAAGAACAGATTTTTCTCGGGGAATATCTATGAAAACATCCTTTTGGGTGTTTGATCAAACGTTTTTACTCAAACGCCATTTTGTTACTTTTCAACAAAAAATCTCAATTGAGCTACGGGCAATAGTGACACTCATACAGATAAAGAATCTTTTCGAAGTTTTTGTTTCCGATAAGCCTGAGCCAGCTGAAGCCAAATCACTTGCGCCAGGAAGATACCTCTTTTTTTAGATGCCACTTTGACGCTGTAAAAAAAACACACTGAAACAAATTAAAATATATTTTTTTAATTTTTTATATAATACAAGAGTAGCGTAATAAATACCAAAAAGATTTATTTCATTATATGTTGTATTTACCAAGGAAAAAATATTTAAAAATAGCTTAATTTTTCGGGCGATCGAAATAAAATGACTCCTTAATTCGAGAATGTTTTTCCGGAACGTTATAAAATTGATACAATGGATGATAAAAAGATCATTTTACTGAGTGCGCAGATTTCTTGTAAAAAATTCGAGAAAATACCTCTCGGTTTGGCCCAGTCAAGGTGGCGTAACCACTTCAAGGTACATTTCCGTTAATATCCTTAAGTGTTCCATTCGTTAAAAACTCTCTAATTTACGTCGAAAAAAGACATCCAGAACAATTACCTTAGTTAGTACACATGGCCTTTAATACCACGAAAATTACAACTTTAAATTATTCTCCCATCCAAGAATACCGTAATTGCTTTTTTTGTACCGGAATCTAAAGGTGAGACCATAAAGGTGGCTCTTCGATCCACGCACCGTCTGATCCTTCATGGCTCGGCTCGCTCATGCTCGCCAAGCCGGCTTGCCGAGTTAGACGAACCGAGCAAGCTCGCCAAGCCACGCGCCGTCTGATCGGTCATGGCTCGCCAAGCCAACTTGCGGAGCTAGACGAGCCGAGCAAGCTCACTAAGCCACGCGCCGTCTCAAGGTGAAATCAAACGGCACGTTGCTCGGCGAACTTTGCGCGTGAATCGCCGATCCACGCGCCGTCTGATCGGTCATAGCTCGCCAAACCACGTGCCGTCTGATCGGTCATAGCTCGCCAAGCCACGCGCCGTCTGATTGGTCATGGCTCGCCAAGCCGACTTGCCGAGCTAGACGAGCCGAGCAAGCTCGCCAAACCACGCGCCGTCTGATCGGTAAAGACTCGGCTCGCCCATGCTCGCCAAGCCGACTTGCCGAGCTAGACGAGCCGAGCAAGCTCGCCAAGCCACGCGCCTTCTGATCGGACATGGCTTGCCGAGTCGTGCTCGCCAAGCCGACAGACCAGCCGAGCAAGTTCGCCGAGCAACGTGCCGTCTGATTTCACCTTCACAGTGATCCGGATCGCCGAAAACGTGAAATAAAATCTTTACGCTCACATTTTACCCTTTATCATTATGAAAATGGCCATTCCAGGGTTTTTTGGGGTCGCAGAAGCTGATTCCGAGGTCAAAATTGTTATTAAATTAAAACTAAGCTCTGTAGGGGGGAGGACATGTCGATGAAATAACGTTATTTTTTTTAACAGTACTGTCTGATTTGATTACGTTATTTGAGGTTAATAACGGCATCAAATTTTAAAAAATTAACAGGGATAGCGTTTTCAAGATAGCAAAAGCTATTAAGCGCGCGGAAACTAGAAGGTCATTAAGTCGTATAAATTCACACTTCAGATATTGAAAATGCTTTCATTTATCCATAAGATGAAATTGTGCATTCATTCGATGTTATTGAAATATATAAAAAGTTATAAATAACAGAAATACGACATGGTCGTTTTTAATCGCATGTTACATTTTTCGGAATCGAGAGGCATCTTTGAAACCTATATTATTTAATAGTCTATAGTTTAAGGAATGTATGTGCAAATGGAGAAGTTGCACTTTTTTGCGACTTCCGAGTAATAACCAATTATGTTAGCAGCAATCGAGCCGTTTGCGCGGAAGAAGTATCTGCGTCCCGCCAACACGCTTCTACATATATTTCTGAACATAATTGGGTATTACTCGGAAGTCGCAAAAAAGTGCAACTTCTCCTTTTGCACAAACATTCCTTAAACTATAGACTATTAAATAATATAAGTTTCAAAGATGCTTTTCGATTCCGAAAAATGTAACATGCGATTAAAAACGACCATCTCGTATTTCTGTTAGTTATAACTTTCATATATTTCAATAACATCGAATGAATGCACAATTTCCTCTTATGGATAAATGAAAGCATTTTCAATATCTGAAGTGTGAATTTATACGAATTATTGACCTTCTTGTTTCCGCGCGCTTAATAGCTTTTGCTATCTTAAAAACGCTATCCCTGTTAATTTTTTAAAATTTGATGCCGTAATTAATCTCAAATAAAATAATCAAATCAGACAGTACTGTTAAAAAAAAATAACATTATTTTATCGACATTTCCTCCCGCCTACAGGGCTTAGTTTTAATTTAATAACAATTTTGACCTCGGATTCAGATTCTGCGACCCCAAAAACACCTGGAATAACCATTTTCATAATGATAAAGAGTAAAATGTGAGCGTAAGGATTTTTTTTTCAAATTTTCGGCGATCCGGACCACTGTGCGTCTGATCGGTCATGGCTCGCCAAGCCGACTTGCCGAGCTAGACGAGCGAGCTACGCGCCGTCTGAGCTCACCTTAAGGGGTCAGTTCACTGTGACGGTTTGAGAAATGAAGCTATTTTTAAAGATTTTTTTCTTCATAGATACAACACATAATGCAATAAATCTTTTTGGTATTTATTAAGCTACTCTTATATTATACAAAAAAAATTTAAAAGAATTTTTTTAATTTGTTTTAAAACTTTAAACGCGATTATCTCAAAACAACATTTTTTCAACTGGTGCAAGTGATTGCAAAAAAACTATTTGACCAATCAGTCTGAAATTTTTACACGTTACTCAGCACATCAGTGGCTATGACCGGGACTACGAAAACCTTTTTCGATTAACCACTTCGTACTCTTTATGAGGCAAAATGATTGAAAAATTCGCCGTATTTCGTCACTTAAACTTCAAACCTCCGCCATTTTGTTAATTTTTTATCAGTAAAAATAATCCTAGTTCCGGCGATAACCGCACTCTTAATGAATACAACACACTTTGAATTTTTTGTTTCAAATGCGTCGTTCTCCCGGAATCACTTGTACCAGCACTACATCGCATTCTCAAAGCGCTTACATCAGTGCGATATATACTTAAAAACAAACTGTTAAAAATTCAAAATAGATTTTTTTATGCTGTCAGTAAGTGTATTAATAAGTAGACAAAACCTTACTTACGTTAGACATTCCTGTACTGAAAAATAAATCCTAAAAAATGACAATTTTTCACGACTTCACAGTGGACTGACCCCTTAAGAGCGGCGATAAGAATATGATCTTTTCAGTGGAGCGTTCTGTTTCTTGTCAAGTTGGACGTCTGAAGAGGTGAAATTCAGTGGGATTCGTCCAGAAGTACTTTTATCCCACCCAGATAGACTTTCATGAGTTAAATTCTTGATTATGCAATGAATCAATACATTTACTACATGTTTTGATCAATATTGCTATATCGTTAGACTCATGTTAATTTACTAAATATGACTAAAACATATGTTGTAAATATAATGTAAAGTGATGATGGCAATTTGCAATCATTGTGTGCTGCATTGATTGCTGCAAATATGATTCAAATATGATCCCAATGCACAACTGTAGGTAAATTTTGCACAAATGTAAGTTAAATAGATGACGATCTGACGCGGGAACTCATCGGATATCCTCATCGAGTGTATAAAGATTGCTACAATATTTTCTGTTCTAATTGAATCATTACATGTCCTAAATTTAACGCCAAGGTGAGCACTCACAAAACGCACAAGATTGCTGCATTACGTGATTTGATATTCGATAAACTTTACGCAAATTTGCTGTAAATTGTCTGGCTGGGTAGTTACCAATTATTTGAGAAGGTATTTAGTTCACGTATGGCTTCGATACGGGACCAAGAAATTTCATGTTTATTGGCACTAAAACGATTAACTAATTTGCAATGCTTCAACATGAAACTAAATTCTATTACATATGGACATGGCGATGAATTATTGTGCAACTTTTTGACAGCGTCTCAGCCTTTGGGCAGCCAATATTTTCGATGTAATATTAACTTATTCAGTATAGCACCTTAAAATAGGGTCTCGAAAGTAGGTACTACGTGAAATGCAACAGTACTCGAAAAAGCGGATGATTTCAGCGACTATAGTTCCCATGGGATGGGGCGACAGTGCGTGGGCTGAGGCAACAATGTGATCGACCTCACTGATCGCACACGCGCACGCACACTTTTCAGCGCGTGGCCGCTTAATGTGGGTGCACAGCGCAAGATGAATGCGTACAAGCAGGTACGTAATAATTTCACGGTGCACGTGGTAAGCGAGCGCTGGTGTGATTCATGCCGACGTCTCTGTTTTCAATACGCCACGGGCCATCGACTCGCGAGCAATGTCTCTCGAGGACTAAAAAAACATTCCAGGGAATCTCTGGGAATAGAATCAGAATTCCTGGCTATTTTGCAGGATTTCCGGATTTTATTGGAATGTTTTGTAATAAAGGTATGACCTTGTAGTGTTCATAATTTAAGAGGCTGAACAAAAAATTCAATATTAGAGTTTTTTATACGAGACTTTGATTTTGAGAAGAATATTTTTAAAAATTCTTAGAGCATTTATGTATAAATTTTATTCCACAGTTTTTTCTTATTTAACTTACATAAAGAATCGCTTTTTTCCTTTGTTTTTGTTCGCCCTATACATTTGGACACATTTTTTTTGTGTCCAAAAATTATTTTTGATCCAGGCTCCACAATGAAATTCTTATGTAAGGTGGTGCCCTAAACTAAAAAATCGAAATTTTTTAAGAACATGACCCGACGTTTTAGTCCATAACCTATCTCGCGTTAGAGTTGACCAATTTGATCGCGACGAATCTTAAATTAAAGGCAATTAAATTGCATACAATTCATTTCTACAGTGTTTTGCAATCGGATCAATAGTTCAAACGGAATTATTAATATTGCAGGCGTCATGAGATATTAATGAAATATATACAGGGTGTCTTTCATGTACTTGGCGTCGAGACGCTACCGGGTTTCTAGATTTTTATATTTTGTTGCTTCTTTTGTGATGTTTCTTATGTTCCGGTTTATGATTGTTGTAACGATGTGTCTTTACTGTGGTCTTTCACATCTTCTTCTTGTTTAAATGGGTATTGGCCCGTTCTTGGGTAAATCAACAAATAAATAAAAAAAAATAATAAATCGTTTGAATTATATTTTCTTAGTGTTGCGAAAATAATTCAAGAGTGATGTAAGTAGTTTAGTTTACCAAGTAAACTGTTTCGGAACATATTTTAACCACGTTGGTGTTTCCGAATGAAATAAACAATTTTTTTCATGATTTATAATTTCGTGGTTTATTGGTGTTCGTTTTTATGATGATGAAAATATCGACGAAATCAAAGTTGTCTAAGAATGCATTTCTTAAAATGTCTGTTAAACTATTTGCAAACAAATTTTAATTAAATCAGATACTGTAACATTTAATTGGTTGAAAATAAATAATTTGATTTATACAATATGACGAAGGCAATACTATTTACTATTTAGCCCTAAAAATTGTTCATAATAATATTATTAGAATATATTATGTACAATTTTAGTAATCGAAGATAGCTACATCGTCTTAAAAACAATTTTTTTTAATCGTCAGAAGAATTTCAGACATTTAAAGAAAAGTGAAAATAATAAAAAAGTTGGTATACGCATATGTCCAATAATGTTTATATAGTTTTGCAGTTGCGGGTATTTTATATTCCGTAAAACACGGGCCCAAAAGCCTATTAAAGTGGCATTTAACGACGCCCAGCTGTGTTTTCGCAGATTGATATATTGATTACCATTTCGCCTTTGTGTTTTATAGGCGACAAGGAAAGCATATGAATAAACATACGTATTACTTAATTGACGAACACGCCTGTTAGCTGGTTGTCCTTTAACTATTCCGGGCCGGTGGTTCATGGAATATAAAAAAGTTTATAATGTGCAAAATTAAGCATTTTATACAAACTTTTTTTTACTATTTTGGTGGGTAGAACCGAGCTTAAAAACATGTTCCACATTTTTATAAATACCTTCTGTATTATGTCATATTATTAAAACTCCGCAAACATAGATATTTATAAAAAGAAAATAAGTATCGCAAATAGTTTCTCTTCTTATGATTCACAATTCCAGAAAGTCGATGTAAGAAACTATTTTTTGTATATCAATTCATAAAGTCACTTGAATAAAATCAGATTAAAATTTTTCAATTGATTCGTTTAGTGATCCTCGCTGGAAGTCTTGCCCTGTTCGAAGAATGAATTTTCAATAGCGTGTAAAGTTCTCAGAAGCGAGTGTGATGTTGTTCCTGTTAGAATACGACTTTCTTGCAATACACAAGATCATACAGATTCCGTGTCGAGGCTAGAAGCGACTAGGCTCGAGAGTAGAGATTGAGTTACCAAGATAATCGGATGCACACCCTTCCGCGCGGCCACGCATCTCGATATCTATTAGGCCCGGTTCACAACGCACCCAAAGTTCCTGTCTCGAAATACTCTTCACTCTGCACTTTTCCCCGAAGATTCGAAATTCAAACACTCAGGCAAACTACAAAATCGACTTTTCTTAATTAAATTAGTTGATAGAATTAATTAGAAGTGTATCTTTTTTAAGGACAATATAAATACAAAAAATAGTATTTTCCATAAAGTAACCAATACAGAAAGATGAAAGGATGACAGGAGCAATTGACAATATTTGTTTCGATTAAAAAATAAACTTGTATTGGTGTTAGAACTTTTCTGAGTCTTATTGATCGATTTCCATAAAAAATTAACTTATTGAAAGTATTCAAGTATGCAATAAAACTAGGATCACGCCAACATACAATATAATATTATGTAAAATATTTATCCAATGCTCTTTATTGGTACACGTGAATCAGAATAATATTCAATAGCGATACTGCAAAATCACTATGCTCGTGACAATCCAATGTTCTCACTGGTAAAGTTGGCTCGTGAATGCTTCTTGCATCCCCTTACACAATATGTATGTACCTATAAGAATCGATGAATCCCATTTCGATCTCCATCTTTCCAGAATAACTCTGCTTCCGGCCAAAATGGACTCAAAAGTGTGCACATCTGTGTACCACTTGTGAAAAATGCGACGCTGCTCAGGAACACGTCCATCGTCGCTGTGGTCTTTGTTCTTGCCAGCTCGGCCACCCTTAAAGCCTGCAAAGCCTGACCTGCCGAACTTTCCGTCAATAGCAGATATCCTGCCTTTTGTTTCTATATACTCCCGTTATTTCTTACAATTACAACTTCAAAGAAAGTGGAATTTGTTCCTGTTGCCACGAAAACCAATGTAAAGGAACGAAGAAATATTGGCAAAATACGAGACCACCTGGTTTCTTATGCAAACAAAAAGTTTGTAAAAGTTAAAGTACTTATGTTATAAATTACTGAAAAATAAAGTATTTCTTTATTACACATACTGGTTTAACAGAAAATACTGTTTTACGCTTTTACTAAAAGGTGGTATTATACGTGTGGCCGGTAGTGTAGATCGCCGAAGGTTCTCACATGGAAATAAAATATTTCAGACGAAGGTGAATTTCGCTGTCCAACGAGTACCCCTGAAAGGACTCGGCCGCTATGAATTTAAGGAACTATAGATGCGAACAGACCACGTCGGCAGATGAAACCAGGAACACAAAGCGATAAATCAACGTAATAAGGCGGCCCCTTGAAGAAACACCGAGCCCATAAAGATGTTGGTTTAAGACGCGGATTTTCGAGAAGTTCCCTCGCGGCATTGAATCGCTCACACCCATAGGAAATCACGGGTTGCCTTGTATATCTCGATTGCTGATACAAGACGCGGGTTTCGGGGAATAAGGTGTCTATCGACTGACCAGTATTTATGTATCTTCGAGTGGCACAAAATTCCTCTCACGTTACGAAAAATCGACATTTCGAAATAGCTGCTTCAAGTGGAGTGTTAAACAGCCTGTCGACAAGTTTTTTCATGTCTCATTTTCACTTCCTTAAAAAAAAAGGTCGCTCCTATTCTAAGTTTCTAATATATCTTTTATGGACTACCTATAAAAATGGAATCTGTTCGCAGTCGGATTGTACAACTTTTAAATTATCTTCAGCTACTTTTTAACAAAAAATCGTTCGATGTAGGAACCGAATATAACAAATTGGAGATTAAAATAATTTCAGCACTGACTGTTGAAATACTTTGATGCTAGTTAGTTAGAAGTTAGGTATTCTTAAATCTTTATTGTGTTATATGAATTAGACACTCGGTAAATGTTTTACAATAATAAATAATTTATATTAAGATAAAACTAGACAATAAAATAAAAATATTTGTATATTTTTTTAAAAAACATAATATGTAATGACATTTTAACAGCGATTGTGGACTACTGAGGCAGGTTCAAAGTTCAAACTTATCTATATAAAACAATAGTAAAACGTTTTGTCAACGGGGGCGCACTGTTTATATTTATTCTTAGCGTATTTATTATTTCTGAAATTTAATTATATCAGCTTTAACTATATCTTATCTTCAATGGAATGGCCTAATTGTTTTAACCAATCTGCGGGTTATTTTATCCAAAGGTATTTAATCAAATAGTTACCAACTTTACAAAAAATTTATTTATATTTTCTTGACCGACCAAGATATAAGAATGGTTTCAAATAAATGTTGCAATGGAAGGACTGTCATAAATGTCCAAAATTCATATCAGGTGATCTGAAGGAGTTTTTAACTATAAAAAAGAATTTTATTGCTAATCCGTAATAATTTTGATAAAACACTGTACTGTACATTACAGTATTCTCAATTTTTATTTAAAACATACAACAGTAAGGTTGCTTGGTTGTAAGAATGCTGGGAATTTTCTTGAATCGACCCTTACCCTGGCAGGAACTGAAAGCAGTGTCTTTGGTACGTTTCATCCAGTTCCACGAACGAAGGAAATTGAACACGTTGTGTCGGGGGTAGAAGCGAAAGATTAAAGGGCAGAGTTAATAGCTGAATTAGCGCACTATTGGCCAGCAAAACATCGTAGGGAACCCATTTGGAAAAACGCTCCGTTGGTTTTGTCTATTTGACAAAATGGATGCCGCTCACTTTCCTGCCAATAAGTCCGCCTGGGCGAGTAATGGTTTCTTAGTGAGCGTATTTTATGAGGACACTTTACTAGTTCATGAAAAATGTACACCATTCATGCTTCCAAGAATTTAGAATAACTTGAGTAAAAAGGCAATTTTCTATCCCTTATATCAGCGCCGTCCAACTTACCTCTTGAGAGGCAAAAGCCGTTCCCCACCATCGTCCGCCGTTACCATGGCGCACAGACGCGGCCGATTCAGAGTAACAGTGAATGTCGGAGTCGCGCGAGTTATCTGAGCTTCCTTGACTACGGAACTGTCGCGGTCTCCCTTTTAGCGTCGCGAGGTTCCTTGACAACAAGTCACGCTGCTCGAAAGAAAGGTTGGAAGGGAAAGCAGGCGCGTGAGGGGCCCCTACACTGGAAGGCGCTGTATTAAATACTACTTCAGTCAACAGAAGTATTAAAAGTTTTTTATTAATATCTCGGAAATTAATAAATTCCCGAAGCAAAAATTTTAGATTTAGGGTCCACACACAGTACAGCCCTTTATCTTTATTTGTAGTCGGATAAAAATAACCCAGAGTTAATTTTATTTGAAACGCCACGGATGAATCAGTTTATTCGACCATAACAAAAATGAGACGGCCCCCGTTAACAGCACCATGTAGAGTAACATTTGCAAAGTTGCTTTTCACTTACATAAATGGTAACGTTGCTAATTGGACGCTCATGTCTAATGTTTGTAGCAACGTGAGAAATGCAAAGGCCAGGCGTGTGATAATGCGTTTGGAGCAGTGTGAAAGTTTATATTGCATTGCTTATACTGAACCCATGTACGTTTGAAAGTTTATACTGCAATTTTCAAGTCCTTGAAATAGAATTCATTTTTGAAGAAGTACACGATAGCCAAGTATACATTTATGGAAATCTCTGCTGGAGTTTATGCATTGTAGAATGAGCGAGATACATTCCATTCGGGCGTCGTGTATTCCATATCTTTATTGCAACCCCATTATCACGTCTTATTATACGTTTCTCTTATCAACGGTCCGCTTCGCCGACAGGCGCGTACGCGGAATGCCGTTCATAGTGGAGAACGGATTTTTG
This sequence comes from Andrena flavipes, assembly GCA_963971345.1. Classification (NCBI taxonomy): domain Eukaryota; kingdom Metazoa; phylum Arthropoda; class Insecta; order Hymenoptera; family Andrenidae; genus Andrena; species Andrena flavipes. Next base: position 52,465,738 of record OZ020479.1, on the reverse strand, counting down.
CAGCGCTGTTTTATTGAAGAAACACAACAAAAATGAAACTGTACTTTTGTTCAACTAATTTTTGCGACATGCTTACGTAAAAATCAGTTGAGAGTACGGATAAGAATTTTCTCAATGACCCTGCTCCGTAGAAGAAACTGTAAAGTGTTTCAGAACTTCAAAATTTAATACCAATCTGAATTCTATAATACTACTAACACAAATTTATAAGCGATGAAGGGTCACACAATATTTATATCGTACAACTTACAAATTCAAACTAATATTTAATGTCATCGTTATTTTTCAACATGTCCATCTTCCATTGTGTTCAACAATTTTTCTGTCCGGTCGCTTTCGAGTAAACTATAACCTATAAAAAAAACTTCCATGTCCCATTTCACTTAATTAGTTTTCGACATACGAATAATAGTGAGAACAGGGACAATATTTGCTCTGCTACTTTTTTTTTCAAAAATTTCACTATTCGTGAATTAACGGAATCGGAATTATTAAACTATATATCTTTTCCTTTACATAGGTACTTTACTGTCTTCGAGGACATCTACGGAAACACGAATATAGCCCATTTGATTTCAAGACGTATCTTATCTTTATTTGTTTCGTAATCTATTACAGCATAAAGAATCAAGAAGACGGCACGATATTCGGCTTCAGAGGTCCGAATTGACCAGACCCACGCAATAATTTCTTCAAATATGTAAATTACTTATACCACTGAAATAGAGCCAATTCTTGTAAGCGCTCGGATGATCGAGCCCTCTCTCATCGCCGCGCGCAGCGGCGCGCGGAACGGGCTGTGGCAGTAAGTACTCGACTCGAATTTCGAGCGGTTGAATATATCAAGCGCTGGGACACCTCTATTTTACACGCTAACGATTACCATGCGTTCCGTTCGAAACGCATCCGAGAAGGGGGTTGGAATAATCGATGATAAAATCGTAAACGGGCATCGAAGACGATCAGACCAGAGCATTAAAGTCGTCCGAAGAAGCAATTTTATGGTTTCCGCGGTACCAAGGATTCCCAGGGCGCTGGAGAGGCTCGGGAAAAGAAAGCCGTGGAACCCGACTCGATCCGCCGCGCCGCCTCTGTCAGCTGTCATTAAGCGTCGTTAACTTGACAGTGGACAGAAGTCAATGGCGTCGGTTCCCGGGTACAGGGATCATATACCAGTTGGTCCACGGCTGCTTGGATAGAGCGGTTATCTTTATGCCGTTTCTAAGAAGATTCTTGACCTTCTCTCTCGTTTCGCTCGCGATCGTCCTTTCTAACTCCCCTTTTCGCTCCCTGTTTCTAGAGCTTGGCTCGGTTGCTAGTTTATCTCTTTGTAGCTCTCGTAGTTAGCGTGCTTCTATTTGGAAGCTTGTATATTGGCCTCATATTGCTTACCAACACATGAAATGTTAATATTTTTTTAAAATAATGCTTTTTCTTTAGGATTAATCCTTGATTATACGATGCCCGGTTGTTCCAGATCCTATGCATTAGAATTATTTTATTTTAAATTCAGGACAATGTTCTTTATTGCAGAAAGCACAGTGTTCTCATTTATCACTGTTATTCGGCAGTTTAGGTTTAAATTTTAGAATGATGGTACCAAATCGCATAAGAAAATGTATTCCCTTGGTAGTTTGTAACATAAAAAGGTTCATCTGAATGATAGTTCATCTCGTTGTTCACAAGTATATTGCAAATGCAACTGAAACTATGGAGTGATACAAAAATAAAATATGATCATTGTATAAACTTGAAAACAATAAGTATAATCTGTAATTTATTATTGTAACAATTGGAAAAAATACTGTAGGTAGGTACATATGTATTGTATACAAGCAGAATAAGTATCATTAATTAGTACTTAGCAAATGCTGTTATTAGCACTGTTTATTTTTTAATAGAAATAATGCAAACATAATAATTTAAAAATCTAATATAAAATGAAACACGTGAAAGAAGGAACTTTACTATTATAGTTCATTTGCCTTCCGAGTATGACCAGTTCATCTTCCTTGAGGAAGGTCTTAAGGAAGGCTTAACAAACTATGTATCTTAATATATAAAACAGAAAGCTTTTATGTTTGTGTGTTTGTCTGTCGCCTAAAAACTTTCGAACGGTAAACTCTGGGATCACGAATTGTGCCTCAGCTCATTATGCGTGACTAGGGTAAAGGACCCAATTACTGCCACATTAAGCGTTGACGCTGACATTATCTTATAGTTATGTACATATAGACTAAAAGTATATGTTGTGCTTGTTATTTATTATTGTTCGATATGTTTACACGATAAAAAAAATTTGGTGGATCTTAAAACTTCGATTTTTATGTATAAATACATCAATTTCCAAAATATATTTGGGGATCTATTAGTGACACCTTTCAAATGTATTTGACTGAATTACTGACACCCCAATTATTGCCAGCTAACCTAATACTCTTTATATCATTTTAAGGTTACGTCGTGTCATGTACATGAGCAACTACTGCTATGACAGTAATACCAAAATGCTTGAAACGCTTGTACCAATCACTGTCACCCAATTAATAAGTAAAAAGACATAATGAATCGTTGAATTCGGATCTGTATTACTTTCTATGGTGTTTATATTATTTAAAACATTATATTTTGTTATGGTAATACCTTAAATATTACAAGTACAGCATTTTTTTTAACGCCTTGTTCTTTCTTTCGGTAATAAGAAAGTCATTGTTTCAATTCCCTTAATATTCGCTTAAATTTTTTTATCGTTTTATTCAAATTAACGAAGAAAAGATTAAGTACTGTTTTTTATATGGTATAAACAACAGTTTGAATTGTATGCTAATTTTTTTTTATGCATCATTTTATTAGATTTATTCGTTATTTTAAGTAAAACAGCTTGAGGTGACAGTAATTGGGTCCTTTACCCTAATCCAGATGAATGTGACCTTCTTCACAAAGAAAACTAAAAAAATTTTTTTTATAAAAACAGAACCTAAATTTCGGGCGAAGCCGAGTAGTGAAGCTAGTCATAGTGACGACGAATGAAATTAATTAATTTTCACAGCTCAACGATACAAAGCAAATCGAAAAAATATTTGCTATATATATGTTCGTATTTTTCCCTGGGATAAACGCCATGTAAGATTAAAAAGCAGCGGAGAATTATCGGTCGAATATTTCAATTTTAACCATATTGAGGAATTAATACAAAAAATCAATATTTATGTAGTGGCGAAAAAGCGTCAGTGTATGAGTGAAACGGACGTATGAGTGTGAATGCATGGTAGGGATTGGCGACGAAGTGGCAACGTTGGCCACGCGAGACGAGGATTTCGTCAGGAGACGACAGTTAGTGTAAGATGCGGAACGACGAATACACGACGCATGACCACAACGATTGTTCTTTCTTTATATCTACTTTTCTTTTGTATCTTTGTTTATATTTTACGTAAATACATATTCTTTAATATATTGACCGTATCCCGATCCTACATTTAATTAAATTATGTGTTGAAGTTATTGAGGCTAAAACAACGAAATATGAAACATCTTTCTATTGTTTTCTTTAAGAAAAGCTTAGATAAAATGCTTTAAAAATTAAATCGCTCCGAGAAATAACTATACAGCTATCTTTTAATAAAAGTGGTGCTTAAAGTTCAAGAGCTTTTTAGGCTCATCAGCCTCGACATTTTCAGTTCAGAACTATTATAAAGGAACTCATCTCCATTTCGGCGTCCTCTAATAGGTTCGTAGTTTCTTTAACAGGCTAGACAAATAGCACATTAACTTTGTGGATGCAATGATGTTTGAATGAAAAGTGTCTACTCTGCTTCTTCATACCTGCTTACTGTGTAACCATGTTGATTACTATGATGTAAAGCCAAAATAAAATATTCAAACTACAGCTAAGGTTCACATGTTCCTGTTTATCGTAATAATTTTATATATATATAATTTTATATATATATATGGTATATGGTATTATATATATATACCTAATCGTATGCTTTTTCCTTAGACTAATTTTCGAAATACTTACAGTAACCCGTCTTAGGTAGGGCAGGATGGGACTAAAAGTCCCGTTTTCCGTATAAACCTATGTAAAATTTAGTATTAACAATCTAGAGATAACTGGTATTATTTTGTAAACTATATCTATTATGCTTTACGTTCACGAAGTTCGTTTGTTGATACTGTTATTTTCTGTTGAGTTATACCACAAAATGTTGTGGTATACTTTGTCAATGCAAAATGCACTTCTTGCCCCACGCACGTGGCAAAAATTCCATTGCATAGGATAGAAAGTCCCTAATGTCTTTTCGTGTAACATTAAACTAAATAAGTAAAAAATTCTTTTCAACTCAACAAATATTTATTAAACCAATTCTTTTTGGTATACCATATTGAAAGGAAAGCATGACTTCTTTACCAAAAAATAAAAATTTAAGTCAGACGCACACTTTGAACTCAAAACTATAATAAATCGCTCAACTAACACAAAAACACTATAAAAGACTTTGGCATCTTTTCATTATAGCCATCTTATTATGAAAACAAATAATAAAATATATATTTTCAGTCTGAGGGACTTTTTGCCCCAATGGTACCTCTATAGTTTCTGCGATATATACGTTCGAAAATATTATCATTCAGCAATAAACAATATCATGCACACATTACTAAAGGACCATACAATCTCAACGTACTTGGCTGATACTCTTTTAAACTGTGGTTTGCTTCGTATAAAACAACAAAGACGAGGTATTTCTTTTAGTTTTCGATACATAAAATAACGAAGGCGTCGTATAATTCGCACGAACGTCCAGGAGCGACTGACGACTCTGTGGTCACCTCCGTTTCTTCTCGCCCTTTACTTATGTTAGTATACTGCGAAAGTCAATACATTGTTTAGGAATAAAGATTCTTAATTCGGAATTTTTTATCCGCCAGACTTTTACTCCCACCCTACCCTACATCATTTAAGATAGGTACCTACTACTTAAGTTTATTTTTTAACATTATTACAAAATTTTGGAAGGAAAACATGACTGATTTGAAACACAGCCTATTTTGCCTTAACCGGTGATTCCTGAATAAACTTATTTTTTATATCATAAAAGAGAGAACAGACAATCGAAAATATTAAAATATTAAAGTATAAATGTCTGTCGAATTTATAGAAAAAATATTTTCAAGTGGACTTTTTAAAGGATTTTAAAAGTGAGAATCTAGGAAAAGGGTCAACTGTAAGGTTTTTCTGTTAACAAACTTTCGGTGTTTCCAAATTATTGGTCCCCTTTTTACGCCCCCCCCCCCCCTCCAAGTAATATCACTGAGTTAGTGACCCACAGACTAGTATTAAAAAAGTAATGAACAAAATTTAACCCACTTCTCAAAAAGGTTCGCCATCACTGATATAGGTATTATACATTGGCAGGGGAAACTAGTATCTATACGCAGAGAACTTAATAGAATTCAAAATCTCACCAAAAATATTGCCCTGCAAAATGAAAAGATATTCTTTTGCGCGTACGCAGTGGCGCGCTCTAGAGTTGTTTTACTAAGACATTTACAATTTCACGAAGTACGTAAATTTCAGCCTAATATCTTAGAATACGTCCTCAAGACACCGTCTTTTCAGAAAATGCAAAAGGTCAGAAATCAATATTTGTCACAGTGACCAGATGCACGTAATCCGTGTCCCACACAGCGGATCGTCGAAAATGAAAGTCCCTGCTCGTGATCCAATGATAGCTCTTTAATCCAACGCGGTACTCGCCCGAGAATTCCGTGTCCATGGGGGATAAGCGACAAACCGGCAACAATCGGATTAAGCGTTGTAGCTCGATACAGGATCCAAGGGAAACGGGACGAGATCGAAGCTGGGGCGAGAGGGCGAAGTTTACCTTGTAGTTGGATTTAAACGAGCGGACTCGAGTACCTCTCCTACGCGTGAAGATTTCTCTTCTGGCCACTGCCGCCTCTCTCCCCGACGCTTTTCAGAGTGGTAAATTCTCGAACGCCATAACACTGCCACCGTGCGTTTGTTTGGACAAGGGCATTATGAGATTTTATGCGAGCCGCGCGTGCTTCCATGGGAACGGCGTTGTTTATGCACCCTGCTCGCGGGCCTCCTTCCCCGTCGCGCTTTTCGAGGAAGCTCGAGTCTATTCACTTTCCACCCCGCTTCGTTTTCGTCCCCGTTCCATGGCTCTTCTCCCGTGCCCTGGCCCAACCAGATAACGAGAACGCGTTGTTGTCTGAGAAAACGGCGATTCTCGCTTCCTTATTTTCTCAGGACGAGCCGTGAGATCGATTCATCTGTCCTTTTGTAGCGTGTCTCCTTTTTTTCCAACTGATTTTGCGGCTTACGCATGACTTTAATGACTCCGAGATCCTCAGCTCACAACCTGCGCTATTTTCTCTCCTTTGTATTACTCGAATGTTTGGAGGTTATTTTTGTATTGTGCGATGGTCCGAGTATTTTTCTTTCGTATCGATGTTTTATTCAATTTTGTTAATATGTATTATGTGTCGTGAGAATTGAAACGGCAGGAGTGGAGGATAATCAGCTGTGCATGAGCTATTCCACGTCAAAACGGAAAGGTAAAAAATTTAGTTTCCCCGATTCTCTTCAAAATTACAGCATTTGTTGATAATTTTGACAAAACAATGTATACTGATTTTTAAAGTCCTATGTCAAATAGTTTTCGAAATATTTAATGTTAAAGTTTTAAAAATTTAAACAAAATCGGCTGACGCGTCATCACTTAAACTGTAATATCTCGGTCATTTTCAAAGATAATAACTCCGTCTTGGGGTCATTTTAAAGCTGAAGGAATGCTTTCTCAATCTGTTTAAGAATATTTTGTTTATTGACAATCAACTTGACAGTAATCGATGTCAAAGTTTCAAATCGCGATTTGACGTCGATCCCACACACGGTCTGGCTGAAAGAAATACCATTCGATTCTTTGAGCCTCCAACTAAAAAAATGCGTTTTTCAAAAAAGTGGAAAGATTTTGGGAATAGTCAACAAAGAATAAAAGTTATGATAGTGCACACCAGCACACCGCTTGGAACTGCACGGATAACTGGTCGAATAAACATTCGACCTTATAAGTTGGTAGTTCTTAAATATATTTTTATTGTTTTTAATATTTTATTGTTTTATTGAAGAAGAAAAACCTGTCTTGATCTTAACCTACCATTTCTACAAGAGGAAAACCGAAAAAATACCGGTATTTTTTCGGTTTTCGATAATATATCGGTTTCGGTATAGCGTAATACCGGTATCCAAGTTATACCGGTATTAAGTCCCTGGCTGATGGACTTACACTGATTGGTTTATGCCTATTTCTTTTCATTCAGCATTGCTAAAGTCATTCCACTGTTTCGGGGTACACATTACGCGCAAATAATTATCACCAAATAAACCTATGTCGCAGAAGCGTCCCACTTGACCGAGATCAAGAAACCCCAATAATTCCCTACAAACTCGCTAGCAGAGGCGTGCCTTGTATCACTGCTACCGAATCGCTTGAACAAACCTCGTGCAACGTCCCCAAGTATATTTACCCAGTGTGTGGAAGCCCGACTCTGAATCGGTGCGCGCGACGCCGAGATTTAAAGCGGGCGGAAGTGGTTGCAGCAGCACGGTATTCTTGTGTTTGCGGACCAAAGGCAACACCAGCATAAATCTGTTTGGCCAAGGAAAGTCGGGCCACGTGGCGTACACGTTTCCCGCGTGTTCTGGGTCTTCTTTTTTTTCAAAATGGTTTATTGTCAGGTCGTATAATATATGCAATGGTATATGTGAGTACAAAGAACATATAAAAAAACTCAAACAAGGTAGCATAATATGCATAGAAGAATCCAAATGTTCGAGTGGTATTGAAACTCTTGGATATAACGCTCGCTATATATATATACTTTTGATTATTATAAACAAAAATTTGCTAGGAGATTAGAAAAAAATAACAAAACATTTAACAGTTCAATACGCTTGGTAAAGAGGTAACGCGGGGAAAAGATTGACGACAATGAAAAAAACCCTGAATCTTTCTGTATAGTAACTTAACGAAAACTATGGTTTAAAAAACTAAGAGGACTTATGAACTAACTATATACAGTGGGCAGAGAAAGAGCCCTTGTACTTATGTGCCACAGATACATGCAAGAAATGCAAGGTAAACTTAGCAATCGCAAATATATTATTGCGTTGTGCAACTTAGCCTACGTTGGAGTAGGTCAGAAATATGAGCACTACTGGTAGATAGCCACCAGTATTTTTTAAAATTAAGCCTATGGAAATCAATATAATCTCTCTTTGCTAAGGCTACGGAGAACTTAAAGTTATCGCTACTAGCGTAGAAATCGACGGAATTGAACGCAATTTTTTTATTCGCTTTGTTACGCTTCCAGTAATATAATACTGGAATATTAGACTCATTTTGCACTAGACCACGTTGGTCACTGTAGATGAAAGCTTGTGGGGTGACATAACCAGTTGCAAACTGTCTCTAAGATATTGCATTGCTCTGTTTAGCGAGGGATTGGATCACAGCGTTGTTAATATCTTGGAGCTTACCTCGGAGGCAGGCTCGGAGACATTTGCGTTCAAAGCACCTGAGTTTCTCTATTACGCACAGTGTTACGCGTATATGGGCGTTCGGGACAAAACTCATAACTTCTGAACTAATCAGAGGTCAGGGGCGCCCTCTACCGGGGTGCTTGCGTGCGCGCCACACGCGCAACTTTATGGTTAGGAATAACCTTGCTCACAGTCCGCCTCGCGCTGTTTTCTTTAAGGAAATTCTTATATAGTCTGTCCAGTTGTGGCGAGTACAGCTTTGGAGATTTTTCTTCTCTAGATATAAGGGGAAGCTTCCGAGGCGAAGCACCCTTGTCTAAGGACTCCGGGTAGAATCTACGCTTCGAGTCATGGGGCGCCGCCATTGGGCCCGACGCCCGTGGGCATTCCCGAATTATCGAGATTAGCCGAATATATTCGTACACCGCTCAAAATCGGTGAAAGTAATACTCAGCAAAGCACAATTGCACCTAAGAAACACACTTTCGGCCAGGAAACGCGCAGAATAAAACCGCGCAAAATAAAAAAGAAAACAAACTGTTCACGACTCGACCAGACAACACAACCAGTCACGTCGAACGCCGGAAGGCTACCCGTGTTCTGGGTCTCGGATTAGGTCTGTGTGCGCTGGCTAACTTCTAGACCTAATATTTCCTCAGGAGACCCGACGTCGTGCCACGGTGTTCACTAATTATCTTCGGCTGGATGTGACGCACGAAACGCCACTATGGCGGCTCGCAATAAATATCAACGTGGTATGTCGGTCTGATCACACGAATATTGGACGTATACAAACGGTGCTGGAGAGATTGCCTTTCGAATTCCACGAACTCTCGTCGAGCCAATGAAAGGGTGAACTGCAGTGATAATGAATATTTACCAGATCGAGCTAGCGAGAAATATTTGGATCGGGTAATCTCGCCCCGAGATACAGCGGTGGCCGAAGCAGACAAAACAAACCGGGATTTATCGCAGGGAATCATCAGCTAATTGTCTCGTTATAGCGATTAGACCTTTCTGTCCCGGACGGAGTCGAGTTGGCACGGTCGATTCGCGTGAAAGTCGCGCCTCCCCCTCTCTGAATTGCTGGGAACCTGATGAATCTTATTCGCTTGATGGACACACACTTTCCGTGGCAAGTGGAAAAGTTAAAGAAGATGGATGCGATTAATTTTGCGAATTGTGGCTTGGTTTATTGAATTGATTGCGGTAGATTGTTCGTGCTTTTTGCAGGTAATTTGTTGGATAATGAGTGGCACTTTAAGCGATTCAATGTTTACATTTAAATGCTTATTGCAGTAACATTTCTCGAGTTTCTCACTATAAAAGGTGGTTCACGCAACTTACACACCATGATGGGACCAGAGGAACCACACAGAAATCGGCATACAAAATTGACGTTTTCATCCACGAGACATTGTGTTCAGTTAAAAAAATAAATAGGTAATAATCTTCATAATTAATATTAAATTAGTAGTAACTTTGTACATATTAGGAAAGTTATTGCTGTTAGAGTCAGCAATACTTTAAATTAAGTATTAAATTAATATTAGTCGCAGTGCCCCAGCCCATAGCGAGAGTTTACTGTATAACCGACATAGTATAACCCTTATGGAACAGATATAATATCGGTTCTGTAGAACCGGAACCGAAACCGATATAGGGCAGAACCATTTTCTCTCGTAATTGTTTCAAGATTATTTGACACTAGCTATTTGTATTCCCTATGTAAAAGTTGTCCGATTTTCATGATATTTGGCATGATTTTCATCGGAAAAATATAAGGAATCCATTGGCGTCGCATTCGCACAGATTTGATGAGAAATGAGGAATTCGAAGATTTCTCACTCCTTAATAGGTACTCCAACCCCTTCGAGGGTCGAAAGTCATGACTTCCAAGAGAGACACCACGGGGGGTTGACGTCGTCACGGTTGCCAGGCGGATCAGGCGTTTCGAGCCAGTCACCCGTATAGGTGATGCAAAAGCAACATGGGAAGAAGTCAGGAGCGCGCTTGAGTGGCCTACCGACAAGTCAAGAGCTCAGGGACGTGTTCAGCACACTTTCTGAACATTAGCCCTATAAGATCCCACGATGTGCACAAATGGGACCAAATAAGTGCAACCGCGCGATGAGTGTCCAAAAACACATTCGACTGTTTATAACCAGAAGAATGTTACCTGACACGCCACTTGAGGGAATCTCGGGTTAATCACTGTATCTCTGCAAGGCACAATACCTCGGTGTTTAGGCGGTGCTTACAAACCGTCCTTCAGCCTATGGTGCACGTGGAGCTCGGTATCGTCCGGTATCGTATCGTGTGTCTCTCGTGTACGACGCGCACCGTATTGTTATGAATGCCTAGAATTTATCAATGGATGGCGCGCCAATGATAAATCGCGCATACGCTTCGTATCGCCCCTCGGCTTTCTATTCGCACGAAAGGAGAAGAAAGGGACTTGGCAAAGGAGAACGGATACTCGGAAGGCTCGGGGAACGTCTTCCTTCGACCAGCTCTAACCGTGTACATCGCGATCCTTCCTCACTGATAAATCGGCTCCCGTTTTTACACGCACAACGCGCCTTCAGTTTAAACGAACGGAAATATGTTATGCGGATTTCGTAAAAATCTGGTGCTTTTTTAATCCGAATTCTCTAGTTTTCTTGGACATCAAGTTGAAGGGAGAGAGGAGATAGTGGGGACATGGGTAGGCAGTCTGGAAACGGATGAAGTTGGGGCCTCGTCAGCATTTCATTGTCTGAGCTTCATTACATTTGATTGCTCTTATTTTGGTTGTGTATGATTCTATTGATTAAGGAAAGTACTGTTGATAATAAATATTATCAGTTTTAAGGAAAAACAGCTGGAATACATAAAGTAAAATCTAACGAAAGATTAATTGAATGAAATCCTTCTGAATAGATATGGAAGTACTATTTTAGAAATTTGAAGGTGATTCTTATTTTTTTTCACTTTTTTTCATGGATATATATGTTGTACTGAATAAACAGCAAGCAAAAATAGTGCAAGAACTTGTCCCCTTAAAACGACGCCAAAACCTCACACCACTAATCGTGTCGACGAATTCAATACAACTTTGGATACATCAACAATTTCAGTGACAATAGAAAAGGAAAACGATTGTCAGGAAGTATATATATCTATGTATGAAAAACGTTCGAGAAAAGTTGCGAATGCGCCACGAGTACCTTCGCGATAACAAACTTAATTTATCCGCTGAATTCATATAAAGAGTTATGTCTAGTGTTTCAGAATGTGTATTACAACATGCAAACAAAATTTTTTCGATTTTTGACCGGTGGATGCCCTTAACTGGTCTGAAACTGAAGTGCTCGATCTAACAGTCTAAAGGTGCATTTAGACCGGCACACGAATCGCCGAACCCACGTGCCGTTTGATCGGTCAGGGATCGCCGAGTCGTGCTCGCCAAGCCGAATTGCCGAACCTGGGTGAATCGAACAAGCTCGCCGATCCACGCACCATTTTGATCGGTCATGGATCGCCGAGTTGTGCTCGCCAAGCCGACTTGCCGAGCCTGGGTGAACCGAGTAAGCTCGCCGATCCACACACCGTTAATTAATTAAGTTTCAGATTTTTAAACCGATCAGACAGAAATCGCCGAGTCATCACAATTTGTGTACAGTAGATCCTCGATATAGCCCCGTTTTTACCATGCGTAGTACGCCCGGTGACTATCCCCTCCATTTCTTGGAATTCTTCGGTCGAGAGTAAGAGAACGAAAGACAACTTCGTGTCAACTGTTTCGTTCCCTCTCGCTCGGATCTTGGGTTTCCTCACTTCCGGCATCGGCCGCACGGAATAGTCCAGGGCTCTCCAGCGTAGGGGCCCCTCACGCGCCTGCTTCCCCTTCCAATCTTCCTTTCGCGCAGCGTGCCTTCCGTTGTTAAGGAGACTGTGCGACGCTACGAAGGCTGCCATGATGAGCTATATAGCCGGGCCAGCAACAGTAATGCTGCTAGGAAACATGCCGGGGCGCTTTAAGGTGAAAGTACTAAATGTGTTAAGTTTTTATAGGAAATTTCATAATGACTTAAAAATAGTAGGAAAAATTAAAATTTAAACTAGTATTCTATTTTTAAGTCATTATGAAATTTCCTATAAAAACTTTTGGTACTTTCACCCTAAAGCGCTCCAACATGCTTCCTAGCGGCGTTACTGTCTCCTCGGAGAGCGGGTAGTGGGAATCGTCTCACCTTAGCTGAAGGCGCAGCGTTGGAGGGAAAACCGAAACATGTGTTTCAGGAGTGCATTTCCCCTACTTGGGAAGGTCTGCTCTAAGGGAATAGTGTCTGCATCACGTCGTTCGCTCGCCGCTAGCCCCGTTCGTCGGGTTTATAACGAGGAGTTACGGTATTTGCATTTAGTACATATGGCACACAGGAAACCATTGATCGGATACCACACTACGCTCAAAGCATAAGCAAATAAGATAATAAAATCCATAGGTTTGCAGAAAATTAATATGATCTAAAAATCCGTCTCTATTCGAACTAACCAGCCGTTGAGTACATTGATGACTATAAGTGTACAGAAATTAAATACGAAAGTTCATTTAAGATTTCATCGCGTTGGAACAACGCTTGTTAACTTGCGTAAGTTCCTTTCCATGGTGCGTATTCGTTCAATACAAACTCCCACGCGCGCAGTGTCAATCAAGATCTGTTATAAACCTTAGAATCCTTATCAGATTACAAACAAATGGAACTCGCCAAACACACAAACATTATCGTATCTTTTGCGACGGCTTCTTGGAAAACAAAGCGAAAAGAGCTTTGCCCAGAGACAGCTGCTACCATTGACACTGGTAAAACTGTGCAGGAGATCGTTAAGCAGAAAGAAACAGTTAATGTCGTTCTCGACAAGGACATGAATTCATGGATGGATTAAATGTATGAATCGAAACTGTATTACGTCTTCCAGAGACATACTTATGCATGCATGCAGTAGGGGATGATGTTAGCAGCACTAGTGACAAGCGAAGTTCGGCAACTTGAAAATTCAAAAAATGCAGCTCGGGTGATGCTAATAACGTAACTATTTTCTTGATTCGCCGATAAAACTGTCCTAAGGGTGAAAACATCCCCTCGAAAAGATGATGAGTTTTCAAATTATCATGAATACTTACGAACCTGTAAAAGACATAAAAAAAAGAAGTTAAATTCAAAGATCTATTTGCGATGAATATTATCTTTTCGAATTTATCCCCAGCACCACTTTTTCAACAATGTTTTAGCACCATATTGTAGGCTATCAAAAGCCATAAAACTTTGAATGAAACTTTTTTTTGGGTATCTTTTACGGTTTCGCAGATAGGTATTCGCGATAATATGAAAACTCACAATTTCTTTGAGGGGTTGTTTTCACCCTTAGGACCGTTTTAGTGCCGAATCAAAAAGTAATCACGTTATTAGCATCATTTGAGCTAAATTATCGAGTTGCCGAACTTCCCTTGTGAAGGTTTAGCAGGGAAGTGAAAAGCAGGGTCTCCTACCGGTACGTCACATACCGGTATTTTTCGGTTGTACCTTCGTAACCCTTATAGAAACCGAAATACGAAAATACCGGTATGAGATCATATCGGTATATGAAAATACCGGTATATTTACCTATATTTACCGGTAATTTTTTCGCTTTTTTTATTCTATTACAATTTTCAAGATATTTGTAAGCAGAGATTTAAAACCGGTATTATTTTATTACTGCTATTATGTTACTAAAATTATATCCAAACCGATATAGTACGGTAATCGCTGTAATACCGAAACCAAAGGAATTACATTTTTACGGTAATATGTATAGTGTGATCGCGAGTGAAAGGTAATACGACGTTACAATGTTACATTCATCGGAACGTCGATTTCAAACGCCAAGTATAGCGACGCCGTTTGGTGCCGTCTTATAGGGTAAGTGTGGGTATTACTGCGAACTTTTAAGGTAGGTTAACTTTAGAACCCTCGATACAGCGTTCAAATGAATGAAAGTCCCTCCTTCTTTTTTTAAAAGAAAGGTGGGACCTTAATAATTCCATAAAAAAAATATGAGGGCGGGGTAATAAGAACAGTTAATTAAAAACAGAGATTTATCGATCAATGTTATTGCAGGCGTTACTGCGGACATGTATGCATTACTGCGTGCCAGTTACTAACGAAATACCAGTTACTGCGCATGTATTACTGCGGTCTGACGTCAGACGAAACTGAGAGATGCCAGATCGAGGACGGGTTCCCTCGAGAATTTCCCCCACCTCGCGCATACTACGCCGGAACAGCGTGTCCGTGAGTTGGACTCCGAAGCGCCGAGCTCACGGACACGCTGTTCCGGCGTAGTGTGCGCGAGGTAGGGGAAATTCTCGAGGGACCCCGTCCCCGATCTGGCATCACAGGCGAAACATAACATTAGTACCTTTGCAGGTTACGTAGACAGAAGTAAATACGGTCGGAAGAGAGGTTAGGTGGTGTAGTCGTCGGTTCGCAGTAATACATACACATGGTGTAAAGTGAGCTGCGGTGAGAAATAAAAATTAAAACTAAAATGTAGACGACTGATTTACTGTTTTTCTGAAAGATTAACTCGTATTCTATCGAGCAATAATTGTGTCATCATAGGCGCAGTTTGAAAGCACCTTTATGTACTTGCAGCTCAGTTTGATTTCACATCTTTTTTTATTTTGTAATTATTATTATCTTCTGTTCTTCGTGATTTATTTGATTTCATGTACGTGGCGTAATTTTTTGACTTTTTTGAAGCTTTTATGGGGTACGTACTTACTAGCAGCAGGAAAATAGTTTTGAAAATTAATTTATTAGTTTTATATTCTCCCTGTCATTTAAGAAAGAACCTGCCGAGCGACGAGTTTAGACTGGTTCTACGCAGGTTGACGCTCATTGGTGCTGGGCGAAGTATTGACTGTACCCTCACCAACGCTTTTTCGAAACCAATGAGCTCATTCTACATGCGCGAAACAGATTTCTTCTTAAATGACAGGGAGAATAGTATTGAATTTATTACGTTATATTTACTTTTTAATTCACTAGTGATAATTCATTAATGTACTTTTAGTTTCCAGTGGGTACGTTTAGTTTTTTTATTTAGTTCTTTAGTGTTAAGGTTAGGGTTAACACCAGTGTGAGTCTATGAAATGGGCCCGGAAGAGGGCAAATGTTGTGTATGAATACTTCAAGTATACTTAAGAAAAAACGCGTAATAAATCGAATACTTACGACTAATAAACATCCAAAGTTGGTAGTTTTTAAATATATTTTTAATGTTTTTAATAATTTATTGTTTTATTGAAAAAGAAAAACCTGTCTTAATCTTAACCTAGCATTTCTACAATAGACAAACCGAAAAAATACCGGTATTTATTTCGGTTTTCGGTAATATATCGGTGTCGGTATAGCGTAATACCGGTATCCAAATTATACCGGTGTAAAGTCCCTGGCGTAATACCGGTATCCAAGTTTTACCGGTATGAAGTCACTAGGCCGTAATACCAGTATCCAAACCATACCGGTATGAAGTCCCTGCCGTAATACCGGTATCCAAATCATACCAGTATTAAGTCCCTGGTGAAAAGTCTAGGAATATGTTGAGCACGCTTTTTGTACATTAATGCTGTAAGGTCTTGGAGGGTTTAAGAGTGTGACCAAAACAAGTGCAGTCCTGCAATGAGAGGTTACAAACAGATTTGGTAGCTTCTATCCATAACAATATTGCTTTGCACATCTCTTGAGTGGGTCTCAAGTTCGCCACTATAATTCTGCGAGGCACAATACGTCTGGTAGCGCGTTTTCTTCCATGTCAGCCCGCATATGCGACTTTGACACTAACTACATATTCCTCGCCTCCGAGTATCGTTCGCTTCGACGATCTCGGGCCCACGCGATGAAGAGATTCATAAACGAGACGCGAGCCTGTATTCATTGTCTGCGCGGGACCAGATTTTCCTCCCACGAGCGGTGCGTGGGGCCGGGTAATGATAAAAATTCCTAAGGACAGCCAGGTTACCTGACGTTACAACCGCTCGGTGCTCGAGTTCCCCGAGAATCTGGAGCTCCCTTGCTCGCGTTCGACTACAGATAAGGGAATCGATTTTTTCACTTCTTTTTCTTATCCTTCAAATTTGTCGCGCCAGAAGCTGAATATACGTTCAATTTAAATGTGCGGTGAGAGAAGGTCCCGGTGTCGATGGTCGAATGATTGTGAGAATACCTTTTCTTGAGGACAGCAGGCTTATTCGGGATTTATGGCTCGATTTTGTATGGGGAATAGGTTCCAGTTCCGTATTTGAGAAACAAGTTCTGTACCAAAGAGTACGTGGTAATGAGTTGCATTATCTGCTAGATATTACTCATGCAAACTGTGTCAGATTTTGGTAGATAATTGTCTCTAATCATAAGGATAGTGAAAAGTTTTCTTTTGTTTAAAAATCGAGGCACCATCCACTTCGTAGCAATTAATTAATTATATAGAAATACAATGTGACATAGATGCAATAATATTCTGACTCTCAAATTCATTAAATAAGATACCTATTTCATCTTAAATTTGTTTATTTTACTCCAAAAAATTCTAACCATCGCTAACCCCAAATTAAAACAATCACGAATGTAGCACTCCTGTGGAAAGTTGCTGGAAATAATTTTCAAAGAATAAAAAACACCAGCATATCCATAGATTTAAACGGTCCAAAATCAATTATCTTTTGCATTGCCGACACATCTCGCCTTGAATTTAACTCTCAACGGATTTACCATAATCAAACATCGAATGTTTTTCTATTTTTGTCGTTACGGGACGCGGGTTAACGAAGATTTAAATCATAGATATTATAGTGTACAATGGGCATAACATATTCGCGGACAGCTCGGCGAGTGTTATACACAAACCGTTCGTCAGAAGAGCGACAACCGTTCGGCATTTACAATCGGCAAGTGCACTTGGATTGTATTCACCGGTCCCTAGGAAGTGTCTGCTCGGTCCTCGAACGTTGTCGACGAGGAACGAGCGACGGATAATGAGTAACGGCGTGATTGTGCCAGAAAATACAAATATCAATAGCTTGCCGTGTCTCAGGATGAATCGTCGTTGCGCTTTCATCGCGTGTGCATTGACTTGCGACATTTATGAAGAATATATGGTGGAATTGTTTCTTGTTTAGCAACACACCCACGTTAATAAGAACGGTATCTCTGCTACAGGGTGGAAATTCGCATTTCAGGCTAGGGGAGAACGGAATAATTGCGAACGACTGGTTGCAAAAGAAATCCTTGAGATTTCTATGCCGCGAATTCTTTAATTGCAATTGTTAAGCGCTTCGAGAGTAAATCGTAGCGTTGTGACGACAATTCATAAACAAAGGCCGACTATTTGTGCGTTTTCGGATTCCTAATGGAGCTGGTTGTATGTAATAGGAAATATCTTACATTTGAAACATTTAGATGGGTTTGTGATGATGGGTAATTGCCTAATTTTGAGAAAAATATGTATGGTATTCTTTGTAAGTTTCAATAATATGAAAGTAGTAACTTGGTGTATCGACTTTTTTACTTCGACTGCTCTCACTTTTACAAACTTAATTTTTTAAATTTTCCGACTACGCCACCATACATCTCAAAGTATTTGATCAAGAGTCAAGTAGAAGGTGCACACAGAATCATTGTACTAATTACGGGGCCAACGCAGCTCGTTACATTTAAAAGTCTCATCCCTTAAGTGGCACACGCCGACAGTTTTTGAAAAAATATTTGCCCAATTTTTTTATCTGTATAATCGCCCATATCTGGGAGGGAGACCGGTATCAGCCCTCAAAGCTCGAGATAAAAAATACAATTGCTCTTATCTCGAAAAGTATGGACCTGGAAAATTATATACTTTTTAATAGGACATTCAGTTACGTGAGCAGATTCGTAATATGTCAATTTGCTTAAGCAATATGTTAAAAGTAGTACCTAGCTGGTCATTCGTTTCTCTTACAAATTGTTCATCAACCTTTGCGTAAATTTGTCGATATAAACTACAGACCAAAATGAAAGATATGGATACTTTGAAAATTTTAGTTTCGACCTTTTAATTAAAAATGGGTTCACTATATTGAGCTCGCTACGCTTACGGGGCGAAGACCTCAGGGAGATATAAAGCTGGCTCGGCGATTCACGCGCAAAGTTCGCCGAACCACGTGCCGTTTGATTCCACCTTTATCGCGAAGGATGCATAATTTTATTATATTTTGGGGTATGTATATTGTGTTCCGTATTCTCAATTATCCCCTGTGTAGTAAAAATTGCCACTGTAGATAAAAAGGGTTTGTGACTCTGATCCTCGGTGGACGCAGAACGGATCACTTCCGTGCCCAAATGAATTCGGAATCTCCAAAGGAAAGGTAAAGATACACCAAAATTCAAATAGGTGAAGATTCTCTGTAACTTTTATCAAGTTCGAGGTTTGTAAAAATGTGATAGAACATTCCATACCGGAAAATAAGAGTATTGAAAATTTAAAAATTCCATTCGAATTTGGAAAAACTTGGTCAGGAAACTTTCTGGCTTAGTTACAACACTTTTAGATATCAATTTACGCTTCACAGATGCAATAATAAAGCTGCGATATCTCATCCATAATCAACTGTCGGCGCCCCGGTACAAAAAGTTATTGAAGTAGTAGGTACCTACGCTTGATTTCCTACCAGCAATAGATTCAAAGTATTAAGAAACCAAGTTAACTTTTCTTCTACTGAAACAGATATTGTCATTTTTTTCTTTTGTATAGTTGTAGTTGCCCCAAAGTGTTCATTGTGCAAACACCATTTTTGTTCTAAACACTTTTTTAACGAGTATCATTATTGCAATAATTATGTAGAGTGATTACCTACCTACTGTAGTTTCTTTGTTATCTTCTTTTATGGTATACTTTAACTGTTAATAGGTAAGTCAACGAGGCGACAGTGCCTCTCGCAATCACCGATTTAATTATCTATAAAATCGGTTCCTTTCACAGCTGCTATATTCTTATAAACGCGAAAAATGTCAGATTGAAGTTGGTAGAAGCTACAGAATATTCACACTAAATAATTGTATTTTGGGATTTGCTTATCATTGCTTCGGAGATTCCAAATCATTCGTGCGCGATCATTCGTGATCTGTTCTGCGTGCAGCGAATCTTGCAGCGAAGATCAGCGTCAGAGACATTTTATATCTGTGGTGAGAATTTTTACAACACAGAGGATAATTTAGAATACGGACCACAATATACATACCTCCAAGCATAATAAAACTTTATATCCTTCACGATAGTTTATTTCTGAGGTTCTCGTTCCGTAGACGTAGCGAGTTCACGCTGTTGACTTTTTTCGAACACCAACGTGTCTTTTAAGAATAAGCTCATAACGTTAATGCGCAGCAACTCTATCTAATTAATCTTGTAATCGCGTATACTTCATCTTGTCACTTGTATATATTTCTGTTTTCCGCTCATGTTTATTTTATCTTTTACCAAAGGGTGCCCACTCGTATATAATAATAATAAATAAATAAATAAATAAATGTAAAACATTTTTCCAATAACTACTGCCTACATAAGTTTCATCAAAATTGTCGTGCGCCAATTAATCGATGTTCCTTATCAATCTTAATACATGTACAAACTGTTATATAAGCTTTTCAACTTTAAAAAAGAAATGAAGAAAAAGAATTTCATAATCCAAGCATCCACTGTTAACCATCCACTAGAGTAGTGAAATATTTGCATCGGTAGAGAAGGATCACACAAATTGAAATCTACATTTTATCCAACTAAATATAAATAGAAAGTCATCTTAATGCATTTAGCAAGTTTACTCTTCTGCCCTTTTCTTACTACACATTCACAAACCGCCTCCAGCTATTGACGATAAGAAAGTTCTTAAAACGAGTTACATTTCATTTGCAATCATCCTTATTTCCGTTATAATACCATTCTACTCGATGAACTCACAATCACTCTCTGAACATAAGGAACCAAATGAGGCAGTGAGAGCAACAACGGACTAACCCACATTTATTCGAAATTGAGTTAGTAGCAATACCGTATTCCAACAGATTCTACTAATCATATAAAATAGGGGAAACAATTTTTTAATGTGGGTGTGTCCGCTGTCGCAATCGCCGCCTTAAATGTCAAAATTGATGTCTAGTTTTCCATTCTGAAGCCCTGATAGCTCCATAGCAAATAGTGGAGGAATAACAAATCGTTCATATCGGTCAGCAATCGTTAGCGTTTCGCCAAGGGAAACAACCTCGAAGAGGTACGCATCCCCTGGAGTCCGGACATTTCGGAACTCGTGACGGAAAGTGAAATGGATGATACCGCCGGCCGTGACGAGGCAAAACATACGCCGTAGGCAAAAATACATCGCGACTCTCGCATCCTCGTAATTAGGCGAAAATATCCGGGCTGAAGAGGAGGTGAAGGAGAACGACGAGCGACGCGTATGTACCATGAATTTCACGCCTGCCGCCGTCGGTCCTCGATCCTCCACCGTGTTTTCAGTTAAAGTAAATCTACCAATAACTGGACACGTCCCAATACCTGGACACCAATGACATTTATATTTTTACTAAGCTTTATAGAAAGTTTAGAACAATATTATTGGGAATATATGTTATTTTGCAACTTGATCTCTTATATAAAAAAGTAAGAAAGCCCTAGATGTAAAGTTTAATATATAAAACAGTCTTTAAATATCGGAGGTGCGTGCACTTTGAATTCTGCGTAGATTTCTTAAGTAATTCTTAAGAAAAATACAGTTAGTTGTTAAGGTGATAATAATCGTTATATAACGTTTTTCTGAGAAAAAAAAACGTATGCACAGAATCTTAAGAAATTTCTTGTTACCTACAAAACAAAACATTGGTCGGTTAATGTTGATTTTAATTAAAAATATACGTGTTCATGTACCGGTACATAATAATCTTGTCCTCTGCATGCTGTCCCAATACCTGACCGCATTGTCAAACCAGTAAAGTGTCTGTGTTTTCTCAAATTTTTGTATATCAAAAGTGTAAGTATAAGTATACTGTACATAAATTAACAGTTTTTTATTTTCAAGTCATATTTTTAGTCAGTTGCATGCTTCATTTTTAACATAACCTAAAATTGAAAAATGCTAAATTCACGTGCAAACCATTCACACAAAACTAATGGCGCCCTCTGCGCCGAGCATTGCGGCATCTTTCCCATTGTCCAGGTATTGAGACATCAAAAATGGGACGCTGAGACAAATCAGAATTCTATTGTCCATGTACTGGTACACATAACTACTTGTGTTTTTACTCAATTTAATTAAAATAACGCACTGAAAACAAGTTTTTAGTAGCTCATTTAATAGAAAGAAGTAACATTTATCCGAATATTGACACTTTTGTTAAAAAGGACATTTATTTTTAGTCCATTTTTAAGATATACAATTTTGATATCCTTAAGTGTCCAGTTATTGGTACTTTTATCTTTCTTCGGAAACCGCGACGGGTTCCCCCTGACAATAACTGTGACATTTAGAATTCCGATTTACTATGTGGAGAAGCTGGCTTGGAAAAGTAATGGAAGAGCTGCTTCCGTTTATCAACGTGACGTTAACCAAGAAAAATTCATGGAGCCGATCTTTTCAAACATTCTATTACTGCCGACTACATTCGCAGACTACATCAAGCTTTGTCATGGATTTCAAAATTGTCACGCAGGGTTAAGGAGTCGTCGTAACATGTCCTTGTAGACGGAAAAGCTCATTGTTTTGACAGTTCAAGGAAATTGGAAATTAGCTGCTTCATCGAATTTGTCGTTTCACGCTGAGTTTTAGAAGATCGTAGAGTGTTGTCTCTCAAATATGAAACGGAAGGTGCTTGAACATTTCAAGTCGGAGTCAATTTGTGAAAAAGGTACAAGTTGGTTAAGTTCGCGTGTCAATTTCCGGCGCGATTGGAGGCACCGTCACATAGGGTGACTTTGACCACAACAGTAGATTTTGAAAGAAATTCCTCTAGCATCTATTCCAGAACAGGTGTTATTCTCAGACAAAATGTCTTGGATACCTTGAATTGCCACTTCAAGACGCATTTTGTCTGAGAATAATACCTTTTACATAAAGAAGTTACACCATTTGATGGTACGTCATTATTGTTACAAGCACTTTGTCGCTCTAAAGCCGCCTTGTCTTCGTAAACCTGGCGTACTGGTGAATTAAACTTTCTCGCCCGATTTTCCTAGGAAAGGAACCAGGCTGATAATAATATTTCTTTTACTAATAATTTTCCTTTACCCCCAGTTATGTTTCACCTCGTTTACGACCGACGTCAACATCCATTTGATCGCCCGTCGGAATCCAGAAGCTCGCGAATACATTTACAGACCCGTTCGAAACTGAATCTCGGTTCCTGCCCTCCTATGGAGATCCTTCTACAAGAGAACGCCGACGAACGGATCTATGGTCGCGGCCGTGCTCTGGAGCTCGAATCGCATTCGGACACTGCTCATTCTCGCCTTTCAACGCGTTTGTTTCGCCAAACGATAAAACTGTTGAGGGTAGGAGACGTCATTAACGACGTATGAACAACAAGCCAGCAGTATTTCACGGACAACTCGGAGGGGTGGTAACAACCTGACTCACTGCTGCAATTAAACGCTTAATTGGACCAGTGCAGGCCAAAGTGAATGGTCAATATCGAACACCTGCTTTCGTGTTCAGTAGTTTCTAGCAATAGAAACCCTGACAAGTCGCGGTCTTGACTTTTTATGATGCCTGCTTTCGGAATAGTTTCTTTTTTTGCAACTTAACTAGCAGAAAATATCACCCATTTGGGAATGATGGTGAAAACTAAGATAATCTTCCTGAGAATTTATTTTGTGAATCTTGTAACATTTCGAATCAATTTAGCGTGGTATCGAGAATTTACGCTAGTAAAACTTTCCTTTTAACTTCAGAAGAGAAGTTTCACTCTGTATCGTGAAGAGGGAGTTTAGTGACTTCGGGAACGCTGATCAGAAACCACTAATCGCATCCTTCATAAATAGTAAATCTCGTATATCACTGAGGATCGTTTCTAAGCAATGACGACATACGAGAAAATTTAATTGAATTAATAACAGTGCTGAATAACATGCAAAGTGACAGTATGTATACCTACCTAATATTAGCTGTAAAATAATAGTAACGAAAAGACTTGATATTTCTGTGTGCCCCAACTACCTGGATAATGAAATGGTGGAAAGAATACTAATACTATGACCACTTCGATATCATTAAAGTCCACACCAGAAATCTCCATGAAAATGAAATTAGATTTATGGTACACAATCGCTAGGAAACAGCAACCACCTGAGATTGTTCGAACTTTCGCGGAATTTTTCCGCTGATTGGTAGTATCACTTGTAAAAACGGTTGAAAACGTCTAATTATCCCCTGGCTGTTCATTGGCTGAACGTTTCCATAAGTCAGTTAGCCTATCCTGAGCAACTTGCCACGCCGCGCCGCGGTAATCTCGTTGCGTGCAATAGCGTGTTGTGTTTGCGGAACGTGAAAACGTGCGAAGGAGCCTTAATTAACTCGATTAAGACGTTAAACCCCCTTTCTCTCGCAACGCGATCTTCTCACTACCAATGGCGGTCCCTCTCTCTCTCTCTCTCTCTCTCTCTCTGCGAGCCACCGTCAGCCCCCTCTTCTTTTCAATGAGAAACACTTTCATCGCGATTTTCACGATCAACGGGGCGAGCACGAAACCACCCTATCGCGATTTAGAAGACACTTAAGGCGGTTCCGACTCGACTGACCCTATGCTCGGCCACATTCGTTAGGAGTAATTACAGCTCATGAATCAAGCCGATGTGTTAATAGATAAGCGAGCGTCCGAAGGTGATGATTAAGGGTGCGCGGCGAATGAAATCTACAGGTAGATTTCCATTAAGTTTTGCCTCGTTAATTTCAAAGTCAACGTACAACCGCGCGCAAGAATTTGCGCAGGGTTAAAAATTGCAGAAGACGTAATTGAATTGAATATTTTGCTAGCTGTGGCGAGAGTCTGAAACGAATGTCTTAAAGTGGGTAGTTGAGCACGAATATCGAATTTCATCTGCGATTCGGTTATATAATTTGACAGTTGTCGATCGCGCGAAGAGATCGAAATTCGAAAGGTAGCAGCGACAATAATAGTATGGCGAGCAAAGTTGACTCACTTGGCAAGCCACAATCGATGTAAAAATATTGATTGCTTGGTCAGATTATTCTAACAAGTTACTCTTCTTGAG
This sequence comes from Andrena flavipes, assembly GCA_963971345.1. Taxonomy (NCBI): domain Eukaryota; kingdom Metazoa; phylum Arthropoda; class Insecta; order Hymenoptera; family Andrenidae; genus Andrena; species Andrena flavipes. The sequence continues at coordinate 52,440,846 of OZ020479.1, read as the reverse complement.
CGTTTAGATGGAATTTAGGGAATATACATAATTTATTTTTTTTTTTAATTATTTCACTCTTAAGAGAAAGTGGAAACAGTTTTCAATTCTAGCCTAAAAAAGTAAAACGTATTTTTTCGTAATTTTGCAAGTAAAATGTTTTATGTTCTATAAGTTGTATTTATAGCGGATATGTATGCAATTTGCTATTTATTATTATATATATTAAGAATACATCTGCGATATTGTACGATTCAACTTGCTGAAAAGAAGATAACTCTGATTAAATTATGGAACGATATTTTGAACTAATAATAGAAGCCATGTGCTTGCGGCTGAGAGGGCTCGAAATGTAGCAATATTGCAATCCAATACAATTGCAGTTGTTAACTACATTAGGTTTTGTAAATTGTTCAACTTCCGTGTGATCACTTGAACCGCGCGCCCCCCTTGAGCGTTAAACTATCAACCTACATGAATTTCAAAATAGTAAAAATGTTCTAACCTATGCCATCATTTTTCTCTGAGTACCTAGACCAAAGTGTAGTTGGTCTATAATACTAACAGTCCCAACACAATAGAACATCGATTATCCGAAAGAATAGAGGTGATATGGTACAATACATAGGGAAGAATACACATACATACCTTTTATGATATTTTCACGAAATTATCTCCATTTGTAGAATACACACATCGTCTTAAACATCTATGAACACGCCGCAGTAATTGATAATCAAACAATCGTACATAAAATATTGGAACAAGGGAGCTCATCCCGATTCGCGAGTAATCAACGTTGAATTCTGGATCAGTTTTTGATTGAAAGATTTCAAATTTACGCCCCATTTGAAGAATTTTTTAACTGTAGGCGGACTTTCCTTAACGCCGGACGGTACCTAATACCGAACATTAGCTATATCTGTGACATTTCAAATGCGACTGGACTATGTTGAGTCATGATCGTTGTTTGTTATCACCTCTACGATTTACGCGAAAGAACAGCTCAATAGCGTTTGAAATGTCACAGATATAGCTAATGTCCGGTGCCGTCCGGCGGGAGTAAGGGACCTCCCCCTATATCTCCTGGCTACCGCCGCGCGTGTATGTCTACTTGTACCATCAATTTAGGTTAAAATTTTCAATTAATCTCTTTTTCGCATATGCTAAAAATTTCAAATCCTGTTTCACTTCTCATTGTACTTGGTGGTTTCCATTCGACTATAGTCTACATCTAAAGAATGGACGTCCACGTGAACTGAATAGAAATGTTGATAATTGATGTCCTAGCGCTTCTATCGCATGAAAAGAATTTTTTAGACTTACGGGTGTGGCGGTGGCGCGTGGAAAGCAGCAGCGGCGGCCGCGGCCGCAGCAGCGGCATGATGTTCCCAAGCGGCCGCTGCCGCAGCCGCTGGATGCGGAGGAGGCGGTGGACCGTGGTGCGGATGAAACGGCGGCGGCGGCGGATGCGGGTGCGGATGGAACGCCGCGTGGAAAGCAGAATGTGGATGATGCGGGGGTGGCGGTGGCGGCAACAGTGAAAATGCCTCTTGATGATAGGCGACCTCTTTTTCTGGCATTTTGACGCTGCTGGCTGAGACCAAGTGGTGGGCCAGGAAACTGGCAGCCTTCCCGTCCAGGATCAGGGAAGATCGTACCGTATAACTCCCCGTGCTCGAAGATACAAATGAGTTTTGATCCAGGATACCATGCTCCGTTCCTGATGAAAACAGCCCGTCTCCGTTCAATGTTGCTTGTTTATCCTCAGTTTCAGCTGAAGACTGATGTTCCAGAGAGTTTCAAGTGTTCCGACATTTATATTGTCGTAGATTGTAGATGATAGGCTGGTTTTAATGGGACTTTGACTTCCGTCGGCCGGCCCGCCAACGCCTCGACAAGACCAAATCCTGGCGAGCTGTTCCAAAAGCCTGTTCTTTCGTTTCCTCGTTACTATTTCTCTGTTTTGTCTGTGGGTAACAAGCCAGAGTGTTTGATCCCAAAATGAGTATCAATGATAGTGTTTCTGGAACCGTCGAGGGTAAGTAAGTACAACGCTTGTAGAATAACCGATGATGCTTCTTTGAAATTCTTGAAAGAAACTAAGTCACTGTTCACGAACGAGTCAAGTCCTGATAATCATCTAACAGATTGCTGTTCACTGATAATCCAAGAGAAGAATTAATGGGTTGTCAAGGAACGATAATGAACGAGATGTCACTGAACTGTCCACAGGTGTTCTCCAAATCACCGAACGTTCCCTTCCGAATCATATTCATCGTCGAGTAGTCCCTACATTTCTGCGCGTCACACTATGACAGACACCACATCAAAGTGTTTCACTAGCCGATTATAAACATCACACCGGTCTTCCACACCAGAAACTTGAAGAAAATACTCGAAAACAAAACGCGATGGTGTTATTCGCGATCGAAGGGCAATCGTCACCGCGAAGAATACATCTCTATCATCCACGAGAATTGTTGGCGAGAAGAAGGAATCCACTGGCAATGCGGTCTCGAGGGGTTGGCAGCTCCAAAAATTCGTGGGGCCTAAGCGTTTATGCGGGCTGTCACGGTGCTCATGCGTTGGCGAGTATGGCGGTACTGAAAGTCCACCACCACTACCACCATCGCCACCAGCAGCGCCAGCACGATCGTCCACGAACGGAGGGCGAACGGTGGTGGTTGCGGTCGTGTGTTCTCGGGTGGGCGTGCGTGCGACGAGGATCGTCTCCAAAGGAAAACGCGAAACGCGGTAGAGGGAGCGCGACGGCCGTACGCCCCTGTCGCGTTACGCGTGGGAAAGAGAGAGGAATAAGCGGGAGGGACCGTCGGTAAACACGAAGGAGGGAGATAGCGGGGCCGAGGATATCTCAAGGCAGAATGGTGGGAAGAATCTCGTGGAGAGCGAGCAGCAGGAGGGAAGGAGATACTCGGCACCAAGGTCCAAGGGAGAGGGCTCGAGATGTTGTCGGCCAGAAGAGGACGAAAAACGCGTGTCAGCTCGACAACTCAACTAGCACCAGCCGTCCCTGACTCCCACCTTTCCTCCTTTCGGCTCCTTCTACCCGACCTTTCGGCCGTGAAGGCGTACGAGGCGGACTGTGAGGCCGCCGTGGTAGGGACTGCGTGGGTAACGCGCGGGGGAACAGGAAACTATTTCAGGGGGAGAGACTATCTATCAAGAATGTATAGACGGACCCGTGTCCAGGGTGATGGAGACGATTAGTGGGCCCAGGGGTGTGTGCTTGCACCGGAATATCAAGTCAAGGTATTTTAGGGCTTGATAGTAGGAACTTAATTATTTCATACGTGTGAATTAAATTTGACCTAGGGGCGAACGAATCGGGGTAGTTATAGGAAGCAATAAAACGGGCCACGTAAAGGAATGCTGTAAAGGAACCGACGGTTTGCATAGTTTATTGTTAGGCTATAGTAAATATAAGATATTATCAATATATATACTAGGTGTCCCATAATTTGCAGGACACATTTCAGGGATGAATTCACCGCTTGAAAGTAATAAAAAATAGTTCATATAAACGTATGTTCTATTTGATTCTGTTAACGGAGTAAAGTGCAGTGACATTTGTGTTCTGCCAACCAGTATTTAATTACCTACTTCACAGATACTGAAAATGCTAACCCTCTATTTCAGTGCATATCTTCTTTTAATGCTTACAAGTGTTACTCGAATTTACTGGAAACCTTATAGAATTTTATAATGATATGAGTACCTCAATATTTTCAATAGGCCTTTTATGAGCAGAGATCTTACTCTGAGTGTTTAGTTAATCTCATATACTATGGAACACCCTGTTTAAAGTAAATGTGTTAATGTTATTTTTCTTGTTAACGAAGAGGGTGCATTCGCAATGTCCTACACGTTCCTTTTGATGAAATTGCGCATTTAAATGACAGATAATCTTAAGAGCAATATATTTCTAACTGTAGAGTTTCTGGTTCGTGTCTAATTGGATGATCGTTTTTACCTCAATCAACAGAAAGCACTTTCGCGGAGTCTATATTCAAAATTTTATTCTAAAAGTAAAAGGTATTTTGCAGTTATTCTGAATTCATGTAGATTTCATTTTTTATTTTTGCGTCTTACTGTTAGTTCCACACTTCATTTCCATTACTTTGCCAAGATATTTGTATTTGTTATTTTTTAAAGCATTTATTATTAAAGGCGAGGGAGGGGGATTAATAAATTCACTAACGACTGTAAATTTGTATAAAAAAATACATATTTCGAAAGTTACGTGTTGTAATAAATGAAATTGCAGTGGTCAAAGCATTTCCAAATTAAAGAAGTTATATTCCAATAAACTATCTACTAATTTGAAGTAGGTAAGTCCTTTGCGGAAAGTAGGTGTTTTATGCCACTTAAAAGGATCTGGTTCTGAATTAATAAGCATGCGTTCGCGAGCATATAATTACATTTTAAAAACATCATTTTTCCATTTAAAGTATTTCTTGTATTCACGCCATGAAACTGCAACGTTATTCAAAACCATTTGTGCCGCAGATAGCAATCTTTTCTGGATAATAAACCCAAGTAGCATTTAAGTGTTCAGTTTGCAGAAGGCACAGAGTTTCACGGCAGCAGGCATTTAAATATTTTTTTTCCTTGCAACGGTCCTTGCCTGACGTAAATTCGGAAAGCGTGGAGAAATCTGGCTACCCGATGACACTAGTCCCTGGGAATTCAACCGCACACTGTCAACGTGTCTTGCCTTTTCTCGCATTTTCGTTTCTGCCGGTTTCGAATTTCTACGCGCTTGTTACAGCACATGTGTAACAACTGAGAATGTGTATCGAAACCGGATTTCTAAAATAATCAGCTGTTTCAATGAATAATATCGTACAATTCCAAGGAATTATTACCACTACATTTGATTTTCTATCGTTTTATTTATTTATTTGTTATTAGGACCGAAAAATAAGATATATGTGTTTTCTATAGTGGACCATTTTCATATTTGGGGGGTAAAACCAACTCCTAAAGTTATAAGATTTTCAGGTGTTCATCTCAGATTGCTTTGAATTTTGGATATATTTTAGAGGACCGAAGAATAAGAAACACGTGCTTTTTTATAGCGGCCCGTTTTCATATTTAGGGGGTGAAACCACCCCCCAAAGTTCATACGGGGTATAAAATTGTGTTGAGTAAAACTTGATATAAATTTAACTTGCGTCATAACTTGTTGTATGGACAATGTTCTTGTCGTCAGCCACCGTTATTAGGGGATAACTATTAGGGGTGGTTTTACCCCCTGAACATGCATATGGGCCTAAATAGAAAGACATGCATTTTCTAGTTTTACATCCTCCAAAACATATCTAAAAACCAAAGCAATTACAGAGACGAACACCTAAAAATCTTATAACTTGATTTAAATATGAAAACGGGCCGCTATAAAAAACACGTGTATCTTATTTTTCGGTCCTCTAAAACATATCCAAAATTCAAAGCAATCGGAGGCGGACGGCTGGGAACCTCTCCTTGTGAGCCGCACGGAACATTGAACACGTTTTCCTTAAGGTTGAGTTTCCTAGTAGCGACCGCCGCCGCCGGCCGCTGCTAGGAAACCCAACCTTTAGAATGACATTTTTCAACCGCGTTGACAGTTTACAAAGAAAACTATCTGTCCAATTGACACGAGCAAAGGCATTTATTACAATACATGGAAAACCCGTTGCTATTACGTGAGGATCAGTTTTTTTCAATTCACGACCTGCTTTTATTTTTTTATCAATATTTCCCCAATTTTGTATCCCGAAAACATGACGTTTTTCCAGTGCTCCGTCATTTTGTAATTTTTTATGATTTTGCCTTTTTTTGTTCCTCATATAATGGAGGTAGGCTTCTAGTTTCTAAATATTTTTGTGTTTTTGAATGAGGATTAACCGTATGGTCTGGGCACTGTCAACGCGACAAGTATGATTTTTCCGCAGCGCACATTTTGACGAAGAGTATACAGGAAACGGATTTATGAATTTGATTGAAAAAATTGTTCTTTTTTACCCTTCGATATGCACATATTAACTATACTAAGCAATACATTGATTTAGTTACGATGTTTGGTTGAAATATATTCTCGAAAACACCCTTACATTTCGGACCGTTACAGTAGTCTGCCTCCTTAAGTAAAATTAGCGAATGTCGCTTTGTGTAAATTTCTTTACTTTTTCTTTGGTAGTGGTTTTAAGCTATCGTTTCCCAGAAGAGTTACATTTTTGAGAGAAACTCGCATTTAATTAATATTAAAAAGTTCACGCATTACACAGTTCGACAGCCATCTAAACTTGTAACATTCAATAGCCGTTTCTTATAGATTTTCGTGCGCTGAAAATGTATCTGCAAACCGTTTGTCGCCATCATCATCAGTTTTTGAGAAATTTGATTTTAAAAAAAATGAAAATTTTCGACTTTGAACATCTTTTATGCCGAAACGGTAATAGTTATTCGGTTGCTCTCGAATACAACGATATAAGTTATTATTGCTTTATGAACATTTAAATATGTTTAAACAAAGGGGAAAAGGACACAGATATCTTTCAATTGATTTCCAAAACTAAGGGTCTGGGAGAATATCTGATCATTCCACGCGATGCAGCAGACAGTTTTCCTTCAGAAAGTGCCAACAGAAGTGGTAGGTAAGTCTCGTTTTGTTTTCAATATAGAAGCGAAGTAGTTTGGCAAAACGCGCTGTGGCGACAGTGGTAGTCAACGTCGGCGCGCAATCCACTGCTGCTCAGCGTAACACAATCTCTTAACGCGCGTGTCTACCGTTGTTAGCACCGCGAGTTTTGCCAAACTATTTCGCTTCTATGTTGGAAACAAAACGTGACTTATCACTTTTGTTGATGCTTTCCGAAGGAAAATTGTCTACTGCATCGCGTGGAATGGTCAGTTTCTCCCAGACCCTTAGTTTTAGAAATCAATTGAAAGATATCTACAAAAATGGGTGCATTTCGAGTGTCCTTTCCCCTTTGATCGTTGTTTATAATTGATAATTCGAAGCACAGTGGGGAAATTTTGCGATTTTAAGGCCAAAACCTCAAAAATAAATTTTTGAATTCCACAAAATAAATGCAAATGTCAATTGAAGAACTAATATGTGCATCAAATGACTCCAATTTTACTGTTAAATGTTTTAATACAAAGCTCGTATAGACGTGAAAATGTTTATGTTTATGTAAGGTTAGACCGATCGCAAACAACTACCTACTCCAGAGTTTCTAGTTGCTTCAAACACTTATATTGTGTTATCCAAAGTTTTGAAAATAATTTGCATGGATTCAATTCCTGGTGGTGTGTAAGATATCTTTTTGTCTTCAAAATAATTATGATTCGGTTTTTAATACGTAATTTATACAATTTTTAAAGTAGTGTTTTAGAAATAACCTTTTCATATAAGATTCAATTTTCAATACATAAAATACTTATATATCCCATAATATCCTGCAATGATTTTCATTATTAACTGCTAATAGCTGCTAATCTTGTAATTATATGCATTTTTTTAAACACAATCCAGTGTGTCTTGTATAACATACGACATAAATATTGTTAATAGATTTCATGTTATTTTACAAGTATTATCAAGTGGCTACGCAGTAGATGTTAAAAAATTTCAAATGTATGCTATAGAAACTGCAAAATTATTTGTTGCATTATATCCTTGGTACACGATGCTTACTACTCTGCACAAAATTTTAATTCATGGTCCTCGCATAACCGAAAATGCTGTCCTTCCAATTGGACAGCTTTCAGAGGAAGCTCAAGAACCACGGAATAATGATAATAAAAAGTACCGACAAAATTTTTCTCGATAATGCTCAAGAGAAAAAGCTATGGAGGATGTTTATAATTGGCTTTTATAATCGTCAGATCCTGTAATTAATAATCTAAGAAAACTTCTTGAAAAAAAATTACAAAGTTTGTCATCAGAAGCAATAATCCTTCTTCTATGCCCTGCTGCACTGTAACAGACATAGGACATAGGAAAAAGCGATTCCGACTGGGAGTACTAGTTTTAAGGCCATATAATTTCATAGTAAATATTCATCAATGTAAATAATATACAAATATTTATCGTTCGTAATTTTTGCAAATGCTGTTTCTCGGATAATTTAGTTTCTTATATATTTCTTATATATCAGAACGACGAAGTGACGAATTTTATATATTAAAAATAAGTTTTGAGGTTTTGACCACGAAAATGGATATAGTTCTTCAATTGACATTTGTATTAAATTTGTAAAATTAAAAAATTTCATTATTGTGGTTTTGGCCATAAAATCGCGAATAACTATTACCGTTTAGGCATAAAAGATGTGCATCGTCGAAAATTTGTATTCTTTTCCACATCGAATTTCTCAAAGACTGAGGATAATGGCGACACACGGTTTGCGGATTCGTGTTCATTGCGTGAAAATCTATAAGAAACGAGTATTAAATGTTGCAAGTCCGACAAAAAGTCAAAATTTGTCGAACTATTTTATTAAACCACCTAGTTAATTGACTGTATTGGAAGACTGTCGATGTATCAGTGGTTTTCATATTTCTAACTGAATTATAGAATACAAGAAAGAATTGGCTATAAATAGTGTAAGGGACGCACCAAACAACTTCATCACCAAACTAACCAACAACTTCATCTTTGAACAAATCAGACACACAAATAGAAAAGTCCATTTTCCTTCAATTATCATTCGAAAAGCCTACGGAACATCAAGAAATCATTATCGACAATTCTTCGCGAAGGCTAATTATCCTTGCCTCCTTGGATTACGAGGAGAAAGGTGTGTCGCCATCAAGGGGTATCCAGGCTGTGACACGGACCTCAAAGCGAAGGGGCCGCAACGACAAGAAAGGGTCGATAATCACCGGAGAGATGAAGCGCATAGAGTCATTAAATAGCCCCCGGCTCGTTGCGGTTGTCCCCCGCACCTTCGGCCGGGCTGTGGTGGCTGTCGTAACAGACGGCACCTGTCGTAATTCTCCTTTTCAGGTACCCCTCTTCATCAGCAGAAACGTGTCACGTTCGCGTTTCCCGCAAACACCCGTGGCCGCTTATTATTTTGTTGATTTTGCCGGGCGGGACTGTTCAATTCCTTCCCCACCAAACCTCACCTCTTTCACCAGGGGCCTAATTATCCACCAACGACCGGCCAATCAACGCGCGAAATCAACAGCCCTTCTACCCTTGCCACTCGGTTCCCGCACTTTCGATGTGATCGTCCATGAGCGCGCGGTTAGGCTATGCTCGTTTCAGGTAAAATCCACGCCGCCCTAATTGTGCCGTTCGGACGGAGCTGCTTGATGGCTTCCTTTGCGTAATCACCGCTAAAGAATCAGGGGTAGGCAGGAAGATTCGACTTTATAGAGGGTAATTTCAGAAAAATGGTTCATTTGAATGCTTAAACACTCGTTTCGTTCTCCTTCCTTTGTGATGCTCGATACGTAGGTAACATGAGTGACGTGTGATTCGGAATGTTCTGGGGATGAAATAACATTAGAAGTTTGAGGGCGGCTTTTCTGAAACTAATTGTACTCGCAGTAGCTATTGCACGATTGTCAAATATGTTTTTAGTTTTTAGGTTTAATGGTTAGAATGTAAACTTCTGTCACAGCAGGACTACAATTTGTAGTGTCTTCTCACGTCTATTTCTATTTTAAGTAAAGTACCGGAGAATTGTAAAAGTAATATTGGTTTCACCGTTTTACTGTTCGTGCCCCGTATGTGGGTCATGTTCGACTCTCGTAAATCTGCTGAAATGGCCATATATGTAGTCATCATGGGGAGCCGGTAAACAAATCTAGGCCCAGCCAACTACCTATCAGAGTTTTAGGTACTTATAAAAATTATTTCGTTAATAACTTTTTAACGTACAACGAGAAACGACCGAAAACTTCTGAAGGTCACTCAGGAGGGTAACAACACATGCCAAGGTCAAGGTATACCCGAAATACCAGGTAGATATATACAGTGGGAGGCGGGGGCAAAAGTATTCGGACATGTCTTTAAAACAGAATAACTTTTTCAAAATTACTCCAAAAGACTTGAGTTTTTTAATAAGCTAGAAGGATTAGTTTATTAGGTGATGTACAGTGATACATAATGACATATTTTGTTCAAATCACTCTGCAGGTTGTAATTTTTCAGTAAACATGTCGATATTTTTTTAAATTCTTCGCAATTAAATTCAGTATTGATCTATCATTATGTACCACCGTACGGTGTGCTTCGTCCTTTTTGAAAAAAAAACTGCAAATGCTCGGAATAGTTAAGAAAATAGTGAAGAACGTTTTTCAACTATTTTATCTGAGCCAGTAATGAAAGTTTGGAAAAAATCCTTTTGTAGAATCAAGTAAGGTATACATATGCTGCCAAATATGTTTTTTTTCATATAAACGTATAGTTTTTCATATAAACCTATGTAAAATTTAGTAATAACAATCTAGATATATACAGTGTTATTTTGTATAAACTACAATTATCTAGAGACGCGGTAGCGTCTCGACGCCAAGTACATGAAAAACACCCTGTATATATGTATGTCGATGTCGCTACCGTGTACCTTTACTCGTCACGGAGGCATTCTAACCTAATTCTGACATTTATACATTAATATCTCATCACGCCTGCAAAATTTTGTAAATTTAAAGGAATTTGTCTGGTGTAAACCGCATATCGGCTTTCGAACAAGACCAATTTCAATAAAATCGGTCCACGCATGACAGAGATATCATAATATCGTCTCATGGATCAGTCGAAACCGGTAGTTTTAGATTTTTTTCTTCTCCAGGCCAAATTTTCGTCCACATAATACGTATACACGCGTCACACGCACACCTTCAGCCAAAATGAAACTAACACATGCTTCGTTCGTCGACTCCTGGTACATACGCGTTACACGCACACCTTCAGTCAACAGAAACTAACTCATGTTTCGTTCGTCAATCGATATCTTCACTATGCAATCTCCTCCAAATTTTGACAGTTTACCGTCAAGTTATAACCAAGTTATAAACGTGTTTTTACAAGTATATCGTTGTACCATTGAATTGCAATCAAAATGCAGTCTCAAACACAAGGTAAGTTGCCGAAATTTAAATAGCGCCATGTGTGAATATCATGAAACTGTTTTTTATTTGTAAATAAACTGAGGATTTTATGTATATATATATATAGACAACACTATAAGTTTACAGTCATTTCTGTAGACTCCGCTATGAAATTCTTATATAAGATAGTCCCCTAAACGCAAAAATCGATATGAGATAAAATCCTACGGATACCTTTTTGAGATATTATTAGAAATTTTTAGAAAAATAGCCATATTTTTAACCTTAAAATTATAATTATTATATTAATTAATAAATGAGTGTATTCAGCTTCGATCCTCTGTTTCCTTTTTGTATGTGCTTGCTTTATATCTGAAAATTCAAATTTAAATAAACCAATTCCATCAATCCCAATTATCCGAAGTTTATTTATAGTTTACACATACACATATATATATATAATCAGTGAAAATAAATTTAAATGTATTTTATTTCATTTTTGAAAATAAATTCTATCTCTTTCTGTTTCTTTTGCCCGCATTAAGATCAGTTTCTCTTACAAGGAACCAGTCATAGTCACCCATCATTGATTCATCCCAGAATCCTTGGTAGGGTCTCTCAATATTTTTCATCTGCTGATGAAGTCGCTCGCTATGTTCATCGATTACTACACCAAGATTTGTTGGGAAGAAATCCAAAGGCGAGTGGAGGTAATGGATCTTCAAGGACTTGTTAACACCTATATTGAGAGAATAAATAAGTAAAAAGCATATTACAGCAGAAGATCGATACGAATGAAATTATTAAAAACAGGTGATGCATTCATATATTTGAAGACCATTTTCCCGACACATTCCGACGTCAAGATCAAGGAAGGCGTTTTCGATGAACCGCAGATCAAAAAGTGAGCAATTTGAATTACATTTATCGCGAAATGAAGATGCCGCATTCAATTTGTTACAATTGGTCGACGCTGGCTTTTTTGGCAACAATAAAAGTCCAGACTTTGTGAAAATCATCAATGATTTGCTCGAGAACTATAAGAAAATCGGTATGTAGTGCTGTTTGTAATAATTTCATTCGTATCGATCTCTTGCTGTAACATGCTTTTTACGTATTTATTCTCTGAATATAGGTGTTAACATGTCCTTGAAAAGAAACTGATCCTTGTAAAAGGACCTGATGTCAATGCGGGCAAAAGAAATAGAAAGAGATAGAATTTATTTAAAAAAAAAAAAATAAAATACATTTAAATTTGGTTTCGCCAAGAAACGGGAAGAAATGAGGAAATAGGAAAAAAGTTGAAAATAGGCACTCCGACTCTATCGCCCATAACTTTATTGTTTGTGCATGGATTTTGATCAAGTTGGGCTTGTTTTCTTCGTAAAAGTGCGCGCTCTACGTAAAAAATAAGAAACTGGACGCCACATGACAATTTCTGTCTTTCAGGCTATGTAGTGAATTTTCGATTTCAATTTCGCCCCCAAAACATTACATTTTTCTTAAGTTTCGTTCGATTCCGTCTAAACTATTGATCCGATTGCAAAACACTGTAGAAATGAATTGTATGCAACTTAATTATCTTTAATTTAAGACTCATAGCGATCAAATCGGTCAACCCTAACGCGAGATATGGCCTAGAACGTCGGGTCGTCTTCTTAAAAAATTACCAAAATATTCATCGGACAATATCTCAAAAACGTATCCATAGGATTTTGTCTCATGTCGATTTTTGAGTTTAGGGGATCACCTTACATAAGAATTTCATAGTGGACCCTGGATCAAAAATAATTTTTCGGATTTTGTAAACTAGTGTAATCGAAGCGTAAAATGATGCTGTGACTGAATTTACCCTTAATTCTATCCCGTAATAATTTGTAAGTTATAATATTAAAAATTATCTGAAGTCATTCCCAATGCAAATTATCTTTATAAAAAGAAGTGAGATCCCAATAAAAAACTTCAGAAAAGTAAAAAAATTACGCCAAGCACATGAAAATCAAATAAATCACAAAAAAGATAATCATAATAAATCACAAAAAATAGAAGACAATAATAATAAATCACAACAAAAATAGAAGAAAATATACAATATAAAAAAATATGTGAAATCAAAATGAGCTGCAAGTACATAACGGAGCTTTCCAACTGCGCTTAAGATGACACAACTTCATATACACAGCTGAAATGCTGTGTTCATACATTCCATTACTCATATCGCGGACATTTTAATTAATGCATCAAAAAGAATTCTATTTAAAAACATTGTCGTAAATTAATTAATAGCTTTACAAAATTAATGATATAAAAAAATTGTGCCACTTATAACAATGGCTATCTATACAAAGAAAACAATGTATTAAATAATATTAAGCAGATTTATTTTTATACAAATAAATATTTCAATACGAATAAATATTTTATTCAAAATACTTGGCGCTGCGCCCCGAACTGGTGTTGCTAAACTGAATAAATATGTATAAATTGCATTAAATCTTTTTCTTTCTTTCTTGGGCGTGCGTTCGTGCATGTGCGTATGTGTGCGTGTGCATATGCTACGTATGATATTAGAATTAAATATATGTAGAATAAATTTGCTGCGTTTCTAATATGTGTATGTATATGTTTATGTATTTTAGATTGTAAGGGAGTTATTGTAAATTACTAATACTAAGACAATCAACATTTCTTTCGGTTTCGCAGCGCCAAGTATTTTGAATAAAATATTTATTCGTATTGAAATATTTATTTGTATAAAAATAAATCTGCTTAATATTATTTAATACATTGTTTTCTTTGTATAGATAGCCATTGTTATAAGTGGCACAATTTTTTTATATCATTAATTTTGTAAAGCTATTAATTAATTTACGACAATGTTTTTAAATAGAATTCTTTTTGATGCATTAATTAAAATGTCCGCGATATGAGTAATGGAATGTATGAACACAGCATTTCAGCTGTGTATATGAAGTTGTGTCATCTTAAGCGCAGTTGGAAAGCTCCGTTATGTACTTGCAGCTCATTTTGATTTCACATATTTTTTTATATTGTATATTTTCTTCTATTTTTGTTGTGATTTATTATTATTGTCTTCTATTTTTTGTGATTTATTATGATTATCTTTTTTGTGATTTATTTGATTTTCATGTGCTTGGCGTAATTTTTTTACTTTTCTGAAGTTTTTTATTGGGATTATGTTTTACTTTTACAAAGTTGTTTGGTAAAAGTGTTTTCTTTTTTTTTTTGTTATTTTGTGTTCATCACAAAATGTGTGTCAATTCAAAATGCTTGGGGTAACAAGTCCTTAGTATACTCTAACCAGCTTTTCGAGTAAAAATAAATAAAAAAACTCTTTTGAAATCAACAAATATGTATTGATTAAACCATTTTTTTTTATATACAATATTGAAAGGAAATACTGCGGCAACCTTTTTTTAAACAAAAGAAAGAAAATATAGGACACAGATTCAGCTTGAACAAGAAATTGCACAATAATCTTGGCTCAACATAAATATATAACTGTCTTTTAAGCACTTTGACCTTATATCTTAAACTCAAATTATTTTAATATAAAAAACAGGAGAGGTGTTGGATAATTTATGACTTTACTAATTGGTTTGCTTAAACAAAGAAAACCACCCGTTTTAGTATATTAATATGACTTCTTTAATAAGTTTGAAAATATTACCATTCAGAAATACACAATGTCATGTACACATTACTAAAAGAACATACAATCTTTATGTATTCATCTTATACCCTGTTAAACTGTAGTTTGCTTCAAATAACACAACAAAGACGACGTACTTTTTCGCATCTTGATATACTTAATGAAATGACAAAGGCGTTATATTACACACCCGGAAGCCCGAAAATGACTGGCGATTCTGCGGTCCTCACCATTACCCTTGCCATCGACATAGTTATGCTGAAATATTCAATCAATTGTTTACGAATGGAGATCAGGGACTCTTACCGGTACGTAAAATACTGGTATTTTTCGGTTGTAGGTACCTTCGTAATCCTTATAGAAACTGAAATACGAAAATACCGATATAAGAACCATATCGGTATATGAAAATACCGGTATATTTACCTATATTTGCAGGTAAGTTTTTCGGTTTTCTTATTCTATTAGAATTTTAAAGATATTTGTAAGCAAAGATTTAAAACCGGTATTATTTTATTACTGATATTATGTTACCAAAATTATATCCAAACGATATAGTACCGAAATCGCTGTAATATCGAAAGCAAAGGAAGTACTAGAATTTTCTGGTAATATGTATAGTGTGATCGTGAGTGAAAGAGAATACGTTACAATGAAGTCGTCGGAACGTCGATTTCAAGTAAAGCGACGTCGTTTGGTGCCGTCTTATATATCGTCTCCCTTACGTCCCTTATGCGAGAAAGGGATAACAGAGAGGCTCAGCGATGAAGTGGAGGCGAAATATAAACAAATGAAGATTTGTTCTCGAGATCGATGACGAGAGCGTGGAGACTCGTCACTCTGTGATCGAGTATATATATATTCATTTTCCATTGAAAAAATAATCATAATTTACCATGTTAAATAGACAGGGAAATTGTTAAGAATACGGAACGCACATCTATATTTCCATATGATATAATTTTCTGTTTTTCTCGACATGATTTACGCAAAATACTGAATAACTTGTTGCAACGTGATTGCATATTTGTCCATTGGAAAATGGAGCAGTCATCCCCATTTAATGTTCTCTGGATTCGTAACGTCTCTTGTCTTCGCAGACATTGTTTTCCCGTAAAGTATTGTTTTTTGTTGAATTTTGTCGCAGTGCTCTTGGGATTGTTATTGAATAAACGTGTGCAAGTGATGCTATAATAGTCCTTTTGATGATATAATATTTATTACTACTAAGTAACACAATTTATGAGGACTTAAAGTATATGTATATTAACGTTACGTATGTACGTGCTTAGGACAAGCTACCTCAGAACAGGACGATCTAACTAAAAACAAAAAGAACCCCGTACCGACACCGGGTACTAACTGAGTCAAGATGGTGATTATTTTTCACATTTTTAAACATTTATAGACCGTTTCCAAGAGTCACTTAACAATATTGAGTATTCCTCTTTACACGTTCTAAAATCGTATCATGTCCAAAGAAAATGTTTGGAGATTGATTTTAACTTGTACCTATGGAAAATTGCAATTGTACCCATTCCTCTCTGGTTTCAGGGATTACCAAATTCTGTGGACGTTGGGTGATAGAAATCTATGCATGTTTGAACACGTATCTTTATTGACAACTGAGCTACTCGATCGAAGGGAGCGAATACAACTATCTGGCAGATCCAATCGATCCGTCTTGACTGAACTGCTGTTGCAGTTGTGGCAAAAAGCGGTTACCTGGCTTCATGGTAGCCGTGTAATCCAGTGTAAACAAAAAAGGAGCGCGTATTGCACGGTCTATCTATACGAGTATGAGTGAGCTGGCAACAACGCTACTTGTTACTCCGAACGCCAATAGTATCTCCTTCCGTTTCACTCTTGGGCTTCCTTTTGTGCGAGCTTCCAGTCTTCCACGTCAGCTTTTATCTTCATCTCGCAGGTGCTGATCGTTACATTTCAACGATAGTATCAGTGGAATATCGATTCATTGATAGAATGTACATAAGTCGATCGTGATGTCTGAGAGTATTGAGCTATCTCTGCCTGGGAGAAGAGAACCGACATGTGATAGACATCCATGTATATGCACAATTCCGTTTTTCAATTTTATAAATACTTAAGTGTTAAGTCGTTTAATTTTTATACTATAGTCTTTGATGTTAGGTACTTGGTCCCAATGCCCTTTTTGTTAATTTTCAACGCGTTCTCCTGTCTTCTAGACTTTCTCCATCTTCAGACTCAAGACTTGAGGGAATCCATCGGCATTAAACTGGTAGGTACATTCTTATAAATTATTATATCTAGTTTTTTATATTACTGTAATTTAATAAATTGCGTTTAAGTTGAGCATTATTTCGAAACTTGCATTATTTAAACATCTGTTAATGACTTACACAACGAAAGTGATTTAAGTAAAAGCGGAAATAATGTGGCTTGTGGAAAAATTTTCAGTATTTGCACGTTGAGTCGCCAGCAAACCATTCTATCTAGAAAATGCAGGGTACTGACTACAAAAAGGGAGGACTGAAACCTTTTAGTGGTGGGAGAGTGGGCCGGGTCAATGATGAGACTCCTTATGGGGGTCCCTACCAGGTACCTGTTGGTGAGGTGGGCCCCACTATTGCTCCATCGGACCTGCGTCTCTCTCTGTTCATGGTTCAGGCTGATTCCATCTCCTTCTGCCAACCTCTCCTTGCCAAACCGTGCTACCATCTCCTTTTGTTCCGTTGCAGGCGCTGAACCGGCACAAAGATGATTTTTCGGATCCCTTTTGATCTTTTGGCACCCTTGCTTCCCACCCAGGGCCTTGAGAAGTTTCTAAAGTCGCGCGAACATGGATTTCTCTATGTGTCAACTCTACGTCGTTATTTTCTCTGAAATAATATCCTTACTTTTTCTTCGCACATCTGAATAATCGGTAACAGAGTAAGGTTAAGTTGAAAAACAGTCCCCGACTGAACTTCGCCTTTGCTTCTGTCGCTGTTTCTTCTGTACAATAAAGACGTTTAATAATAATAATAATAATAATTATAATAACAAAGAAGTCAAGTAACATTGTCCTTCCAGATAATTTAAAATATGTAGGCGATCGCGAAACATTTAACATTTCTTATTCCTTTCGTTTAAAGACGCAGCCATTATTGTCATACCACACATCGGCTAACTGTAACAATACTTTCAATGGTAGGCTTGAATTGAGCGCGACTGAAAACTTTACGCCCGATAAGACTTATCGTTATTATTATTATTATTATTATTAATCGTCGTTATTACTAAGTAAAAGGCAAGGTGCAGCCAATGTGCTATTACTCCACAATCGTTTCACCAAGAATGCAGGTGAAATTTGTTCAAGTAACCTGAAACCTGTGTTGCGTCTCACGTGAATCAGTCGTGAGCAGCACTATCCTATCAGAGTCATCCATTCGAAACTTAGCCTGACATACGGAGTGAATTGTCTTATAATCGCATTCCCGCGAATACAAACAAGCGGGCCGGAATTCATTATCGTTAATCGCTTCAATCCTCGACCCGTTTAACGAGCCATCGTCATTTGCTCATACATTTCCCGAAAGTCATTGACTCGCTGTCAGTAGTCGAGCGTGATCGTAAAAGCAGCCAGAGGTTTCACGCAAGAAATGGAACTCGAGTAGAGGAGAGGGAACAGAAGACTGCAATTCGTGACTTCCCAGAAAGGTGGAGGAGCCTCGGGGCCTGAGGAGCTCCCCCGTGGTTCTAGCTCATTAACCGTCATCCTTCCCTCCCCCTACTCCCCTTCTTCATCAACCTCTTCTGAACGGTTTGGCGTGACGGCGGGCCCCTCAAAGACGCGCGTATACGTTTGTACGCGCTCATCAGGTAAGAAAGGAGCCGCCTGTGCCGACACGCGGGGCGCTAGACGCTGGGTCAGTTAGTTATCGAGGAAAGAGAGGGTCAAAAGGTGGCCAGCAGCCCGAATAGTGGGGTGTTGGGCCTGATAGAAGGGCGCGGAGTCACGTGATGGGACTAACGCCAGCGGGTGTGCGCGCAGAGTGGGAGAACCGGGCTTCTTTCCTTCTCTCTTGGCCACAACGAGCGATCTGGTCGCTTTAAACCGGTGTGTGTCCGTCTGACGAGATAATTTGTTCCTCGTTTCCTGGGATTTCGGGAGCAGGAGAAGGTACCGACACGTCCATGGGCCTGTGGAACTATCCTGGCCAATATATAGGTATAGTCGTATCGACCGGATTTTCGTAGCCACCTTTTTCCCAGCCTAGATGAAATTTATCTAAAACTTTTAACAAGAATCTCTTTTTACTATTTATATCATTACGGTACAAGTTTGCAATCGAAAGCGAGAAGTAGGAACTTTTTACTATTTATGCGAATAATGAATTAACGTCTGATATATAGTTAACTTTTAAGGATCGTTTTATTATACATTATGGTGCGAACACACGGTAAGAACAAGATACCGCTATCGTTCTGCTACAAGAGAGTAATATGTATCCATTTGATCGTGAGAATATAAAAACTGAATTAGAGGAATTAATAACATGTTCAGGTTCTCTATAGAAAATCTATGGAGTTCGGGCTAAGAGAGTTATAAATAGATTGAAACGTACTATTCAATATTCGAGAAAAGAAACTCCGAAAGCCTATTATTAGATGGATGTTCAAGTCACCTGAAGGGAAAATTTTATAATTAACAAGTACAGTAAAGGCAGATTGACCAAACGGTTGAGCAGAAATAGCACGACATTAACGTGATTCTCTTTGATGCTGAGTGAAAATGGAATAAAGTAGATTTTGTTTACAGCTTACGCTCTTATTTCTGAAAGAATTGTTTTGGCCTTAGAACGATATGAGGTCTGCATATGTCTTCCTATTTGCAAGAATTTTTCGTACGTTCCTTTATAAATTCTGTACGAGAAAAATTGCTAGATTATTAATGATTCTAATAGCGTAGCATGGAAAAAGGTAGAAAGCAAATTAGAACCTACCAAAACGAAATAGTTCAGCATTGTCTTCAAACCTTTCCAACCATTTTTGCGAGCATGGGCACCTTTCATACAGAAAGATGGAGTGGGGTGATACGTAGAAGAGAAGAAGAAGAAGAAGAAACATAAAGGGAGAAGTACAGCAAGAGGATTGGAGCAGAGGTGGCGCGAGGCAGACAGGTTGGTCCGTTCGCCACCCGGGGGCGCCCCAAGGTGGCCGATGCTCGCACGCCGTGATCCGAATGAGGACAGAGCGAACGAGATCTTGTTAGGAGGACGAAGACAAGAATAGACTCGAAAAGACCCGAAGAAACATGGTGGCCTCGCCCCACGCGAAGACCTCCCGAACACGAGCGTCAAGAGACGCAGCTACTCCGTTCAACATGTTTATCTATGATATTTAGCGCTACTTTTGCCAATAATTTTGGAGAAACTTTTCTTCTTCAAACTCAGCGATTACGGTCACAATAATTCTTTCTGCTTAATACATTTGATTAAAAAAAGACACTTAAGTGTAGGTATAAATTGTTTTAAATAAAAAGGGACTCTAGTAATTTGTGAATACAATTATGAATTTTTGAGGAATCGTTAAGTTTATAGTATAAATTACACTAGTTACATGAGAACCGAAGCCTGGAAAGCGAATGTTACAAAACTGAAGCGGGTTCAAGAGCGTCCATCTTGACCAGAGAAGTACTTCATTGTGTTGAAAAGGTAAGACGTCAAGTGGAAACACAATAAATCGGCGGATTCGTCCTGGCCGACACGGATTATTTCGGCCGCCGCCAGAAAAATCCACCTGTCCTTTATTTATGTATCCTTCTTCCCATGCCTGACGCAGACGTCCTTGTTGGTTGAGCGCCTCTGTCTCGTGATATTGTCGCGATCCTGTTTACGTCTTTTTTCGGCCATCCGACTGCTACGCTAATCTCCTCCTTATTCTGTCTATGACTGTGATCAGATTCTTTTTCTTACATTTATAGCTAAGCCTAAAACTCTATTCACACTGCAAATTTTTCTGCTATTTGTGTGGGAACGTGTCAACAGACTGTACTCCATGTTCCAAACAAACAATCTTACTGTTTTCTTCACAATTTATTTCGATACCTATATGGGCTTTATAGTAATCGTTAATCAATACCTTCATAAAGCTAAATAGATGGGAGTTATTGAGTTATCTCTACGTTTATATTCCTTATACTTGATATTACACTTTACCATTAGCTTTGTGAATTGAAATAAAACTGACATTACGTTACTGACAGTAGTTTATCTAAACACAATTCGTATGTATCTTATATGGTTCTTAATAGTCATTGATATCAAAAACAGCCTAACGAGTTGCTTCTATCCCACTCAACACCCAAAACCCTGACGTTTTAAACATACTCGTGAATTTTGTCTCTGGTTAGAGAGTACAGTCACATAAAAAGCCAGTGTTACGAAGTTGTCGCGCCACGAAATTCGAAGTGGACGGTCGCAGGGGTTGGGGGCGGTGTGGAGGAGGCCTTAATCTTGTGGTGGACGTGGCGCGGGGCCCCCATCGTGTACGTATGTCCTCTAATCATGGCTGGGAAGGCCGCCACGGCCCGGGATAGAGACGTTCCATGGCCTAATTGCTATATATATGCCAAGTGGGGGCCCCTCGACTCGGTCTTGGTCGGTTATGCCGGGCCCCACGGTGTCATTAAACCCTCGGGATCCCGTCCCACCTTCCTCCACGTGGAAACGCTCGGTGGGGGCCCACCGAATATCCGGCACGGACGAAAAACTGCGACGCGAAGAGATTGAAGCTCGAGCGCGGATCAGAAGCACGCGGTCATCGAGGACGATGATCATCCAGAGAACATCGGCTTAAATGGCTTTCAGTAAAATTCACGATGCATTTTCTTCAGTAGAAATTGAACTATCGTGTTCAGAGTGAATCAGCTTTTGGAAAGATTAGTGAGTTTGTTAAGCTTACAATAGGCAACCAAAATGTGCAGGAACTTTGGTTCAGTTGCATTCTAACGCACTGGTATTGGGAATCATAACTCAGAATGTTTCGTTTTAAATAAGTTCTTATAAGAATCAGAGCGATTCCACCTGAACAATGAATTATGAATATAGCATATTAATAGTAATTTAAGCAGTTAATCATCTGGATTATCAATATGAGGGGCTTAATTTTCCCTTGCATAGGAATGACGGAAACACACGAACGAGTAGCAGAAATCGCAATGGTGTTCAGCATAAGGTATGCTAAACATTTCCGACAGAATAAACGAACATGACTAATGTCCTTCTTTCGAACGTGGCTCTCCTTCAGCCTCCCGCCGCTGTCTGTTACTACTGGGGGTACGCTACTCTTCGTGTAACAGGTTTTGAATTCGAGTTGTAGCTGAAGAAGTGTCACGCGTCGAGGAAAGTCGGTAATAAACTTATACTGGGTCTGCCCGCCAGATTTACAGCCCCATTTACCACGTTCGTCTATTCTCTACTCGCCTTCCTTTCTCCTTTGTCTCTCTCTTTCTTCCCGAAGCCACGTTCTTGACTCTCGTTTCACGTCCCTTTCTTTTTTCCTTTGAATGCACTCTCGCACCAGAAGAAAGAGAAACGCAAAGTCCTAGAGACAAGGGAATAGATGAAGAAGTAGAAGGAAGAGAAAAGGACGCCAGGGATTTCCGACGGTGGAAAGTCTGCAGGGGGCGTCCGTCGGTCCACAATCCACTTCCATGTACTGAATACTACCCGGTGAAAAACCTACGATTCACGATTTACGACGGTACCTGATGCTTTTTAGAAGATCTCCCTGACTCGGCGCATGATTCCCTGAAGAGGATCTGGTGCCTCGGGCCCTCGGGCTATCTTCCCAACCGATCTGCAGGCTGGAAGTTGAGATACGTCCACGCAAGGAATCTTTTTCCCCTGTGCTCTATCCTGCTCGCTCCTGGTAACTGGCACGAGGGCCCTGGATACTGGGGTAACGGGGAGCCGGAAAGGGAAAATTTACCACCGAGGTGTCGAGAGTTAGTAGCTTGTTCCCAAACGAGATCCCGAGATAAGGGTCGTCCACGAATTAGCGAGAACTCGGAGCCCTGGAAGCCTTAAGAAAGTCACACTTCGACCAGGAGGCCGGTGGACGACGGTCGACGATGCGGAAAGTTCACCTCGCCACTAGAATCTGGTTACTTTAACGCTTAGAGTGATCGTACCTACACTGCATTCCACATTAGAACATACCTACTCGTTTCCCGTAGAGATACACCGTTGATTGGTAGTAAACCGACAGGGAAAGTGCTACGATTAATCGCGTATCTCAGATCTGTGGGAGCTGCGCAGATCGGTCGCAAATTGGTAGGGGCGTTTGTATGCTCTTATATGGAACGCGGTTTAATATCGCCCGTATTCCTAATATCGCCACTCGCTATATCTCGCAAAAGTAGGTAAGCACTAAAATTTATCGGTTATGCACTGAATTAGTACTTAAACATATGTAGGGAGACATACTGTAATTGCAGCATTATGTGATCAACAATTACAGAAAGGGAAGGATTTTAAAGAATCTTAATAGTGTAAAAATTTATTGGACTGCCACAATTTTACATCATATTCGGAGAAGGTAACTCTAATAGTTCCGTGAATGCAAGAATATCTACTAGAAATACCTAATTAATGATACCCTTAAGGAATGGAATCGATTCAAACATTTTTCGTAATGAAAATAGTGTTTTTCTTTTAACAGTATGTAATGTCTTCAGTTTTTACGTAATAGTCTCACGAGCTGATACCTACTGCAAAAATTTACAATAAAAATAATGTTCTAGTTGCAATAGCAAAGACGACAGGGAGCCTTTACAGAGTGACAAGCTTTGTCATCAATCCAAGAAACGAAGTATGTGCAAATACAACAAAAACCAACGAAGAAGGCGCACTATCTCAAAAGGAAAAATGGCATCGAACTCTTGGACATATAAATTTTAACTATTTAAATGTTCTTTGCGAAAACCAATTGATGGAGGGATTGCTCATAGAACTAGAACCTGATTATATGAAATGTGTTATCTGCATAGAAAACAAGATGTGCAATTTACCCTTTCCCCTACAGCACATTTCATTGCCGAAATGTTGCACAAAAGTTGCAATACATTACAATGTTGCCGTTTGGTTGCGAGTTGCATTGCAATATTACTGCAAAATTGCGGAAATATTGCCGTGTAATATTTTAATGGCCACATTTGTGCAAAGTTACAGAAATATTGCGCACACATCGCCGTGTAATATTGTTATGGAAACATATGCGCAATATTTCAGAAATATAGCCCACACATTGCCATGTAATATTGCTATGGAAACATTTGTATAATGTTTCAGGAATATTGCGCACATATTGAAGTGCAATATTACAATAGCCAAGTTTGTGCAATATTTCAGGAATATTGCGCACACATTGCTGTGAAATATTGCGCATATATTGAGATACAATAAATGTGAAAGATTTCAGCAGTTAATCCGCAATAAATCCGGGTTTCGCAGAGCGATTCCGAATTGTCGACGCGCAGAATACAGTCTAAGACTCCACAGACTATCATCGAGGGAATATAAGCGAACTTGGACAATATCGGACATAAATAATTAATACGATTATTTAATTAACATTATATAGTTTAAACAAACTCATAAACAATATTCAGCAACAAAAGAGGTTTGAAGAAAGTGTTACACGTGCCAATAAATCCCAGTGACCGTAATATTAGCAAGTAATTCATTATATGTAATTAAAACGTCCCGAACTGTCGAGGGAAAATATCTAAGTCCGGATATGTTGCAGAAAAGTTGCTGAAATCTTGCTCATATGTTGCGAGCGACCGTAATATTAGCAAGTAATTCATTATATGTAATTAAAACGTCCCGAACTGTCGAGGGAAAATATCTAAGTCCGGATATGTTGCAGAAAAGTTGCTGAAATCTTGCTCATATGTTGCGAGCGCTCGCAAGATACGAGCACGATTTCAGCAACTTTTCCGCAACATATCCGGACTTAGATATTTTCCCTCGACAGTTCGGAACGTTTTAATTACATACAATGAATTAAATGCTAATATTACGGTCACTGGCAGTTATTCACACATGTTTTGTTGCTGTATATATTTTATGAATTTGTTTAAACCATATGTGTTCATTAAGTAATTGTAGTAATTATTTATATTCAATATGTCGACAAACAGAATACAGTGTTACATTTCACAGGCAACCTCCGAGGGAATGTATGTAAACAGTGACAAAATGTGATATAAGTAATTAATACAATTAGTAAATTAGCACTATAAGGTGTAAGCAAACTATTAAACTGTATACAGCAATAAATTATATTTGCAACGAAGTCTGAATTGTGAAATGTATATCCACTAACACTAAAGACTGGAAAATGAAAAAATATATAAAATAATTAGGGTAAACTTTACCTCTGGGAAACCTTTATTTTTGTCTGAAATTGGTATGGATCGAAAGCGCGTATCAAATAACATGCAAAAATCACAATTTTGAGTCTAGGAGTCTATTCAGTAAAAAGTTATTAAGTAAAAGGGACTGTGAAATTTTGACATATATTCTAACCTCTAATGTGAACAACTATTATGCTTCAATACTTTTTTTTAACCAATACTATACAATGTATGGCACAGATCTGGCACGGTCATATTGTTGAGTATAATCACTGACATTCAGATACTAAAATCGCACCCTCTTCCTACTTTTCCTGGAGAAAAAATTATTTAGGTTATGCCCAAATTCACATCGGTTCACTACCATGCTTTACGCGCCCGCAAGTGGGCGCGCCCCCCCCCCCCCCTCAACTCTAACCCAAACCAATACTAATACCCTGGATAAATTAAAAAGTGGAATGCATTGTTATTAGTTTTTAAAAACATATTGTTTTTTTATTGCCTTGATCAAAAATCCCATTTTATCTATTTTATTATGCGAACAAAATCGACGCCACAGGTATTCGCATAATCGTTCTCCAAACTCTTCATCGCGATACCGTGCTCTGCCTCTGAACCAATCTTTTGCGGGACGCCAAGCTGACTCAACATTTTGGGTGTGTCCCATCTGGTGCCTTAAACTCAATGCTATGGTTAACAGTTTTATGTATATATCCTTCTTCTGTTAAACTACTATAACTTCTAAAACTATCTGTATGTATTTCTGATCCTATATCTACATGTTCCTTAATAATAGAAATAAGCGTTGATGCTTCTCGGTTTGGTACAACCATCATTCGGCTATCTCGTGTATGGGTATCAATTAAACCTAATACCCAGTGACCATCAACCCTCCCCCGATTGTACTTCCTCTTACCAAACTTTGCTTCGTCAATCTCCCACAGAGCACCATAACATTGCAGCAACGTCTCTGCAATATTGCGGTGCAAGATTGCAATATTGCACTATAACATTGCAGAGACGTTGCAGTTTCAGTCCTATGTCCGCCTTCGCAATATTGCAGGTGTGTATTTTTGTAATGTTGCGGCAGCATTGCAAACATGTAGACCTGCAACGTTCCGGCAATGATTCTACAACGAAACGGCAAAATTGTGGCAATGATCCTGCAACTCTTCGGAAATATTACGGTGCAAGATTGCAATGTTGCACTATAACATTGCAGTGACGTTGCAGGTTCAGTCCTATGTCCGCCTTCGCAATATTGCAGGTGTGTATTTTTGCAATGTTGCGGCAGCATTGCAAACATGTAGACCTGCAACGTTTCGGCAATGATTCTGCAACGAAACGGCAAAATTATGGCAATGATCCTGAAACTCTTCGGAGAATATTGCGGTGTGAGTATGCAATGTTGCACCGTATCATTGCAGGGAAGTTGCAGGTTCACTCCTATGTCCGCCTTAGCAATATTGATGAAGTATAATCCCGCAACGTTTCGGAAATTTTACAGCAATGGTCTCACCGCAACGTTTTGGGCAGTGAGGGACGCGACGACATGAATGTGTGCAGAATCGTAGTAGTATAACGCCCGTGTGTCTTTTTCTCATAGAAAATATTTTTACCCCAGGGGGATTCGAACCGAGGACCTGTAGCATCGTAGACGAACACTTTACCGCCGCAGCTACAACCGTTGATTGATAAGATTGCTTACGTATTCGAACTTATACTCCTACCGTGCAAAACTTTAAACTCATATTATTCAAAAACGAAGAATCATTTGAAAAACCTATTAGGGATTTTTAACACTGTAGGTGCGGATTCTAACTATAACCCGGTGTCATTTTAGGTTAGGTTGGAAAGTACTCTTTAGACTAAACCTTTGCATTTGTCTTTTCATCTCTCTTTTCTCTTGCTTGATTGTATATACGTGTTTGTGCAATAAAGACGTTTAATAATAATAATAATTTCACACATTAAAGTATATAGTATCTACTCTATCTAAACAAATTAAATTCATTTTCAAATCTCTTCTATAATTTAAATTCATGTACAATAACACTTTTTTCATACCTTCAACGGCCAACGAGAAATTCTAGCACATGCAGTTAAATGAAACATGTTGTAGAATCTACTCGACGTCATATTTCAAATTTCGTCAAAGTATCATAGTTGCTTCAGAATATTGCTGTACTGTTTCTACAATCTTTCCACTACAGTACTGCACGGCAATATGTAGGCAATATTGCTAGGTCGTTGCCACTGAAACATTGCACATCGATGTGCGCGCAATATTGCTGAAATATTGTAGGATCGTTGCCAGTGGAAGATTGCACGTCGATGTGCGCGCAATATTGTCGAAATATTGTAGGATCGTTGCCACTGGAACATTGCACGTCGATGAGCACGCAATATTGCAGAAATATTGTAGAATCGTTGCCAATGGAACATTGCACGACAACGTTCTTGCAATATTCCTGTAATATTGTAGGATCGTTGCCAATGGAACATTGTACGGCAATGTTCTTGCAATATTGCCGAAATATTGTAGGATCGTTGCCACTGGAACATTGCACGTCGATGAGCGCACAATATTGCAGAAATATTGTAGGATCGTTGCCAGTGGAAGATTACACGTCGATGTGCGCGCAATATTGTCGAAATATTGTAGGATCGTTGCCACTGGAACATTGCGCGTCGATGAGTACGCAATATTGCAGAAATATTGTAGAATCGTTGCCAATGGAACATTGCACGACAACGTTCTTGCAATATTCCTGTAATATTGTAGGATCGTTGCCAATGGAACATTGTACGGCAATGTTCTTGCAATATTGCCGAAATATTGTAAGATCGTTGCCACTGGAACATTGCACGTCGATGAGCGCACAATATTGCAGAAATATTGTAGGATCGTTGCCAGTGGAAGATTACACGTCGATGTGCGCGCAATATTGTCGAAATATTGTAGGATCGTTGCCAGTGGAAGAATGCACGTCGATGTGCGCGCAATATTGTCGAAATATTGTAGGATCGTTGCCACTGGAACATTGCGCGTCGATGAGCACGCAATATTGCAGAAATATTGTAGAATCGTTGCTAATGGAACATTGCACGACAACGTTCTTGCAATATTCCTGTAATATTGTAGGATCGTTGCCAATGGAACATTGTACGGTAACGTTCTTGCAATATTGCTGCAATATTGTAGGATCGTTGCCACTCCAATAATGTACGGCAATATTGCAGGAACGTTCCTACAATTTTGCAATGCAACCTGCAACAACGCAATATTGCAGCAACGTTCCTGCAATACAGCTGCAACGAAGTGTGCTGTATGGGCTAGAATATTAAATTCTATAAAAATAAATAATGAAGGTAAGCAAAAGTTGAAATACAAATATTAAATTACTTCAACCACAATAGGCAAACCACATTCAGTTTTTCCTCCTAATTTAGGTTTCCCTAATTGTATGTCCTGAAAATGATCTATAATCATCTCTCTACAATATCGAAACCATGCATTAATAATAGAAGATGATAACATGCTGCATTCGTCTACACTTCCACCACTCATATCGCACACTTCATGCATTGTATCTTCATACGACATATCTCGTGTAAAGCAATACATTACCCTCCAAAAAATATAAATAATATACATACATACAATAATTATCAATATAATCACTAAACAATATACTTTATCGCTTTATCATAGGGTAATTGAACATCTTCAAAGAAAGAATAAGGTTAGAAAATCTGTCAAAATTTAGCAACTTTTTCGCCTCATAACTTTTAAACGAACAGATTCCTAAACTCAAAATTGTGATTTTTGCATGTTATTTAATACGTGCTTTCGATCCATACTAATTTCAGATAAAAAAAAAAGGTTTCCCAGAGGTAAAGTTCACATAATAATTATGTTAAACGATTGTATTAAAAATGCGCTAAAAACTAAAACAATATTATTTTCTTGTACTACGCAGGATATTTCATAACAGAATATGAATCAACTTAATACAACATCAAGCGTCGGAATGAATTTGTTGTGAAATGTTCAGCTTAGCGATTAGGGAGATGTAATGGGGTTTGTCAAAACGAATCTTCGTTTTTGAATAATTTCAGTTTGAAGTGTTGCATGGTTGGAATGTAATGTTCGAATACGGAAGCAGTTTTCTCAATTAATAATTGCAGCTACAGCGGTAAAGTGTTCGTCTACGGTGCTACAGGTCGCGGGTTCGAATCTTCCCTGGGGTAAATTAAATATTCTATTTTTAAAATATACACGGATGTTATACTACTATGATTCTTCTTCACACATTCAAGTGAAGTGATAAAAATATGTACGTGCATATATATATATATATAAAATACCGTTATTTTTATTTTTGGCCCAACTGCCCGAAATGTTGCGCGACCATTGCTGTAAAATCTTAGAAATGTTGCGCGACCATTGTTGTAAAATCTCAGAAATGTTGCGCTACCATTGTTGTAAAATCTCAGAAATGGTGCGCTACCATTTCTGTAAAATCTCAGAAATGTTGCGCTACCATTTCTGTAAAATCTCAGAAATGTTGCGCTACCATTTCTGTAAAATCTCAGAAATGTTGCACTACCATTTCTGTAAAATCTCAGAAATGTTGCGCTACCATTGCCTTAAAATCCCGAAAAAATGTTGCTGAAATATATCCTGCAATGTTGCACAGGGCGGACATAGCAATTTACTTGTAATTTTTCGGCAACATTCCGTGCAATATTCCAAGGATTAAACCGCAACGCAACTGAGACATTTCGGCAACAAATGTGCTGTGGGGGCATATTCACGAAATACTGTAGAATCGTAGCGATGTAAAAAAGCCAGCCCTAGTGAGCTCGAATGCAATCGAAACTCGATCGGCCACAATCGTTTGAGCCGAGTGTACGTGTTACACGCACACCTTCAGCCAACAGAAACTAACTCATATTTCGTTCGTCAATCGCTACCCACAGAGCACTATAACATTGCAGCAACGTCTCTGCAATATTGCGGTGCAAGATTGCAATATTGCACTATAACATTGCAGAGACGTTGCAGTTTCAGTCCTATGTCCGCCTTCGCAATATTGCAGGTGTGTATTTTTGTAATGTTGCGGCAGCATTGCAAACATGTAGACCTGCAACGTTCCGGCAATGATTCTACAACGAAACGGCAAAATTGTGGCAATGATCCTGCAACTCTTCGGAAATATTACGGTGCAAGATTGCAATGTTGCACTATAACATTGCAGTGACGTTGCAGGTTCAGTCCTATGTCCGCCTTCGCAATATTGCAGGTGTGTATTTTTGCAATGTTGCGGCAGCATTGCAAACATGTAGACCTGCAACGTTTCGGCAATGATTCTGCAACGAAACGGCAAAATTATGGCAATGATCCTGAAACTCTTCGGAGAATATTGCGGTGTGAGTATGCAATGTTGCACCGTATCATTGCAGGGAAGTTGCAGGTTCACTCCTATGTCCGCCTTAGCAATATTGATGAAGTATAATCCCGCAACGTTTCGGAAATTTTACAGCAATGGTCTCACCGCAACGTTTTGGGCAGTGAGGGACGCGACGACATGAATGTGTGCAGAATCGTAGTAGTATAACGCCCGTGTGTCTTTTTCTCATAGAAAATATTTTTACCCCAGGGGGATTCGAACCGAGGACCTGTAGCATCGTAGACGAACACTTTAGCGCCGCAGCTACAACCGTTGATTGATAAGATTGCTTACGTATTCGAACTTATACTCCTACCGTGCAAAACTTTAAACTCATATTATTCAAAAACGAAGAATCATTTGAAAAACCTATTAGGGATTTTTAACACTGTAGGTGCGGACTCTAACTATAACCCGGTGTCATTTTAGGTTAGGTTGGAAAGTACTCTTTAGACTAAACCTTTGCATTTGTCTTTTCATCTCTCTTTTCTCTTGCTTGATTGTATATACGTGTTTGTGCAATAAAGACGTTTAATAATAATAATAATTTCACACATTAAAGTATATAGTATCTACTCTATCTAAACAAATTAAATTCATTTTCAAATCTCTTCTATAATTTAAATTCATGTACAATAACACTTTTTTCATACCTTCAACGGCCAACGAGAAATTCTAGCACATGCAGTTAAATGAAACATGTTGTAGAATCTACTCGACGTCATATTTCAAATTTCGTCAAAGTATCAAAGTTGCTTCAGAATATTGCTGTACTGTTTCTACAATCTTTCCACTACAGTATTGCACGGCAATATGTAGGCAATATTGCTAGGTCGTTGCCACTGAAACATTGCACATCGATGTGCGCGCAATATTGCTGAAATATTGTAGGATCGTTGCCAGTGGAAGATTGCACGTCGATGTGCGCGCAATATTGTCGAAATATTGTAGGATCGTTGCCACTGGAACATTGCACGTCGATGAGCACGCAATATTGCAGAAATATTGTAGAATCGTTGCCAATGGAACATTGCACGACAACGTTCTTGCAATATTCCTGTAATATTGTAGGATCGTTGCCAATGGAACATTGTACGGCAATGTTCTTGCAATATTGCCGAAATATTGTAGGATCGTTGCCACTGGAACATTGCACGTCGATGAGCGCACAATATTGCAGAAATATTGTAGGATCGTTGCCAGTGGAAGAATGCACGTCGATGTGCGCGCAATATTGTCGAAATATTGTAGGATCGTTGCCACTGGAACATTGCGCGTCGATGAGCACGCAATATTGCAGAAATATTGTAGAATCGTTGCTAATGGAACATTGCACGACAACGTTCTTGCAATATTCCTGTAATATTGTAGGATCGTTGCCAATGGAACATTGTACGGTAACGTTCTTGCAATATTGCTGCAATATTGTAGGATCGTTGCCACTGGAACATTGCACGTCGATGAGCGCACAATATTGCAGAAATATTGTAGGATCGTTGCCAGTGGAAGAATGCACGTCGATGTGCGCGCAATATTGTCGAAATATTGTAGGATCGTTGCCAGTGGAACATTGCGCGTCGATGAGCACGCAATATTGCAGAAATATTGTAGAATCGTTGCTAATGGAACATTGCACGACAACGTTCTTGCAATATTCCTGTAATATTGTAGGATCGTTGCCAATGGAACATTGTACGGTAACGTTCTTGCAATATTGCTGCAATATTGTAGGATCGTTGCCACTGGAACATTGCACATCGATGAGCGCACAATATTGCAGAAATATTGTAGAATCGTTGCTAATGGAACATTGCACGACAACGTTCTTGCAATATTCCTGTAATATTGTAGGATCGTTGCCAATGGAACATTGTACGGCAACGTTCTTGCAATATTGCTGCAATATTGTAGGAGCATTGCCACTCCAATAATGTACGGCAATATTGCAGGAACGTTCCTACAATTTTGCAATGCAACCTGCAACAACGCAATATTGCAGCAACGTTCCTGCAATACAGCTGCAACGAAGTGTGCTGTATGGGTATCTTCACTATGCAATCTCCTCCAAATTTTTACAGTTTACCGTCAAGTTATAACCAAGTTATAAACGTGTTTTTACAAGTATGTATCGTTGTGCCATTGAATTGCAATCAAAATGCAGTCCCAAACACAAGGTAAGTTGCCGAAATTTGAATTGCGGCATGTGTGAATATCATTAAACTGTTTTTTATTTGTAAATAAACTGAGGATTTTATGTATCCCCATAAAAAACTTTAAAAAGTAAAAAAATTATGCCAAGTACATGAAATAAAAAACGACACGAAAAATAGATAGTAATAATAATTACAAAGTAAAAAAAGATGTGAAATCAAAATGAGCTGCAAGTACATAAAGGTGCTTTCTCACAGCGTGCAATGGCGACACTGTGTAACACAATAAAAGACAAAAAGATGTCCGCGGCCTGGAAGTAAAATACATACTTGGCGTGGCCATGCAAGGTATTCTCAGATCATCAATACACATACCTTCCCTCTCGCAGGCTTTCAAATAATTTGTCAATTTATAACTCTAACAATATGAGGACATTTTCATTGTATTGCGTTTTAAAATAATTCTAAGATCATTCGTCGACACCGATACCTTTCTTCTAACAAGCTTTCAGATAATTTGTCAATTTATAACTCTGCCAATATGAATACATTTCATTATTTTGCGTTTTTAAATAATTCTTATTCATCGACACCTTGACCTTGCCTGGCCACGCCAAGTATGTATTTAATACATACATTTCATTATTTTGCGTTTTTAAATAATTCTCATTCATCGACACCTTGACCTTGCCTGGCCACGCCAAGTATGTATTTTACTTCCAGGCCGCGGACATCTTTTTGTCTTTTATTGTGTTACACAGTGTCGCCATTGCACGCTGTGAGAAAGCACCTTTATGTACTTGCAGCTCATTTTGATTTCACATCTTTTTTTACTTTGTAATTATAAAATTATACTATAACTTATACTCCTACCGTCCAACACTTTAAACTCAAATCATTCAAAAACGAAGACTCGTTTTGACAAACACCATTACATCTCAAATTCATAAATTATATA
This sequence comes from Andrena flavipes, assembly GCA_963971345.1. Classification (NCBI taxonomy): domain Eukaryota; kingdom Metazoa; phylum Arthropoda; class Insecta; order Hymenoptera; family Andrenidae; genus Andrena; species Andrena flavipes. The sequence continues at coordinate 52,407,164 of OZ020479.1, read as the reverse complement.
CAACAGATATTTATAAAAAAAAGTGATACACGTGCCAATTACTGCCAGTGTCTCTACTATTGACATTTAATTGATTATAGATAATAAAAACGTCGAGTGAAAATATGTAAGTAGGTATTCCGCGATCGTCGTTTGGAAGCGGCCCTAGCAACGTATGAGCAGGATTACAACAATAAATCCGCAATAAATCTGAATTTTCGCGGAGCGATCCTGAATTCTCGAGACACAGAATGTAGTCTAAGACTCCACAGACTATCACGGAGGGAATATATGCGATTATGTCAGATATTGTCCACGTTCGCATATACCTATTCCCTCCGTGATAGTCTGTGGAGTCTTAGACTGTATTCTGCGTGCCGAGATTTCAAGATCGTTCGCGTAATTCCGGATTTATTGCCGAAATCTTGCACAAACGTGGCCATTACAATATTACACGGCAATGTGTACGCAATATTCCTGAAATATTACACAAACGTAGCCATTGCAATATTGCAGGACAATGTGTGCGAGAACAACATTGCAATGTACTGCAACTTTTGTGCAACGTTTCTGCAACAAAATGCTGTAGGGGTGGTGGAGGCACTGCCAAGCCACAGGTTCCCGTTGGCAGTGCCCCCACCATATTCACGAAATACTGTAGAATCGTAGCGATGTAAAAAAGCCAGTCCTAGTGAGCTCGAATGCAATCGAAACTCGATCGGCCACAATCGTTTGAGCCGTAGGTACCAGGAGTCGACGAACGAACATGTGTTAGTTTCGTTTTGGCTGAAGGTGTGCGCGTAATGCGGATATACGTAGAAGAACGAAACATGTGTATAGTTTCGTTTTGGTTGAAGGTGTGCGTGTATCGCGTATATACGTATTATGGTTGACGAAAAATTTCTTGGAGAATCAGGAGAAGAAGAAAAATCTTAAAATTGATCGTTTCTGACAGTTCCATCGAGATGATATTATGATATCTCGGTCATGCGTGGACCGATTTTATTGAAATTGGTCTTATTCGAAAGCTGATATGCGGTTTACATAAGAAAAATGCCTTTAAATTTAGAAAATATTGCAGGCATAATGAGATATAATGAAATAACTTTCAGGTTATAGGTTGGATCAGCCGGGCGACGAGTAAATGATAGCGGTAGAGACAGTCGACATATATACAGGGTGTCTTTCATGTACTTGGCGTCGAGACACTACCGCGTCTCTAGATAACATAATATAATATAATATAATAGTACAGTATCTATATAGAGACGCGGTAGCGTCTCGACGCCAAGTACGTGAAAAACACCCTGTATATGTATGTCGATGTCGCTACCGTGTACCTTTACTCGTCACGGAGCCATTCTAACCGAATTCTGACATTTATACATTAATATCTCATCACGCCTGCAAAATTTTGTAAATTTAAAGGAATTTGTCTTATGTAAACCGCATATCGGCTTTCAAACAAGACCAATTTCAATAAAATTGGTACACGCATGACAGAGATATCAGAATATCGTCTCATGGATCAGTCGAAAACGGTAGATTTTAGACATTAATTAAAATGTCCGCGATATGAGTAATAGAATGTATGAACACAGCATTTCAGCTGTGTATATGAAGTTGTGTCATCTTAAGCGCAGTTGGAAACCTTCGTTATGTACTTGCAGCTCATTTTGATTTCACATATTTTTTTATATTGTATATTTTCTTCTATTTTTGTTGTGATTTATTATTATTGTCTTCTATTTTTTGTGATTTATTATGATTATCTTTTTTTGTGATTTCTTCTTCTTCTCCAAGCCAAATTTTCGTCCACATAATACGTATATACGCGTCACACGCACACCTTCTCCTGGTACATACATACGCGTTACACGCTACCTTCAGTCAACAGAACTAACTCATGTTTCGTTCGTCAATCGCTATCTTCACTATGCAATCTCCTCCAAATTTTGACAGTTTACCGTCAAGTTATAACCAAGTTATAAACGTGTTTTTACAAGTATGTATCGTTGTACCATTGAATTGCAATCAAAATGTAGTCTCAAACACAAGGTAAGTTGCCGAAATTTGAATTGCGCCATGTGTGAATATCATCAAACTGTTTTTTATTTGTAAATAAACTGAGGATTTTATGTATACAGTCATTTCTGTAGACTCCGCTATGAAATTCTTATATAAGATAGTCCCCTAAACGCAAAAATCGATATGAGATAAAATCCTATGGATACGTTTTTGAGATATTATTAGAAATTTATAGAAAAATAGCCGTATTTTTAATAACCTTAAAATTATTATTATTATATTAATTAATAAATGAGTGTATTCAGCTTCGATCCTCTGTTTCCTTCTTGTATGTGCTTGCTTTATATCTGAAAATTCAAATTTAAATAAACCAATTCCATCAATCCCAATTATCCGAAGTTTATTTATAGTTTACACACATATATATAATCAGTGAAAATAAATTTAAATGTATTTTATTTCATTTTTGAAAATAAATTCTATCTCTTTCTGTTTCTTTTGCCCGCATTAAGATCAGTTTCTCTTATAAGGAACTAGTCGTAGTCACCCATCATTGATTCATCCCAGAATCCTTGGTAGGGTCTCTCAATATTTTTCATCTGCTGATGAAGTCGCTCGCTATGTTCATCGATTACTACACCAAGATTTGTTGGGAAGAAATCCAAAGGCGGGTGGAGGTAATGGATCTTTAAGGACTTGTTAACACCTATATTGAGAGAATAAATAAGTAAAAAGCATATTACAGCAGAAGATCGATAGGAATGAAATTATTAAAAACAGGTGATGCATTCATATATTTGAAGACCATTTTCCCGACACATTCCGACGCCAAGATCAAGGAAGGCGTTTTCGATGAACCGCAGATCACAAAGTGAGCAATTTGAATTACATTTATTGCGAAATAAAGATGCCGCATTCAATTTGTTATAATTGGTCGACGCTGGCTTTTTTGGCAACAATAAAAATCCAGACTTTGTGAAAATCATCAATGATTTGCTCGAGAACTATAAGAAAATCGGTATGTAATGCTGTTTGTAATAATTTCATTCGTATCGATCTCTTGCTGTAACATGCTTTTTACATCTCTATTCTCTGAATATAGGTGTTAACATGTCCTTGAAAAGAAACTGATCCTTGTAAAAGGAACTGATGTCAATGCGGGCAAAAGAAACAGAAAGAGATAGAATTTATTTTAAAAAATAAAATAAAATACATTAAAATTTGGTTTCGCCAAGAAACGGGAAGAAATGAGGAAATAGGAAAAAAGTTGAAAATAGGCACTTCGACTCTATCGCCCATAACTTTATTGTTTGTGCATGGATTTTGATCAAGTTGGGCTTGTTTTCTTCGTAAAAGTGCGCGCTCTACGTAAAAAAATAAGAAACTGGACGCCACATGACAATTTCTGTCTTTCAGGCTATATAGTGAATTTTCGATTTCAATTTCGCCCCCAAAACATTACATTTTTGTTAAGTTTCGTTCCATTCCGTCTAAACTATTGATCCGATTGCAAAACACTGTAGAAATGAATTGTATGCAACTTAATTATCTTTAATTTAAGATTCATCGCGATCAAATCGGTCAACTCTAACGCGAGATATGGCCTAGAACGTCGGGTCGTCTTCTTAAAAAATTACCAAAATATTCGTCGGACAATATCTCAAAAACGTATCCATAGAATTTTGTCTCATGTCGAGTTTTGAGTTTAGGGGATCACCTTACATAAGAATTTCATAGTGGACGCTGGATCAAAAATAATTTTTCGGATTTTGTAAACTAGTGTAATCGAAGCGTAAAATGATGCTGTGACTGAATTTACCCTTAATTCTGTCCCGTGATAATTTGTAAGTTATAATATTAAAAATTATCTGAAGTCATTCCCTATGCAAATAATCTTTGTAAAAAGAAGTGAGATCCTTATAAAAAACTTCAAAAAAGTAAAAAAATTACGCCAAGTACATGAAATCAAATAAGTATAAAAAAATATGTGAAATCAAAATGAGCTGCAAGTACATAGCTGAGCTTTCCAACTGCGCTTAAGATGACACAACTTCATATACACAGCTAAAATGCTGTGTTCATACATTCCATTACTCATATCGCGGACATTTTAATTAATGCATCAAAAAGAATCCCATTTAAAAACATTGTCGTAAATTAATTAATAACTTTACAAAATTAATGATATAAAAAAATTGCGCCACTTATAACAATGGCTATGTATACAAAGAAATAAATGTATTAAATAATATTAAGCAGATTTATTTTTATACAAATAAATATTTCAATACGAATAAATATTTTATTCAAAATACTTGGCGTTGCGAAACCGAAAGAAATGTTAATTGTCTTAGTATTAGTAATTTACAATAACTCCCTTACAATCTAAAATACATAAACATATACATACACAGATTAGAAACGCAACAAATTTATTCTACATATATTTAATTCTAATATCATACGTAGCATATGCACACACACACATACACACATGCACGAACGCACGCCCAAGAAAGAAAGAAAAAGATTTAATGCAATTTATACATATTTATTCAGTTTAGCAACACCAGTTCGGGGCGCAGCGCCAAGTATTTTGAATAAAATATTTATTCGTATTGAAATATTTATTTGTATAAAAATAAATCTGCTTAATATTATTTAATGCATTTTTTTCTTTGTATACATAGCTATTGTTATAAGTGGCGCAATTTTTTTATATCATTAATTTTGTAAAGCTATTAATTTATTTACGACAATGTTTTTAAATGGGATTCTTTTTGATGCATTAATTAAAATGTCCGCGATATGAGTAATGGAATGTATGAACACAGCATTTTAGCTATGTATATGAAGTTGTCTCATCTTAAGCGCAGTTGGAAAGCTCCGGTATGTACTTGCAGCTCATTTTGATTTCACATATTTTTTTATATTTATTTGATTTCATGTACTTGGCGTAATTTTTTTACTTTTTTGAAGTTTAATATATAGTTTAATTAATATAGAGTATAAATTAAGTAGCTGCAGCGGTAAAGTGTTCATCTACGGCAGGCCTGCACAGCGAGCCTTTTTCAGCGCCTAGCGGCAAGCAACCAGCCGTACGCCGTTACTAAGGGTAGAATCGGTGAGGAGAACTGCAGTAGTGTAGGTGCGGGCTCGTAGCCGCGTAGCGTAAGTATATATGCTTGGGTTCCTTCTGGGGCCCCAGTGCAGAGCATGTCCCGCAATATAATTCGGTGGGGTCACTGGGGCCCCACAAGGAACCCTGCCATATATACTTATGCTACGCGCCTACGAGCCCGGACCTACACTACTGCAGTTCGCCTCACCGATTCTACCTTTAGTAACGGCGTACGGCTGGTTGCTTGCCGCTAGGCGCTGAAAAAGGCTCGCTGTGCAGGCCTGGCCTACAAGGATTCCCAATTCTGCTTTTGCATCCCATTTGGACTTTCTTCTTGCTTCTGAAATCTTAACAAATGCTTTGCTTCCATACAGGCGTAGATTTTTGACGATCGGCTTTTTCTCGAAAAATATTTCAAAAAGAATTTTCCTTTCAATTGTGTTGGTTAGTGCTCGGTTTTTAAGATAAGCGGCTGTTTTCACAGCCTCCGGCCAGAATCTTCTATTTATTTTTATCCATGACGGTTCTATTGTACCTCTCCGCCGTACCATTTAGTTCGTGTACGTACAAAGGACAAGGACTTATACAGATTAGGGTGCCACTTATTTATTAGGAAAATTTTTTTTTTTTAATTTTCCGTGGGACCCTTCTAATTTTTTTTCACTTGATCTAATGTAGTGATGTGTAAAGTTTCAGTTTAATCTAATAGCATTAAACCATGGCGATTTGAACTTAGACTTTAAAAAATTGCAAAGACGAAAATTAAGGAATGCAATAGCAACTTCCGCTATTCCACTTTTATTGTTTCTTAGAATTGTCGTTATCTATAACGGTTATGTAAATCATCGACAGACAGTTGGGACATTTGAAATTAACCTAAAGGTGGACTCAGACGGCGAGTCTACTTGGCAAGCGCGAGGCAGCGAGGAGACAAAGAAGTACTTTGTTTGGCGTTCGAGCCGAGCCGAGCCAAGACTTCACGCGAGCCACACTCTGAGTTCACGAGACAGACGACAATCGAGGCAGACGACGATCTGGACGAAGTGGACAAAGCTGAATCAAGCTATAAAAAATAGCAGGAATGACGCAGACAAGGGGGAGTTAGAAAATTCGGTTGTGAGTGTCGAGACGTAAATATAGTGTTAATGTAAAGTTTTACTAGACCAATAAGATGGTTTCAATAATGTGAACTTATGTTTAAATATGAAATCAACGAACAAAAACGAAGCATTCTACAAATAAAAACACCAACAATATACAATAAAGATTTTATAAACAAAATTCCCATTTGATATATAGGCGCGCATGTGGCGAGTCTCATATACATAAAATGAGTTCGTTTCGACAATGAATATTCTTTATCGGGTACACGAAGCATCAAATAACTGGGAGCAAATTACCTTCAATATGCGATTGTTTTCAAGTGTTATTTTATAACATGAGAGTACTAAAGTTAAATTTAAAAGAAAGTATTACGTTAGTTCTTGAAGAATGTGTAGTGTTTTGGAAAAAAGCGAAAATTCCAACTCGACGCATTCAAAAGTGTAAAGAGAAATTAAAGAAATTATATGGAGATTGGCAAAAATTCGTGAAAAATAAAAACAAGATCGGAGAAGTGTTTAGGATAAAAGAGAAAGAGTTCTCTGACATTTTAGATGATTTATGTGATATAGCTCATCAAAATGCCGTAATATGATCAAAATTGTTGAAGATAAGCAGTTTCTAATCAAGCAAAGGGAAAAAGGCCGTCCTGGATCAATGTTAGGGGTAGATAAAAAGAATACTGGTGTCGACAAACGAAGAAGGTCTTGTCAAGAAACAGAGAAACAAAGAATGGAAAAATATAAACATATGTCAACGCCAACAACATCAACAGGTGTCACACAAAATTGTTTTAGCAATTGCCAACATAAATTTTTCTTCAAGATTTTATTTATTTTCACAGCAGCGATAAATAAATTTTATTCAGAAAGCTCGTGTTCAGAGGATCTCGCAAATGACGACCAACAAAGCGAAACGGAAGAAGCTACTAGTCAAGATGAAGGGGCTGCCGGTCTTTCTAAGCGAAAACGAGCACGAAAAGAAATACTTACTCCTAGATTGGCAGCAGCACTCGATAAATGTCAGATCAGTGAACGTGATTCTACTCATTTGTCAATAACTTTTGTCAGAGGCAGCTTCACGCAGATCCTAATGAATGTATAATAAATCAGAAAGCAGGGCAAAATATCGCGAGCATTATGAAACAAAAGTAACAGAAACCTTTCATACGTTAAATGTAAAATCTGTATCAATTCATTGGGACACAAAATTATTAGAAAATGCGACAGGAAAACGAGTGTACAGATTATCGATAGTAGCTACTGCGCCTGGTGTTGAGCAATTACTAGGGGTACCAGGTATATCGAATGAAACTGGCCTAGAAATTTCATCAGTAGTATTTGATACAATAGAAAACTGGAATCTGTTAGATAGTGTGCAAGCTTTTGTATTCAACACTACAGTTTCAAGTACAGGAAAACTGAACGAACCCTGCACATTACTTGAACAAAGATTAGGGCGAAATATTTTGTTTCTTAGTTGTCGAAATCATATCTTCGAAATCGTTTTGAGTGCAGTGTTTACTAAACTAAAAGTGACGCCAATATCTAGACCAGATATTCCTTTATTTAAAAGGTTCCAAAAAAATGGGACGAAATAAATAAACAAAATTTCGTGATAGGATTAGTAAACCCCAAAATTAAAATGATATTAGAAAATGAATATGTTAAAATACAAATTTTTGCACAAGATGCCATTAAAAAAACCTTAGCTAGAGATGACTATAAGGAATTTCTTGAGCTTATTATAGTTTTCTTAGGCGGAATTGCACCTGGAGGAACAAAGTTTCGGAAACCAGGTGCTTTCCACTTGGAAAGATAAATCTATCTATAGTTTAAAAATATATTCATTTTGTCGTGAATTTAAATTAGCTGCCCAGGAAGAGAAATCCCTTTTGGAATTAAATACGTTTTTAGTGAAATGTTATGCCAGCAGTTGGTTTTCTTCTCCAAGAGCTGATAAAGCTTCTCTTAATGACATACAATTTTTAAGAACACTTCAAAGTTATAGAAAGTTTAATAAAGATGTAGCTGATATAGCTATTAAGAAATTTATCAACCACCTTTATTACTTAAATCAGGCCTGCACAGCGAGCCTTTTTCAGCGCCTAGCGGCAAGCAACCAGCCGTACGCCGTTACTAAAGGTAGAATCGGTGAGGCGAACTGCAGTAGTATAGGTCCGGGCTCGTAGGCGCGTAGCATAAGTATATATGGCAGGGTTCCTTGTGGGGCCCCAGTGACCCCACCGAATTATATTGCGGGACATGCTCTGCACTGGGGCCCCAGAAGGAACCCAAGCATATATACTTACGCTACGCGGCTACGAGCCCGCACCTACACTACTGCAGTTCGCCTCACCGATTCTACCCTTAGTAACGGCGTACGGCTGGTTGCTTGCCGCTAGGCGCTGAAAAAGGCTCGCTGTGCAGGCCTGACTTAAATGAAGATCTTATGATAATCGCATAAAACACGGAACTATGTTAAAGATGGCAGAAAAAATTGTAAAGGAATATGAAACACGTACAAAAAGATGATGAAGCAGAAATGCGTACAAAATTGATGTTCAGGAAAGAGGATGTCGATGATTTTTTAAAAGACAACGACGCACAGTGGTCCCAAATCCCGAAAACGTGGCCAAAAGTCCAAAAATGAAGTTTCTATATAAGGAACTTTCACTATTGGGTTCGCTAGTAAATCGCTTTGGGAATTTATTTTGGGCGTTGCTATGTAACGAGCGTTATTATTTTATTTTAAAATTAATGTCGAATGTATCTCTCGCACGCGTCCCATCGAGCGTTCGGAAAAGGCGAAAAATAATCTTGTATTTCGCAGTGCACTGTGAGTCGTGTAGTATATCAATTTTAATTTGGTAAAATGGATTTATCTACTGAAGGTATGTACAATTAAAATATATAACCAAAGTTTAAAATAGTAAGGTACTTAGTAACAAAATAGCAAGAAATTCTTTGAAAATTATTGAAGTCGCGAAAAGGAGAATTACATTCAACCAGAGAAACAGTTTGTTGTTCTTCATTGTTCTGTCACGAGATCTATTAAACGTTATTATATGAACATTTTACTATAAAACTACGTAAAAATTGGCTGCGGATTCTGTGCAACTTTTTATTCAACGTTGTAGAAATCTGCCAGAAGGAAACAATGAAGTTATATTTTTATTATAATGATGATAAAATTTCGATTGTATTTATTCGTCAAATTTCATTATCATTGCTACCCCGAAAAAAAAACATTTTGTGAGTACAACTAACAACTCTTCTTGTATACTTGTCTGCCACATTGGATTCGCCATTTTTTTTTCCTTTTAAGTTCAGAATCATAGATAGCGAACCCAAAAACATAAAAATACCAGTTTTCATGCAAATCGAACGAAGCTATGAGTTTTGGCCACGTTTTCGGAATTTGGGACCACTGTGCGACGATGACATTTTAATAAAATTAGTAGTACAACATTCAATATCATTATTCTCTCGACTCGATATTCCAACACACATTTTTAAAACAAATTTCATGGAGTGGATTGACTTAAATGAATACCTAGCTGTGCATAGCAGGATTAAGGAATTCAAAATTGTGAACAACACAGCAGAGCAAGCAATTAAGCTTATAACAGAATTTAATAATAAGATCACGAAAGACGAAGACCAAAAACAATTTTTATTGAAGGTATAAAATTTTTATTATTTTTTTTTTACATAAGATATTAGATACGCGTATTACTTTATATTATACTGTTTCATTTCTATTGCAGACTGTTCAAGATTACCGTCGTAGATTCTACAATACTACATTAAATGTACTAAAAGCACCGTTCGATATGTAACTTTAAGTTGAGCTTGAAATTTTTTTAATACTTTAGTTTTTTTTCCTAATTTTGTTTGTGTATAAAATCATTCTGTAGGTAGGTATGTGTTATTTTTGTTTCTTATCAAGTCACAAGATAAATCCTCCAATAAAAAGTAGAAAAGGTAATTTTTTGATAATTTCCAATTTTCCACGTCCCCTACAGCACATTTGTTGCAGAAATGTCTCAGTTGCGTTGCGGTATAATATTTGGAATAAAGCACGGAATGTTGCCGAAAAGTTACTAGTAAATTGCTATGTCCACCCCTGTGCAATGGTCGCGCAACATTTCTGCTGAGATTTTACAGCAATAGTCGCGCAACATTTCTGAGATTTTACAGCAATGGTCGCGTAACATTTTCAAAATTTTACAGCAATGGTCCCGCAACGTTTCGGGCGGTAGGGCACGTGCTGTGAGAAGAATATCATAGTACAGGCCTGCACAGCGAGCCTTTTTCAGCGCCCAGCGGCAAGCAACCAGCCGTACGCTGTTACTAAAGGTAGAATCGGTGAGGCGAACTGCAGTAGTGTAGGTGCGGGCTCGTAGGCGCGTAGCATAAGTATATATGGCTGGGTTCCTTGTGGGGCCCCAGTGACCCCACCGAATTATATTGCGGGACATGCTCTGCACTGGGGCCCCAGAAGGAACCCAAGCATATATACTATTGCCCGGCCGAAAGAAGATCCCTAACAGGCGGTCTCGGGCGATGCAGCTCGCCGATGTGAGGATTGGTCGAGTCACCTATTTGGGCACACTTCTAAAGACGGGGCACACGTATTTTGGTTATTGGCTGAAGTAGGCACATACATTGTCGCACCGCGCGACGAAGAGAGCAAACAAAACACATCGAGATCGAGTAGGATAGAGCGATATGACCAACGAAAGCCACAGTAATAGCGTTTCCGATTTTCCAAATTCATCGGTCAGATCGCTCTATCCCACTCGATCTCAATGTGTTTTGTTCGGTCTCTTCGTCGTGCGGTGCGACAATGTATGTGCCTACTTCAGCCAATAACCAAAATACGTGTGCCCCGTCTTTAAAAGTGTGCCCAAATAGGTGATTCGACCAATCGTCACAGCGGCGGACTGCATTGCTCGAGCCCGCCTGTTAGGGATCTTCTTTTGGCCGGGTAATAGTACTTACGCTACGCGGCTACGAGCCCGCACCTACACTACTGCAGTTCGACTCACCGATTCTACCCTTACTAACGGCGTACGGCTGGTTGCTTGCCGCTAGGCGCTGAAAAAGGTTCGCTGTGCAGGCCTGTCATAGTAGTATAACGTCCGTGTATATTTTTTATAAATAGAAAATTTCTTTTACCCCAAACAGATTCGAACCTTCGACCTGTAGCACCGTAGATCAGGCCTGCACAACGAGCCTTTTTCAGCGCCTAGCGGCAAGCAACCAGCCGTACGCCGTTACTAAAGGTAGAATCGGAGAGACGAACTGCAGTAGTGTAGGTGCGGGCTCGTAGGCACGTAGCGTAAGTATATATGGCTGGGTTCCTTGTGGGGCCCCAGTGCACAGCATATCCCGCAATATAATTCGGTGGGGTCACTGGGGCCCCACAAGGAACCCAGCCATATATACTTACGCTACGTGCCTACGAGCCCGCACCTACACTACTGCAGTTCGCCTCTCCGATTCTACCTTTAGTAACGGCGTACGGCTGGTTGCTTGCCGCTAGGCGCTGAAAAAGGCTCGCTGTGCAGGCCTGCTATGAGGCGAGGCTAGTGGTGAGAGAGTATCAACAAAACGAAATAGTAGACAACACGTGTTCACCTGTAGCAAAGATGCAAACTCTAAAATTACTATTGTCCTACTGCTGTCAACATGCTTTGGCTATATAGAACAAATGGATGTCGAAACTGCTTTTTTGAATGGAAAAATATCATCCGAAGTGTATGTAAAACAACCATTGGGATATTCGGATGAAAGCGATAAGGTTTATAAACATAATAAGGCGTTATATGGTTTGAAAGCGAGCTCTTGGTATGAATGTTTTAATAATTATATAAGTAAGTTCGGGTTTATAAAATGTAAATATGACTATTGTCTGTATGTTAAGGTTGAAGGAACTGAACCACATACACAGCACCATAACATTGCAGCAACGTTTGGGCAATGATGCGGTGCAAGATTGTAATGTTGCACCATAACATTGTAGAGACGGTGCACGTTCAGTCGTATGTCCGCTTTCGCAATATGGCAGGTGTGTATTTTTGCAAAGTTGTGGCAACATTACAAATATGTATTCCTGCAACGTTCTGGCAATGATTCTTCAACGAAACGGGAAAATTGTGGCAATGATCCTGCAACTCTTCGGCAATAATGCGGTGCGAAATTGCAATATTGCAACGCAATATTGCAGGTTAACTACTTTGTCCGCCGTATGCAATATTGCAGGTGTGTGTTTTTGCAAAATTGCGGCAACAATATAAATACGTAGTCCTGCAACGTTCCGGCAATGATTCTTTCACGAAACGGCAAAATGGAGATAATGATCCTGCAACTCTTCGGCAATAATGCGGTGCGAAATTGCAGTATTGTAACGCAATATTGCAGGTTCACTCCTTTGTCCGCCCTATGCAATAATGCAGGCGTGTATTCCTGCAACGTTTAGGCAATGTGACTGCAATATTAAAGAAGCGTTAAAGGAAAATATAAGGGAAATGAATTAACAATAAAAATTATCAATTAAATATTTATATTTTTTTAATAATAATAAAAGCTAATAAAACAATTTAAAATATTCGCGGGTTAGGTATGGGGCAGGTCTGGGGGAGATTCTACGATTAGTGGAATACTTTCATTTGTATCATTCTCACTTTGGGAACGACGCGTAGCCCGGGTTTTTGTTTGGGCTAGCCACTTAGCCCCCGCACTGATAATGTCTGCATCGCAGCATTTATAGCCCCACTCGCTGCATGCAGCGTGTACTGATCCTGGAATAATACGGGTAAATTTATTTCACAATTTGAAGTGCTGAAATGAGATAAATAATAAAGTTACTTACTCAGTACTAATTTGTGGACATTCACGAAAGCTTTAAATGGTTTCTTCAATTTTTTTCCATGCCAGCTGTACGACATCGCTAAATCTGTCCCTAAAATTTCTGTTAATATTGACGATGTTGTCATCGAAACGTTTTTGCCGCTGCTCCTTTTGAGTAATCCAATCTATAAAAAGAAATTAATAAATTATTTCAGTCATGAAAATGGCTTCATTAAAAGCAGCATTCGGGTACCCACAGAGCACCAGAACATTGCAGCAACGTCTCTGCAATATTGCGGTGCAAGATTGCAATATTGCACTATAACATTGCAGTGACGTTGCAGGTTCAGTCCTATGTCCGCCTTCGCAATATTGCAGGTGTGTATTTTTGTAATGTTGCGGCAGCATTGCAAACATGTAGACCTGCAACGTTCCGGCAATGATTCTACAACGAAACGGCAAAATTGTGGCAATGATCCTGCAACTCTTCGGAAATATTACGGTGCAAGATTGCAATGTTGCACTATAACATTGCAGAGACGTTGCAGGTTCATTCCTATGTCCGCCTTCGCAATATTGCAGGTGTGTATTTTTGCAATGTTGCGGCAGCATTGCAAACATGTAGACCTGCAACGTTCCGGCAATGATTCTGCAACAAAACGGCAAAATTATGGCAATGATCCTGCAACTCTTCGGAGAATATTGCGGTGTGAGTATGCAATGTTGCACCGTATCATTGCAGGGAAGTTGCAGATTCACTCCTATGTCCGCCTTAGCAATATTGATGGAGTACAATCCCGCAACGTTTCGGAAATTTTACAGCAATGGTCTCACCGCAACGTTTTGGGCAGTGAGGGACGCGACGACATGAATGTGTGCAGAATCGTAGTAGTATAATGCCCGTGTGTCTTTTTGTCATAGAAAATATCTTTACCCCAGGGGGATTCGAACCGAGGACCTGTAGCATCGTAGACGAACACTTTACCGCCGCAGCTACAACCGTTGATTGATAAGATTGCTTACGTATTCGAACTTATACTCCTACCGTGCAAAACTTTAAACTCATATTATTCAAAAACGAAGGTGCATTTGAAAAACCTATTAGGGATTTTTAACACTGTAGGTGCGGACTCTAACTATAACCCGGTGTCATTTTAGGTTAGGTTGGAAAGTAGTCTTTAGACTAAACCTTTGCATTTGTCTTTTCATCTCTCTTTTCTCTTGCTTGATTGTATATACGTGTTTGTGCAATAAAGATGTTTAATAATAATAATAATTTCACACATTAAAGTATATAGTATCTACTCTATCTAAACAAATTAAATTCATTTTCAAATCTCTTCTATAATTTAAATTCATGTACAAACAACTCTCACAATAACACTTTTTTCATACCTTCAACGGCCAACGAGAAATTCTAGCACATGCAGTTAAATGAAACATGTTGTAGAATCTACTTGACGTCATATTTCAAATTTCGTCAAAGTATCATAGTTGCTTCAGAATGTTGCTGTACTGTTTCTACAATATTTCCACTACAGTATTGCACGGCAATATGTAGGCAATATTGCTAGGTCGTTGCCACTGAAACATTGCACATCGATGTGCGCGCAATATTGCTGAAATATTGTAGGATCGTTGCCAGTGGAAGATTGCACGTCGATGTGCGCGCAATATTGTCGAAATATTGTAGGATCGTTGCCATTGGAACATTGCACGTCGATGAGCACGCAATATTGCAGAAATATTGTAGAATCGTTGCCAATGGAACATTGCACGACAACGTTCTTGCAATATTCCTGTAATATTGTAGGATCGTTGCCAATGGAACATTGTACGGCAATGTTCTTGCAATATTGCCGAAATATTGTAGGATAGTTGCCACTGGAACATTGCACGTCGATGAGCGCACAATATTGCAGAAATATTGTAGGATCGTTGCCAGTGGAAGATTGCACGTCGATGTGCGCGCAATATTGTCGAAATATTGTAGGATCGTTGCCACTGGAACATTGCACGTCGATGAGCACGCAATATTGCAGAAATATTGTAGAATCGTTGCCAATGGAACATTGCACGACAACGTTCTTGCAATATTCCTGTAATATTGTAGGATCGTTGCCAATGGAACATTGTACGGCAATGTTCTTGCAATATTGCCGAAATATTGTAGGATAGTTGCCACTGGAAGATTGCACGTCGATGAGCGCACAATATTGCAGAAATATTGTAGGATCGTTGCCAATGGAACATTGCACGACAACGTTCTTGCAATATTCCTGTAATATTGTAGGATCGTTGCCAATGGAACATTGTACGGCAATGTTCTTGCAATATTGCCGAAATATTGTAGGATCGTTGCCACTGGAACATTGCACGTCGATGAGCGCGCAATATTGCAGAAATATTGTAGGATCGTTGCCAGTGGAAGATTGCACGTCGATGTGCGCGCAATATTGTCGAAATATTGTAGGATCGTTGCCACTGGAACATTGCACGTCGATGAGCACGCAATATTGCAGAAATATTGTAGAATCGTTGCCAATGGAACATTGCACGACAACGTTCTTGCAATATTCCTGTAATATTGTAGAATCGTTGCCAATGGAACATTGTACGGCAATGTTCTTGCAATATTGCCGAAATATTGTAGGATAGTTGCCACTGGAACATTGCACGTCGATGAGCGCACAATATTGCAGAAATATTGTAGGATCGTTGCCAGTGGAAGATTGCACGTCGATGTGCGCGCAATATTGTCGAAATATTGTAGGATCGTTGCCACTGGAACATTGCACGTCAATGAGCACGCAATATTGCAGAAATATTGTAGAATCGTTGCCAATGGAACATTGCACGACAACGTTCTTGCAATATTCCTGTAATATTGTAGGATCGTTGCCAATGAAACATTGTACGGTAACGTTCTTGCAATATTGCTGCAATATTGTAGAATCATTGCCAATGAAACATTGTACGGCAACGTTCTTGCAATATTGCTGCAATATTGTAGGAGCATTGCCACTCCAATAATGTATGGCAATATTGCAGGAACGTTCCTACAATTTTGCAATGCAACCTGCAACAACGCAATACTGCAGCAACGTTCCTGCAATACAGCTGCAACGAAGTGTGCTGTATGGGTAGCGTCAATCACAAAATGCATTGAAGCAATGAAAAATAACAAGCACCATTACAATAATTGAACCTTATTCATTGAAATGAATACAAATGTTTCATGCTATCCAAAATAAAATGAAAGTTATACAGTACATGCGTATTTACGACGAAACTGTATGAAAAGTAAAAACTTCTAGCGCCAAAGCAAACAAATACAGGGTGTCCCAAAATGTCGAGACTTTCCGGAACATTCAATATCATGATGCAAAAAGACATGCAGAAGTCCATTACCGTACGATGCTGCTCGCTCAGCTGATTCGACTTTAAACTGAGCAGCCCGATAATTGCACCACTAATATTCAAGTGTTAATATTTCAAGAACGAAGCATCGGTTCAGAAAAGGATAAAGGACTTTTCGATGTCTTTTTGCATCAGGATATTGTACGCCACGGAAAGTCACGCTACTTTGCGACACTCTGCACGTGGAAGAAAATCCCATCGCCGCACAGTGTTCGATGGGTATAGGGAAATGGACAAAAATTGATAACTTCCCACTAGAGTAAAATTTTTGAAAATAAATTTCATATTTATTTATACAAGGACTATTTTTATACATCTTTGATGTTATAAGTTTTTTTAAAAATTTTTTTGAATGCATGTAAGGTAAATGCGTGTAATATGGCCCATCAGGTAATATTGCTTTTATTATATATTATGCAAGATATAGTTTATAGTATAATGTTCATAGATTTCTATAAAAAAAGAGTTTTCAAAAGTTGTCCATTTCCCTATACCCATCGAACACTGTGGAACGTCTTAATAATGATTTCTACTTTTTTCTGTTTCGGGCAAATTCGGGCAGTTGAAATTGACGGGAATATAAAGCTTAATGTCCCCTAAAGTTTTATAAAAAAAATCACGGAGGTACTTTTTGGTACTTTTTTTAAAAGTCTCCTTGAAGTTGATAAACACTCAACATAAAATATTCGTACAAATTGTTAAAAAGACTGACTTGGCAGTTTTGAAGGTATGACAGTATTAAACACAACTTTTACAAATCAAATGAAAAGCATAAACAATCCGCCTGTGGGACGTGTTTGAAAAAATGCACCGAGATTTGGAATAAATTTCTAGCGCCATTTTTTACAACAAATTGGTAAATTGAGCAAAAGTTATGGGTAGGATTAAAAACTACGTTTCTTTATTAACATTTTAAGATACAAGAATTTGTGGATCGAACACTTTGGATATTTGACTTTTGTACATTACCCCACAGAGCACCATAACATTGCAGCAATGTCTCTGCAATATTGCAGTGCAAGATTGCAATGTTGCACTATAACATTGCAGAGACGTTGCAGGTTCAGTCCTATGTCCGCCTTCGCAATATTGCAGGTGTGTATTTTTGCAATGTTGCGGCAGCATTGCAAACATGTAGACCTGCAACGTTCCGGCAATGATTCTGCAACGAAACGGCAAAATTATGGCAATGATCCTGCAACTCTTCGGAGAATATTGCGGTGTGAGTATGCAATGTTACACCGTATCGTTGCAGGGAAGTTGCAGGTTCACTCTTATGTCCGCCTTAGCAATATTGATGGAGTATAATCCCGCAACATTTCGGAAATTTTACAGCAATGGTCTCACCGCAACGTTTTGGGCAGTGAGGGACGCGGGAATCGTAGTAGTATAACGCCCGTGTGTCTTTTTCTCACAGAAAATATCTTTACCCCAGGGGGATTCGAACCGAGGACCTGTAGCATCGTAGGCGAACACTTTACCGCCGCAGCTACAACCGTTGATTGATAAGATTGCTTACGTATTCGAACTTATACTCCTACCGTGCAAAACTTTAAACTCAAATTATTCAAAAACGAAGGCTCATTTGAAAAACCTATTAGGGATTTTTAACACTGTAGGTGCGGACTCTAACTATAACCCGGTGTCATTTTAGGTTAGGTTGGAAAGTAGTCTTTAGACTAAACCTTTGCATCTGTCTTTTCATTTCTCTTTTCTGTTGCTTGATTGTATATACGTGTTTGTGCAATAAAGACGTTTAATCAACAGACGCGGTCGCGTCTGGAAGCTAATTCCCCTTCCCCCTCTACCTATAGGCACACTGAGCGACCACGTATCTATACACGAATGATAGCGAAATTGACAGGTCTCCGAACCTATTTTGGTCTTTTATCTTGTTTTATGACATAGGCCCGGTGTTTTAACATGATTAAGCGAATAATTATTTTTTTTTCGAACCTATTTGTCGTTTTACTTAATGTATCAAGCTATTTGTCTAAAAGATATAAAATTTATTCTGAATTAATAGTTATAAAAATGATACTTTTAGGATTACGAGGTATGACGTCACGTTTTACTTCTCCACGTGACGCCAGTAGGTATCGCCTCGAAAGCATAATTTATAATATAATAAATGTCACTTGGCTGTCATTCAATAATAACCTGCTAAGTGTTAGTTGTTAACATTTTAGAAACGTTACGATGGTAAAGAAGAGCGAAGGCGAGAGCGAGATGGAACGAGAGCGAGCGAGAGCCATTGAAAGCGAGCGAAGACGGTACGAGATAGACGACGCGTGGATGTTTTGTCTCACTCCGTCTTTCGAGCGCCATGACACTCCGTCCTTTGCGTGCACGACGGGCGTCGCACGCAAAGCGCTCCATCTCGCTCCCCCTTCGGCCAGAAAGAAGCGAGAAAAAAGAAACATATCTGAGTTTAACGTAAACGACATTTAAAATTCGCTTACGTTAATATCCACGCACAGTATCGTGACCGAGGACGTGGTCGTGGTCGGGGTCGGGGTCGGGGCCGTGGCGGTCAGGAGGAAAGCAGTTAAGGCGGAAAAGTTTATTAACTTAATATTGTTAATTTATTTAAAAATTGATTAAGTATCTAATAAATTTCTTTCCTCGCATATATACCTTTTCTTTGTGGTGAAATTTCCTAGTGAGTGACCGGCGGTACATTAGCTTGATAAGATCAACACAACAAAAATTCACAATCCTCCCCCCCCCCCCCATAAACATGACTCAAGTATGAAAGAAGCTAATTCCCTTTAATTCACGAAAAAAGTTCACGTGCAAAGATTGTGAAATCATCTTTGCTAATTCCAATTGTACCTTTAATTCACGAAAAACATTAAAAACATTCTCACGCAAAGATTGTGAAATCAATTTTGCTAATTCCAATTGTATTCTCGTTCTCCGTTCGAACACTGATTCCTCTGCCACTTTTTATACTTGACATTCCTTTACCCACAGAGCACCAGAACATTGCAGCAACGTCTCTGCAATATTGCGGTGCAAGATTGCAATATTGCACTATAACATTGCAGAGACGTTGCAGGTTCAGTCCTATGTCCGCCTTCGCAATATTGCAGGTGTGTATTTTTGTAATGTTGCGGCAGCATTGCAAACATGTAGACCTGCAACGTTCTGGCAATGATTCTACAACGAAACGGCAAAATTGTGGCAATGATCCTGCAACTCTTCGGAAATATTACGATGCAAGATTGCAATGTTGCACTATAACATTGCAGACACGTTGCAGGTTCAGTCCTATGTCCGCCTTCGCAATATTGCAGGTGTGTATTTTTGCAATGTTGCGGCAGCATTGCAAACATGTAGACCTGCAACGTTCCGGCAATGATTCTGCAACGAAACGGCAAAATTATGGCAATGATCCTGCAACTCTTCGGAGAATATTGCGGTGTGAGTATGCAATGTTGCACCGTATCATTGCAGGGAAGTTGCAGGTTCACTCCTATGTCCGCCTTAGCAATATTGATGGAGTATAATCCCGCAACGTTTCGGAAATTTTACAGCAATGGTCTCACCGCAACGTTTTGGGCAGTGAGGGAAGTGGGAATCGTAGTAGTATAACGCCCGTGTGTCTTTTTCTCATAGAAAATATCTTTACCCCAGGGGGATTCGAACCGAGGACCTGTAGCATCGTAGACGAACACTTTACCGCCGCAGCTACAACCGTTGATGGATAAGATTGCTTACGTATTCGAACTTATACTCCTACCGTGCAAAACTTTAAACTCATATTATTCAAAAACGAAGGTGCATTTGAAAAACCTATTAGGGATTTTTAACACTGTAGGTGCGGACTCTAACCCTAACCCGGTGTCATTTTAGGTTAGGTTGGAAAGTAGTCTTTAGACTAAACCTTTGCATTTGTCTTTTCATCTCTCTTTTCTCTTGCTTGATTGTATATACGTGTTTGTGCAATAAAGACGTTTAATAATAATAATAATTTCACACATTAAAGTATATAGTATCTACTCTATCTAAACAAATTAAATTCATTTTCAAATCTCTTCTATAATTTAAATTCATGTACAAACAACTCTCATAATAACACTTTTTTCATACCTTCAACGGCCAACGAGAAATTCTAGCACATGCAGTTAAATGAAACATGTTGTAGAATCTACTCGACGTCATATTTCAAATTTCGTCAAAGTATCATAGTTGCTTCAGAATATTGCTGTACTGTTTCTACAATGTTTCCACTACAGTATTGCACGGCAATATGTAGGCAATATTGCTAGGTCGTTGCCACTGAAACATTGCACATCGATGTGCGCGCAATATTGCAGAAATATTGTAGGATCGTTGCCAGTGGAAGATTGCACGTCGATGTGCGCGCAATATTGTCGAAATATTGTAGGATCGTTGCCACTGGAACATTGCACGTCGATGAGCACGCAATATTGCAGAAATATTGTAGAATCGTTGCCAATGGAACATTGCACGACAACGTTCTTGCAATATTCCTGTAATATTGTAGGATCGTTGCCAATGGAACATTGTACGGCAATGTTCTTGCAATATTGCCGAAATATTGTAGGATCGTTGCCACTGGAACATTGCACGTCGATGAGCGCGCAATATTGCAGAAATATTGTAGGATCGTTGCCAGTGGAAGATTGCACGTCGATGTGCGCGCAATATTGTCGAAATATTGTAGGATCGTTGCCACTGGAACATTGCACGTCGATGAGCACGCAATATTGCAGAAATATTGTAGAATCGTTGCCAGTGGAACATTGCACGACAACGTTCTTGCAATATTCCTGTAATATTGTAGGATCGTTGCCAATGGAACATTGTACGGCAATGTTCTTGCAATATTGCCGAAATATTGTAGGATCGTTGCCACTGGAACATTGCACGTCGATGAGCGCGCAATATTGCAGAAATATTGTAGGATCGTTGCCAGTGGAAGATTGCACGTCGATGTGCGCGCAATATTGTCGAAATATTGTAGGATCGTTGCCACTGGAACATTGCACGTCGATGAGCACGCAATATTGCAGAAATATTGTAGAATCGTTGCCAATGGAACATTGCACGACAACGTTCTTGCAATATTCCTGTAATATTGTAGGATCGTTGCCAATGGAACATTGTACGGCACCGTTCTTGCAATATTGCTGCAATATTGTAGGAGCATTGCCACTCCAATAATGTACGGCAATATTGCAGGCACGTTCCTACAATTTTGCAATGCAACCTGCAACAACGCAATATTGCAGCAACGTTTCTGCAATACAGCTGCAACGAAGTGTGCTGTATGGGTATTGGCCACAAATCAATTCAGTGCTCAGATTTTCAGCTTCGGTTTTAAGGAATTAGCGGGCGTGGTATAAGAAAAATACTATGAGGTCGACTTAAAACAAAATGTTTCATATTCTCCGTATCTCTCTTACAGCGTATTCGGACTCAGTGCGCACTAGTGCAGGTTGCCGAATGTGCTATTAATTTATTACCGACTTCGATTTGTTTAAATTAGTCTCTATCAAGTTTTTATTATTTTCTATAGTAAAACGATTTTCATACGACATTTTTAACAGAAGATGTCCTCTTATAAAAGTTTTTGTGTCAACTACAGGCCTCTCGCCCGCTAATTCCTTAAAACCGAAGCTGAAAATCTGAGCACTGAATTGATTTGTGGCCAATAAAGTAATGTCAAGTATAAAAAGTGGCAGAGGAATCAGTGTTCGAACGGAGAACGAGAATACAATTGGAATTAGCAAAGTTGATTTCACAATCTTTGCGTGAGAATGTTTTTAATGTTTTTCGTGAATTAAAGGTACAATTGGAATTAGCAAAGATGATTTCACAATCTTTGCACGTGAACTTTTTTCGTGAATTAAAGGGAATTAGCTTCTTTCATACATGGGTCATGTTTATGGGGGGGGGGGGGCGGTAATAATAATAATAATTTCACACATTAAAGTATATAGTATCTACTCTATCTAAACAAATTAAATTCATTTTCAAATCTCTTCTATAATTTAAATACATGTACAAACAACTCTCACAATAACACTTTTTTCATATCTTCAACGGCCAACGAGAAATTCTAGCACATGCAGTTAAATGAAACATGTTGTAGAATCTACTCGACGTCATATTTCAAATTTCGTCAAAGTATCATAGTTGCTTCAGAATATTGCTGTACTGTTTCTACAATATTTCCACTACAGTATTGCACGGCAATATGTAGGCAATATTGCTGGGTCGTTGCCACTGAAACATTGCACATCGATGTGCGCGCAATATTGCTGAAATATTGTAGGATCGTTGCCAGTGGAAGATTGCACGTCGATGTGCGCGCAATATTGTCGAAATATTGTAGGATCGTTGCCACTGGAACATTGCACGTTGATGAGCACGCAATATTGCAGAAATATTGTAGAATCGTTGCCTATGGAACATTGTACGGTAACGTTCTTGCAATATTGCTGCAATATTGTAGGATCGTTGCCAATGGAACACTGTACGGCAACGTTCTTGCAATATTTCTGCAATATTGTAGGATCGTTGCCAATGAAACATTGTACGGCAACATTGTTGCAATATTGCTGCAATATTATAGGATCGTTGCCAATGGAACATTGTACGGTAACGTTCTTGCAATATTGCTGTAATATTGTAGGATCGTTGCCAATGGAACACTGTACGGCAACGTTCTTGCAATATTTCTGCAATATTGTAGGATCGTTGCCAATGAAACATTGTACGGCAACATTCTTGCAATATTGCTGCAATATTGTAGGAGCATTGCCACTCCAATAATGTACGGCAATATTGCAGGAACGTTCCTACAATTTTGCAATACAACCTGCAACAACGCAATATTGCAGCAACGTTCCTGCAATACAGCTGCAACGAAGTGTGCTGTATGTATACATACCGCAAAACTAGTAAAACAATATTTTCATGACCACAACATACAAGTTTTACCATGGCCCGCACGGTCTCCCGATTTAAGGCTGCCGTCTCATCGGGCCTTGAATGTGTGCGCACGCTCACACAAGCTAAGTTGAGCGTGTACATATACGCGTATAGTAAACAATCCGTTTCAACCGTCTTACGTCCTGGAATCGGCAAGAAGGACATTTTTGCGGGTATAGTTGCCTGCCGTAAACATCAGTGCAGGGTGGTCTGGTGCGTTTGAACGCTAATAACCACCGTACGTTGAGATAATAATGAATTTCTAAATCGAAAACTGACAGAATGCAACTTCAAGGCTTCTCCGTTGGAGGCGCTAATGGTGTATTACAACCACGTAGCACCAGCGTGACGTATAAGCAGGGCCGACGTGTTGTTAGTTGGCGCCCTTATGCAAGAAAATTTTTGGTGCCCCCAAATTTATGCACCTGTTTTCTATTTAATATGCTTTGTCTTTACGGGGTGTAAATTTCGTTCATGTGGGGGTTGGATTCCTATATTATTAAGCGATCGATACAGTTTTTTAGCGTCCCATTTGGCTGGCGCCCTTATGCGGCGCATAACTTGCGTAATGATTCTGCCGATCCTGCCTATACGCGATGTAGTAAACAAACCGTTTCAACCGTCTTACGTCCTGGAATCGGCAAGAAGGACATTTTTGCGGGTATAGTTGCCTGCAGTAAACATCAGTGCAGGGTGGTCTGGTGCGTTTGAACACTAATAAGCACCGTACGTTGAAATAATAATGAATTTCTGATTCGTGTACGGAGACAGATACGAGAAATGACAGAATGAGGCTTCAAGAATTCTCCGTCACTGGCACTGATGGTATATTCGTGCCATGTACCATCAAACCCGGTTGAAGTCCAAACTAGCCGATAAATGTAGGAAAGACATAGTTGCCGAGACGTATTGAGAGTCGAATCGCGCTGTTGCCGCATTTCCCCTATTACTATTTTGTCGTCAAGAAAGCTTGAATGAATCACGACGAAGCGGCTGGAGGACAGAGATGGGCAAAGATAATATCTGGATAAACTCAAATAAAAGATACTTTACGTTTATCCGTTATGAACCATGTCGCTTGCGGTGGATTATGTATTAATAAAATATAAAACGTGACGTTTTCAGTATTCAGTAACATACTGTTGAGATATTTTTTGTTGTCAATAAAAGCAATCATGGGTGCTCATAATAAAGAGCATGAAACGCTAGTAGTTGCTGCCGTGCATAGTAACTTTTCAAAGCTCGGACAGTTGAAACAGATATCACAAGGTGTATCGTCTCAGATTGATATAGCTTCAGTGCTCGTAAATCAGGGTAACTATCAAAAGGCCCTAAGTATTTTCAAAAGTGCATTTGAAAAGAGAAAAGAAATACTAGGACCAGATAATCCCGGTACATTAGATATTCAGATACAAATAGCTAAAGTGTTATACACACAAGGATCTTATCAAGAGGCCTTAAATACATATGAATACATTTTCCAGAAACAGAGAGAAGTGCTGGGTTTAAATAATAAGGACACTTTAAGCACAACCCATACAGCACACTTCGTTGCAGCTGTATTGCAGGAACGTTGCTGCAATATTGCGTTGTTGCAGGTTGCATTGCAAAATTGTAGGAACGTGCCTGCAATATTGCCGTACATTATTGGAGTGGCAATGCTCCTACAATATTGCAGCAATATTGCAAGAACGTTGCCGTACAATGTTCCATTGGCAACGATCCTACAATATTACAGGAATATTGCAAGAACGTTGTCGTGCAATGTTCCATTGGCAACGATTCTACAATATTTCTGCAATATTGCGTGCTCATCGACGTGCAATGTTCCAGTGGCAACGATCCTACAATATTTCGACAATATTGCGCGCACATCGACGTGCAATCTTCCACGGGCAACGATCCTACAATATTTCAGCAATATTGCGCGCACATCGATGTGCAATGTTTCAGTGGCAACGACCTAGCAATATTGCCTACATATTGCCGTGCAATACTGTAGTGGAAAGATTGTAGAAACAGTACAGCAATATTCTGAAGCAACTATGATACTTTGACGAAATTTGAAATATGACGTCGAGTAGATTCTACAACATGTTTCATTTAACTGCATGTGCTAGAATTTCTCGTTGGCCGTTGAAGGTATGAAAAAAGTGTTATTACCCACAGAGCACCAGAACATTGCAGCAACGTCTCTGCAATATTGCGGTGCAAGATTGCAATATTGCACTATAACATCGCAGGGACGTTGCAGGTTCAGTCCTATGTCCGCCTTCGCAATATTGCAGGTGAGTATTTTTGTAATGTTGCGGCAGCATTGCAAACATGTAGACCTGCAACGTTCTGGCAATGATTCTACAACGAAACGGCAAAATTGTGGCAATGATCCTGCAACTCTTCGGAAATATTACGATGCAAGATTGCAATGTTGCACTATAACATTGCAGACACGTTGCAGGTTCAGTCCTATGTCCGCCTTCGCAATATTGCAGGTGTGTATTTTTGCAATGTTGCGGCAGCATTGCAAACATGTAGACCTGCAACGTTCCGGCAATGATTCTGCAACGAAACGGCAAAATTATGGCAATGATCCTGCAACTCTTCGGAGAATATTGCGGTGTGAGTATGCAATGTTGCACCGTATCATTGCAGGGAAGTTGCAGGTTCACTCCTATGTCCGCCTTAGCAATATTGATGGAGTATAATCCCGCAACGTTTCGGAAATTTTACAGCAATGGTCTCATCGCAACGTTTTGGGCAGTGAGGGACGCGGGAATCGTAGTAGTATAACGCCCGTGTGTCTTTTTCTCATAGAAAATATCTTTACCCCAGGGGGATTCGAACCGAGGACCTGTAGCATCGTAGACGAACACTTTACCGCCGCAGCTACAACCGTTGATGGATAAGATTGCTTACGTATTCGAACTTATACTCCTACCGTGCAAAACTTTAAACTCATATTATTCAAAAACGAAGGTGCATTTGAAATACCTATTAGGGATTTTTAACACTGTAGGTGCGGACTCTAACCCTAACCCGGTGTCATTTTAGGTTAGGTTGGAAAGTAGTCTTAAGACTAAACCTTTGCATTTGTCTTTTCATCTCTCTTTTCTCTTGCTTGATTGTATATACGTGTTTGTGCAATAAAGACGCTTAATAATAATAATAATTTCACACATTAAAGTATATAGTATCTACTCTATCTAAACAAATTAAATTCATTTTCAAATCTCTTCTATAATTTAAATTCATGTACAAACAACTCTCATAATAACACTTTTTTCATACCTTCAACGGCCAACGAGAAATTCTAGCACATGCAGTTAAATGAAACATGTTGTAGAATCTACTCGACGTCATATTTCAAATTTCGTCAAAGTATCATAGTTGCTTCAGAATATTGCTGTACTGTTTCTACAATCTTTCCACTACAGTATTGCACGGCAATATGTAGGCAATATTGCTAGGTCGTTGCCACTGAAATATTGCACATCGATGTGCGCGCAATATTGCTGAAATATTGTAGGATCGTTGCCAGTGGAAGATTGCACGTCGATATGCGCGCAATATTGTCGAAATATAGTAGGATCGTTGCCACTGGAACATTGCACGTCGATGAGCACGCAATATTGCAGAAATATTGTAGAATCGTTGCCAATGGAACATTGCACGACAACGTTCTTGCAATATTCCTGTAATATTGTAGGATCGTTGCCAATGGAACATTGTACGGCAATGTTCTTGCAATATTGCCGAAATATTGTAGGATCGTTGCCACTGGAACATTGCACGTCGATGAGCGTGCAATATTACAGAAATATTGTAAGATCGTTGCCAGTGGAAGATTGCACGTCGATGTGCGCGCAATATTGTCGAAATATTGTAGGATCGTTGCCACTGGAACATTGCACGTCGATGAGCACGCAATATTGCAGAAATATTGTAGAATCGTTGCCAATGGAACATTGCACGACAACGTTCTTGCAATATTCCTGTAATATTGTAGGATCGTTGCCAATGGAACATTGTACGGTAACGTTCTTGCAATATTGCTGCAATATTGTAGGATCGTTGCCAATGAAACATTGTACGGCAACGTTCTTGCAATATTGCTGCAATATTGTAGGAGCATTGCCACTCCAATAATGTACGGCAATATTGCAGGCACGTTCCTACAATTTTGCAATGCAACCTGCAACAACGCAATATTGCAGCAACGTTCCTGCAATACAGCTGCAACGAAGTGTGCTGTATGGGTATGAGAGTTGTTTGTACATGAATTTAAATTATAGAAGAGATTTGAAAATGAATTTAATTTGTTTAGATAGAGTAGATACTATATACTTTAATGTGTGAAATTATTATTATTATTAAACGTCTTTATTGCACAAACACGTATATACAATCAAGCAAGAGAAAAGAGAGATGAAAAGACAAATGCAAAGGTTTAGTCTAAAGACTACTTTCCAACCTAACCTAAAATGACACCGGGTTAGGGTTAGAGTCCGCACCTACAGTGTTAAAAATCCCTAATAGGTTTTTCAAATGCACCTTCGTTTTTGAATAATATGAGTTTAAAGTTTTGCACGGTAGGAGTATAAGTTCGAATACGTAAGCAATCTTATCCATCAACGGTTGTAGCTGCGGCGGTAAAGTGTTCGCCTACGATGCTACAGGTCCTCGGTTCGAATCCCCCTGGGGTAAAGATATTTTCTATGAGAAAAAGACACACGGGCGTTATACTACTACGATTCCCGCGTCCCTCACTGCCCAAAACGTTGCGGTGAGACCATTGCTGTAAAATTTCCGAAACGTTGCGGGATTATACTCCATCAATATTGCTAAGGCGGACATAGGAGTGAACCTGCAACTTCCCTGCAATGATACGGTGCAACATTGCATACTCACACCGCAATATTCTCCGAAGAGTTGCAGGATCATTGCCATAATTTTGCCGTTTCGTTGCAGAATCATTGCCGGAACGTTGCAGGTCTACATGTTTGCAATGCTGCCGCAACATTGCAAAAATACACACCTGCAATATTGCGAAGGCGGACATAGGACTGAACCTGCAACGTGTCTGCAATGTTATAGTGCAACATTGCAATCTTGCATCGTAATATTTCCGAAGAGTTGCAGGATCATTGCCACAATTTTGCCGTTTCGTTGTAGAATCATTGCCAGAACGTTGCAGGTCTACATGTTTGCAATGCTGCCGCAACATTACAAAAATACACACCTGCAATATTGCGAAGGCGGACATAGGACTGAACCTGCAACGTCTCTGCAATGTTATAGTGCAATATTGCAATCTTGCACCGCAATATTGCAGAGACGTTGCTGCAATGTTCTGGTGCTCTGTGGGAAGGAGTATAATTGCTTTAGTTTTGCATAGACTAGGAAAAGATGAGGAAGCTTTTAATATATATCAAGAAGTCTATCAGAAGCAAAAAGAAATACTAGGGCCAAATCACTCGGATACTTTAGATCAGCGGTGGCCACATCGGGCCATTTGGGAGTAAGGTCTCCATGATGTATACCGTAGCCGCGCGGAAGGGGAGCTCGAAAGCCAATGGTAACGTGGGCGCGCCACGGATAGGGAAAACTGTAGGTGTGTAGGTAGTAGTGTGCGGTGCAGGTTCGTACCCGTAGGATAGGTTTGAATGACTGGGTTCCTTGGGGTGCCCCAGTGCCCCAAAGATATGCTATTATCTATATATACAGATATTTTTTTATTTTTTTTTACTTTGTTTCTATTTTTCTACATTTCAATAGCAATTGCCATATCATAAACCCAGGCAACGGGTCCCCTTGTACACCGTCCACTGGAGGGTCGCTGGGCCCCCAAGAATCCCAGTCATTCAAGCCTATCGTACAGGCATGAGGTTGCACCGTACACTACTACAGTTTTCCCTATCTGTGGCGCGCCCACGTTACCATTGGCTTTCGAGCTCCCCTTCCGCGCGGCTACGGTCAACATCATGGAGACCTTACTCCCAAATGGCCCGATGTGGCCACCGCTGCTTTAGATACTCAGTTTCACATGGCACTAGTATTAAACAAACAAGAAAAATATGAAGAAGCTTTAAATATCAATAGGACGGTTTTTGAAAAAAGAAGGAAACAATATTTTTTATTATATTTTATAATATTACATATTTATGAATATACTATTGCCTCCCCGGCCCCTCCGGTTGCCCCCTCCTCCGCGCTGATATCGTAAACGTCTGATCTCCTTTTTCATCTGAAACAGTATCATAAAAATTACATTTCCTACTTCTACCCGTATATATAGTGAATTCAAAACATATTTGGATCTTTC
Source organism: Andrena flavipes (assembly GCA_963971345.1). NCBI lineage: Eukaryota > Metazoa > Arthropoda > Insecta > Hymenoptera > Andrenidae > Andrena > Andrena flavipes. Next base: position 52,377,370 of record OZ020479.1, on the reverse strand, counting down.
AATTAAATATTATTACATTTTTTAACATAAAGATTTTGTATAAAGAATTTATAATTTCGACCGTATTTTTAGAATATTAAAAACCAAGAAGTGATGTCAGCGCATAGGTTCGGTCATATAAACAATTAATAAAAGCTATTTTGCAATTATTTACTCGACGTTTCGGTCTATGATTTAGACCTTTTTCAAGAAAGAACTGAAACTATTGCGTTTGCTTTTATACGTTAAACACGTTATCTAAAGACGTGCAAAATAGCTTTTATTAATTGTTTATATGACCGAACCTATGCGCTGACATCACTTCTTGGTTTTTAATAAAGATTTTGTTAGATTATTAATAATAGATTTCATTTAATAAAATATTTCACGTTCGATAAAATTGTTTGTTTAGCACTGCATGAATGGTCTCACAGAAAGGTCTGCACGTCAAATACCGCACACATTCAACTTGCCTTCGCCATTTCCTTTCGCAGTCTTCTCGTCTCGGCCTCCGCCCGGTATTCTTTATCCTCCTCCTCTCTCTCTCTTTTCTCTTTCTCCTCTTTCTCTTTATTCAATTGATCCTCTTTCTTTTCTTTCTCTGTTTCTGCCTCTTCTTCCGCCTTACTCCATGACACGGTCATGAGGGCGTCTTTTATCTGGAAATGAAATAATGAATGTATATTTTATGGCAAATAGTAAGATTGTACAGCGTGATTCTCTCGCTTTTGAAGACTCTATCCAGAGAATCAATCTGTACTATAGTATACAATACAATACTTACATTCGTCATGTCGACCATTTTTTCAGATTGCCAGCAACGGACTGTTTACGTCGTTGTTTGGTTTTACAGCGTCTTTTGTTTCAGATTGCAACACAAACGCGTTTTCGAATTCACGTGTCACTTTCGCGATTCGCGTTGACGTTTTATTGCAACGGACCGGAGGAGTTTGTGTAGTGTTGTGTTGTGTTGTGTTGTGTTTGCTGGGGTAGTTTAAAATGAGTATCACTGGAAGTGTGGACATGCAGGACGTGCAAGAAGATATGGACAAGAATTCTTCGTTTCGTCCGCGAAAATTACGTCCGTACGCAAAGAGATTATCGGAACGGAAAGTAAATCGCCAAAAGAGAAAGTCTTTAGCCCTTCAGAAGAAACAAGAAAGCGCAAAAACGGCAGACGACACTGCCTTAGGACAACATCCAGAAGAAGTGGCCGAAGAGCGTATAGAAGAGGCACCATCAACATCCGATGGACGAAATCATACGCAACAAGAGATAATGTACTCGCCATCCGAGGAAGATACTGATACGGCCAGTTCGGGAGAAACTGAAGAAGCGCTTGAAGAATTTTACATAGAAAGTAACAAAGAAGGAAACTTCGTTGTAGAAAAAGTTGCGAAGGACGAGCCGCAAAAGCAATCACGTCTCCTAAATAGCAACGATATAATGAATTTCCAGAATGTGCTTGCTCAATTGCAGAAAATGGGTAAGCATGCAAAACATAGAGAAGACTGTGGCATTGAACACCTACGAATAACTGGTGTGAAACGGTGTGGTTTCAAGAGCATCTTCATCGTAGTGTGCACTTTATGCCATTACAAAGCTGAAATCCGCAATCAATCGGACGAAGCCGAAGAAGTGGATAGCAATCAGGGCACCGTTAATGCAACAATTTTATGTGGAGGCAGTTATGCCCAATTGGAACACACTTTTGCAGGAGTGAACATACGTTGCATGTCGAAGAGAGACTTTGTGAAGAATCAAGATGAATTCGTCAAGTCTGCAATTACCGCTGCAGAAGAAGAGATGTTAGCAGCGGCTGAAGAAGAAAAACGTTTGGCGATTGAAAGAGGCGACGTTCTTCCCGAATCAGGGACCCCTCACATCCCCGTTGTGGCCGACGGAAGCTGGATGAAGAGATCCTACCGCAGTGGATGTTACAATTCTGCGTCTGGAGTTGGCGTGATAGTTGGCTATCATACGAAGAAAGTTTTATTTTACGGCGTTAGAAATAAAGTTTGCAGAATTTGTCGGATTGCTGCGAAAAGCAAGAAAGAACCCCGAAAGCACACATGCTTCAAAAACTGGAGCACATGTCGACCATCGACTGCTATGGAAAGCGATACTATAGTAGAAGGATTCAAGACTAGCGTAGAAAAACGTGGCCTCGTTTATTCTACTCTGATTGCTGATGGGGACAGTAGCGTGTATAAGAAGATTATCGATGCGGACCCATATAAAAGACAAATTCGTGTAAAAAAGATTGAATGCACGAATCATTTGTTGCGAAACATTTGCACAAAAATGAAAGCGATTGTAAAGAAGACCACATCTGGACCATTGAGACAAATTGTGGGAAGTAGTATTCGCCGCATGCGCACGGACATCGTAAAAGCCGCAAAGTTTAGATACAATCAGAATGTATCAATCGACGAGAGAAGAAATAATTTGTATGGCGACATACAGAATGTTCCGAGCCACGTGTTTGGTGAACACAAAGAGTGTGCACAACTACAATATTTCTGCGATGGAAAGAATAAGGAGAATGAAAAAAACATCGTTCCAGAATTGGTGAAAATTGGAGTGTACCAGGACGTACAAGAAATACTTCGTCCACTGTTAGCTCATGCGGAGAGCTTACTCTATAACACCAATAATAACGCCGTGGAAAGTTTGAACGCAATAATTGCCAAGTACATTGGCGGAAGAGAGGAGCGTATACAGGAAGATGTGCTGCTGCTGTCGTGGAGTACAACACTAACCAAGTGCACTCGCGATTGAATGCGGTAATGAAGAAGAAAACGCCCGAGGTAGTGCGCCAAATGGAAGAAAGGAAGAAGAAAGAAAAGAAAAAAAGAGCTACAAAACCGAAGGAATCGAATGCTGCGCGATATGTACGCAAGCAATTGCCCTCGCAGAAAGATTCTGATTATGGACAAAATGCACAGAAGCCAGACATGCCACCCGAAATGTATGAACTGGAGCGGGAAAAGCATATGCAAATGCTCAGTGAGTGGCAAGAGAAAAGACATGCTATTGAAGACGAAACCATCGGACAAGCAAAGAACCGCAGATGGTTGCAGTACAGGTCCAAATTGTTGACAGCATCCAATTTTGGATAAGTGTGCCGGCGCCGACCTGACACGCTTTGCGCAAATGCAGTCAAATCATTTCTATATCCAAGGATAATTAGTGCACCCGCGGTGGAATACGGGAAAGAATGCGAGAAAATTGCTCGCGAAGAGTTGAAGAAGCAATATACAGATATTGCAGTATGTGGAATTTTCATCGACAGCTGCATCCCCTTCTTAGGAGCTTCGCCGGATGGAATCATCGGTCAAGAAGGTATTGTGGAAATTAAATGCCCGAAATCAGCGGAGAACTTTTCGCCGGAAGAAGCTATTGAAAAAGTACCCGTTGTCCGGCGCATCTTCACACGTAAAACAGGTATTTCAATGAATAAAACGCATCAGTATTTTTATCAAGTACAAGGCCAGTTACATATTACTGGCAGAAAGTACTGTATATTTTGCGTTTGGACCCCGAAGGGGCTAATATCTATAAAAGTAGAGAAAGATGATACATTTTGGAAAAGACCAATGGAGCCAAAACTGGTTCAATTTTATTTAGAATGCATGCTACCCGAATTAATAGATAGTCGGCACAATAGGTGCATGCCTATTCGGGAGCCTCAATTTATACTAGCAGAAAGAGAGAAAGAAAAAGTGAAAAGCTTGAAAAAGCGAAAGAGGTCTTCCTCCGAAAATAGTCGGATCTTATGGAACCGGCGTCGCAACGCACTGTGAAGTCCCACAGAGCACCATAACATTGCAGCAACGTCTCTGCAATATTGCGGTGCAAGATTGCAATATTGCACTATAACATTGCAGAGACGTTGCAGGTTCAGTCCTATGTCCGCCTTCGCAATATTGCAGGTGTGTATTTTTGTAATGTTGCGGCAGCATTGCAAACATGTAGACCTGCAACGTTCCGGCAATGATTCTACAACGAAACGGCAAAATTGTGGCAATGATCCTGCAACTCTTCGGAAATATTACGGTGCAAGATTGCAATGTTGCACTATAACATTGCAGAGACGTTGCAGGTTCATTCCTATGTCCGCCTTCGCAATATTGCAGGTGTGTATTTTTGCAATGTTGCGGCAGCATTGCAAACATGTAGACCTGCAACGTTCCGGCAATGATTCTGCAACGAAACGGCAAAATTATGGCAATGATCCTGCAACTCTTCGGAGAATATTGCGGTGTGAGTATGCAATGTTGCACCGTATCATTGCAGGGAAGTTGCAGATTCACTCCTATGTCCGCCTTAGCAATATTGATGGAGTACAATCCCGCAACGTTTCGGAAATTTTACAGCAATGGTCTCACCGCAACGTTTTGGGCAGTGAGGGACGCGACGACATGAATGTGTGCAGAATCGTAGTAGTATAATGCCCGTGTGTCTTTTTCTCATAGAAAATATCTTTACCCCAGGGGGATTCGAACCGAGGACCTGTAGCATCGTAGACGAACACTTTACCGCCGCAGCTACAACCGTTGATTGATAAGATTGCTTACGTATTCGAACTTATACTCCTACCGTACAAAACTTTAAACTCATATTATTCAAAAACGAAGGATCATTTGAAAAACCTATTAGGGATTTTTAACACTGTAGGTGCGGACTCTAACTATAACCCGGTGTCATTTTAGGTTAGGTTGGAAAGTAGTCTTTAGACTAAACCTTTGCATTTGTCTTTTCATCTCTCTTTTCTCTTGCTTGATTGTATATACGTGTTTGTGCAATAAAGATGTTTAATAATAATAATTTCACACATTAAAGTATATAGTATCTACTCTATCTAAACAAATTAAATTCATTTTCAAATCTCTTCTATAATTTAAATTCATGTACAAACAACTCTCACAATAACACTTTTTTCATACCTTCAACGGCCAACGAGAAATTCTAGCACATGCAGTTAAATGAAACATGTTGTAGAATCTACTTGACGTCATATTTCAAATTTCGTCACTGTTTCTACAATATTTCCACTACAGTATTGCACGGCAATATGTAGGCAATATTGCTAGGTCGTTGCCACTGAAACATTGCACATCGATGTGCGCGCAATATTGCTGAAATATTGTAGGATCGTTGCCAGTGGAAGATAGCACGTCGATGTGCGCGCAATATTGTCGAAATATTGTAGGATCGTTGCCATTGGAACATTGCACGTCGATGAGCACGCAATATTGCAGAAATATTGTAGAATCGTTGCCAATGGAACATTGCACGACAACGTTCTTGCAATATTCCTGTAATATTGTAGGATCGTTGCCAATGGAACATTGTACGGCAATGTTCTTGCAATATTGCCGAAATATTGTAGGATAGTTGCCACTGGAACATTGCACGTCGATGAGCGCACAATATTGCAGAAATATTGTAGGATCGTTGCCAGTGGAAGATTGCACGTCGATGTGCGCGCAATATTGCAGAAATATTGTAGAATCGTTGCCAATGGAACATTGCACGACAACGTTCTTGCAATATTCCTGTAATATTGTAGGATCGTTGCCAATGGAACATTGTACGGCAATGTTCTTGCAATATTGCCGAAATATTGTAGGATAGTTGCCACTGGAACATTGCACGTCGATGAGCGCACAATATTGCAGAAATATTGTAGGATCGTTGCCAGTGGAAGATTGCACGTCGATGTGCGCGCAATATTGCAGAAATATTGTAGAATCGTTGCCAATGGAACATTGCACGACAACGTTCTTGCAATATTCCTGTAATATTGTAGGATCGTTGCCAATGGAACATTGTACGGCAATGTTCTTGCAATATTGCCGAAATATTGTAGGATAGTTGCCATAGGAACATTGCACGTCGATGAGCGCACAATATTGCAGAAATATTGTAGGATCGTTGCCAGTGGAAGATTGCACGTCGATGTGCGCGCAATATTGTCGAAATATTGTAGGATCGTTGCCACTGGAACATTGCACGTCAATGAGCACGCAATATTGCAGAAATATTGTAGAATCGTTGCCAATGGAACATTGCACGACAACGTTCTTGCAATATTCCTGTAATATTGTAGGATCGTTGCCAATGAAACATTGTACGGTAACGTTCTTGCAATATTGCTGCAATATTGTAGGATCATTGCCAATGAAACATTGTACGGCAACGTTCTTGCAATATTGCTGCAATATTGTAGGAGCATTGCCACTCCAATAATGTACGGCAATATTGCAGGAACGTTCCTACAATTTTGCAATGCAACCTGCAACAACGCAATACTGCAGCAACGTTCCTGCAATACAGCTGCAACGAAGTGTGCTGTATGGGGTGTAGGGCCACTGACTGCGTCAGTGGTCACAAGTGTCGGCAATCGCACTTTTCCTCGCTGATCGCACGATCACGCGAGTGGTCGACGCCGCCGTAACTTTCCCAAGAAAGTGACGAGAGAAATAATAAATTTGATCAATCCGGCGTCGCAACGCACTGTGAAGTGTAGGGCCACTGACTGCGTCAGTGGTCACAAGTGTCGGCAATCGCACTTTTCCTCGCGGATCGCACGATCACGCGAGTGGTCGACGCCGCCGTAACTTTCCCAAGAAAATGACGAGAGAAATAATAAATTGACTTCACTCTTTAATTTTTCCAGACACATTTCTATGTTCACAGAC